>CM045883.1:2769164-2841664 GCA_025169545.1 Anguilla japonica | reverse complement strand
ATAAATAGTACCCAGGAAATGAAGATCTTAGAAATATGCATTCAGTGTCGCATGCATCTCCCACTAAAATTTTTACTATACCCTCGCACGAGTGATTCTGGCACTTCCTGAGTCTGAAACCGAGTCTCTGGAAGTTGCGTCACTAGTTATTCTTAACCGTGAAAAGTCAAGGAAGCTCACTTACAACTTACAACTTCATAACTACGAGCTTTCAGGCTTTCTATAAACGGCCCGTTAGTTCACTGCTCACATGCGTGTCCGACCTGGAACAATTACCCAGACAACAGCGTCTGATTGCGGCGGCTACCTGGCAATCAGAGAGACCCGCCACGCAATCAGCCGCAAATCACTCCCGCCGCGTTTCCCATGGCAACGTCGAATCCGCCGCGCGCCTCGCTCGGCTCGGTCCGCACCCCCGGAGCCAGAGCGTCCGCGCCCGCTGCCCGAACATCGCAGCCCCCGTTCCTGCCGTTTGAGCCCCCCCCCCCCCCAAAACGAAGCCCCAACTGTGTGTAAATCATGCCAACGGGTGGGGCCCAAACTCCACAAAGGCAAAGAAATGTGAATAACCTGTTCTGCATTTCTGAAGTCACGGCAGAGGAAAGGATGGACCATCTGACTGAGGTTAAAGGATTAGTTAAACTGAGGTTTAAAGGATTAGTTAAACTGAGGTTTAAAGGATTAGTTAAACTGAGGTTAAGGGATTAGTTAAACTGAGGTTTAAAGCATTAGTTAAACTGAGGTTAAAGGATTAGTTAAACTGAGGTTAAAGGATTAGTTCAATTGAGGCTAAGGGATCAGTTTAACTGAGGATAAATCTCTTTGAGCCCTAAGATGATTTTGATGGGTTTTTCTTGTACTATTCCATTTTTTTATTTTTATTTTTATTTTTTTACAAATGGCAAAGGTTTATGTAATAGATACGACCTGAAGCACCTCATTTTGTTCACCAGACCAGAAAATGTCAAGCACAGGCCTGAATACGATATGGATTAGCTAGGGAGGCCATATTATTAGAGAAAAAAATAATTTACACTTACTAAAATAAATTTGCTCACTGGGGTTAAGAGGTTAGTTAAACTGGGGTTAATGGTTTAGTTAAACTTCAGCAGCTATTATGTAAAATCAGGAAGAATGTCCAAATATTCAGTTAAAAACAGAAAACTCGACATTCCTGTACAACTAAAACCTGTTTTTAAATGAAGAAATGTGCAAACAGCACCCCGATGATGCATGCATTTCCCCCCAAGCAGATTTTCAAAATGCCCTCACTGTAGCAGCAAGAGGTAAACTAACAGAGGAACGTATGAATTTGGACTTGTATTGCTCTTTAGAAACAGCACTTCACCTACTGCGAATTGACAACACTTTACCAGTACTAGACCGGGACTGGTGAATTCATCAGTGTTTACCGAGTGCCTTGCTCTCGCTCTTTCCTGCATTTCATTTTATGTTTTTACATAATTAAAGAACATAATGGCAACATCTAGAGTTCTTGTTTCAGAAGAGGTTTTGCTCTCAGCCATTGTTTTCTGGGGCCAATTATGACTCACCAACGCTGTAGCCTCAGTTGCCTAATTTGCCCTCTCATTTAGGAGTAACATCCAACTGATTTGTTAACTTCTGTGAGCACCCATTATTTCCGTGAAGCATAGAGATGCATTTATTTTTTTTTTTTTTTTGCTTTGCTTTGTTTGGTGGCAAAGCTACATTTTTCACCCCACACGATACGGTTCTTCGTCAGCAACAAGGTGCCGTTTCTCAACGACGAATTCCACCGCAAGCGCGGTTTCCTTCGGAATTTCACAACTCACGAACGGTAACAAAGGGGGTGACCTGTGAACCGAAACGAGTACACATTCATCGGCATATTACAGTCGGTGCAAAAAAAAAAAAATAAAAAAATGAATCTGCAGGCCCTGGCAGCAGCCGGAAGATGAATGACGCTGAGAAATTAAGTGCACCTGGGGTAAAAAGGTGGGCTGCATTTCACAAAATAAAAGGATAAATGGACAGAATTTGTGAGACCTGTCAGACAGCTTCTGAATTAAACGTCCATCATTTCTTGTACTGGAGTCGGCAGTTTAAGTTTAATTTCAGGCTATATTTATTTGCTGTAATAGTTCTGTATTTTTCTAAATGTTGTTGTCATGGTGCTACACACTACACTACACACACTTTTGGAACACGCACAAGGGGGGGGGGGGGGGTGGATGGGGAACTGGTGGGTGGCACCATAATTGAAATTTTAAAAGTGCACGGAGTCAAACTCACGCCGAGGCTGTTCTGGAGTAATCTCTCCGCCTGAATGTGTTAAGACACAATTTCATCGGCAGGAATGAAGACGATGGGACAAAGCAAGGTAACGGGGTCAACTCCACACTATAAACGGGGAATTACGGTGCTAGGCTGAACGGGGAAAAGGGCACACAACACAACCTCACACTCCCGTTACATTCAGACCGTTTGCAAATATCCAGAGTGACAAAGGTGCAGAAAGGTAACGGAAACGCATAAAGGTTTAGGCATGGAACAGATAGAATAATTAAGGCAGTGTCATAACTGACAGCAATGCATAAATCTGTGACATGACGCTAAGGGTCAGAATACCTGTGAGGAGAGGGGACTGAGGGTATTTGAGGTGCTTTAATAGAATTTGGGGTCGGCTGAACCGAGATCCAACGTAAACAAGGTGAGTTTTCGGTCAGCGGCAGAAGATGTCCACATGTGTGGACATGTTTTCCAGAACGGAACAGTTTATTTATTTTACTTTATGAAACTTAGAAGCGTCACGGGGCGGCACAGTGGTACGGTGGCTAGCACTGTCGCCTCGCAGCAAGAAGATTCTGGGTTCGAATCTCGGCCCGGGCCTTTCTGTGTGCAGTTTGCATGTTCTCCCCGTGTCCGTGTGGGTTTCCTCCGGGCACTCTGGTTTCCTCCCACAGTCCAAAGACATGCAAGTAGGCTAACTGGAGACTCTAAATTGCCTAAAGGTATGAGTGTGTGAGTGAATGGTGTGTGTGCCCTGTGATAGATTGGCGGCCTGTCCAGGGTGTATTCTTGCCTCTCGCCCAAAGCATGCTGGGATAGGCTCCAGCAACCCCCCGTAAAAGGAATTAATCCAAGCCTTCTTCAGATCATCTACAATGATGTTTACAATGTTAAGTGAGCTTTAAAAAAAAAAAAAGAAATATATACAAAATACAAATGATAAGTGACAAGAGACAAGAAGACCAACGTGGGGGAGGGTGGGGCGGGGGATTCCCAGTAAAACCACCCCCTCTGGGTGCCCTCCTCTTTGACAAACAAAGACTGACAGCCCATGTTTTACCCCCGTCTCTGGGAGAATGCAGAGCAGAGCACAGGCACGTTTCCCCACAGCGCTGAACCTCATTTCACGGCCTGAACTCCGAAACGGGCCCGATCAATACGGGGACCCCCTGCAGCTGCCTCTGACCGCAAATTGATTCTGAATGTTGGGGGGGGGGCTTGCTCTGTCACCTGTCAGCGTCGCTCGTGAATCTGTTACAACCCCAGACACACCGTCAGGGTGAGAAGATGGCGGCCGTCTATGCGGAATTACGCGACAGACACGGAGGTCACCGTGTCTGTGCGAAGGAAACAAAGCCGCCTCGTTATCATTTAGAAGAAAAAAACAAAAACGGATTCTGCCCCCACCCCCCCCCCTTTCCTTCAATCCATCTAATTCTCTCTCTCTCTAAAACTCCACCAACGATGCCTTGATGTTTAATCAGGCAAGTTAATATTACAAAATAAATAATAAAATAAAAACAGTACTTACAAAAATGTTTCGTTATTTTCCTACAGTGACAGAAGGACAGTTTTTTCGCAGTGGTGCCAGCTTTGCTTTGCTTTTTAAAAAAATCATTCATTTGCTTCATTTCTGCAGGTCAACTATGAGAAAAGTACACAGAACTGAACTGATCTTCCGTTAAATCGAATAATAATAATAAATAATCATAATAATAATAATAATAAATGTACCGTTCATACATCTGTTGTAGCCCAAAGTGCATTCAGGAAAACAAATAATAGCAATCAATCACTCTGCGCGTGAGGTTCGGCGGGCTGGGAGGTGGGTGTGTACGAACTAATGATCCAAACACTCGTAATCATTACACTTCGCAATGTAAAGAGCCTCTTAATTTCAAAACTAAAAACTCAGCATGAACTGAAATACAAACACTTATGTGCGAGACTGTAATGAATTTGCTAATAAGAAACAGCATGCCCCGTTAAAAAAAAAAAAAAGTTATTCTTACAGAAACTTTCAGAAACATCTGCTTAAGGCCCATTTTCACGACGCAAGTTTATTCAACCACTATTTGCTGCCTTGTGCGCAGTGTCACGGTCCATAAACAGCCGCTATGCAAATGTTTAACAGGCAGCAGCACTGAAAAGTACAAATCATCCCATTTTAAATTTGCTCATGTATAATGTATAATGTTTACCGGGGCAATAATTGAGCTCTGTAGATTCAGGTATGGGTAGATGATTGTTTTCCCCTTCCTTATTGCAGTAACTGACCTTTTTATTGAGCCAGAAAGTGCCAAACACACACAAAGCAGCAGGCCCGGGCGTAGACGGCGAATCGCTGAGAATCGGAAAAAAACGGGATTCAATAAAACACGCCGTCGCATTATTTCCAGGGCAAATGGATTCCTGTTATTATTCCCGAAATGCGCAGTTACAGCACTGTTGTGTTTATTGTTGCAGGAGAGAAAAGAGGCAGCGCTGAAACCGGGCTCGGGGACATTACCATACAAATGCCGATCCTCAGCGTTGCCGTCTCCCCGGCTGTGAGGTTTACCAGAGCGCAACAATCTCACGCAAGATGCTTTCTTAACGGCGCAATGCCCAAGCCCGTGGAAAAAAAGTCGTTTGGACAGGGCTGGAGGGTAACTGCGCACACGAGGCGTTCGGGAAGCTGAATTAACACGCAGGGAAAGGGAGGGAGGGAGGGAGACGGGAGTCGTACGTGTGCGTGGTAAAGAAAGCAAAGTGGATTTTCGGGCAGGTGATTGTGATCTGCTTAGGACAGAGCAGGAGGATGCGCGGCGACTAATCCCGTTTGCAGGCAAGTAATGAAAACGCCCCTACCTCCAACGGATGATTGTTTTGGAGAAAACACTTGGGAGAACTCAATTTCCATTCCCGGGAGGCTCACATCACCATCCGAAAAGACTGCCAATCATTTTAAGACTGAACCTAAAAAAAAAAAAACAGCATGTGACCTACTGGTGGTGCAGGTCTGGGCATGATTGGCTGGGCTGGGGGCGAGCGGTAAATCAATGTAATTTGTTCTCGCGTCTTGACAACGGGCAGAGGCTTCAGGTAGCGCTATTATATTTTTAAAAAAATTCTATTTCCATAAGCGGTGCAGACAATTAATAACAAGGGAGCGATCGCGCGCCCTTTCCGTATGCGTCTCGGGACCCTCCTGTTAATCGCGCGGGCACTCTGTTAGGACGGTGGGCGCGGAAGGGAAACTGCTGTCCCGCCCGTTTAGAAGAAAAGACAAACGCGCTAAGGCGAGAGGTCACTGGTCGCCTATGGGCTCAAATGAATGCCAAAAGTATTTTGTATTTGTAAGCAGCTAGGAGGAGGAGGTAACCTAGAGACCATTATTATTATTATTATTATTATTATTATTATTATTATTATTATCCTGTTAACTACTATTCAAACAATATCCATTGGCAATATGTATGTATAATATAATAATGCTTCTTGAATCTGAGTGTGAGTGTAGGTGTGTGTGTGCGTGTGTGTGTGTGTAAGAGAGAGAGGGGCGAGGGGAGAGTGAGAGGATGTTTAAAATGCCATTGTTGTGGATGATTTTATTTATTTATAAATGTACTTTTTGCTGAGCGCGCGTTTACTTGTATCGTCGGTTCCTTGTGCCTCTGCGTCACCCAGCGGTTTGAATGAAAGGCTCGCTCGCGCCGTCCCTATCCGAGCGGTGCAGGTACAAGGCACTCTGAAGCCTGCGCTTCAAAAGCAATACATACTGATGCTGCCGCATGCCGCATCGCCGGGAAGCTTATTACGGAATTTGCTGCACACCTCATGCATAATGTAGCATGCTGTTTGGGGAAGCAGAAGTGCGCACCTCTCTTTAATAATTCCGGAAATAATGGGGGATCATTGCGAGCAGCAGATGTTGAATTAGTGCACAACCAGGTATCTCCAGCCAGACAGACGGCGAGGCTGCTTCGCGGAGCAGGCCTCCATGTAACCTGTTTTTAATTAGCAGGTCTCTGCTGGCTTGCGGGAGCAGTCAAAAAAATAAAAATAAAAACGCACAGACTCCCAACTCCTGGTTTTTAAGTGAGCATCTGCTTGTTTTTGGTGATTGGGAACAGAGGACACGTGTCGTCGGTGTTCAGAGGGAATGCTTTCAACGCTACACCCAGAATTCATGCGAGGTGTCGCCTGCAAATGTGCACACTGGAGGCGATGTTGCGTGAAATTTAGCCGGGGGAAAAACAGGCACAACAACAAAAACAAAAATTTTGGCTGAAACCAACATATGCTTTCAGTGACTCTTGGATTTCCATTGTAGCATCTACCCAGTTACAGATCCACAAAGCCTTATTCTCCTGTTAGTAGTTACATTCAGTTTAATATTTTGCTTAAATTTTTTGTGAGGTGGGGTGTATTCACTATATGAAAGTGTCTCTCACAAATAGCAAATAGGTCTAATAAAACATAACATACTGTGTACAAATGTACATGGTGCTGTAGTTATTCTGAGACAGATGGTAATAATCTTGGTTTAATACTGCGCATTGCACAAAATGTTTGTTCAAATGGTGTCGGTCCGAAGGGCCACTGTTAACATGGAAAACAAACTGTACACAATTCACACGGAGTGAGACGAAGTAAAGTAATGAAAAACTGGGGTCGATTATCGCCATGGCGCTGGGGTTCCTATTAGTGTAACATAAAGAATAAAACACATGAACTGATTGTGGCAGGAAAGCAAAAAAAACCCCATTTTCTGCAAATGATGAAGACTTGCACTGAGAATAATCCTCCTTGTAATATAAAGGCCCAAAAGCATAATGAACAAAATCTCGGAGTAGTCGTAAATTTCAAGTCTTTCGCCCGCCATCATCTCGCTAGTCTGCTCCTTCGTTAGCGAGTCATTCATGTGCGCTTCTGAAGACGCTTTTTGAAGTTGAAAGATTTTGAAGTTGTTCTTGAGCTGTTATTTAGAGGTTTAGAGGCAAGGAAAATGGGGGGGGGGGGTGGGGGGGTGGGTGGGGGGTAAGACAAGGTGAAAAGCAAACGCTACAAATTCCTCTCAAGCAAATATTTGCAAAGACGAGCGGCAGTATTTGGGATGAAAATGGCTCACATTGCAGTAATGAATCGCAGGATATGACGGCGATGCGCACAGTAATCAGCTGGTTGGATAAAGCTGGTTTGTTTCATCTGGCATTCTGACAACCTTGCAAGCTTTTTGAAGACTATTTGGAAGTTTTCTTACCAGTGTTCTGGGACATATGCACTACAAAAGAGTTTATTGTGTTGCACTGGAACTACAATGAATGCAAATTACATTTTTAGAATACATATTCAATAAAATAATCTCATTTTATGATAAATATGGCACACAGTTTTGTTTTTTTACTTCCTGTATCTGCCCAGCTGTGGAAATCCATTACAAAAAATTCATTTCATGGCATGCAGTGATAAAGATGCACGCCTTCTCTTTTTGGCTGGAAAGGGCAGCTCTCAGCTGCTGCTTATAAATGGCTTTTTATAGGATAAACGGGATTGTGAAATGTCACCTTTAAAGCCATTTATTTGTACTGAAAATACCCCCCTCCCCCCCCCCCCCCCCCCCCCCCCCCCCCCATTGCTGTGATGTTACTAACACCTTTTGTCCCAGGCACTTAGTGCATGATTTGTAATTTCTTTGACAGGACACCTGGAACCCAGTTTGACTCCAGTTTGAGTTTTAGTCTGAATCCAGTTTGCCTTCAAGCTGCAAATTCCATTTTGTTATATCCCACTTATTTCTAATATAAATGTACACGCATCAATATTACAAATATGGAGGCCGCATTTTTTCCTCAGAGTAGCATGTCTTTATTATTCAATTCCAATAATAGAACGTCAGAAAGAATAATGCATTTTCCAGACGTGAGTGTAGACGGTTTTGCGGGGTAAGTTTTGCATTCTGAGAGAGGCAAAAGCACTCACCAAGCATCCGTTACCCCACAATGCACCCTGCCCCCTCCCTGTCCACTTTTCTCTCTCTCTCTCTCTCTCCTTCCCCTCTCTCCTCTCTCTCTCTCTCTTTCTTGCAGACCTTCTCTCTCTTCCCTCTCTCTCTTCCTCTCCCTCTCTACATCGCTCTCCCTCCACCTCTCTCTACCCTTTTCCAATCTCGCCCCTTATTCTACCTCTCTCTCTATTTCTCTCCCTCTCTACCTCTCGTTCTCAATCCCTCTCTCTCCACCCTTCTCTCTCTCCCCTCTTTCTCTCTTTCTCTCCCTCTCCACCTCTCTCAGACCTTCTCTCTCTCTCTCTCTCTCTCTCTCTCTCTCTCTCCCTCTCTCTCTCTGTAAGTCTGAGCACCCTCTTACACTGGGACAGGGATAAACAGACGCTGAATGAATTCCAGGCGTGTTCCCCAAATCCGCCGCGATTTGTCCTAAAAGCGGCGAAGTCACCGCAGAAAAAAGGCGGGAAAAAGCGAACGGAGGGATGAATAATGCATGCGCGGCGCTGAAACTCGATTATATAAACGCTATTTATCTGACAGACGGGCGCGGGTGCGGCGGCGCGGGTCAATTTCCGCCAGCTTGCTCACACTTCATAACTTCTCATTCTGCGATCTCCAATCTTCAAATTTAAGAAAGTGCAGGGCCCCCTCGCACCCATCCCTGACCCCCCCCCCCCCCCCCCCCCCCCCCACCGCCCTCCCCCGGCTGTCAGCTTGAAGGCCGCAGTTTCCTTTTTTCACATTAAAACACTTTTCATGTGAATCCTCACCCATTATATCTGTTTGGTTTTTTTTTTTTGCCCTATGAAATTTGAAATAACTTAATTTTCTTCGACATGTAGCATCAAACCAAATTTAAGAAATGTAGACAGCATTATCTTGGTCCATTCAGCTTCCTAAAACAGACAGAACGAATGGCTGCAGACATGGTATTTATACAGCTACATACTGTAAGTAGATTCTGTGAGGGTAAAGTTCTGTTTTGGGTGCACTAGTTGTATTTTAGTTATTTTTGCTGCCGCACATGGGATTGTGGGTTCAAGTACCAAATCTCACCCGTTAGGGATTTGCTCTGTTTAACAAATTGGTTGCAAGTTGAAATCCTAAAGCAGTTATATTTCTCAACTGTTGAAAATACAGATGCTGTTAAAATCCAACGACTGACCACACTTTTTGGTTTGAATGTCTGATCACTTAGGGACTTACGCTCTTCAGAAGTTGTTTATGGATTCTAATCTCAGCTGGCTCATGCTGGATACTTCACCAGAGCCGGTGTGATAACTCAGTAGCCATGGAGGCCCTCAGACCATTAACAACTGTCAACGAGGGTAAGCAAATTTAATACACAAGACAGAAATAACAGCTTATTTCATTTGCAGGACAGAGAGAAATGGTCTTTTCTTTCCTCATCAAACGCGACCATCAGCAGCCTCATCTCCAAAGATGGCCGTCAAACAAACAGAAGGCCATCGGTTGTTTTACGCGGCATTAAGGGTGCGTGGGTGACATCATGACAAGCAAAACCACGTGACAACGGCTTCCATAGCTTCCACAGCTGTTTATCTATAAACGCACAGAAGAATTAATAGTTTTATTCCCCTTTTTCTAGATAATTTAAGTCCGGAAATTAATTTAATTTTTTTTTGTGTTAGGTTGTGGTTTTATATCAACCTTTAATCTCCCTTGTGTGTATGCCTACGCCTTATTTAGACTTAGCTGGGTGCAGCGATGCAGATAACTGGCTGTGTTCTGCTTATGAATTGTCAGGAGCACAATGCCTCGCCGAATGATTTTTTAAGAGCCAACGGATCCCTGAACTGCAGCTCTCATACCTCCCAGATTATTCAATCTCACACCGCTCTTGCCAGACCCAGATAAGCACGGCACCATGTATTCAGCTCCTTATCTTAACTTAACACTTGCACCCTGCAATATAGGACTCCTCTGCGGCTCCTCAGTGTAGCAGGTGTGACCCAATTAATGTGGGGAATTCGCTTTTTTTTTTTTTTTCAGATGTAAAAGCCACGTCAACAGCGATAAGAAGTTTTCCTCGTTCTTTTTGGAAGTGGGGCTCAAACTTTTTAGTTGACATCTCCCATGCTCTCTCTCTCTCTCTCTCTCCCTCTCTTGCTCCCTCTCTCTAAGCATTTATCAATCAGCATTTATCCTTAGGATAAGGGCTGTATTCAATCAGTATTTATCCTTAGGAAAGGGCAGTATTCAATTAATATTAATCCCAAGGATAAGGCCTGTATTCAATCAGCATTTATTGATAAGGCCTATATTCAATATTATACACTGAAATACGATAGTGCTTTTTCTGACAATCACTAAACAGCATTTCTAAATTAAAATAATTAATAGTAAGTCAAATTTATAAATTAACAAAAAGGTTTCCAAATGATTCAAGCATCCAATATTCAGCCTTTGATTCTCAGCAATTTTTTCTTTATATTCCATTGAAAAAGAATAAACGGTCAGTGTAATTTTGATGAGTCCAATTTGCACACATTCCCAGAGAAGGACCAGTGACTGAGACCTTTTAACCCACGTCAATTGAAGTTTATTCTTTCAACAGGTGTTACCGTGTCGCTTCGCATCCTTCATCCCTCCCCCTCTCTCTCTCTCTCTCTCTGTCTCTCACTCGTTTTCTCTGTCTCTCACTCTCTCCATCTCATCGGCAGAAAATCAGGCGGCCTGTTCAAAATGCTGACACAGTATGAAGATGGCTTCATTACAGCTGAGTGTGTGTGTGTGTGTGTGTGTGTGTGAGAGAGAGAGCTCCATGTCTGTGTGCTCTCTCAGAGCACTGTGTGTGTGTGTGTGTGTGTGTCTGTACGTATGGGAGTGTGTGTGTGTGCATGTGGATGTGTGTGTTTGTGTGCGTCTGTGCTTGTGTGTACGTGAATGTGCATGTCTGTGTTTGCATAAAAGAGAGAGTGTATTTCTGTGTGTGTGTGTGTGTGTGTAAGTGGGTGATGGTTTGTGTGTGTGTGTGTGTGTGTGTATGTGTGTGTGTGCAGGTAAGTAGGTGATGGTGGGTGTGTGTATGTGTGTGTGTGCAGGTAAGTAGGTGATGGTGTGTGTATGTGTGTGTGTGCAGGTAACTAGGTGATGGTGGGTGTGTGTATGTGTGTGTGTGCAGGTAAGTAGGTGATGGTGGGTGTGTGTATGTGTGTGTGTGCAGGTAAGTAGGTGATGGTGGGTGTGTGTATGTAGAGGACTGAGATTGGTGGGTGAGATACCCCATGCAGATTCCCTTTCATTAATCTTACCTGGAGCCTGCAATCGATTTCCCATCAGCTTACCAGTCACAGAGACAGCCTACGTGAGGACAACTGAGAGCCCCCCCCCCAAAAAGGTGGGGTGTGAGGAGGAGGAGGGGCAGCTCTTTCTTTATCAGCGAGCGCCAGGATCTCTGTGATCAATGCCAACCCTACAGGAAGTGAAGAAAGAAAGCAGGAAGCCCAAATTCAATTCCGAGGCAGCTACGGAACTTGACATTAGTTCCCATGACGATGTCCTTTGTACTTCACTTCTCATGAGGGGACTCACGCGAAAACCTTTCCGGTTCACTCTGACAGGACAGATGACAGAGACTACATTTCCCATGGTGCACTGGGACAAGCTGCCCCTTTTCATTCAGTGTGAACCAGCAGGAAACTCTGACCTTCTGGTACTGGAGTCAAATCAGCAGACACTGCAGCCCTGAAGGACTGAAGTTTGGGACGCAGAGTCTGATATACTTCAGGATTGGTGTTTTCGTCCCATTTGATATGCTTCTACTGTTCTGTCTCGAAAGGAACGGAATTGAAATTTACTGGAACATTCTTCAAGAGTATTGCTTTATAACTGATACAACAGAGCTACGTAAATCCCTCTTTCCACAGAAAACTTTATTTTATCTGCTTGAAAAAAAAGGCTTGTCACAAAAGGTAGGCATGTACTTCAAATAAAAATAATGAAAAATGACTGAATGCAAGTACACCAAATGTCAGTTTGTGTTAGCCATACAAACCAGGCAAACAAGCCAGCTCACCTTTATAAAACAGATTAAAGAAAGCATGCACAATAATGAAAACAAAAATTCCCCAATGAACGAATGAATGAATCGTTGCAGTCATACAACGCTTTTCCAGAGGCTCAAAGTGCTCAGAGGAAAAACTCACCTCAGCCACCACCAATGTGTGGCCCCCACCTGGGTGATGCATGGCAGCCATTTTGCAGCAGAACGCTCACCACACATCAGCTGAAGTGGAGAGAGAGAACAATTTTTTAGCCAATTATCCCAGGGGATGATTAGGTGGCAGGTTGAGAGATCCAGTTTGGGAATTTAACCAGGACACTGGGGAACCCCGTACTTTTTGTGATGAGTGTCATGGGATCTTTCGCGATCACAGAGAGTCAGGACCTTAGTTTAGTGCCTCATCCGAAAAACGGCATCTCCTACAGCACAGTGTCCCCATCACTGCACTGGGGCATTGGGGATTTGACCTTGCTACCACTGGCACTGACTGCAGAGATGGGCTGCTGGAACCTGGCCTGATTGTGGTGTTTTGTTTCTACAAGCCTGTGATGGCTCTGTGTGGCCCCAATTAACAAGGTCAGAACACGGCGAACGACTCACTATTAATGCACTTTACTGTGTACACACACCTGTCATTTCATTTCACAAACTATTCTCCCTCCGTGTGTGGCTTTTTTATGAGTTTGCTGAAGAGACTACAAGGCACACGATTGGTAGCTGTGCTTAAATGTGTCAGTGTTGGCATGAAATCTGCTGACCCAGATTTTTTCCCCCTCCATTAAGATGATCAATGATAAATGGATAGTGTATGCACTACTTACACATTTTATAGTGCAAAAAATATTTGCATATCCCTTCCGCACAATAACAGCACCAAAAAAAGGTCAACAGGCCATTCATGAAGTAAAAAACGTGATTTAAAAAAATCTGTTTAGCTTTGCTTGTCATGTTGAACTCACATGATCTGTGTTTGCAGGGGGGGGGGGGGGGGGGGCCCAGTCTGCCGCTGTCTCTGGCCTCCTTTCATTCCGCAGCCAATTAAGACCCTGACAACAAGGTGTGCGGATTCTTTAACGGGGCGACGGCTTAAATTAAGCCCTGTTGCCAAAACTCATCGAAAAAGCAGCAGTCACCGTGGCCCCCCATGGCTGGATTCACTGTGGCCCTCCACGGCTGGATTCACTGTGGCCCTCCTCGGCTGGATTCACTGTGGCCCTCCGCGGCTGGATTCACTGTGGCCCTCCACGGCTGGATTCACCCTGGCCCTCCATGGCTGGATTCACTGTGGCCCTCCACGGCTGGATTCACCGTGGCCCTCCACGGCTGGATTCTGTCACATGTAGACTGGCATGCACATCCAGGGGGGGGGGGGGGGGGGGGGGGGGGGGGGGGGGGGGGTGTTTGTGAACAAGAGTGGGAAATATCATCAGGTGTTGAACAAATATGAGCCTAAAGCAGGATCGTGCCATTTTCAACCTTGGAGGGGGTGGTGTATGTAAACGATTACCCCCTGGCCCTAATTGACTAATTATTTTTTGCACCACTGCAGTTCACTCACAGATTGAGCTCATAGTGCAATATTTTTCACACAGGGACACGAGACCAGTTTTTAGCTGTCGTACACGGGCTTATCAAAGCCTTTAGCTGAAATGTCAGATCACATTACGAACTGGAACAAGGATTAAAAAGAAGGATTAAAAGCCAAAGTCACACTTTCACGACATGTAATCCCGAAACAGAATTCTCCCGCCCCCTCTGTCTCAAAGGTTTGGTTTGCAGGATAAAGCCTGGAAAGTCTTAACGAGGCGAAAAAACCAAGAACGCATATAAATATATATTCTCGCTTTGGTTTCTCTCTTTCCCTCCCTCCTTTACCTTTTTTGAGAGAGAGCCCAGCGCATGCCGTGTGACAGGTCGACTGGACTCTAATGAGAGTTTAATGATCTGACTGCGCTGTCCAAATCCCCCTTGCTTAGTGATTAATGGGCTCCACAGAGCCCCTGGCTGTGTCCCTGTCACTTCCCCAGTCCGGTTCTGACCCGATCCACCCGCACGGGCTGCAACATGGAGGTCAGGATCTGTACAGGAGGAAGACAGGAACTCCTTTTTTTTGTCTAACCTTGTTTCCCGTTGCTGTCTTACATTAGAAAATTAGCACTTTCATTCACTGCCCGGAACAGGCTGTGCAGCTTCCAGACACTGTTAACAGAGTTAAACCTACAGCCACTGCGGCCCTCCAGGACTGGAGTTAAACCTGCAGGCACTGCGGCCCTCCAGGACTGGAGTTAAACCTGCAGACACTGCGGCCCTCCAGGACTGGAGTTAAACCTGCAGACACTGCAGCCCTCCAGGACTGGAGTTAAACCTGCAGACACTGCAGCCCTCCAGGGCTGGAGTTAAACCTGCAGACACTGCGGCCCTCCAGGACTGGAGTTAAACCAGCAGACACTGCGGCCCTCCAGGACTGGAGTTAAACCTGCAGACACTGCGGCCCTCCAGGACTGGAGTTAAACCTGCAGACACTGCGGCCCTCCAGGACTGGAGTTAAACCCGCAGACACTGCAGCCCTCCAGGACTGGAGTTAAACCTACAGCCACTGCGGCCCTCCAGGACTGGAGTTAAACCCGCAGGCACTGCGGCCCTCCAGGACTGGAGTTAAACCCGCAGACACTGCGGCCCTCCAGGACTGGAGTTAAACCCGCAGACACTGCGGCCCTCCAGGACTGGAGTTAAACCTGCAGACACTGCGGCCCTCCAGGACTGGAGTTAAACCTGCAGGCACTGCGGCCCTCCAGGACTGGAGTTAAACCTGCAGACACTGCGGCCCTCCAGGACTGGAGTTAAACCTGCAGGCACTGCGGCCCTCCAGGACTGGAGTTAAACCTGCAGGCACTGCGGCCCTCCAGGACTGGAGTTAAACCTGCAGGCACTGCAGCCCTCCAGGACTGGAGTTAAACCCGCAGACACTCCAGGACTTAACACTTAGTCCATGTTCTTGTTTTTCACACTTACAAACAAAGATGGCACACCTGCATTTTACCTGTGTGAGAGAGAGCGTAATATCAGCGCTGTTTAAAGTGTGAACATTACCCATAATCCTTCATTGCCCTTCATGACCCCTTGAATGAAATCCTGTGCTTGGCCCTGAAGAGAAGCGCATACTCAATTCTAAAATCTGAAATGAAGAGAAGCTTTGACTTACAGAACTGGCCAAGAAGCACAGAGTGATGAGAACACACACACACACACACACACACAACTCACACGCATGTACACACTCACGCACACACACGCACACACTCACACACACACATGCACATGTACACACACACGCACGCACACACACACACACACACGCATGCACGCACACGCACACACACACACCCCCTGCTCTGAATTCCACACACACACTTTGATTAAAAATATAATATATAGCTTCATTACAGTCTTTTCAGTGCAGTTTTGCATTTGCAGTATTACTACTTATGCAAGGAATATCAAATATATTAATGCCATCTACACAATTCTGCTTCCTGAACTTGCCTGAAACAATTTTTACACAAGGCTGCAATTAGCGGAAACTGTAGCCGAGACGTTTTATTATGTTTCCTGAGTTCGCTTGGAAACATAATGTTAATAAGTTCCCGAGGTTGCCTGGGAATATTACTGAAATCGGTTTAAGCGGGGACTGTTGCAGAGAAGCTGCCATTTATCTGAAACACAATAGCTTTTGTCTGCCTCCCGTCAGACGTGATCATTTTACCTGTTGAAATGCGATTCAAACAGACCTGGGTCAAACACTTAGTCTGAAACACTTTAACCCTCTCCCAGTAGATTGCTGAAAACGAAAAAAAAATAAAATAAAATAAAAATAACTTCTTTTCACAGATATTCAGAAAGAGCATTTCTGAAACGTGTTTGTACAATTTGGATTGGCAGCATGATCTGTTGAACATTATCAGGGTTCTGCACTAGTGTTTGGAAAATTTGCAGGTATCTAGAGAGAGAACTACATGTATTTCAAACTAGGTATGGATTCAAACTATTCTCAAAACTTTGAACTGGTATCAGCTGTTAGGTTGGGGAACATGTAATATTAAATTCTGGTTAGTTATGTCGATAGTTTTTCTATGATCACATTTTGAGAAGATTTTAACCAACTTGCTAGCTTAGCGATCTTAGCATTCCCATATCTTTTTTCAGCTGCAGTAAACTTTGCAAAACTTACGACATCTTACCGCACATCAATTTCTGAGAAGCCAAAAGGCAAATTAAGAAATTATTTACAGCACAGGTTTTCATGTGTTTTATTCCCAAAACAAAACTTTCAGCATCAATAGACATTAGTCCATCTGCTGATTGTACTGTTTGATAGGAGAACCTTTATCTTGCTGCTTGTGGGCCTGCTGAGCTTGCTCTCTGAAATAAATGAAATAATCTCAGTTCTGGTTAGCAAGCGGGGGATGATTGACAGTGAGCGATGCTAGTATTTCCCTGGAAGCATTGGTGCGGTTTTAGGAGTTTCTCTCCACACAAGGCAAAGCTATGGGGCGAATAACAGCCGTTATAGCCTGTTGCTCAGAGACAGAGCTTTCTCGCTACGCTACGCTAGGCTAGGCTACGCTACCTGGTCACCGCTGCTGCGGGCTGAGGGATGCTGACTGCTTAGCATTGTGTGAGCGCAACTGGAGCCGACGCACATTTTCAGTGCCTGTGATAAAGTGCTTCCCGGATCTGTGACATGACTGAGCTGTTCCTCGCGTGAGTGTTCATAACTGTGCTAGTCTGCGTGTGACTGTGCTGCTCTGCATGTGACTGCGCTTGTCTGCGTGTGACTGCGCAGCTCTGTGTGTGACTGCGCTTGTCTGCGTGTGACTGCGTTGTCTTCGTGTGACTGCGCTTGTCTGTGTGTGACTGCGCAGCTCTGCATGTGACTGCGCTTGTCTGCGTGTGACTGCGCATCTCTGTGTGTGACTGCGCAGCTCTGCGTGTGACTGCGCAGCTCTGCGTGTGACTGCGCTTGTTGCGTGTGACTGCGCAGCCCTGCGTGTGACTGCGCTTGTCTGCATGTGCGCCCAGCGGTCGGCTGCGCTGATGGATGAGAGTAAAAACAGAGTCCAGGTTCCCAGTGGATGTCAGCCAAAGCGCTCTGCTGGGAGCCTCGTTTTTCATTAAGATTAAGAGCAGCGTGGAGGAAGAACATCTCTCCTCTCCTCCCACCTGTCCTCCCTCCTCTCCTCCTCTCCCTCCCATCATCCCTCCTCTCCTCCCTCCTCTCTTCTCTTATCCTCCCTCCTCTCCTCTCCTCTCCGCTCCTCTCTCTCTGTCCTCCTCCCACTTCTCTCTCTCCCTCCTCCCTCTTACCTAGCAGCCCCTCCATGTCCTGTTAGGCGCAGGGAAGCTGTTACATGGGCGTCGTCACTAACAGACCTCACATCAAATGATCCAGTTTTTTTAAAAAAAAAAAAAAAAGATCCTTAAACGAAAATGTGTCCTACCTCACTCCTCCCAGGAGAGGTTAACTCACCAAGGGCAAACGCCTGGCGATCGAGCCGCCCACGGAAAGAGGAACGTTTTGCATTCTTATTTCGCGAGTGCCCGTCTCTCCGAGGCAGCGACAGACGCGTTCGGCAGCCCGGGAGGCGGGTGCGCGTGAGGCCACCTCTCTCCCGCGCGCGGCTCTTGCTTCAGCGCTGACGCTCTCACCTGAGTGATTTACGCAGAGCGCATCTTTAAGCACTCTCCGTTAAAGCCTCCGGATATTTGCTGACGCTGTTCAATGCAAGTCCCTTTAGTCAAGGGTACAATGGCAGTACCCCCCACCTGTGATTTGAACCCGCAACCTCAGAGGGAGGACGCCAGCACCGTATCCAAGCTCAGTGCAGTGCAGTGCAGTACGTGGGCAGCCATTTTGTGTGCCTCATCTGGGTCATCCGGTCATTACAGCAAACAGTTCACCAACAAACAAAAAAAACAGCATTATGAACTAGATGTCAGTTCTTATGGACAGCAAACGGTTTCACTTAATGAAACTGTTCCTGGTCACACCGATGACATCACTTCCTGTATGCCCTCATCCAGATGTAACTGTGAGTGCACGGGACGCTGCGTCCAGTGGTTGCGTTCGGGTTACAAAACCCTCTGCAGCACGGGGGCGTGAGCTGATGCCTCCTGATGCTTCGCCGACGGGCTCTCGCGCACGGACGCGTCGCGAAGGATGCACAAGCGCGCCTCAGCCAGCGAGCGGCCCGATGCCATGGCGACCGACACTCTTCGGTTCGAGGAGCCATCATCAGCACGGCGTAAACGAAAAGAGGCGTTTTACACCGAGGCGCCCGCCGCAATCAGCGCTGAAATTACACCCCCCGCTCCGGCCTCGGAGTTAGCGCTGTGGAGTGCTGTTAAAAAAAAAATTGAGGAAAAAAAAAAAAAAAAAACCCTGAACTTAACACACAGCGGAGGAGGAGAAAACCGAGGAAGTATTTACTGTGAGAGGAGGTTTATTCCTGAGACCACTTTACTGCTGAACAAAGGGAGCTTGGGGTGGGCGGGCTTGTTGTGGGCGGAGCCTGCGGTGGGAGGGCCATCACAGTGGGAGGGGATTTATCCACTAATCTCTCTGCCCATTTTTGTCGAAGTTACCCACAGACCAAGGAGGCACTGGAGGGACGGAGAGAGAGCACGAGAGACAGAGGAAAGAAGAAGGACGGCAGCATGCGTTTAAATTCTGCCGAAGCTAGATGGAGCAGTTGGCACAGGCTGGCTGAGAGCTCAGGCGTCCGTCATGTGTGCCCGTTATCAATCGGGCACCCTGCGCTGCCCGCGGAACCACAGAACCCGGAACAGAACCCAGAACAGAACCCAGAACAGAACCCGAACCCAAACCCAAATACGCCTTCCCTCTTCCTTCAGAGGCACGAGCACAAGCACTGAGCACCACCCCCCCCCCCCCCCCAGTTCATAAACGTTATCGCTCCTCCCCGAATAATTAAGACAAACGTTTCTCTCGGCCCGGTACACTTCAGGTGTCCATAATATATCAACTGCAGTATTAAACTGAGACACAACGCGGCACTCTGTCGGGGGATTGGGGGGGGGGTAATAATATCTCTGTTAAAAGGCTTTAGAGTACACTGCTCTCGACAGAGAGCCTCTCCCAGGAGCGCTTTTCTACACTTCAGCTCCTAATACACCCGCACGCCGCTGCAGCGCACAGAGACGATGTCAGAGAGAGCGGGGGAGAGTGGGAGAACAGAGCCGGAGAGAGAGAGCGGGGGAGAGCGGGAGAACAGAGCCGGAGAGAGAGAGCGGGGGAGAGCGGGAGAACAGAGCCGGAGAGAGAGAGCGGGGGAGAGCGGGAGAACAGAGCCGGAGAGAGAGAGCGGGAGAACAGAGCCGGAGAGAGAGAGCGGGGGAGAGCGGGAGAACAGAGCCGGAGAGAGAGAGCGGGGGAGAGCGGGGGAGAACAGAGCCGGAGAGAGAGAGAGCGGGGGAGAGCGGGGAGAGAACAGAGCCGGAGAGAGAGAGCGGGGGGAGAGCGGGAGAACAGAGCCGGAGAGAGAGAGCGGGGGAGAGCGGGAGAACAGAGCGCCGGAGAGAGAGAGCGGGGGAGAGCGGGGGAGAACAGCCGGAGAGAGAGAGCGGAGAACAGAGCCGGAGAGAGAGAGAGCGGGGGAGAGCGGGAGAGAACAGGGGGGAGAGAGAGAGAGCCGGAGAGAGAGAGAGAGAGCGGGGAGAGAGCGGGGGAGAGAAACAGAGCCGGAGAGAGAGAGCGGGGGAGAGCGGGAGAACAGAGCCGGAGAGAGAGAGCGGGGGAGAGCGGGAGAACAGAGCCGGAGAGAGAGAGCGGGGGAGAGCGGGGAGACAGAGCCGGAGAGAGAGAGAGCGGGGGAGAGCGGGAGAACAGAGCCGGAGAGAGAGAGCGGGGGAGAGCGGGAGAACAGTGCCGGAGAGAGAGAGAGCGGGAGAACGCTCTGAAAGGCGCTTGTGCGTCTGCCGGTCGCTCACAGGCCTCATCTGAGTGCATAACGCACCCGGGCGCGTTAGACGCGTTCTGAGGGGGTTTTTTAAAATCCGGGATCAGGAGAATGCGGCACGTCGCCGTCGCTCCCCGGACCGCGCTTTTGCACGGCGGCGCTAAACGCGTCCTTCCTGTCGCTCTCCGGGCGCGCGAGAGCGTAAGAGCAGAGCTCGCGTCTGAGCGCCACCGTGTCAGTGCTGACGGCGAAACGCTTCCTGTACACGTCGGACCCTCACAGGAGGCGCAGAAGCTCTGCGAGCCGCTCCGTCGCTGCTCTTTGCTCTCTAAACAGACAGGATCGAACACGGGGAGCGCCTGCGCACGCTCTTTCCTCCCAGACGCTCGTGTGAGACACACCTGGGGTCTAGCGCCGCTCTCTTCTCCTCTCCACACGAGCAGATTTGGCCGCACTCTCACCCTGATGTTCTGTTACCCTAGCGCTCTGCTGCCTTAATGTTCTGTTGCCCTGATGCTCTGTTGCCCTGATGCTCTATCACCCTGACGCTCTGTCACCTGACGCTCTGTTGCCGTGACGCTCTGTTGCCCTGATGCTCTATCACCCTGACGCTCTGTCGCCGTGACGCACTGTTGCCCTGATTCTCTATCACCCTGACGCTCTGTTACCTTGACGCTCTGTCACCCTGATACTCTGTAATCCTGACGCCCTGTCACCCTGACGCTCTGTTGCCCTGATGCTCTATCACCCTGACGCCCTGGAAACTATCACCTGACGCTCTGGCTGTGACACCTTGCCGTATGCTCTGTAATCGCTCGACATGATGCTCTGTTGCCCTGATGCTCTGTTGCCCTGATGCTATGTCGCCCTAACGTCCTGTTGCCCTGACGCTCAGTTACCCTGACACTCTGTTGCCGTGACGCTCTGTTGCCCTGACGCTCAGTTACCCTGACACTCTGTTGCCGTGACGCTCTGTTGCCCTGACGCTCCATCGCTCACTCTTCTGACTGTCCTGTCTCCACTCAGCAGATGCAGTTATTTGGGTCGACTCACAGCATGTTGTGTTTTATAATTGTTATTTTCCACTTCTGAACATTCCTCGTTTGTCCCTGTGGTGCGCCTAGTGGAAAGGGAACGGCGGCTGTGTCTCACCTAGGATTGGAGCCCGTGACCCCTTTGTCCCGCAGTCCCAGCACTGGTCCCAGGTCAGTGGGGTGCGCAGCCTGCACGGCTCAGATAAAGCAGGCAGGATGAACGCTGCTGCTCTCAGACTGCAGGAGGAGGAGGAGACGCCCACCGCTGCGCTCTTCCTCTCTGTGAGTGTTCACACAGACAACACAGCGCTGGCAAGGAATATAAGGACAACACAGTCTCCTTACTGTTAGCACTGCTGTTTACATCACTTCATTATTCATTAGTTTGGTAATGATGATGATGATGGTGATTATTATTATTATTATTATTATTATTATTATTATTATTATTATTATTATTGTTGTTGTTGTTGTTAAAAAAGAACACAAAGTCCTGAATTATGGGTATAATGGCAAATGTATGTATGAGAGAGCAGCATGTTTGTGCTATGTATATGCACATAGTAAGCATGTGTGTACCTAATGGGTTAAGTGCTGCACCTCTAAGCTGATACTATAACACAAAGATTATCTCAGAAGAAGGCAGATATATGAAGACAGAGAGAAAGTGAGAGTGAGAGAGAGAGATAGAGAGATGAGAATAAGAGAGAGATAGAGAGATGAGAGAGCGTTTATGCATCTTTAAAAGCAGCTGATTACAGAGCTGAGATAAGACGCAGGCACAGCAGAGGGAGCTGTCCCTGGTGCTGATTCCAGCCTCGATGAGGTGCGCGTGTGTAACGGAATGGACAGGAAGCAGCGGACCTGGCGCGTGCGGGGCGAGGCGGCAGACCAACGCCTTCTAATCATCCGAAATCACCCCCCCCTTTCTAACAACCCCTGCCTCCCCAACCCCCCACCACCCCCCCGCCCAGGCCCCCTCCTCAACACGCCTGCCTACACCGCTGGGAATAATGAAAGAAATGTCTGAAAGTGCCTTTTTTTTGCGGAGCACAAACAGGGTGGCTCGAGCGGGAGATAAGTGACACATTCCTCCGAACGGCGGAGAAAAAACACACACGCACACACAAGGGCAACCGTCGCTTTTTTTCCCCCTCAAGAGCTAATGGAGAGAACGCGGCCGCGAGAAAGCGACACCCTTTGAAACGCCGCGGTCGCGAGGAGGGAATTAAAACGAAGCCGTTCTGACGCCCGCTAAAGGTTAATGGTACTATTTCTCCACAGTGTTTGTTCATTATCCAAATGCCAAACAGAACAGCTTTAATCAACATCTCGCTGGCGTGCACTTGGGTTACGCGCCAGATTCTGAATATGTTCATTAGTTTCCTCATGTATTATTGAAATAATCAGACCGCAATCTATTCCTATTCAAATAGGCGAGGGGTTGATCTATGCCAAAAACAAGAGAGCAATTTGAAGTTTATTATCGCGGTGTCCCCGCAATAGAAATGCGCGCTGCTTAGACGATGAGCCGCAGAACTTGAGTAGGGTAATTTGATGTGGATGAAATTACCCGACATATTCGGTCTTGCTTAAAGTGAGTACGGCAAAAAAAAAAACAAAAAAAAAAAAAACTGCCTGATTTCATTTACGTCCGTATGCCGCTCCCAGACTATTTATCTGCGGCGGGTCTGGAGCTAAAACACTCGCCTGCTCCTCCTGCACGCCGAGTTATTAGCCGTCCCAATTACCGCGACACGTGGGGAACGCGCGTCTGACGTGTGAACAAACGCTCTCCCAAATCTTATCTTGCTTTTGTCTCCGCTACACCGTTTCATTTGCAACCAATTTATTATTCCCGCTCCGGGGGATTTAGCGCCGAGAGAAGAGAATACCGGGGCGTAGCAAACAGCCGACCGGTAGGCCTACTTCCCAAAATCAGCGTCAAAACTGTTAGCACGAGTGATGCGATATTCATATATCGTCGTGGTAATGAACCCTCCTGCCCATCCTCTCTGTGCCGAACAACTATAATGAGTTTGGATGGCAAACCTCTTCGTCTCCATGGAAGCCATAAACATCTCAATGTTCGTGATGCCAAGCATCCTCTTCCTCATTAACAGAGAGGGAATTCGATTTCATCTCCATAAATGCCCGGTTTCCATGAATTAATGTTGAACAAACAGCAAACACACTCACAGACACATACATACACACACAAATACACACACACACACACACACACACACACAGATAAGCTCCTATGCACAAATACACACACACACACACACAGATAAGCGCCTATGCACAAATACACACACACACACACACACACACAGATAAGCGCCTATGCACAAATACACACACACACACACACAAGATAAGCTCCTGTGCGCACATACACCGACACACGCGCGCGTAAGTAATACACCTCCATTTGCATGCAGATTCACAGTAAAGCGAAACAGGGGTTTGTGTGTTTCCAGGCTGAAGGGCTGAAGGACGGCGGGATCGGCGGGATTGACGGGATCGGCAGGGCGCTGAAACTGACGGCCGCGCTGCGCGGCGGCTTAATTGTGTTGTCAGAGCTCAATATCGTTTACCGCGCGAGCGCCTGACAACGGTTACCGCGCGAGCGCCTGGCAACCGTCCGCGGCCGCGAAATTAAACCGCCGCAGATCTCTGACCTCACCGAGTGTGACACCCGCCCATAATTCCCCCCCCCCCCCGCCCCCCCCCCCCCCCCCCCCCCCCACGCGCGGGAAACAGTCACTGCAGCTCATAACCCCATCTGCACTGCTTACAGAGAGCAGTTTAACTTACCCATAATGCCCCCCCGTGCATTTAACATACCCATAATGCCCCCCCGTGCGTTTAACATACCCATAATGCCCCCCCGTGCGTTTAACATACCCATAATGCCCCCCGCTCACAGGAAAAAGGGCTCAATGCCTGCAGCTCATGACCTGAGCTTCATCTGGAGCTGACGGGGTGAGTACGGTGCTGTCAGACCCACACGGGGTTCACCTTGTCCCGTTCTGACAAGCTCTGAACCGCTCCACAGCTGTGAGCTGGCTGTGTGTGCCAGTCACGTGCCGATGAGCATACGCTCTCCTTCCAAACCTGCTGCATTTCACTATCCCTTTAAGGTGTGAGGTCAAAAATACGTGATTGGAATGTTCCTAACCGAACATTCTAATGCTAATGATGTAACAATCACTACTGGTGACTGAGAACGCTGATTTAGGATTCAGAAAAGACGTTCCAAAAAACATACTCTTCAAAGGGTTAAGCTGTCTGCATATAAAAGCAATAAACCCATCAATATTTTTTTCATGCATTGTTATATAAATAGTATGTGCAAAACATTTAGCTCTTACACACCATTTTAAATACAATGTGGACCCAGGAAAGGGTCTGATGTGTAACCCAAAATTTAAGCCCCATTGCATTATGGGCCAATAGGTCCCAAGGGAAGTGAACTTGTAGCGCACCAGTTCAGGTCGCGAGTCATGTGCCATGTTTAAGGAACAGTCTCTCACAGCTGCAGGAAATGACACGTGCCACTCTCAGCTGACAAAACATCAGAGATATTACCTTGAGCATTACTTAGGCACACGCCACATCTGCTCCCATTTAAATGCTAATAAGTCACTGACTGGAAAGTGTGACTGAGGGAACGACACACTGACGCTCGGAATCAATTAAATTAGATTTCTTTGACTGAATGAAAGCCCCCTGAACACCACTGAAATAGACTCCTCAGTCTCTCTCTCTATCTCTCGTGCTCTCTCTCCATCTCTTATGCTCTCTCTCTCTTGCTGTCTCTTACTCTCTTACTCTCTCTCTCTCTCGCTGTCTCTTACTCGCTCTCTCTCTCTCTCTCTCGCTGTTTCTTACTCTCTCTCTCTCTCTCTCTAGCTCTCTCTCTCTCTCTCTCGCTCTGTCTCTCGCTCTAGCTCTCTCTCTCTCTCTCTCTCTCTGTCTCTCGCTCTGTCTCTCGCTCTAGCTCTCTCTCTCTCTCTCTCTCTCTCTCTCTCTCTCTCGCTCTAGCTCTCACTCTCTCTCTCTCGCTCTGTCTCTCGCTCTAGCTCTCTCTCTCTCGCTCTGTCTCTCACTCTATCTCTCTCTCTCTCAGGAGATACAGCATCAGATTGTCAGGAAAAGGTGGCATCAGCAGCTTCCGAGCGTCCCTAAACTGCTACAGGCCGTCAGTATTAGCATGAAACCATGCTAACGACGGGCGCGGTGCCTCCTGTCGATACGCTGCCCTGCAGGGGAGTCACCTGCCCCAAACCCGAACCCCGAACCCGAACCCTAAACCTCCCCATCCGGAAATCCAACTGGCACCGCGCCCCTGTCTCACCCGCACCCCGACAGCGCAGGTCAGACACGAGACAGAGCAGCTCCCACGGTGGGCCTCACGAGTGGCTCACACGGTAAAGAGACCGGGCCTCATTCACAAAACTTTTCTTAGATTATTCTTACTTTTGTTCTTAAAAAATTCTCTACAAAAAAAACAAAAACAAAATGAGATTCACGACACGCGCGCAGAACTTGTTTTTTGTGCGTGTCTCAGGTGTATGAGATGGATGATGAATGCTGGCTGTCTGTAAATCTTATGCGCAATCCTGTTCGTGTGACCTGCATCAGGAAACAGCCATGGACAAATGTGGATAAGAAAAAAAAAATCACGAATGCCGTAAAGTTCTCAGAAAACATTCTTACGCGCAGTCTGCGATCAAATACGATCGCACGCATGATCCGTGAATGAGGCCCGCTCATTCCCAAGCAGAAAGCGTGCGCCTGGGTGTTCTCAACTGGCAGTTCGAGTCCCGGCGGCAGCATCGTTGGCATCGGTGAGACAACAGCTGGCTCAGGCTCACCAAGTAATGACCGGGGTGGGGGGGGGGGGGGGGGCACAAGCTAGCGGGGGGAGGCTGGTCTCACCACTCATTACTGTAGAAAACAGCAAGAACGGCATCTCCTCCTGACATCACTGGCGGGAGTGAGCGTCAAATTCGGTTGAGTTTGTTTGGGGGAAAAACGGGATCAAATATTTTTTTTTTTTTAAAAGAGCAGCTGAGAACGAGCAGTTCCTATCAGAACACTGAGCTATTTCACTGTGCGTGTGAAACAAACAGGGTTTATTTTATCGGAAAGTATAAAACACTACATTTATGAAATGCAGAAATATGTGCATATATTACCTGCCTGCAACATGCACGCTGTTCCAGTTTCCCCCTGAAGCTCAGGAATGGATCCTAATCTGGGAACTTGTGCTTCGTTTCAACGGGAGAGATAATGAAGCAAGTTAAGCCCGCATCTCAGTGGAGAAGCAGCGCTATCCCAGTTCACACGGAAGGAGCGTCGCGTGGTCACGCACGGCCAAAAGCTTTACCTCGGGTTCGTCATCATCTCCCTGTCAGAAAAAAAAAAAAAAGAGAGAGAGAGAAAAAAAACCCCTATGGCCACAATTTACAATGGCTGCTGAAAAGAAAAAGGTATAGAGAGAGATATGGGGGGAGAGAGAGAGAGAGAGGGGGGGGAGAGAGAGAGAGAGTGAGAGAGAGAGGAGAGAGAGGAGAGAGGGTTAGAGAGAGAGAGGGAGGGGGAGAGAGAGATAGGTATAGAGAGAGAGAGTGAGGGGGGATAGAGAGATTGGTATAGAGAGAGAGAGAGAGAGAGAGAGAGAGAGGTATAGAGAGAGAGAGTGAGGGGGGGAGAAGAGAGAGAGAGAGAGAGAGAGAGAATCAATCAGCAGTCATTCAGAATGTTCCAGCGAGCTTGAATGACTCCCAAAATCACCGCGGAGCGCATCGGGCCTGCCAGTGAGCGGCTCTGTTCGGGGCTGCGCCGCGCTGTGGAGTCGTTTTATTTTATTTCATTTCATTTCACTTTATTTCATTTTGGCAAGAGAGCCGTATTAAAAAGCCGCGCGCTCACAACAAAACCAGTTTTTTCCATTTCGCATTTTTCGCTCCACCTCCGCCCAGCATACCCCCCCATTTCCCCCCCCCCTCCTCCCTTCATCCCTCCTTCCCTCCCTCCATCGCCCCCCGCCCCCCCCCCCCCTATCCCTTTTCCCACGGGCACATGCGATGAACGGAGAGAGAGGAGAAACTGTTCCGTTTCATTATAGATATGCTCCAACCTCATTACAGATATCTCTATGGTAACATCCCCCGTAATAGGCGCTGACTGGTAACACATTGGCGGGCTGATCTCTGTCTTCCTCTGGGCCACTATAACATGACAGAGGCCCGTTACACACACACACGGCACGGTGCCACTCTCACACACACGGAATACACCGCAATATATACCGGACACATTGCTTTCTGAACGCCTTAGAAATAATTTGTGTATTGGGACATATATTAGGACATGTAGCTTATATACCTTAATTGTGTATATTCCTTATATATTGAAAAATATTGTGTATATGTATGTATGTATGTATGTATGTATGTATGTATGTGTGTACGTATTTATATAATTGCTATGTGTGTGTGTGTGTGTATTTACATAATTGCAAATGTAGTTGAAGTTGAAACTGCCTCAAAGGGTAGAACATGAGGAATAAGGTGAGCTTCAGGTTGGCTGTTTTTGACGGCTTTATAACACCGCTGCAGGAGCTGAAGGGGTCCTGCTCAGAGGCGGGTCTCTGAAGGGGTCCTGCTCAGAGGCGGGTCTCATGCATTTTTAGGGTGAGTGTGCTCATCTATAGGAATGTATCGCACTTGTCAGGGAATATGGCAGACAGCAGTCCTGCAGATACTTTAAGTCCCGTGCTGACCTTCCCGCAGTGGTTTCTGGATGAATCAACAAGGACGAAAAATAACAACTAAAAAAAAATACACAAGAAGAGTGAATAATACAGTAAGCCAACTCAAAAGAACGTTCAAAAGCGTCTTTAAAAGAACAGCTCAACGATTACCTTCAAAAGGAAATATTAAATAATTTTTTTTAAAAAAGGGGAAACGAGGGACAGAATTACTGGAATGAAATGACAGAGATTGCAAAGACTTAAAAATAAAACAGAGCATAGTAGAAGGTAAATAGAACAAAGTTATAATAAAATAAAGCTCTTCTTTATGCAGTTTATATACTTACCTTATCCTCTCGTAACAAACAGAGATCATTCATTCAGAAGGTTGATTCATTGAAAGGGTGCCATTCACTCTTAAGACTGCAAATTCAGCTGGAAAGTGCTGTGATTAATAAAATCTGAAACGACACACACATAACTACCGTGTGTCAGAATTAATACTCAAAACACTCAGTAGGTAACCATGACAGCCAGTCATTAGCTCCCTATGATTAATGAAAACAGGATTTGAAATGGTAGCGCAATAGAAATTAATATCCTGAACATTTTATATCACAAGTGTGTGTGTGTGTGTGTGTGGGGGGGGGCAGATGTGGATAGCCAGGCTCATATTAACCCCCGCCCCCCCTCCCCCTCAAGAAACTGATAAAGTAGATTCAGGATTCATGGATTTGTGGAAATACTTCAGTGTGAAAAATGCGCCCTTCCACTGCTGAAAGGTAGAGCTGAGATTCTTACATTTCGTTTTGTCAGATGAGTAAAGCTGATAAAGCCTCATGACAAACCGTTTGTAACGCTGCACGAGTGCACCCCCGATCTGCTCCTGCAGACAGGGAGAAGACACATAATACGGGAAGGGAGGGGGGACATTTTAAAAAAGGGGGGATCATTTTCCCCCCTTAAAAAAAAAAAAAAAAAAAAAAAATTGCTTCAGGTTATCTTGTCTTTTCTTTAACGGCATCAATTTCAAAATTCTTTTTTTTTCCCCCTTTTTGCTGCAGTTCACAAATTATTTTAATTGAAACAAAGAGACGCTCCCCCTTTTCTTCTTAATTTCCCGTTCATCCGATTTCTGTATCCGTTCAGTTAGAGGCCCACCTCTCCCCTGTAGCCGAGCCAGCACTCAGCTCTGCACAGCCTATCAGGGTCCATCGCGATCCCACCGACTCCTACGTCTCAACTCGCAAACAAACGTGCTCCGGTTGCCATGTGCCGCAGCTACACTCCACTTCGCTGGGCATGACTGGCTTAGGGCAAATCTGGCGCTCACATCGCTGTCAAACGGAGGCCCTCTCAATTCAGATGAGACATCTCTCTCGGCCTCGAAGGGCATAACTGCAAAAACCCACAACCCACTCCCTGTGAGCGACGCGGACCGGAGTGTCAGTATGAAAACAGCCCGCAGACAAAACAATAAATGAGAGCAAAAAAAAAACCCTTGTGCCCCCCCCCCCCCCCCCCCCCCCCCCCCCCCCCGCCCGTTTTAGAAAGCAGAACCCTACAAGCCTTTGGCGAGATCTAAAGGGAGATCTGTCCAATTTAACCAATGCAAACCGTCTAACGTGATTGAACGTCCTGGATAATGTAATTCTGGGAAATCCGCGTCCGAATTTACTTACATAACCGTCTGTTAGCTCTGCGTTTAGCGTTATGGTCGTTCAAATTAAAAAGATGTTCTCTCTCTCTCCTGACTAGAGAGGCTTTTTGAGTGTGACACATGCGTGGCAGTCCCACGTTTAAATATATAAAAACATCTGTGGGGAGAGGGGCGGAGGGCAGGGACCGTTTTCTTTTTTTTTTTAGGGGGAGGGAGAAATGAGAATTACATCGGAGAGAAATGGAGCAGGCTGAGACATTTCGGGTCGAAATAATAACTTTGCCCCCCCCCCCCCCCACCCCCCCCCCCCCCCATCACATTACCGCCGCGCGCAGTTCCGATAAGATCGTCGGGAAGAGCAGCTGTTAGGAATAATGCTTTTCATTCTGCGTCGCTCGGGGACAACTGATGCCCCAAATGAAGCATGTCCTCCATTAGGCCCCCTAAAGAAATAAACTAATAGCCTGCAAAGACTGCCATTTGTAATACCACTATAATTCACATGATTCATTAAGCAGAAGTGGAAAATGATGGCATATTCTGATGAAAATAGTCCTCGGGGGAAATTTCATGCATTCATTTATTCCGAAAAGTCTTTCATTGACTAAGCAAACTTGCACTGTTAGTGTGGAGATTGGATATCTGTCCTCTTTCAGGACACCCCCCCACCACCACAACCACCCCCGCCCCCCCCCCCCCCCCCCCCCCCCCCCCCCCCACACACACCCAACCCAGGCATTGTCTAAAATAGATTAATGTTGTTTACATAAGTTTGTAGTCGCTCATTTATTCCTGAGGATTATATAGATTGCCCCCCCTCCCCCCAAAAAAAAAAAGAAAAGAAAAAGAAAAAGAAAAAAATGCTATCTTACCCTTTTTCCTGCTGTTTCTTCCCCTCATTCCCAGAGAGCTCTGGCACACAGAACTGCCTGAAGAGGCAAAGAAACGCGATGCTAATTAAATGTCCTATTAACGCAAACAATGCAGGATTGGGGTTTGAATTTGCCTGCTCCACCTCACGCCCCAAAAACATAATTCCATTCAGTTTTATTTTCTATAGCTCCTTCCACAAAGAACCAATGTTTTTTTTTTTTTTTTTTAAATTACAGGCAACCAGGCCCAGAAACTCAAGAGCAAACTTGAGCAGAAACTCGCAGAAAAAACCCCGTGAACAAGTTCTACTTCCCTCCCCATCACTGCCCGATGTGTCAGGTGAGGGATATGAGTCCGGCCTCTCCATAGCGCTCCTGGGGGGGGGTGAGGGTGGTTGGGGGGGGGGGGGGGGTGGACGCCGCTGAGTTCCTGGGCCTCTGCCCAAAGTGGGCGGAGCTCTGTCGATCATCAGCCTCTGTGGGACAGGGCATCAGGACCTTCAAGAGCTGTTTGCCAGAGAGATAATTACCCCCCCCCCCCCCCCCACCACGCACGCCCCCATGCCCCCCGCCCCGGCCTGGCCCACCCCGACTTCTCCATCACTCAACAGTGCAACTGTGCACATCTGGCTGGGGGGGTCCAGAGCAGGGTGTGTGTGTGTGTGTGTGTGTGCCAGACATCCACCTGCTCAGACTGAAGCGGGGTCCATCCATCAAACGGCCCTAACCAGCCCCTGAGGAGGGCGGGGCCAGCCGGGCCCTTCAAAGCCGTGCACCCCCATCAAACCCCCCCCCTCGTCAGCCCACACCTCGTTTGTTAATTACCCAGTGAGGCGTGACTACCTGCGGCCGTACATCACCCAGTCCTGCTGCCACGAGCCATCTCCATCCCACTCCTACAAGGACGAAAGGCGCATCCATCCTGACTTCTCATTTTTTTTTATCTTTTTTGGGGCGGGAGAATTTTGCACTGGATACCCTGTCTGTGTGTAGACGCATAGGAACGCACATATTCACACGCATACGCACACAAATACACAAACGTACGCACACACATGCACACACACACACCAGCACCCAGAGAATAATCTCTTTTAATCTCTTTATACCCACTTTTTTTGAAAAAAAAAATTTTTTTAATGCAATGCGAAAAACTCTATTGTTATAATGACGGTCATTATTGGTCATTAAGATTTCTCACGCATATCCAAGCATTTAAAAAGAAGACAGACCCTCCTGGCTGTTTATGAGATTCCCAGCACCTGCTTTGGGAAACAGCGATGCGATAAACCCAGTTTTTTTTTTCTTTTTTTTTTTTTCCCATGGCCTCACGCGGCCTTTCGACGTTTCTGACACTTTGTCTTGATGAAAATAAATGTGAGGCATCTCAAAATGGTGGCTCCACCATCCCCTCCTCCCACCCTCGTCCTCTCATACCTTTGTATCTTTGCACCTGGATACGAAGAGACAAAGGGATCTCGCTGTTTTCACTGCACCTGAACGCGTTTAAGAGAAGATTATTCGGGATAATTCAGGATGAGCCGCTCTCCTACGCAGCCTGAGATGCTCAGCGTGTGCACTGCACTGTATGTTTAACTACAGCAGAGTTTATGTTAGCACAAGAGGGATCAATGTGCTCAGAGTATTCTGAACAGTGTTGATTTACCACTTAAACTTTTACTGCCAATGATTCCCCAAAACGTGGCCTCCGAGGCCATCTATATCTTGCCTAATTTACTCAGTTTTGCTCTGTCGGTTTTGTGGTTTTATTGTTGATTAGATTTATGGTCTCACTATTGATGGCTTTTACTGTTTTCTGGGGGGGTTATTTTGCTCAGTAATTGTCATGTGGATCAGGAGCAAAGGCCCGATTTGAGCCGCTCCAGGTCTTACGAGAGGCCGGTCAGTCCAGTGAGGAGAATCCACCGGCAGGGCAGCAGGTAAAACCCGGAACGGCTCCAACCGCTACACGCAAGGACTGATGTTTCCATCCTTCAAAACGAAAACAAAACCTGAAGTCATTTTGATTTTTGAAACGTGCATTGTTCATTTAATGCCGATTAATGCTCACACGGGTAGTTTTATTCTGGTTTGCGAAACTTAGTTTAATGCTCAGTAGGGTAGTTGACAATTTAGCCTGCACTGATTGCACTCGCAGTCTCTCTAAGGACCGCACTTTTTCGCTCTATGTAAAAGCTGCTCTTCGATCCGTTATCTTCGGACTTCTGTTCGATGTCTACTGTGAGTCATTCGGGACCAGGGACGCACAGTCAAATGTTTTCAGATTTGTTTTTAGCAACAGCTCTGAGTCTGAAAAGCTCGGGACCGGCTGATGGCCAAGTGGGCTTCGGGGGGGGGGGGGGGGGGGACATCGGTCATTTTCGTTCGCATTTAAGGCACGACTGGTCAAGGAGGGCCGTGGCCATTTCTGCAGCTCCTGCCAAATTCTGCACTTAATTATTTAAATAGCCCGACCACATGCATGATCTAGCGCTCATATACTCTATTTAGGCAATAAGCTTGTGTGTGTGTGAATCGCTGAAGAAAACCATCGCTTGTGTCCTGATACTAAACGCTTTGCTCTGGTCTAATCTGTGTGTGAACCCGCAACTGGTGTTATACGGCTTAAAAATTAACGGGTGAAATTGGTGGGTAAACCAGTGGAAGTGAAACGCTGCTTTTACAACAACAGCCTTTCAGGAACGGAACTGCCTGCTCCTGGGATGAGGAAGGAACCCATGCAAATGAATTTTTTATTCCCGTTTGAGAAGCTAAATTGAGAAGCTTCCTGGACCGTTACACATGACAACTCAATTTTTTCCCGTTACCACCCCCCCCCCCCCCCCCCCACCCCCACCCCCCCCCCGCTCAGAGATATCATTACACTGCAGTACATTCATTCTGCAGACTCTCTTAGCCAGAGCCACCACCAGCGGAGCAGAACACGACTGCATTCACCTGATTAATATGAGCGATAGAGCCGGGCTGGCTAACGGCATCCTCCCCACTGCCCAGCACGGAGGTAAAGGAGGTCATAGCACTAAAGCACTGGGGCAGGTTAACTTTGCTAACCAAGAGCATAAAGGAGGTTATTCTGTATACATACAGACTCTATCCATACCAGGAGCCCCGCCCCCCCCCCCCCCAAAGAAAAGAAAACATAAAACCATGAAATAAATACAACCTAGAACCGTAAAAATTCCATAAGCCAAATTGACATCAGAAGGTGGGAGCAGTAGAGAGGGTTGTAGTAGGTATAGGCGAGAAGGGTGGTCACCTAGGGAATCATCTGTTGGGGGTGGGGGTGGAGGGATCCATGCATTGCATCCATGGTAGTCTACCTTCCTCCTCGGACAACAATCACTCTCTCACTCTGTCCTCTGCACCCCCGTCCCACGAAGGGGTGGGGATGGGCATGAATGGGGGGGGGGGGGGGGGGGGGGACCAAATGCTATCTGAAGAGCCTGAAGAGGCTGGTCTTCAGCCTGTGTCAGAACTTGGCTGACGAAAGCGTAAAATCTGTCCACGATGGCACGTTGGCACATCTCGTCTCCGTTTGAATGCGACGGGCTCTGAGTGGACCTGCGTTCGTTAAGTCCCCTCTCTCTACTCGGCCTTCGGGAGCGCGACAGGAGCCCTCGTCTGGAGAGCGGGGAGCGATCCGCGATTCGCCACGCGGCGCGGTACGCTAGCACGTTAGCACGCGCGGGTTCCGCCTCCTCAACAGCTGCGGCGTCGCGCGGTAACCACGGCGCCAGCACGCGCGACACGCATAGGCTAACGTCTCTTCGTTATCGGATCAAGCGGCCCGCATATTTCATGAACGCCTGCAGGTGAAGACTCATGACTGTCACGTTTCCTGAAATATGGCCGCGTATAAAAGTCAGCTTTATGAGGCATAAATCACGCTCTCTCTCTCTCTCCTCCGGAGCGCGAGCCTCGCACACGCACAGTAATTCTCCATCTGCGCACGGTTCAATATTTCCAATCGTATTTATGGCCACATTACGCGGGAAAGCACTCTAAACGACTGGCAGAGCAGGTTGTCAGGGCAGAAATACACCTGGCTAATTCTCCAGGTGGGGAACATCTGGAATGGCTCAAACTGCTGAAAGCACATGGTTACATTTCCCTCCCTCCATGTCCATTGTTTTTTTTTAAATAAAAAAAACGTGACTAATCAAACAAATCTGTACCTGAAAATCATTTCGATTTTTGCAACATCATTTTAGCATTGCTCATTTAATATAATGCTCATTTGGTTGGTAAGTTCTGTCCCTGTTTGTGTAATTCAGTTTAATGTTTGATAGAGTTGAGAAGTCTGGCCATTCGTGCACTTGCAGTCTCTCTTGGGCCTTACATCCCCCCTCTAGGGAATCACTGCACCTCCATCCCTCATCTTTGGACTTCTGCTTCCAGTCTAACTCATTCGCGACGGGGGGCGTTTTGCTAAATGGCACTAGAATTCCGAGGCTTTACTGGAACTAAACCACAGAGAGACAACACAAAAAAAAAACCCGAATGTCTTCGTCTTCGTTATCAGATTAAACGGCCGTGTGTTTCAACGCCTGCGGGTAAAGCCACATCAATGTCACACGCTCAAATTTTACCAGTAAATTGCTCATTCACAGAGGCCACGGTATCTGTAAAAAAAAGTGGAATTCATTTTTGGCCCGACTCCTTCACTGGACAGCTTTCAGGCTGTTTTTCATTCTGATTGGTGGATTAGTCACAGGTGCGGAGAGCCAACCGCGCACGCTATGGTACTGACTACTGAGACACCATCCGAAGCTTTTTACCACGGTAACCGTATCCCCGGGCGACAGGTGTGACAGGCATCCTGATTGAGATCCCTTCAGAAACCTTATATCCATGCAGGGAAATCCGCTGTGGCATTTCTCCTGGGCTACTTCACCAGGGATGAACCCCCCCCTCCCCCCTCCCGCTCTCCCCAATACCCATAATTCCCTCTGACAACTGACAGGGAAATGAGTGCTCAGCACAGACCCAGAAGCGCTACAATGTCTGCTGGTTTCCCATGCGTTTCAGCCCTGAAGCAGTTAAATGAAGTCACCAGCTGGAATAGGAGTCAACTCCCGAACTGGCTGCTGATACGTAAGCTGTAACCTGCTCAACCCATTCGCTTATCAGCTGTGATAGATCCATTATTACATTCCTGCTACATCCACTCTCCTCTACTGTACACCAGGCTGGCCAGCAAAGGTTAGGCTCCTCCTCTCCAGTCAGGTTCCTCCCATGATTTCTTCCCATCTGGGAGTTTTTTCTTGCCAGAGTTTGAATGTTTTTCTCTCGCTGGCTTTCTTTTATTCAGGGTTCAGGGTTGGTTTTTGCCCAATTTTCCTTCTGTTACTCTGGGTCTGTGAGACATTTTTCAGCAGAAAGCGCTATACAAATGAAATTGATTTGAATGAAAGGAAAAAGCAGAAACCTGCTGATATTGTAGGCGTTGAGGGCTGGAGTTTGAGGCTGTGCTTGATACTGGCTAAGTGCTTTCACCCTAAAATCAGCAAGCAATTCAGACCCAAGAAAGCAGGTGAGGAGAATTACCTGTATAATCAGTTGCATTGATCGAGCAGTTACATGCTGAGTAATAACCAGGTAATGAACATCCTGAGTCTGTCCAAGGCCAGTCCAGGGTGGATCCTTTCTGTCAGGGCCAGCCAACACCGTTCCTGGAAACCTACCATCTTGTAGGTTTGTATTGTGACATCATAAGAGAAATGTGAACAATCAACATGCTGCTACCACCAGATCAGTCTCTATTATGACATCATAAGAGAAATGTAAAAAAGCAACACATTGGTCCTTATAGGACAGTCCGTCTTATGACATCATAAGAGATGGTCGATGGTGGTGCTGTGAACATGAGGACTGAACAGAAATACCGGGTGAATTCTCTCTGGGATGAAGAGGATTCTCAGCTGAAATCAACGGCTGTTCCAGCCCAGGTGGTGACAGGTGTGTGCGCTGCTCTTTGATAAAGGTACAGCGTGATGCTGGATTTGGATCTAACAGGACTGGCAGGGAAAAAACCCTTTAGAATTTGTCCTGGGATCACAAAAGGAAACATTGTCTCCTGTAACGAGCAGTTTGAACCACACCAGGTCTTACTGACAGCAGGTCAGTGCAGTGAGTGGAATCCACCAGCAGGGCTTCTAACCCACCTGAATTCTCACCTGCACACAGTAAAATTTAGGACCTTGAACCACAGGTCATGGTTAAAGAGTAAAAATGCAGCCTCTGATACTCTGTCGTTTCAATGTCAGTTTTCTTTTCCTTTTGAAAATCGCCAAAAATAATTTGATCAGAGCCAATTTTGATTTTAGCCAGATTGCATCCTCTGTGTGACACACAAAGAGAAAAAGGAGCTCACTTGAGGAGGGTGGGGGTGAGGAGTTGGGGGGGGGGTTTAAGCATGAGGGGGCAGCTTTATCTATCATAACCCAAAAAAAGGAAAATGAATTCACTTGCATTTGATACTGGCCCAAAAAATGAATAAAAAAAATAAATAGACTCAAGTATGATGGGAAAACTTTATTCCTCCCACTTTTATATGAATGATATGATTGGCTGTCGTATCTGATCGGCCGGCATATAGAGCTGGAATTGGTTTACGGTCTTTCAAACTCACGAAGAGAGACGGTCTCACGACGCGCACTTTATATCTCTCCAAGAAAAGCCACTCTGAGCTGAGGAAAATAATGAATTGATCTTCCTGAACGTTATACATAGAAAGCAAAAGAAAAATAAAAATAAAAAAGGGAAAAGAAGAAGAAAAAAAAAGAATTTTTTTTTTTTTGGAGAATGCCATTCAGTGAAATGAAAGTGACTTGGCCTCTGGTGAATCAGAAGGTAATTACGCGTGAATGTGTATGGATGAGAGAGAGAGAGAGAGAGAGAGAGAGAGAGAGAGAGAGAGAGAGAGAGGAGGAGCGATCCTTTCCCAGCTGCCTCCTCTCGTGACTGTGCCACGCACTTCCTGCCTCTCTAGCTCTCCGGGGTGGGGGGGGGGGGGGGGGGGGGGGGGGGGGTGGCCCTGCTATTCCAATGTTGGGGTGCGGGAAAAAAATTACAGATATGCTCGCCAGTCGGCACGGAAACTATGCCGTCCGTCCGCAAGCCTGTGTTTGGATGAGTTGGCTTCCTTGATCGTGTCTGTCAAAGTGCAATATGCAAACGGTCAATGCTGTAATCCCGCCTCTCGCCTAGTGCATGCTGGGATAGGCTCCAGCACCTCCCGTGACCTTGACCAGGAATAAGCAGAATAAGAATAAGTATGAATAATGGATGAATAATAATAATAATAATAATAATAATAATAATAATAATAATAATAATAATAACACATTTTCCTTTCTTAGTGGGGAGTCGGGGGGTGTCCCGCAGAACTCCTATTGTAGCTGCTCACGCGGTCACGCACGCTAAATATTTCGCTCAGCCCCCCAAACCTCACGGAGCACCTTATCATCACTTCAGCATCTCAAAAGCCCAATATGACACGTGTCTCCACCGGAGAGAGAGAGAGAGAGAGAGAGAGAGAGAGAGAGGGGGGGAAAAAAAAACTAATTCCAGCCTTTTTTTAATCTTCCCGTCCCCACTGCCAGATTTCAATATCCTATTTAAAGTTTCACTGTATTTATTTCCTTTTCGAGAACGCCATTTTACAAAACCTGACAAAGCCAGAATTGAATTCTCGGATCTCGGGTATTGATGACAGCTGGAGGGGGGGGGGGGGGGGGGGGGGAAATGGAATATCCGAGCGAAAACTGCAAGGGGAGCCGTTTTTTTCCACGAAATAGCAGTTTCCTCGCAGTTGGCGTGTAGTTGTGAGGTTTTAGGGGCTCGGCGGAATAACGTGTCAATCATCGCTGGGTCGCCTTGACGACACGTCCGATAAGAGGGTGGGGGGGGGAGTCGGAAGGCTGGCTGATTTGTTTACAGATCCGTTAAACACCTGTCAGAGCTTTCCCCTCTCCTTTCGGCTCTGTGCTTACTGCCGGTCACACGCAGGTGTCGTTTCTGACTTTTTCAGCATCACCTGTGGGTCCTGATGGGGAGAACGAGGTTTCATCAACTCCAGGTGGAGCTTCATTGGCCCGTCTGTCACCGGACTTGTCTGAACCAATCAAAAGGTTGTGCTTCCCAGAAAAAAAAAAAAAACACCATGATCGGTCCAAGTCAGCGTTTCCCTGATAGCTTTGAGTTGCTCGGTCTGTTTTAGGTTTGAGGCTATACTTTATTGACCCCTCATGGGGTAATTTGACCTCTGCGTTTCACCCATCGTAGTTACTTAGGAGCAGTGGGCAGCCACAGTGCAGCGCCTGGGGACCAGCTCCAGTCTGAGGCCAGTGCCTCGGTCAAGGGAAATGGCAGGAGTGTGCCTACCCTTACATGCATGTCTTTCAGTGTGGGAGGAAACCCACACAAACACGGGGAGAACAGGGAAATGCCACACAGAGAGTATCCGGCCGGCCAAGACTCGAACCTGCAAACTTCTTGCGAGGCAACAGTGCTAGCCACTGCACCATCATGTTGCCCAAGGGGACCACCTCATTCACTACCATAGTCATCTGTGGGGTCCTTTAGCACGTCCTCATTCAAATAGGCTATTAGTGGACAAAACTGGTTTATTGCAATCAATGTCTTTTTTTTTTTTTTTTCTACTGGCAGGACCTGTTGCCATGGAAACATGCCACGTATATTGCCAGATGTTACATTTATGATGGAAATGTACCAGGGGGAGATTGATGGGGGCAGAGGAAGCCAACAGCGGGTGCTCAACTTGTTTTTGTTTTTTTTCTGAGTGCTTCCAAGTGAGATAAACCATCAGTACCTCAGATGGCTGGTGATCAGGACATCTTTTCATTTCACATTATTCTTAGTCTAACTACAAGAAGTGAAGAGGGACCATTCAAATGCATTCTCATGAGAAACCAGCCCCCCTCCCCCCCCCCCCAAAAAAAACTCACTAGAGCGCAGAGCCCCCATCCCATTTACTTGCAGTGTTCAAAGTGAAAAAACCTGTGAATTTTTTTTTTTATAGCGAGAAAAAAACAAAAATACAAGGCCTCCCCTCAGGACCCAGTCGTCAGGAGGACTGCTGGAACTTTCCGGCAGCTGTCTTTGCCCGGTTTCATCCCCCCCCGACCCCCCCTGCCCCACCCCGTATTTCAGAACTTCTCATTACCCCTGGTGTAGATCGTACAGATTCACTTTGACACGCTCTACTCTCTCTCTCTCTCGCTCTCTCTCTCATGCTCCTCCGGAAACCGCCACATCAGCAGAAGAACTTCCCACAATTCCTAGGGAGGAGATAAATCAATTGAAACTAACCCGCTAACCGCATTATCATTTAATGTGCTTTATAATTACAATAACCCAGGGGCACAAGTGTTCACTTCGACGCTTTTCGCTTTAAAAACAGTGGAAGGGAGGAATAAAAGAAAGCAATCGCTGTTTACTAGAAATGTACCACAAACACTGAGAGAGAGAGGGGGGGGGGGGGGGGAGGAGAAGAACATGGGAGACAGGGAAGGGATGGCATGAAAGAAAGAAAGAAAGAAAGAAAGAGGGAGCAGGAGAGAGAAGAAAGAGAGAGGGAGCTGGAGAGAAAGAAAGAGAGGAGAGGAGAGGAGAGAGAAGAGAGAGAGGAGCAGCTGAGAGAGAAAGAAAGAGGGAGCAGGAGAGAGAGAAAGGATGGAGTTAGAAAAAGAACTAAAGACAATAGGCACTTCTGTGAAAATCCTAATTAAATGTCAGCAATTTTTAAACCAGAAGGCAGAAAACCAAGCTCGTAAGAAAAGCCCTGCTGCGTTTGAGACACAGTGTAGGCAGGAAGATTCACAGACCCTGTCTCTCCGGTTTTTTTGTTTGTTTGCTTTTTTGTTTTTAAAGAGCGTCTTCATTTTCTAAGCCTTTCGTCCTAACCCTTCGCCCCTGGCTGGTGTCGAGTAAAGAGCGGGTCGCGGATGTGCCAGCCAGAGCACGGCGCCTAACGGCCAAAAAATCTCACGGCTGACTCGGGACGTCAGGAGTTCAGGTCCGACCCGAAGGCAGAGAGCTTTAAGTGACATCTTTCTGCCGAGGTCCTTCCTCGCTGCGGCCATTAAAGACCACCTGACACTGCACTCCATTCCGCATGACACCCTGTGTGACAGGGGGCGAGGGGGGGATTCTCCAGCGCGGTGGCAACCCGGGAAAACTCCCAAACCGGCTCTCTCAATCTGGCCACCTAATCACCCCTCAGTTGAAATGGGTTTAATGAGAATACTTCCCTCCCTTTCTAGAGTGTTCTAGAAGAAAATGGCTTGTGAAATGAACTTATTATTATTATTATTGTTGTTGTTATTGTTGCTATTGCTATAATTATTGTTATTATTAGTATTATTATTAAAGGTATGTTATAACATGTGAACTGTGGCTATAGCTTGCCGTTTATTAAAAATGCAAATTCGAAATTATGATTACTTGATTTAGACCAGAAACAGACATAGTCCACCGAGAATGGATTTTCCACACCCCATTCTAAAAATGGCTAATCTCTCCACCAATAGGAACAGCTCCTTCACTGCAATGTTCTAATTTCTCCACCAATAGGAACAGCTCATTCACTGCAATGTTCTAATTTCTCCACCAATAGGAACCGCTCCTTCACTGCAGTGTTCTAATTTCTCCACCAATAGGAACCGCTCCTTCACTGCAATGTTCTAATTTCTCCACCAATAGGAACAGCTCCTTCACTGCAGTGTTCAGGGAGCCATCAACCCTTATATCCTGAAACGTCTCGCGCTCGGTTTGCTCAGCCACAGCAATAAGAACGCCGGTTTCTCCCTGCAGTAATGAAAGCACTCTTCCTTCAGATCCCGTTTTAATTTCCAAACTTCAATTTCCGTCACAGAAATGAGGCCTGCCGTCTTGAATTTGCGAAATAAAAAGATCATTTTAAGCTCGACTAAGTCATACAGCAGTGGCGCCACAAAAAAAAAAAAAGAATAAAAAATAAATAAATAAAAATGTTTTAAAAGCTGAGATAAAACACTAATGGCATATTAATCAACCCGACGCAAAACTTTCATGTTGTTCCGCCACATTAGGGCTGATATCAGCAGCGATTCTCCACAAACCTCGGGCTTTTGATTTCTTCGCACCTGAGTGCTCTTTTCAAATTATGGAAACTGCACGCTTCTTCATCATGTTTATTGCATTTGCTGCGTCTGTTATTTTTGGCAGTTTGGCATCTCTCTGTCTTTAAAAGATAACCGTTTTTTTTAAAAAAAGAAAAAAAGGTTTGCACCCTATCAGAAGCTCTCTCTCCTTTAATGATAAGCAGCAAAAACAAAATAAGGATTCCCACTGAAGGGTTGACTAATTACTCAATTAGCTTCAACCTTAATTGATGTCAGCGTCTGATTCATTCACTTTGGTTTGTCTGTTTGTAAAGAAAACACAATTTTGCTCAAACCCCTTCAAATATCACAAAGACTGAAAACCATAAACACTTATAAAAGGAACACAATACTTCTGTGGGCAGTTCTTGCGGAAATAAAATTGTTCTCTTTACACCAGGAAACAACAATAAAAATCACGTATAATTTTGTAACATAGGTTTTGTAAACTTTTTATCTCACAATTTATTAATTAGTACTTATTTAGAGCAAGGGTAAATTGGATATGTATAGCAATCCATAAAAGAGAAAATCAATGGACTAGACAAAGCACAAAGCCAAGAACCAAGAACCTAAATGTTACCCCTTATTTACTAACAGCCAATGATTCTCCATCTTAGATCACAGAAATTCTAGTCTGCGTCTTATATTCCTAGCTGATTGACTGTTATGTCTTAAGCCTCTGATTTATTAAGTCACGGTGACATTAATTATGGATATCAGAGTTATAAGCACACTTTACAGCAAATACATTTTTCCATTAATTTCATCTAAATGTCAAAACTCCTGATGTTGTATAAGTGACAAAGGAATTTGTCATGCAGCAATTCATCAAAAATCTGTAAACTGAGGACGGGGTGTTTTGTGGCTAGATTGAATCAGGCCCTAGTAATGAAAATGAAAGTGACAGACACACAACCACTCCCCCCCCCCCCACCCCCCACCGCCGCCACCGCCCTGCCCCCACAGATCACATACAGAAATTCCATTTAGTTCTATAATTGTATGAAAAAATGTGAACGGCTTTGGAAATTATAAATGATTTTTCTTCCCTTGTTGTGCATAGAAATACACGAGCCTGTGAGAGGTTCTAGCTTTTATGTTCCTTTTGATATTTAAATTGGCTTTACTATGCACCCAGCACATGTGTATCATCTCCTACCTCTGGATTTTGCTGTAAATTATGACTACAAAATAGACTGACATTGACTCCATTTTATGTGAGGGGGTAAGGTGCCTTGTTGAAATATTATACTTACCAAGCAAAAGGCTGGCACCTGCCTACTCAAAGCAAGGAGTTGCGTCCCAGTTTTCATCATCGTTTTTGTTTTAATTGAGGGAGAAAAAAATACAGCCTGAACATTGTCACAGTGTTTACATTCCGATCTTGTGACAGATGAAAAAATAAATAAATAAATAAAGAGTTTGAACAAACGGCATATTAATACTTTTCAAACGCGTGGTACATCCCGGTTTAAAAGGTGGGACTAAAGTTCAGGAATCGCCAGATGGCTGAATAATTTATAGCACAAAAACATATGCAAATCAGTCTAAATAAATGTGCCAGCGCTACGTTCCCTGTCTGCAGTCACAACCCTGGCCATCTGTCACTTCTCTTCTTTTCTCCCGGCTTCTCTCGATTCCGAGAGACCGTAAAATAATCCTTTTCCCGAAGATTTCCTTTACTTTCCTGTCCAACTCAGGGTGTAGCTACTGTAGCTCACGGTAGCCAGACATATTAGCTCCCACCAGCTAAGGCTTTACACTGTTTGGCAGATGCTTTTATCCAAAGCGGCGTACAATAAGTACTTTTTTTGCTACATATTGCTGCACACACACACACAACACACACACACACACACGCACGCAAAAGAGTCCTAAATCGTTGGTGACTAATTGAATTATGGGTTTACAATGCTCAGTGGAACTTTTCTTTTCGCAGTTACAGATTAAATAAAACCCAAGGAACACACTGCCATATTTACACATGCTTGTACTTTGTAAGAACTTCACAATGAACGGTTTTAATGAAAATAAATAAAGCTCATCTCAGGCACTTGTCAGGGGCACTGGCTGTTTGCCAAACCTTTTTTTTTCCCCCCCTTATTTTTTTTCCCATTATTCATAAACATACAAAAGACCATACAGAGCATTATCACAAGAGACACGTTTCTACAGCATTCGCTTAAAGGGATTTGGTGGGTTTCTGCAGTAAATCTTACAGTAAAACGCTGATAAATCCGTAAGATTTAAATATCAAATCACCGCTCGGTTCTGTGTAACGGAGGGCTTAAGACAGTGGCGGAGCTGCCCGGCGGCGTGTAATCATTTAATCATTTAATACCGCCAATCGACGGATGGAAACTCCGCGCCTGATTTTTAGAAGCGTGGTAGCGGTGGCGTGGTTGCAGGGGGGGGGGGGGGGGGGGGAGCTGGGGGGTTAAGGTAGTCTATATTTATTTACAGTCCTCTCCCACAACCCCCCCCACCCCTCTTACATCTACACGGGCTTTTCAGTACAAGGTCTCTGTACGCTAGTCAGCTCTCGGGGCTGGATTAGCTCTGTCTTGTTTTAGGCGTTGGCGGCTTTGGACTACATGAAGCGCTAAGGAGATAGGGATCGCTCGGGCCCGGGTCCAAAGCCTGCCGCCGGCCTGGCCGCACTCGATAATCTGTTCCGCCTGTTTGTCACTGCCTCTCTTTAATCTGACTTCACATAATCCTGAAAGCGCTTTTTTCCTCCCCCTGATCAAATAAGCGTTTAATTGAAGCTAATGAATTCCATCCAGGATTGGAGTAAACACCGCTATCAAACAAGATCGTGCCCAATGCTCAACAGCCATGAGATACAGAGGGAGAGGAGCGACACACACACACACACACTCGCACATGCACACACACACACACACACTCGCACACACACTCACACACACACGCACACGCACACATACACACACACCCACACACTCGCACACAGACACAGACACACACACACACACACACGCACACGCACACACATACTCGCACACACACTCGCACACAGACGCACACACGCACACGCACACACTCACACACGCACACACACACAGACGCACACACACACACAGACACACACACACACACGCACACACACTCGCACATGCACACACACACTTGCACTCAGACACACACGCACACACATACACACACACACTCGCATACGCACACACACACACTTGCACTCAGACACACACATACCCACACGCACATACATACACACACACAGACGCACACACACACGCACACGCACACCAAACGCACGCACACATGCATGCACACCCACACACAACATACTCACACACACACACATACACACACAGACACAAACTCACACATGCATGCACACATGCACACCCACACACATGCACACATATGCACACACACACATACGCACACAGACCTGCAAACACACACACACACACACACACAGTGTGGTGTATGCAGTTAGAAAACCGGGCTCACAAATCAACGGTTTTGAGTTTTATTCTCAGCTGTCAGACTCCTGAGAGACACTTAACCTGAAATGGCTTCGGTACATATGCAGATGCACACAGTAACAATTCCAGTGTTAATTCAACTCATTTGGTCCCACAGTTCAGAGCGGGGACCACATTTTATCTATTAAGAGTGGTATTAACACTGTTAGAGTTGAATTAACTCTGGACATTTCATTTCAAGTATAAATGGATTGAACGTAAGTGAATTTAAGCAGTGCAAGTCACTCTGGATAAGTGACTGTGAAAATAAACATGCAGCGTCTCTGTGGCAGAATTTAAAAGACGTTTTTCATACGCAGGCCAAGCGTCTCTCTCTTAGACATGCACGGGCCACCTTTTCTCATTTCCCTAATAGGCTGCATGCTTGTCCTTGTTTTAATTACATGCAGTTGTTAGTGTGTTGGAAGAGCTTGGCTCTATTGCAGGAGTCACAGAATCGTGTGATGGAAACCTAAACACACAGCATCTTCAGGAAAGCTTAAACAGTTGAACCCCTTCCACCCCGCCACCTCCCCCCCCCCCCTTCCCGCACCCCCCGTCCAAAACTAATTTATTTTCTGTTTGCGACTCACTGCTCGCATCATTTTACAAGAATCATAAATACTGAGTTATGATAAAAAATGTCAAGAGGAGGCAGCGGAGTTAATCTGGCGCGGGGGGCCTCCAGCTGTGAGCTCAGCGACGGTCTTCCCGCTAAAATAAAACGCGGCGCGGACTCAAGCTGCGTCCACAGAGGATGATGTCATGATTAATCGCTCTGAGTCGCCCACTTCAGACGCGCGAGCTACGTGCGTTTGACTGCGTGTGTGTGTGCGCGTGTAGGGGTGTGTGTGTGTGTGTGTGTGTGGTGTGTGTGTCAGTGTGTGTGTGTGTGTGTGTGTGTGTGTGTGTGCGCGTGTAGGGGTGTGTGTGTGTGTGTGTGTGTGTGTGGGGTGTGTGTCTGTGTGTGTAGGGTGTGTGTGTGTGTGTGTGTGTGTGTGTGTGTGCGTGTGTGTGTGCGTGGTGTGCGCGTGTGGGGGGTGTGTGTGTGTGTGTGCGTGTGTGTGCGTGTGTGCGCATGTAGGGGTGTGTGCGTGTGTGTGTGCGCGTGTAGGGGGTGTGTGTGTGTGTGTGTGTGCGTGGTGTGCGTGGTGTGTGTGTCTGTGTGTGTGTAGGGGTGTGTGTGTGTGTGTGTGCATGTGTGAGTGTGTGCGTGTGCGCGCATGTGTGTGTATGGGTGCGAGTATGTGCATGTGTGTGTGTGTGTGTGAGAGCATGTGGCTGTGATACGTGGCTAATGGGATAGACGGGAACAAAAAGTCGCACTGGGCTGAATATGAGAAATTAAGAGCGTTCGAAGCCCACACAGCATGGTCCTCGAAATCGCATTCAGAAGGAAAAATTATTAATGCTGGATATGAACAAAAAATACATAAATATCACAGCTGGGCGTATTTTTAGGGTTATTTATTTAGGGGACGTATTCAAGGTTCTCCTGTGAGAGGTGTGATCGGTTTGTTCTAAAACTAGGTCTGTGGTGATCAGAACGTGACCGCCCTACCTGTCAGGTTGAAAAACTGGGCTACGGACCAAAATGAAAAGATCCAAGCACGTGAAATAATCCACTTTAAATGTCTACATTTATAAAACAACCTCCATTTCTCTCTTTTTCTCTCTCTCTCTCTCTGATTCATTATCATCAGCCCCGCAGGCAAAGGTGCTCATCAGGTACAGAATAAAATTTTGGGCCAGAAGTTGATTGAGCCCAGAGGCTATTTCTGAAGTATCAGAAAAGTGCTAATCCAGGATCAGTCACCCTTTTTCACTCATAATGGGTTTAGAATATGAACAGGAGAAACTGATCTTATATTAATGCTTCTGTTCTGAGACACTTGACAAAGTATATAGGGACCTGGTCTTGCAATGCAGCTTAAGATACGCGATGCTAGTTATGTATATTGCTATTATGAAAACCACCTATATTCCAGCGTTATGGATTGTAAATGCTATACAGCATGAAGCCAAATACCTGTGGCAGAACTACTGCCGGCGATCAGAGTTTAAACACTCGCTCGTTACTGGTCACAGCACGCTCAGCGAGGGACGGTTGGTAATAAGGACGCCGGTTTTTATTCCATTCCGTGCGCGGCGCAGTAAGTTCTCCTGGGCAACAGCTGAACGTCGGTGAAGTCGGCTCTGAGCAAAACGGTTCCTTTAATCGCTCAGCCCACATCTGATAAAAAGCGAACCCAGAAGTAAATTTACATTTTCTCCGCGGTTCCAAAAGGAAACGGCAAAGCGTTGGAAGCCTGGGTTCCTCTCATCTGGGCTGACTGAGGCGGTCTTTTAAATTAGCTTCATAACGCTAACAAAGCTCTTAATGCCACTGCAGAGTGGAGCGGCGAGAAGCGGTGATGAATCGCTAATGCTTAGCCAGAGGCTACGGGCTACGCTTGGCGCTTTCTTAAATAAGGTACTGGCTCCGTGGTTTCAGGAAAAAAAAAAAAAAAAAAAAAAAAAAAAAAAAAACATGTTTAACTAAAACAATGTGTAAAAGGAACTGAGAAAAGAAAAACATTAATAGCATTAACACTTAAAGCAGTGAACTGTTCACTTCGGTGTTGATATCAGTGTAATGATGAATCCTATTTAATTTGCACAACTGGAGCCCGCGGGCTATGCTAATCACTGTGTGCGCGTTTAACATGACATTTTTACACCGGGCACCAATAACAGCTCCGCACAAACACAGATTCATTATATTTCACTTGCAACATTTTAGTATGATAAAAAAAAAGCCTTAATTTATTAACCCTACGTTCTTTCAGTTCCATGTGTGTGTGTGTGTGTGTGTTTATGTGTGTAGGTGCATGTGTGTGTGCGTGCATGTGTGTGTGTGTGTGTGCGTGTGTGTGTGTGTAGGTGCATGTGTGTGTGTGTAGGTGCATGTGTGTGTGTGTGTGTGTAGGTGCATGTGTGTGTGCGTGCATGTATGTGTGTGCGTGTGTGTGTGTGTAGGTGCATATGTGTGTGTGCCTGTGTATGCATGTGCGCATGTGTGTGTGTGTGTGTGTGTGCATGTTTGATTCAGTGCACCTGGGGAACTTCTTACTGCATATCAGGTAATTGCATATTCCTTTTTATTGCAGAGAACGCAGCTGCTCGTCTCTCTTATTCCCACTAACGCTACTCTCCTTTTACGAGCCTACCGCTGTTAACTGCACAATGACACCGCACACAGTCCCCCCCCCCCCCCCCCACCCCCCCCCACCCCACCAGCACTGGGGGCTGGCAGCACACACAGGTAGCACTGCACGGAAATGAACTAAATCTGGGGAAATGACCTGGAGGGGAAGGCGTCTGTCAGCCGCCACGTACCGCCGCTGAAATGCCCGTTAGGGGGGACAGCGAAACCGAAACCTGGGCCCCCCAGAGGCTGTCTGCAGGAGAGGCTACAGCCGTGATCCCCCCCCCCCCCCCTAAATTTCCCCGTTTATTGGCCACCTGTTAAGTGTCTGGTGTAATTTGCGTCCGCTCCGCTGGTGGGCCCCCCCTCGGGGAAGAGCCAGAATGGCGGCAGGGATAGCGGGCGGGGCGGGGGGGGGGGGGGGGGGGGGGGCGCACAGTAAATGAAAGGGGCTGACATTGGGGGATTTTGTCAGGCGCTCCCACGGGTACACCCCCCCACCACTTTGCGCGGAGCTCCTCCTCACCCTCACCCCCACCCCACCCCCCCCCCCCCACAGTTTGCCGGGCGCGGTTAGCGGAGACTCTCTAGACGGCCCTTCTCCGGATGCGCCTGTCTCCTCCAATAGCGTGCGAGCAGGCAGGCCATTAGACCCGGCCCTGGTCTGTAAGGGAGACACCTCGCCCCCCTCCTAGCCCCGTCACTGTCTCTCCTTAGACAAGACCTCCTCCTCCTCCTACTACTACTGCTACTGCTACTGCTACTGCTACTAATATTATTACTACTGCTACTGCTACTGCTGCTGCTGCTAATATTATTACTACTGCTACTGCTACTGCTGCTACTGCTGCTAATATTATTACTACTGCTACTGCTACTGCTGCTGCTGCTAATATTATTACTACTGCTACTGCTACTGCTGCTGCTGCTAATATTATTACTACTGCTACTGCTACTGCTGCTGCTGCTAATATTATTACTACTGCTACTGCTACTGCTAATATTATTACTACTGCTACTGCTGCTAATATTATTACTACTGCTACTGCTACTGCTACTGCTGCTAATATTATTACTACTGCTACTGCTACTGCTGCTGCTGCTAATATTATTACTACTGCTACTGCTAATATTATTACTACTGCTACTGCTGCTAATATTATTACTACTGCTACTGCTACTGCTACTGCTGCTAATATTATTACTACTGCTACTGCTACTGCTGCTGCTGCTAATATTATTACTACTGCTACTGCTGCTAATATTATTACTACTGCTACTGCTGCTGCTGCTGCTGCTGCTACTACTACTACTACTACTAACACTAATGCTACTACTGCTAATATTATTACTAACGCTACTACTGCCAGTACTACTATACTACTACAACTACTATCACCGTTACAATGGTACCCCCCCCCCCCTTTTTTTTTGGGGGGGGGGGGGGGGGGTTCTGCCAAATAGCCTTCCCCCAGTCCGCATGCACACACACACACACACACACACACACACACAGTACTGTATACACGGAGTAAAGAGGACATCATGGGATGGGTCAGGTCAGGGAGGGGGGGGTGAGGGTTTCAGCAAAACTCGGAATCGGACCACTTCAATCCACAGCTCAGTCTCCTGGGAGATTTACGATCCGTGGCAGAATGGTTACCAGCCCCCCCACCCCTGCGCGACCCCCCCCCCCCCCCCCCCCCGGGTCCTGTTTGCGGTCGCTGTTGTTCTCCACCGTCGTCTTGTGCGTGTGACCGATTCGTTTTGGCATCTCTGAGAGGTTCCCTTAACGAGGCAGAAAGAATGCCCGCTCAGCCGTGGGAGACCCCTCCGTGTGCCGTGGTTCAAATGTTAATCACCAGGGCTGCTTTGGCAAATTGATAGTGCTCCATTGAGTGCCTGGTCTTCATGTACACACTCACTCTCTCCCTCCCTTTCTCTCACTCATGTCTCTCAATCTCTCCCTCTCTCACTCTCCCTCCCTCCCTCCCTCTCTCCCTCTTCCTCCCTCTTTCCCTCACACTCTCACTCTTCCTCCCTCTCTCTCTTGCTCTCTTTCTCTCTCTCTCTCTATTTCCTCCTCTCTTGCCTGAGACCTGTACAGGAGTACCCTGTTACCCTCTGACCCGGGTCGGATACACATTTGAAACGGTTAAACGGTTTAACACTCAAAGCAGCAGTGGAATCACGGTGGATTTGCAACAATCTCTCTAATTAAGCATCTAATCTTCCTAATGGATTTTTGGTTAGTATTATGCTTCCTAGAAAACTCTCAGAGATTTGCCCCAGGAGCGTGTGTTCTGATTTTCCCACCATCTTAACAGTTAAACGTTTGTGACCGAATGTATTTGACCTGGGTCTGCTGCTTCGCCAGTCACACAGGCTACAGTTTAGTTTTTTTTTTCTCTAATGTCTTTCATCTCCTGCCCTTCAGATAAATAGACGAAGGCCTACAGGCACTGTGGGGCGATTCAGGGCCCGCGGCAGTCAAAGGGGTCCAGTGTGGCTGCGCCGTTGTTACCCCCCCGAGGGGGTGGGGGGTGGGGGGGGGGGGGGGGGGCCCCATCCAGCAGCACTCCATCATCATGTCCTGGGCACAAAGAGGGGTCCTCCTGCCAAACAAGGGGGCGCTTGTTTGGGCTTCCAACCCCCTACAGCCAGGGGGGACCCCTTTCAAGCTATTCATTCATTTTAGAGTCTAATTGCCCTTAGGTATGAGAGTGTGTGTGCGCGCTGTGATGGACTGGCCAACTGTCCAGGGGGTATTCCTGCCCAATGCATGCTGGGATATTATGTCCTCCAGCGACCCTGACCAGGAATAAGAGGGTATAGATAATGGATGGATGGATGGAAAATGAGAGGTATGGTTACTGCTTTATTTTTCAGATGTAGCTGAAGTGGAATTACCCCAGGAAAATAACAGCTACTCCCACACATATCCTTCTGTTCTCTCGATAAGCTTTTGGTCGACATCTTCAGGCTACTGGCTACTGAAGACTCGTTTCTCCACTGGCTTTTGGCTCAAATGTCCCTGTTTTGTAAAGTTCTGTAGAAGTGGAAAGTTGCACAGCATAAATACTTCTTCCAGTTCTCTAGCATTTTTGTCTTCCTCAGGGAATTTGAACCAAACATGAATATGGATGTTTAGGTGCATCTTTGTTCCATCTCCAACATTACATTTGTAGAGAACAACATATTTCAAGAGAATGTTTTTTTTTTTTCCCAAAACCTGTCCAAATAAACAATAATAATGCATAAACTTTCCTCAAGCCACTGTTGAACACGTTTTGTAGAGGACAAATTATTACATTTAACTACAGGTCTTCTTAAGGAACAGGTCTTTGGGGGATGTTTTTCTCTTGTCTTTGACTTACTTTCCCTACAGCGCCTCAAGCAGAGTACCAGACCTGAACACCAATAGATGAGGCTTCTTAGAACAGAAACACTGATCCAGAATCAGTTTTTGGTATTCAGCATAAGATTTCGTTTCCACCATGACTTCTTTTTTTTTTTTTTTTTTTTTTAACTCCTCCTCGTGCAGGTTCTCCACCTCAAGGGGCAACTGTAAAACTCCTTGTTGCTAATGTGCTGGTGATTATTGGTTAAACTAAGGTCTAAAGTTTTATAGGTACAAAATGAGAGTAGCCCATTTAAAAATGCGGTTTGACTTAAATTGACTTTAAAATTGAGATGCGTTGACGTAGAAACATTGGAGTTTTTTTTTTTAAACCTTAATTCCCTGTTTTTACATATGTACTAGTTCTTTTTTATACCAAATGCAAAATGCTACTACAAGGAAACCTGGCTCACTTTATGTTGAAAACCCCCGTTGGCCATTAACTGAATGCATTTTTAATTGGAGAACTTGAAAGCGACACAGACGGCTCACTACAGTACATTGTTGTGTATGTTGCTCTGGATATGAGTGTCTGCTAAAGGCCTGTAATGTAATGTAATGTAATATGACTACAGCCCAAAACCGAGCCAATGAACGAATCGGGGATTGATTAGGTGAGAGTACGTGCAGCACGGCCACAACGGAGTCTAACCGCATTGGCTCACTGGTGCCACCAACCAATCACCAAGCAGGAAATTAAGGAGGCTGGATGTGACTGCAGGGGCTTGTTTTGTGTTGTAAATGGAGCAAAGAATGCGGAATAATTAGAACCACAAAACATTCACACTTCACAAGGAAATAAACTTTTTTTATACTCAAAAACTTTTTTTCCTGTAAAACTTTTTGGCCAATTTCTTTTGGAAAAGTAGAAAAAATAAATAAAACTTCTATTTTTACTTTCAGATAAACTTTCTCTCAATATATTGTGCTTTTTTCTTTGGTAGAATGTGCGACTGGAATATTTACCAGCGTTGTATTTAAAACCCCATCGTTTGGCCTCTTCAAGGTGATGGTGCAGTTCTAAAATCAAACCCACAACGTTTCCCTTTCTTTCTCTCTTTCTTTCTTTCTTTGCACAGTTGTAAATTGTAAATGTATTTTGATCGCTTGCTCTTTTCAGAAAATGTTTTTTTTTTGGACACGTCGTTTTGTGTAATTCCAGGTCGGGTGAAGTGCGAGAGCTGGGAAGACCATGCCGGGAGTCGAGGCTTGGCCAGGAGAAATGCCTAAGCACACACTGGGGGGGGGGGGGGGGCGGGGGTGAAAGGTCATGTCCAACGGGAGCAAGGGATGCTGGGAAGAGTGGCAAGAAGAAAAACAAAATGGACACAGGCCTAATACAAGGCCTGGACTGAAAAATAACACAGCGCTAGGGCTGCACGGGAGGGCTAGCCAAAGCTGGCCATGGAGTGCCGGAGAATGTTCTGGATTTCGCATCCATCCAAACACCCAACAGCATAATCAGCTGCATTATTCAGCTAAATGGGAGCAGCTGACCGAGCGCTGGAGGTGCTCAGCTTCTCTCCCCTCGGGCGAAATATTCAGGCTCAATAATCCATCAAACTGCGCGGGCAAGCCGGAGAATACAGAAGCAGAAGAAGAAGAAGCGACTCCAGGCCCCAGGACCCTAACCACCCGTCCCTGCTGTACACGGGCTGGTACATTAGCATTTGTGCTCTTCCTGCTGTTGTCAGCTGGCATTGGAAATGGCTGCGATGAGATCACGTAACTTATCTAGGGGCAATGCTGCTTTTCGGAAAGGAAAACAACACCGTGGGAATGCGAAGAATTGATGAGGTCTCTCGTAAGATGAGATTTTTTTTTTTGCATTTCCCTTCTCTCTTTCCCTCTCTCTCTGTCTATCTACCACTCACTCTCTCTCTCTCAAACGCACACACACAGACGCACGCACACACTCACAAAATCTCAATTTCAACTCAACATGACCTTAAGAGTTTTCTGCAGTGTCTCTCAAAGTACTCCCCAGACATACTGCGCAAAATGTCTGACTTTCTTCAGCCAGAGAAAAAGGCAAGGTGACATTGTGAAGGAATCCTTTTGAGGAACATTTTACAAGTTGTTGGTACCATTTATCTGGCGTCTCCCCTGTGTCATAAAGCATTTCTCTCAGTTTTATCGCGTGGCTGTTTGTGCACTGCTCATGTGCATATTTTAGAAGTGATGGCTGGGACACAGAGGATCTTTATGTGATCCGTTAATGGCCCAGATAGCAGGAGAGTCTGGGCCGGATCCGGGCCGAATCTGACCCCGAAGTCAGCTCTGCCAGGCCGGAATCAGAGCAGATATGGCCCGGAGTCGCTTGCTATCTGGGGACGATGCCGGCTGAGACCGAGGCGGCTGAGGAACGCGCTTCCCCTCCCGAGACGCGTACGAGAAGCGCCGCTGTTCACATCAAATCACCATTTGCCTAAGACGGCCGCGGAGACCGGCGATTCTCATCGCCGCGGCGACAGTCTGTCACCTGATAGCACGTCGGCCCCGTCCTGCAGGGAAGTCTTCGTTTTTATTAAATCAACGTGTCACCGCGTTTTCCGCTCAAACGTGTTTGCTTTATCGTGGTGTCAGCCCGCCCGCGGGCTCCTGGAGAACTTCCTTCGGCGAGATGGTTCGGAACCCAGCGCCGGGGCCCCCTGACAGTGATGGACCCGGGGCTTAATGAGATACGACAGGAACCACATGTACAATCAGCGCTATCTCTACATGCCAGCCCTGCTGTCATCCTTTTAATCAGGACATTAATTTCAGCAGCAATACAGGAGAGAAAAAAAAAAAAAAAGAGTGTTCCATTATCACGACACCACCGCAGGAAATGGAAGGGCCAGAACTCTTATAAAGGACACCTGTGAGGGGGAACGCCATGACGACCAAGGGAACGCTTCCTGTGAGCCTGGGAAGCCGTGGCCTGTCTGATACGTGATTAATGCGTAAACAGCTCCATAATCTGCCTGTTCTGTCTGAGATGGAGACAGTTTCTGATATAAGGACTGCGTAAATGCAAAGATCAGTATGGTTTGCACATTTAGAATCCACCCATTATATTTGCATCTATCAATGCCACTGTTTTACTGAAGGCAATCATTGTTTCTGGGAGTTTACTCCAGTCCTGGAGGGCAGCAGCACCTGCAGGTTTAACTCCAGTCCTGGAGGGCCGCAGCCTCTGCAGGTTTAACTCCAGTCCTGGAGGGCCGCAGCGTCTGCAGGTTTAACTCCAGTCCTGAAGGTCTGCAGCGTCTGCAGGTTTAACTCCAGTCCTGGAGGGCCGCAGCATCTGCAGGTTTAACTCCAGTCCTGGAGGGCCGCAGCATCTGCAGGTTTAACTCCAGGCCTGGAGGGCTGCAGCGTCTGCTGGTTTAACTCCAGTCCTGGAAGGCCGCAGCGTCTGCAGGTATAACTCCAGTCCTGGAGGGCCGCAGCGTCTGCAGGTTTAACTCCAGTCCTGGAGGGCCGCAGCGTCTGCAGGTTTAACTCCAGTCCTGGAGGGCTGCAGTGTCTGCAGGTTTAACTCCAGTCCTGGAGGGCCGCAGCGTCTGCAGGTTTAACTCCAGTCCTGAAGGGCTGCAGCGTCTGCAGGTTTAACTCCAGTCCTGGAGGGCCACAGCGTCTGCAGGTTTAACTCCAGGCCTGGAGGTCTGCAGTGTCTGCAGGTTTAACTCCAGTCCTGGAGGGCCACAGTGCCTGCAGGTTTAACTCCAGGCCTGGAGGTCTGCAGTGTCTGCAGGTTTAACTCCAGTCCTGGAGGGCCGCAGCCTCTGCAGGTTTAACTCCAGTCCTGGAGGGGGCGCTGTGTCTGCAGGTTTATGGGATACAGTGGTTTATTGAACTTGGTAACGAGTGCAACTGCATTGAGCTGCCATTAAACCAATAAAAACAATTTTAATTCTGCACTGCAAAACACAATGATTGGCTAAAATCAACGAGTGACTGACGGCCTACGGCAGCTCAGCCCATTTTAGCTTTAATGAACTCCCATTTTCCCAGATCTGGGTTTCAGCACTCAAATTAATTTAAGAGTAATTCAGCCATTGATTGGCTAAAGGATCCACACACCTGGGCCTAAATTGACTGCTGATTGAAATTAAACTGTTGGCTTTGAGGCTTGAATCAAATCAATATTTGTCTTTGACTAACAACAGAAAGATAGATTTATTTATTTTCTTCACAAACATAGCGTGACAAGTTCAGCAATCACTAAAACTAACTCATCAACTTCAGTTTATGAAGAAAAAGTTAGACAATATGACACTTCCCTTCACTGGTAACTCAAAGTTTACGGACAAATATTGATTATATACCAGGCTGTCACCAGAGCTGTCCCCAGACTTTTGGGGGCCCTCCAAAACATTGGAACCTTCTGATTCTTGTGCCATCAAAGGAAAGCAAGAAGGCGGGGCCCTGGGTAAGAAGGTGGGGCCCTAGATGAGAAGGCGGGGTTCTGGGTGAGAAGGTGGGGCCCTGGGCGAGAAGGTGGGGCCCTGGATGAGAAGGTGGGGCCCTGGGTGAGAAGGTCGGGCCCTGAATGAGAAGGCGGGGCCCTGGGTGAAAAGGCGGGGCCCTGGGTGAGAAGGTGGGGCCCTGGGTGAGAAGGCGGGGCTCTGGGTGAAAAGGCGGGGCCCTGGGCTAGAAGGTGGGCCCTAGGCGAGAAGGTCGGGCCCTGGATGAGAAGGCGAGGCACTCTCCCTGTCACCCTCCAGGACAGGGGTGTGATGCCTCTTCACAGGCCCAAAGGAGGACAATGTCAGTTCCAGCTCCTTCCTTTTTGGTTTTTTTTTCCATCCACTAGCTTGTTTTTTGGGGATTCAGGCCAGGCCCAATTTTACTTTGTTTTTGTTTCCACTGTAAAGCATCTTTGTCACAGTGTCTCCGTATAAAGCGTTATGCAAATAAAACTGAGCTGAATTGAAAATGAACTCCCAGTATAATGCACTACTTGCTGTTGTCAAATTGTGTGGGAAATGGATGGGATGAGGTGATGGATGACACGGCTGACTTCTCTACTGGCTGCGCTGCTTTTGAACAGGGAAATAACACCTTAGGACGGGGAAGAACTGATGAGCTTTCAGATTTCTTTTGAATCTCTCTCTCTCTCTCTTTCACTCTTTCACTATGTCTCACACACACCCACATACACCCACATACACACACAGACACACGAACGCACACACCCACACACACACACACTAACAAACACACACACCCACATACACACTAACACACAGGCACACACAGACACACACTAACACACAGGCAGGCACACACACACACCACACACCTCAATTTCAACTCAACATGACCTTAAGAGTTTTTTTTTGCAGTGTCTTGCAAAGTACTCCCTAGATACACTGCGCAAAAATCTATGGCTTTTCTCAACCCGAGAAAAAGACAAGGTGACATTTCGTGAAGGAATCGTTTTGAGGAACAAAAGTTGTGCCAAGTTGTTGATAACATTTATCAGGTGTCTCCCCTGTGTCATAGGCTCCTGCTCCAGGTTGGTCCTTGAATCAGCTCACCTCTACCAATGTGCCTTCATACCGCTATTTTTATTATTATATTTATTTTTTTACCGTTAAAATACAGTTTCACATGAGGTTTGAGCACTTTTACAACCTTCAAACCACGGGCACAATCGACAGCAGCTACTCATATCCAAAAAAGTCATATAAAACTAAGCCGCAGCAAAATTTCGTTCCTGCATGAAGGGGTGGCCGAGGTTTCTCTCGCTGGCTTTTGACATCCCCACGGGATTCCAGGCCATGAAAGGAGGAATGAAACAGGGTCACTTTTTAATTTTGCGCGGCGCGCGCCCCTGCCTTTTTAGAACCGCTCTCAGCCCCTTTTCTCAGACGTTTGCGTTTTTGCATCCGATTTTGATCCCGAGGCCGCAACCGGAAGTTTCCGGAAAGTTCCGGGGGAAGGAAACGGAGTCGTTCCGTTCCGCTGCTCGCGTTTTCGCTCCGGTGCGCTCCGGGCCCTTTTAAAGGAGGAAAAACTGCCGCATTTTTCACTTTTTTGACGTTTTCTTTTTTGAGCTGTGGGAAATTAAAGTCTTTGCGAAAAAGTGCACTGTCACAAAGAGTGGGGTTGGGGGATAGAAAACCCAAAAGGCCGCGTTTCTGAAATGTATAATTAAACCACTGTGCAGGAGCCCTGTTTGTGTGGGAGTGTGGTGCAGCGTAATAATTTATTAGCCAGGCTATATACTCATGGGAGGTTCTGGACCCATTATTACCATGCCCCCCCTCACCACCCCCACACCCCTCTCCAGTAACTGTTCACAAAGAGCTCAGTTCCAACACTGTTAAAGACATAAAAATAATTTCTGCTCAATTACACCACCTTGTTAACTAAACCAAGGGGCAGGGCTGGGATTTAATAGCCTGTTTTTCTTTCTTTTCTCTCTCTCTCTTTTTTAAATTTGGCAGCTCTGAAAAAGGGTTAAAATGGCAGAGGAGACAGAGGTTATACTCACCCAGAGATTATACTCATACAATAGGTAAGAAGACTATGTTTTTTTTCATTTAAAACAGTGACATTTTTCATTTTGTTTAAACCAAGAAGACCACGTCGGACAGGGGGAAGGGGACCTGGAGAAACACACACAGTTGCATTAGCAGGGGCAGCGTGCGCTCCTAGCACCTGTTGCCTGTGATTTTTAAAAAAATAGTTTGGTTTTGTTTTGCCCCTCCCCCCACGGACCCCATGCTATTACTTGACAGTTATCTCAGCAAAAGTGCTGTTGAGTTTTGCGCCTTTATAATTTGTTTTGCATTCTTTTCTTTTTTTTTTGCATTATTAGTTATGTTTACCACCACAAGTAGAACAATTGCAGATTCTTTTTTTGTGTGTGAAAGCAAACTCCTGTACTCTTGCTGACTAATTAAGTCATAAAATATGCATCTTATCAAAATAACTGTGGCAGCAAGGCTGCAATACCTTATGCACCCCTCTCTGTGCCTTCTTTCTGATTTATAGAAGCAATTAGTGCACAAGACTATTTTTTATTGTGCCTGAATATAAACAGAACGGATTCAGTGAGCGGAGCTATTAAATCTTATTTATGGTGATAATGTGGAGTGTTTTTCATTTATTTGCACTTTGTCTGGGACCGCTCGCTGCAGTGGCCTTCCGAAATTTACATTTCAGATTTAATTTTACATGAATCATCATCTCCATGGCCTTTATTAAAATCAATACTGCAGCATTTAGTGTGCCTGGTGACACTCTAATGGTCTATGTTCCTTAAAATATGCAAAAATTATATCCATCCATTCATCCATCCATCCATCCCATTCTCTAACCCGCTTCTTCCTGGTCAAGGTCGCAGAGGGGCTGGAGCCTATCCCAGCATGCATTGGGCGAGAGGCAGGAATACACCCTGGACAGGGTCATCGATCCATCGCAGTGCACACACACACTATTCACTCACACACTCATACCTACGGGAAATTTAGAGTCTCCAATTAGCCGAACCAGCATAGTCATTGGACTGTGGGAGGAAACCCACACGGACACGGGGAGAACAAGATAACTCCACACAGGAAGGCCCTGGCCAGAAAGAGAGAGAGAGAGAGAGAGGCTTCAAACTTATTCATCCCTATTATTAGCAGAAACATGCAAATAAAGTCCAATGCGATCCCGTTCTGTATGTATATTTAATTGGGTCTGATTTTTAGCCCATTATGGCCCATTCATTAGCATTATGACTAACGCCTGGTGCTGTAAATTAGATTAATTTATACCTGTGGGGGGCAGGTGACACCCGACACTCTCCCACAAGCGTCAATTAAGTTAGCGCAAGGCTTAAAGGACAACCGCGGCACACGGTTATTAAAACCGTGCCGGAGAAGGTCCCGTGGGGTTGACCGGGGCAAATAATGTGTCCGTGCGTTCTCCACACAATTTTTTAAAAGGTGAAACACTGTGGAGTAAAAAAGAGAGAGAAAGAAATAAAAAGAAAGAAACCTCCATCTCAGCTGGATGAAAGCGGTGTGGGAGCGATGGAGATTTTGCAAAGGGCGGGAAAAGGGCGCTTCAAAATCGCCTCAGCTGTTTTGACGATGCTCGACTAGGCCCTCCGATGACCTCTCTGACCTTGGGGCCTCTCGGCTTCACCTTGGCCCCCCCCCCCGCTTAGTTGGAGCCGTTATTTGGGTTAATTGGACCCCACAGTGCCAGCGTTCCGCTGGCAGCAGCGCCAGCCGCTCAGGATTAGCCCCAATCTGTGGCGGCGTGCTGCCAAATCAAGGGCATCCAGACGGACCGCAGGAAGAGTCCAGCTCTTCACCCCGTCTCTTTCCCACACTGCAACACTCCTAGTGCTAAATCAACACTACAAGTGTTACTACAGGCCCAGCAGACTCTCCGATAGAGTTAAAAAGTACGCTATCAGAATTAACTTTATACCTCCAATGAGATCCTTTCTAAGGTAGTACTCTAAGAACTGTGATCACAAGTGAAAGACCTTACTACCATTTTATGGCACAAACCACCCAAAAAAAAAATTTAGAAGATGAAAGGCTGTTGCGGCCTTTAACTGAGAAAAGAAGGGGTTCAATTAACCTTCATAAACTAAAGCAGAGTCGGGCCCAGCTGCCTCCTGCAGCCCTGCTCCTCCTGGTCCCGGTCCAAGCTCTACCGTTACCGCGGCGATGAAATATTAGAGTCATCGCCGGCTTGCTCCGCGCGGTAAGTGTGGGTCAGCTTCGCCGGAGTCCGCAGGGAGAGCGATTGGAAGAGTTGCAGGGGTAATGGGGGAGAGGGGCGGGGGGGGGGGGGGGGGGGGGGGGCATGTTTGTTTATTTTCAGTGAAGGAGGAGGAAACAAAGAAGAAAAAATGTCGTTTTTGAGTCAGAATGGCAGCTGTCACTGTCTCCACCGGGACATCGGTTTGCTGCAAGAGATGAAAAGAACTTTTAAGTGGCGAGGTGACAGTTAAGTGGTTGGCAGGGAAAGAGCTGGGTACATCCAGGAGTAAAAGAACCTCTCCCCCCCCCAAACAGAAAAAAAAAAAAAACCTTTTTTCAGTCAGGCCGGGGGCCCAGCTAGTCCCTCTTGTGGACAAGTTGTTCCTGGAGCACGGGGTCATCCAACAGTCATAAAAAGACAGTTCTCTGGAATAAATCCCACAATCCTCAGTCTGTCTTCCTAAAGCCTAAGCTTCTGTTCAGGGTCTGCAGGAAAAGTTTTACATTTGATCTGGAGCATGGCCAGCAGCATCTACTGCATGCAGTTACATTATACATAAGGCAGGGATACCGGGTTTAAATGATTAATATATTATTATTTTATTTCATTTATTTTATTTTTGGACCTGGATTCTGAAATTCAAGTCTAAAACTAGCAGGATAAAAAGAAACAATAATAAAAAGATTTTTATTCAAGACTTAAAAAAGGTTTTCTACAGAACAGTATTTTTTTTATGCCCTACATCAGTCGGCTCGTCGTCACTACGGAGATGGTCACCGGGGAAACGGGACGGTGGGCAGCCGCTCCTTGCAAACAGAGTTTGGGCACAACACTGCCCTACGGGTACGGTGCCTACGCTCCTCTTCCTCAGCACGGCAAGATATGCCCCCCCGGGCTACACCCCCCACCGCGGTATCCAACAGCAACCCGAGAAACAGCGTTATTTAAACTTATAGCATGCTACTTGTTATGTGTCATTATTTAGCAGCAGTGTTAGTTCAAACACTATAATTATTCACATTTTTCACCCTTTCCAAAAAAAAAAAAAAAAAAAAAAAAAAAAAAAACCTCACATTTATCTACATATAAATGTTGATTGAGGATAATTTGTTTCTGCAGTTGACCCAAGACTGCAGAAGCAAGCATTGTTATTTAAACGGTATTATCAGGGTTTTTTTTACAAGAGTTGGTCTGGTTGCAAATGCTTTTTGTGGACCTCCATCAACATTTGTGTGTGTGTGTGTGTGTGTGTGTGTGTGTGTTCGTGTGTGTGTGTGTGTGTGTGTGTGCGTTCGCGCTTGTGTGTGTGTGTGTGTTCGCGCTTGTGTGTGTGTGTGTGTGTGTGTGTGTGTGTGTGTGTGTGTGTGTGTGTGTGTGTGTGGTGAAGTGAACCCCAGTGAACTGAATATGATGCATCTCCAGATATTTCTGCGGCTATTAAAACACAGCCCGGGAGGAACATTATTTGTGACAGATGGTCATCTGCAAGGCCACCGCAGCTCATTTCTGGGATGCCCGACCACATAAAAGTCATTCGATATAAACATTTTCACCTTGAGAAAGACTGAAACCTTTTAAAAACGTCTACAACTCATTAATTAGCAGTAGAGAAAACACGCCAGTTTTTTTTTTTTTTTTTTTTCTACACCCTGAGGAGGAAGTTAAAAAACGGGAATAAAAAAAAGAAGACTGCAACTTTTATAAAGGAAACAGAAAAGATTGCCGAGATTTTTTAGAAAGGGAGAGAGATCTTTCAGAAAAGAACGGTGATTTTTCAGAAAAACAGATATTTCAGGAAAAGGACAGAGGTTTTCCAGAAAGGGACAGAGGTTTTCCAGAAAGGTGCAAAGATTTTCCAGAGGTTTTTTAGAAAGTTCCCAGGCCAGTAAAGCTGAAGGCTTGTGTCTCGGAGGAGGAAGAGGAGGAGGAGAGTGATCTTCATGCTACAGCTCACTTGGGACACCTGACAAGCACCTGGGCTTTTAAGGGTCTGTAATGACCTCCATGTGCAAGACTTCAGTTAATAGAAGCCTTCATCCCTGACCACCCTCATCATCAGCCTTCTGCCAGGGAAATTATCCCCCTAAAAATGTCCGTGCGGCTGAAGGGGGGGGGGGGGGGGGGACTATTCAGGCAGGACAGGGTGGAATATCAGTACAAGGTTAGACGAGACAGGCGTAATAGAAACGGCAATCAGCACTGGGCTCTCAGGAAATAAAACCAGCCTGCGGAGAGGAGATTCTGGGCTCTGTACCTCTCATTCGCCCTCGGAATTTGGGGTTGTGCCAGCCCGTGAAAGGGGTCCTCATCTCCAGCACCTGGTTCCCAGGTGCATATGTTTACTGTCATTCGTGCTGTCCAAGTCAAAGTCCAGTAAAAAATTTAGGTGGGTCATCAGGGGGCCTATCTGCATGGAACAGGAAGTGAGTGCACTGTAACAAACCCCAGAGCTTAGCTCACAGAGGTGAAAAATACAGGTTTAGAAAGTAAAAAGTCCTCCCCAGTTTTTTTGTTCCGATCACCTGGATTTGCTATTCAGCACAATTCTTCAGCCAGGAGGTCGAAGTAATTAGTGAAATCAGCTGGCTGAGTTCATGGGTGGAAGAAACTCACAGCAGGACTTTTACTTTCTGACCCCTGGACTTTTCACCTCTGGTGGCTTAGAAATGATCATCCTGGATGACCACCCCCTCTCTGGAAGTCCCTCTCTGGCCTTCCTCTTAATCCATCTGCAATCCCCCCCCCTCCCCCCGGAGAATCCTGAGTATTGTACTCACACTGGAATTTGGGGGGGGGGGGGGGGGGGGGGGGGGGAGTGGTGGGGTGCAGATGGATTGAGAGGAAGGCCAGAGAGGGACACTGAGCCACACTGGGAAGATGTATCAGTGTGCAGAGGACCACACAAGCGCCTGGAAATGGCCGACATTAGGCCCTGATACAAACCGTTCAGCAGTCCCATGATGCTTTGGGTCTCTGCAGCCGATGATCCCCTCGGGGGACCCCATTACAGAAGGGCTGATTTGATTTGTAGGCGGTTATCACAGATACTGGAGCTGCTCTCGTTTCTACCTCATTGCATCCCTCCCTCCCTCCCTCCACCCACCCACCACAGAAAGAGAAAGGGGGAGATAGAGAGAGAAAGGGAGAGAGGGGAAGAGAGAGAAAGGGAGAGAGAACGATAGAGAGGGGGCAAAGAGAGGGAGAGAGAGAAAGGGAGAGAGAGAGGGGAAAAAGAGAGGGGAGAGAGAGATGGAGAGAGGGGAGAGAGAGGGAGAGAGAGAGGGAAAGAGAGAGAGAGAAAGGGAGAGAGAGAGTGGAGAGAGGGAGAGAAAGTAGACAGAAAGAGAGCAAGAGAGAAAAAAGAAAGAAAGAGGCTACGTACTTCTTCCTGCTTATTAGCGGAAGCTTGCGCAGGCCTGGCGTGAGCCGGTTCTGTATGTATATTTAATTGGGTCTGATTCTGGGCCATTATGGCCCATTCATTAGCATTATGATTAATGCCTGGCGCCGTAAATTAGATTCATTTATACCTGTGGGGGGAAGCGATGCCCGACAGAGAGCGATGTATATCTATAGCAGCAGACTTCGCCCGTATACATCATCATCCAACTACCGCGCTGAAACATTCGTCTGGCTGGAGACCGCTCCAGTAGGAGTCTGGGATTTCCTTCCGTCAACGAGATCACATTTAATAGACTTCCTAGCATCATTGTGGCTTTCCCCCCGGATCGTTCTTTTCAGTCAGCAACCTCTTTAATTTTAAAATCGGAGCAGATGCGACACGTACGTAAATAATACTCAAGGTGATATTTTTTTAGGGTTCTTTTTTTTGTGGGTTACGCGTCGAGAGAGACGAACGCGCACCCAGGCAGCAGCGAAAGCAACTGTGTTCATATTCTTCAAGTGCGGCAGCAAAAACATTTATCATCATTTTCCTAACGTTTTCTAGGCCAGATTTTACAGAACGTCTGAGAGCCGGACCAGCGCGACCACAGTTCGCCATGGTTCGGTAGAAACCCTGATATTTCCAGATGTCTGCACTGGGCCGACTGGGGGGGGGGGGGGGGGGGGGGGGGGGCAACGTCTCCGTCGTTCGAAGTTCATTTTCGCGGAAGCGGAGTATCACAGCACCACCCCCCCCCCCCCCCCACTGCGTGATTCATGAGTTCCTAACATTCGCTGACAGTTAACCACAGCATTCGACGGCGATGAAGTGCCTCGGTAATCATCAGCGACGCCGTCCTCAGCGTGCGGTAGATTAATATTACATTATTTACCTTATTTATTTGTTAAGGAGATGCGCTCTCCTCCTCCGGAGGAGCGCACGCTGCCTGTATCTCGCACAGACAGGACTGCTGCAGCTGGATTTCTGACTTTTGAAGCAGCCGGGGGTTGCAGGACCACCGCCCACCCGGGTGTCAAATCTACAACCAGCTCGATTTAAAAAAAAATAAAATATTCATAAAACATTGATAATCACTCAGATGCAAATCAATACAACTGCAATAGAATAGAGAGAGACAAACACATGGTGAAACAGAGGTATGCTAATAAAATGTAAAACCACCCTAATTTACAATCGGAAGAATTATATTAGATTAGCTTTTTATTGTCATAGTAGTAGCCGGTTAGAGTATTTTCTGACACGCTCAACACCCCCCACCATCATTTTTTAAGCAGATGAACTCCGATTAGTGCCCTATGGTGGTAGTGCCACACCCTCACACACACACACACACACACACACACACACACACGCATACTTGTTTATATTCAGTCGTGGGGACGCAAGTACTGACAGTGACTTGTGGGGACTCCCTGTTCCACACATGTCACAGACTTTAAAAAAATCAAGCATGTTCTAATGCTGTTTCTAAGTACAAATACCACTTGAAATTTTCAATAGGACCTAAATAAAGCAAATTGACATTTCGCTGCCTCCTGGGGACTAGAAATTTCAGGTATGAAATCATACTGAGGACCATCTGAAACACAGTGTTTTCAGGTACAACATCATACCGAGGACAATCTGAAACACGGTGTTTTCAGGTATAACATCATACCGAGGACAATCTGAAACACTGTGTTTTCAGGTATAACATCACACCGAGGACAATCTGAAACACAGTGTCTTCAGGTATAAACATCATACCGAGGACAATCTGAAAAATCACCGGTGTTTTTCAGGTATAACATACTGAGGACCATCTGAAACAGAAAATGTTTGGTCTTGTTATCCTAAGGACATGGGTGTATTCATTTTAAAATTGATCTTACAATACCAAAGGTAACAACTGACAACTGTTGTAATACTGTACATTTAAACAGATACTGTACTTTGTACATTTTAGAGAACTGCACTTCAGTACACTAATAAAATGATGTGACCGAGGCACCAAATACTGTCATTTAAATGATTTCAAAACCTTCCACACATCCAAAAACTACAAAACTTTAAATTCTAGAAAGGATCCACACAGACATCGTGTACAGAAAAAAATAAAGCCTCCATGTTGCTTGATGTAGTGTGGCAGCCAGCAATTGATTTAACCACAGACTCCCATTCAAATGCATGTCATGACCTAAGACCTAGACCAAAAAGCAAAACAAGCTGCACTCAATGAAATTCATATCAGTAATGTTGCCTGTTTATACTTTGTGCATGTAAAACTGTAGCTCCTTAGGGATTTTTTCCCTATGGATGTCTACATTACCTATTAGAAATGTTTGAAGGCATATCTCTGAAAACCTATTCTGGTCACCTTATTTTAACATTTTTCACACACCCATTATCTAGTAAATTATCATATTCTTCTCCTAATAGCAAAAATAGCTGGTTGGAGGACTAGCCGTTTAACTGTGAATCTATAAACGGGTGCACAATACACACATGACCTTCTGTATATACATAAGGGATTAAAAAATGAAAACATCAGGAGCAAAAATGTCTGGAAATAATTTATTTCCCCCAAAAAGGAACATTAACAAGTGTAACCCAAAGGTACATTACACATGTAGAACATGTAAATGATAGTACATGTAGCATTTCTGAAAAGGAGCAGTGCATGTAACAGGACTGAAACAAAATAGGTGTACATTCTCAAATACCCCCTCTTTGTTTCTGGAGATCTCAAATGAATGTGCTTAATGTACCAACATTAAACCAATGTTACACTTAACACTAGCTCTTCAGGATAGAAACCAACCAATTGTTAAATGTAACTCAAAATTGCTAAAGACAATGTCATAGCACGCAACACGTTGAACTTGTTACCTTCTCAAACGTTCAATGTTCAAAATAAACGCACCGACTTTGGTGTCTTAGGATTTAATCTTTTCTCTGTAATGCCGTTATGCGGTTTTTAATGTAGAATTTAACAGCTAGCCAATTTCTATCCTTAAGAGATAGTGGCTCAGCCTTGATGCAAGCCTCGCATGCATCCTTTCCTGGGACCCGATATGTTTGGATGTAGTGCATCAAGTGTTTTTTCCACAGCGCGGACTTCCGGTCTGACCCAGCTCTTCCTTTTCTTCTGCACTCCTTTACCTAAGTAAAGATATTTAAGTTATTTGAAAGAAAACAACTCAAATCAAAAATATGTATTCTTGTAAACTGAGACATTACCTTTACTTGTATACTCTAAAGCACATACTCTGAAGCATGCACTGGAGTGTGCCCTCGAGAGCATGGGAGTACAAAGCATAGAAGCAGTGCCTGAAATGGTCTGGTACTCACCGGTACTGAGTACCGGCACTCCCTATTTTGTGTAAGTACCCTTACTTCTTATTGTGTATTACAATACTCTTGCCACGGCATTACACCTCATGTCATGCAACTGCTGAATTAGGGTACTGGCACCTTTTTTGGTCCAATTCAGGCACTGCATAGAAGTATGTGGTTTGAGACACAACTACTGTCTTTTTCATTTTTGACTCTCAGCAACCCAATGTTGACACCCTATTAAACACCTAAGCTACCACCTGGCAACTATCTAGCAACACCACAGCAACCGCCTAGTACCCCTATCAACACCCTAGCAACCACCTAGCAACACTTCACAAACCACCTAACAACCACTTAGTGGCCCTCATTTATCAAAAGAACGTAGAAACTCGTGCAGATCCGACCGCAAATATCATTTTATGCTAGGGTTCAGGTGTGATTCATGAAACTTCCGTATCTCGCCTATCACAGCGTAAGAATAATCAGGCGTTGATAAATGTCGTGGCAGATACCACGCCCCTATATATTCTCAATTTAGAGGCCTCGCCTCTAGAGTTTACGACACGGAGATGCATAATACGTCCAAGAAGAGACACTTCTCCGACTTAGAAATTGAGTTTAGTAAGGGATAATGTAGGCTACAGCGAGCCGATCATAATTGCGAAATAAACTTATGACCGGCTCGCTGTACATGATCCTGCTTATTACACGACTACTTACTAAATAAATCAATAATTTGAAATAATTTGATTTTATTGATTTAAAAATAATAGCCTATTTCGTTAGATTCGAACTTCGCAACGGTCTGTTTTTCATAGCAGCGGTGATAATTCATAAATTCACACCCCTAATTGACCGGTCAGAATCGATTATTTAACAAAGCCGTGTAATAAACAAATTAATTATATTTGGCAGGCTGAAAAGTGGCATCAAAGGACGTCAGAAAATGCAGTGTGGAAAGAAATTATTCTCAACCCAGAACGTGCACTTTTCGCCACATAAATGAACTATACATATCGTAACTAATGTAATTAGCCTATATACATTTTATAAAATCAGTTAGGCTATGTAACACAACGAACAATTGTAAAATTATATTGTTCATTCCCCTATATAAATGTATTGTGGTGAGCTCGGGAAATAACAGGCGAGAAAGTCTGGGATTCCAAAACAACTGAAGCAAGCTCCGCTTTATTTGCCGCCTCCCAGGCAGCCAGTTACCACCACGTAAAAAGTGCTTTTGAGTTCGCTTACAATGAGCAGTAAAACTTTTTAAACACGACTACGCTGCAAACTATCACACTGGTCACGATCACATACTAACTCTCTGTAGGCGATTATAAGAAATGCATGTAGCCTATTTTTCAACGCTAGTATTTTAACTGGCATCTAAGTATATGCAGCCACATATTCATCACTTTAAAATATGTAGCCTATGGCAAAATATTCTATTTGGTAGGCTAATGGCCTACATACTATTATATGAATATATAGGCTATACATATCACGGATGTATAAATTGAATATTCAAACCTCAGCTGGAGTTCAATTGTCGACAGCAACACGCAGCAGTGCCTACGTTCATTTTGGCATTCATAACGAATTATAGGCTAATAGTTGTCTACTCTAAGTAGGCTTATTCAGCCATGATGTCTGTTTATATGAATTTATAAGAATTTGTTAGTGTGCGTTGTTTTTATGCATTTTATTTTTTAAACGTCCCCCCGGTTTTTCCACAAATCGCACTCTGCATGATCTAATAACAGTTGTCCGAGACAGATTTACTATGCTGCACCGCAAGTACACGGTCACTCGAACTTGCGTACACGAGCTGAGACTTGACGTGACATTTGGTCGTAGCCTCCGCTCACGTCCAAATTGATAAATGCCGAGCTTTGCGTGGAAATGACCGTACACCCAGTTTTCTGCCGTACGTTCGTTTGATAAATGAGGGCCAGTAACACTCTAGCAATCACCTAACACCGTAGCACTGCCATAGCAACCACCTAGAAACACCCCAGCAACCACCCAGCTACTGTACACCACTGCAACCACCTAATACTGTGTCAATGCCTAGCAACCCCCAGAAACTACTTAGAAAGTAGTATTTACCAACTAGTAGTGCTCTAGTATCAGGATATTCTTTGATTTAAAAGATATTTATATTTTTGCATTTATATGTAATTGGAAAAAATCTTTGTTGGTATGATAATGAAACTTCAAGTGTTTCAGCTTTGCATTCAGCTAGCCCACACACATTCTTCAGGAAATTTATTTTTCTAGTTATACCTGTTACTTCCGTTTCGGGGGACTCGCATTCTTCCATCAGCTGACATATCACTCTGTACCTGTATTTGTTCTAAGAGGAACAAAATATAAATAAATCAACGGAATCCAACTATGGAAGATGTTAAACAATATAAAAAAACAGCTGTGGAAAATGACTGTCTGACATACCTTCTGGATCAATGTGGATCTGGTCCAAGTTTTTCCCTCGTTTTTCTGCATGGAATGTATTTACATTAATAAGCATAGGCATCCGGTGGTGGGTTAAACTCATAAAATTGAATAGTAAAGTTGTCCACACAACACAACTATCTTCGGTGCTCGGGAAGCATCATTGCAAAACAAAGTTGACTGTGCGGGTCCATGTTTTCCGACATCCGCGCTTGGAACGCTCTGACATTTTACCAAGGAGTTCCCAACATGGAATTACATCATCCCCGAGGACTCGCGAACGCAGCTTATGTAGTATTTCGGATGCGCTTCTATTACGTTTATTAAGGAATCGTGAACGCGCTTCCCATTTACGATTGTTTGGGATTTATTAACATACGCACGAGGTAGGACTGAAACCAGGTGCCTCCGAATTTTGATAAATGCGGCGGAGGTTTTTCGGTCGTGAGCATTTTAGGCGGAAATTTAAGCAATATTTACGAACTTATTGATAAATGAGGCCCTATGTGTTTTCAGCAGGTACTACTGCTGGTGACGAAACAGCCAAAATGTAGCTAAATGTACACATGATTTTCAAATCCAACTCTGGTTTTACTGTTGGTCAGTTCGATATATTTGAGACTGGCAAGTCACTGCTGCTAGAAAACATTTCCCAAGAATTAGAAATCACAAGTCGGCACTTTAACTCCTTGAACCCGGATGATGCCAATTGGCATCATAAAGTGCTCCCTTTAATCTCCGTCGAATAACTCTTATTCCTGAACGTAGGACCGTTTTTTTGTTATGTAGTTAACTATTAAGATAATAGTATAAGTCAATGCTGATGTCAGAAACAACTGCAATGTTCATTGTGATTTTAAGTCCATTATGGTTTTTCTCTCGGTAATATTCGATTGGTTTTTAGTCCCCTTATGGGTCCCCACGAGATTCACCAAGAGAGTGTGTATGACAGATTTCATTGTCAAGCTTCTTGCAATCAGTGAGGTAGTTGGTGACACAAGGTTTCTGGTTTACCGTCACGGGGACCTGGTGAAGTGGCACAGGATGACACCTTGTTCTTAGCTTCACATGAAGTCACGGCGTCCTTCAGCTTGCCATGTAGAACTGTGCCAGAGTCACAGATCTCATCTTCATCCAACATATCAGCAACAAGCGTAGCCTCAGCAGTTATCTGCAAATATTTCATAAAAACAGTCAGTACAAAGTGCACACACTTAACTTCAGTCACTTTCCGTGGAATTGACATTAATAAACCACAATACACCCGCCTTTACATTTTACCACCAAAGCTTACCTGGTCAATCAGAAGTGGGCTACAGCTGGAGGCCATTTCAGTGTCCACAGTGTCTGTTCCAGTAGGTATGGCCACAGCAGTGACCTGCAAAGATTATTTAACATCACATATACAGATAAAGTGCTTAAATGAATATTTAATGGAGAATACAGTGACTTCAAGTTTTCTCTCTCCAAAACCAGTCAACAAAAGAAATAGACTTTAAACCTTAACCATGACATCATACTGCCAAATCATTTGATATTAATATACCTATATCCTGTAACCACCTACATATCACATTACCAACTGTTAACTTCAGTCACTTTCTGTGATAAACCACAACACACCCTCCTTTTTATTTTACCAACAAAGCTTACCTGGTCAATCAGATCCTGGTCAATCAGATGTGGACTTGAGCTAGAGGCCATTTCAGTGTCCACAGTGTCTGTTCCAGTAGGTATGGTCACAGCAGTGACCTGCAAAGATTATTTAACATCACATATACAGATAAAGTGCTTAAATGAATATTTAATGGAGAATACAGTGACTTCAAGTTTTCTCCCTCCAAAACCAGTCAACAAAAGAAATAGACTGTTCATTGTGATTTTAAGTCCATTATGGTTTTTCTCTTGGTAATATTCGATTGGTTTTTAGTCCCCTTATGGGTCCCCACGAGATTCACCAAGAGAGTGTGTATGACAGATTTCACTGTCAAGCTTCTTGCAATCAGTGAGGTAGTTGGTCACACAAGGTTTCTGGTTTACCGTCACGGGGACCTGGTGAAGTGGCATATTCTCAACTGTTGAACCATTTTCTTCTATGAAGACATGTAACTGTACGATTAGACATCTTAAACATTAAAAAATAAAGAAATAGCCCTCACCGTTTAAAAATTTGAATAATAAGGCTATAACCTAGTCTTCAAATGGATACACAGGTGGTTACAGGATGCACTTCACCTGGTCCTTCACCATGACATTATACTGCCAAATCATTTGATATCAATATACCTACATCCTGTAACCACCTACATATCACATTACCAACTGTTAACTTCAGTAACTTTCTGTGATAAACCACAACACACCCTCCTTTCTATTTTACCAACAAAGCTTACCTGGTCAATCAGATGTGGACTTGAGCTGGAGGCCATTTCAGTGTCCACAGTGTCTGTTCCAAAGTTTACCAGAAAAAATATATTAGTTTATTGACTTGAAATACTCCCATATTTTATCATATTTCACGAATTGCACAAACACATGCAGTATTTGTAATTTAGCTTAACAGCTAACGTGACCTCATATCTGCAGATGTTTGCTCGCAAGCTAGCTAGCTAGTAATGTTATTAACCTAACCTGTAGCTAGTAACATTAGCTAATGGTACGCATATTACAAAAATCTTGGGCACCGTACTTAACGTAAAAACAACCTCATATGCATATATGTATATTTGT
>CM045883.1:2759164-2764164 GCA_025169545.1 Anguilla japonica | reverse complement strand
ACTACATCTGTACAGCTCTACTCAACCCCAGAGCTACTCAACCCAGAACTACATCTGTAGAGCTCTACTCAACCCCACAGCTACTCAACCCAGAACTACATCTGTACAGCTCTACTCAACCCCACAGCTACCCAACCCAGAACTACATCTGTAGAGCTCTACTCAACCCCAGAGCTACTCAACCCAGAACTACATCTGTAGAGCTCTACTCAACCCCACAGCTACCCAACCCAGAACTACATCTGTAGAGCTCTACTCAACCCCAGAGCTACTCAACCCAGAACTACATCTGTAGAGCTCTACTCAACCCCACAGCTACTCAACCCAGACCTACATCTGTACAGCTCTACTCAACCCCACAGCTACTCAACCCAGAACTACATCTGTAGAGCTCTACTCAACCCCACAGCTACTTAACCCAGACCTACACCTGTACAGCTCTACTCAACCCCACAGCTACTCAACCCAGAACTACATCTGTAGAGCTCTACTCAACCCCACTGCTACTCAACCCAGACCTACACCTGTACAGCTCTACTCAACCCCACAGCTACTCAACCCTGACCTACATCTGTACAGCTCTACTCAACCCCAGTACTAGAGCTGGACATCCCGTGTTTCAGAAAAGAGTGTGTGTTTGGGCTCGATGCAGTGATGAACAAATACACACACACGCAAAAACATGCAAACATAGCATTTTCACGAGAAAAAACATTGGTAAACTTTTTTTTTAAATTAGAAGCTTTGAACTCAACCCAGCTCAACAGAAAGAAAAGGATGGAGCCAAGAAAGAGTGTATTTGAGAGGAAGAGAGAGCGGGATTGAACAGGACAGACAGAAGAGCAACAGACGCAGTTCAAATCTAGGCTTCTTTAGAGCCGTATCAAACACTCAGCCCTATAATAATCCCCCTCTAAGACCGGGTCCCTGGTGTTCCGCTGTCTTTCTGTTCAGGGGTTAATTACTGGGCATGTGCAAATTACATTCTCTGAATACGGCCGCCTGATTGGTTCCCTGCCGGTTATTTTAAGTCCGCGTGCGTTTGGCATTAGATTGCCAGAGAAAAGAGTTGCCGGCTTGTCAGCTATTGAGTAACCTAATTTCCAGTCCCCATTAAATTTACATTCTGACATGTAAATGACCCGTCTTCCATACGGGATTGCTCTGTGTGCTGCTCGACTGCATACGGTAAAATAACCTACATATTACAGCAGAAGAAAAAAAACTTGCTCTGAATATTATTTCCCTGGTTGAGTCGATGATTCTTACATGTTACAATTCCCCCATAATAATAATTTGAAGATTACACTAATGATTTGAGTATAATTTTAAAAAAGGTCTCCTTTTTCTCAAACTATATCTTGTTACTGAGTCTGAGAATAATGTAATGTGGAAAAGCTGTGTTTCTTCTGTGTCCCTATCTAAACAGCGTACCTTCTCCTAATAAAAAGCATATGAAGCTCCAGAGGTGTCCAGTCCTATAAATCCAGGTAAGTCCCCAAAACCCCAGGCTTCCGCAGGACCAGCGGGGCAGGACCCTTCCGTAAAACAGGGATCTCAAACTGCGCACCTGGAGGCCTGCAGTTCCTGCCGAACATGCTGTGAGTTTCAGCACTTAAGGGCTTCATTTTAAGCCTCTGGTTGGCTGAGGAGTCCACACACACCTTGTGCCCAAGGCTGCACTGGCTGCCGATTGACACAAAGTCCCAGAAACTTTGCAACTATCCAGGACTGTGGGGTCACATAGCACAGCCCCCCCCCCCCCCCCCCCCCCCCCCCCCCCCCCCCCCCCCCCTCACCAGAAAAGGCCACCTACGCCTCTTTTAAAAATAAAAATGTGAAGCACGAGTGCAGAAACGAGGAAGCAGCACAGCGCTATGGGGGATTCATCATCGTCATGGCGACGGAACACTGGCCGCACCTCGCCCCGGGTCTCCGGGGGCTCTTCCTATTGGACGAGAGCCCCGCGCACACGGGGCACCCCGCAGGTCGTGTTTTTTTTTTGGTGAAAACCCCCAGTCCTCGTTACGCAGACCTCAGCACCTCTTCCGGGCTCGCCCATTCTGCTGCTCTCTGAGAATTCGGATCTCTCGGCACCTGAAACACCTTTACAGTACCTGCTTTAGCTGACGCTCAGCCCCACGCTCCCAATCCACAACCAGCGTGAGAAAGAGCCACAGGAAACACGCCCATTGACCTGCACCAATCAGGACGTCTCTCAAACACAGGAAGAGGAGGAGCTTCACGCAATGTTAACTCAACTCTAACACAGAAAGTAGGACTCCAATAAGGAACCATGTACAAATGTACTCTGTAAGTGTTGATTTAACACTGGACACTTGGCCACATTGGCGGCCCACCTGCCATGCCGGCAGCCAGGGTTCGTATCCTGGCCAATACCCCTAAACCCAGCCACTGGTAAATGGACTGCATTTATATAGCGCTTTTATCCAAAGCGCTTTACAATTGATGCCTCTCATTCACCAGAGCAGTTAGAGGTTAGGGATCAGGTGTCTTGCTCAAGGACACTTCGACATGCCCAGGGCGGGGTTTGAACCGGCAACCCTCCGACTGCCAGACAATCGGTCTTACCTCCTGAGCTATATTGCCCCACTGGGGATGCGCAAGCCAGTGCATTCCTAGTGCCGGTCCCAAGCCCGGATAAAATGGGGAGGGTTGCGTCAGGAAGGGCATCCGGCGTAAAAACATATGCCAAATCATAATATGCGGATCTGATCCGCTGTGGTGACCCCTAACGGGAACAGCCGAAAGAAGAAGAAGAAGAAGAAGAAGAAGAACACTTTACTGTGCACCACCCGGGCCAGCAGCCATGTGAATCAAATCAAATCAAATCAAATTTATTTATAAAGCACATTTAAATACAACCCACGCTGACCAAAGTGCTGCACAGGCAGGTAAAATCACAGAGTGAGAACAAATCTGAGGCTTCCAGAGGGACGAAGACGCCGCGAAACTGACTCCTTGTGCTCACGTGCGTGTGCACTGGTGCCCGGCGAGACGCGGGCCTGCTCCTAATGGGCGTGACAGTCGAATTACCCCCCCCGGGGTGGGACGGGGGTAGGGGTACGGTGTGATAATACTGGCACTGGCAGAGTGCTGTTAGTGGACATGCGTTTGAGCTGCTGCTGCTGAGCCCCAAAGCCCCTCAATCACACACATAACCGCAAAACACTTACATTATTATACTCACAAAACGAAAACGAACAGGAAGAGGAAGATGAAGATGAAGAAAGAACAGGAAGAAGAAGATGAAGATGAAGATGATAATGATGATGAAGAAGAAGATCATTATGATGATGACGTGTTTTCCACAGGGACTTCGAGGAATCCTTCACCAGATCGGGGACAGGAGATTTTCCTAGAGCTTCACTTCTGACATGTAAATATAAATAAAGCTCTATGCCAATCGGGGTGAGGGGGGGGGGAGGGGGGGAACACCGCAAGCTCTGGAACAGACGAGGCGCGATAACGAGGCGTAACCGCCAACCGTCACCGGCCAAAAATGCCGGGGCCCCGTCATCCGCCATCCTCCGCCAAAAAGATCCCGTTTCCAACGCGTCACCGTGGCAGCAGCAGCAGCACCAAACACAAAGCGCTCCACTGGCGGTTCTGCTCCTCGCGGTAAAACACGCCGCGCTGCATCACGCCGGTCACCGCTCTCGCCATTAATATCCCCGTTACAGCACGGCACGGTCTCCACTCCCGCCATTAATATCCCCGTTACAGCACGGCACGGTCTCCACTCCCGCCCATTAATATCCCCGTTACAGCACGGTCTCCACTCCCGCCATTAATATCCCGTTACAGCACGGTCTCCACTCCCCCCGCCATTAATATCCCTGTTACAGCACGGTCTCCACTCCCGCCATTAATATCCCCGTTACAGCACGGTCTCCACTCCCGCCATTAATATCCCCGTTACAGCACGGTCTCCACTCCCGCCATTAATATCCCTGTTACAGCACGGTCTCCACTCCCGCCATTAATATCCCCGTTACAGCACGGTCTCCACTCCCGCCATTAATATCCCCGTTACAGCACGGCACGGTCTCCACTCCCGCCATTAATATCCCCGTTACAGCACGGTCTCCACTCCCGCCATTAATATCCCCGTTACAGCACGGTCTCCACTCCCGCCATTAATATCCCCGTTACAGCACGGTCTCCACTCCCGCCATTAATATCCCCGTTACAGCACGGTCTCCACTCCCGCCATTAATATCCCCGTTACAGCACGGCACGGTCTCCACTCCCGCCATTAATATCCCCGTTACAGCACGGACTCCACTCCCGCCATTAATATCCCCGTTACAGCACGGTCTCTCCACTCCCCCATTAATATCCCCGTTACAGCACGGTCACCGCTCCCGCCATTAATATCCCCGCTACAGCACAAGCTCCAGTTCTTCATTCCCGCTACAGCACAGCTCCACTCCCGCCATTAATATCCTTGTTACAGACCCAGCACGATCTCCACTCCCCCCGCCATTAATATCCCCGTTACAGCACGGTCTCCACTCCGCCATTAATATCCCCGTTACAGCACGGCACGGTCCTCCACTCCCGCCATTAATACCCCCGTTACAGATGGTCTCCACTCCCGCCATTAATATCCCCGTTACAGCACAGTCTCCACTCCCGCCATTAATATCCCCGTTACAGCACAGTCTCCACTCCCGCCATTAATATCCCCGTTACAGCACAGTCTCCACTCCCGCCATTAATATCCCCGTTACAGCACGGTCTCCACTCCCGCCAAATTAATATCCACGTTACAGCACGGTCTCCACTCCCGCCATTAATATCCCCGTTACAGCACGGTCTCCACTCCCACCATTAATATCCCCGTTACAGCACGGTCACCGCTCCCGCCATTAATATCCCCGTTACGGCACGGTCACCACTCCCGCCATTAATATCCCTGTACGGTCATCGCTGTAAAACACCGGGGCGATTCATTAGGGTTAATAGCCTAAAAA
>CM045883.1:2717427-2759064 GCA_025169545.1 Anguilla japonica | reverse complement strand
TTCTGTGATAAACCACAACACACCCTCCTTTCTATTTTACCAACAAAGCTTACCTGGTCAATCAGATGTGGACTTGAGCTGGAGGCCATTTCAGTGTCCACAGTGTCTGTTCCAAAGTTTACCAGAAAAAATATATTAGTTTATTGACTTGAAATACTCCCATATTTTATCATATTTCACGAATTGCACAAACACATGCAGTATTTGTAATTTAGCTTAACAGCTAACGTGACCTCATATCTGCAGATGTTTGCTCGCAAGCTAGCTAGCTAGTAATGTTATTAACCTAACCTGTAGCTAGTAACATTAGCTAATGGTACGCATATTACAAAAATCTTGGGCACCGTACTTAACGTAAAAACAACCTCATATGCATATATGTATATTTGTTCAACATATTGTTCAACTTGTCCTATATTTAACATATTCCACCAATTTCACAAACATGTACGTTTCAGTAGCTAACTTCTATGGGGAGCTCATGTCAACAGCAGAACGTTCAATAGCAAGCTAGCTCTAAAATACAGCTAAACAAGAAGAATTGATGGTAGCCACATTATAATAAATCTTGAGCAGAATCCAAGCCTATATAGCTATTTTTTATAAAATAAAGGCTAAGCTACCTTTTCCTTGCTGTTTGTATTTAAGATTAGCTAGCTCAAAATGCTGGCATTTTAGACATCCCATCTGCAACTGGCTAGCCAGCCACTTGTAGCTAGCTAAATGTAGCTAGCTAGAAAGCTACCATGCATTTTAATTTGTTATAACTTATAACATATTTTTTCGGATTGCACAAGCACATAACTCGTAGCTACTAGCTACATTTACTCTAAAAGTAGCTTACACTACCTCTGGTGAGCTAATGGCAATTGCAGAAAGTTCGCTAACTAGCTAGCTAGCAAGCGATATTTAACCTAGCTAACTAGCTAGGTCTAAAACATATATTAACAATATATATTAATATATATATTAACAATATTTTATTAATGGTAGCCATATCTCGTGGGGACGCAGTTTTGGGTCCCCCACAATATTTTTTGGTCCCCATCGCGTGAGTGTGCAAACAGGTCTTCGTCCCCAGCATGATATAAAAACAAGTGCACACACACACACACCCCACACACACTCTCACACACACACACACATACACTCTCTATCTCTGCTAGTCCGTCCCCATCTGTGTGTGCTGTGTGTACGCCTTACCAAACAACCTCAGAATCTCCAGACTTCCACTCCCAGGCCCCTAAATGAAGGACACACGTGCAATGGAAAGTTTGAGAGTGAACCGCAGAAAGGAATCTAATCTCTCTTTGGAAAGTCAACTGAATCATTTCCCCTTAATTTTATGTTGATTTAATTTTCATTTGTTTTAAGTAATGGAATTGATCAAGTTTAATTAGTTCTCCAACTGGACTGAGCTTTGATTAATGCGGTTTAATTCAGTTTTATGCAAAATGAAACTGTGTTTGTTACCAGACACCCTTCCTAGTAAGTACTGAAGGACTTTCCTGTGTGTGTGTGTGTGTGTGTGTGTGTGTGTGTGTGGGTGTGCGTGTATGCATGCGTGCCGTGTGTGTGTCCGTGTGAGTTTGTGTGTATGTGTGTGTGTGTGTGTGCGCATGAGTGCAGAAGAGATTGTGTGATGTTGGGGTGTGACACGGTTGCATAAACCCATCATAGCTTTGATAAATAATGGATTAGGATTTGTTGATTGCCATTGTAATGGCATTGTTTATTCATTTATGCAAATGAAATATAATGAACATGAAACAGCCCAGTCACTTCTACGCAAGCGCACTGTCACAAAACTAAAATATTAATTTTGCATATCAGATCATCGTTTTGCTCTCACTTTTATGAATAATTAATGACTTGAGGACACACACAGTCGCTGTGTAGCAAAGCTGACAGGGAACTGAAAAGTATTTCAGAGGTTGCAGGTTTGATTCTCAGCTGGGGCACTGCCGTCTTACACTGAAGCAAGGAAGCACTAAAGCAGAATAGCTCCAGTAAAAGTATCCAGCCGTATAAAGGGATTGTGTGCAAAAATGCAACTGCTGTACGTCGTGTTGAATCAGTATGCCTGGAAAGTGCCTTGAAATGTAAATATAAAACAGGCGGTTTTGATCCCGGATGCTGATTGGCTGAACCGGATTGCGCGGTGATTGTAAATCCGATACAGTAACAGGTATTCAAACGGTCTGTTCGTAAACAGCATCACTCGCACTGCACTCAAACCGTTACTTATGAAATAAAATAGCAAAAATAAATAATATTGTGCAATCAATTCATTGTTTCTATACATTTTAACGATTTTTATCTGGAAGCTGTGCTCTATGGTGAATACAATCGTGGCTACAGAGGGCTACAGAGTCCACTCCACTTCGCGTCGCGCCTAACAGCCTTAGCCAGGCCTGTATTCATGCACTCTCTCTCGTGCCGTATTGTGCGTTTAAATGTTTAATTCCTTCACGCGAACCCAATTCACCTGAGCGATGGCAGGTCACAGGTGCCTGGTTGTCTGTCTCCTTCCACAGTTTTCATCCCGCTCGTCTTCCAGGGAGTTTGTTTCCTTGTCGCTCTTACCTCTGGCGTGCTCTGAGGGAGGGGGGGTTGGGGGGGGGGGGGGGGGGGGGGGGGGGGGGGGGGGCGTTCAGGCCCGAGTAAACATGTGAAGCGTATTGTGACAAATCCCTTCTGTAAAACGCGCTATAGAAATACAATTTGATTGATTGAGGTGAGGAGGTGATTCAGCCTATTGAATGCCAAGCCTTGCGGAAGATCAAATGTGCAGCATTTCCAGATGAATTCTGTTCAGTCTGTGGACACGCTGACAGTTTTTTTTAAGGATTGATGAAGTTAAGAGTTGGGGGGGGGGGGGGGGGGGGGGGGCATGTTGCGGTTATTGTTACCGGGATACCGGCGCCAGACCCCGCCAGACCTCTCAATAGCTGTCAGAGCCGCACGCCGTCCACACAGACCGCACGCCGCACGCCGAGCCCAGTTAATCTCTCCCGCCCGCTAACAGGAAGAAAAACGAGGGAGAGCAGAAGAAGAGGAGAAAAAGGAGGGAGGAAAGAGAGCGGGACCCTGAGCGAGCGGGGCCGTCAGAGGCGGCCATTTTCCCACGCGAGGAGTGATTGAGGTGACGCCTCAAAGACCGGCCCGTGGGACCCTTCGCTCGAGGAACGTTTCGCTGAGATATCTCCGTCCGTCCCGTTCCTCCCCCCACCCCCAACCCCCCCTCGCCACCGCCCCCCCCCCCCTCCATTTTAGAACCTCTATCCATTTCAGGTGTTCAGAGTTTTCAGACTCTCTCTCTCCCCCAACCAAATAGTTGATGGCGACGCTTTAAACCAGAGTGGCTCCCGTCCCATTTTTAATCAGGGCGCAGGAAGCTTCTGCCCCCCCCCCCCCCCCCCGAATCTCCCCCCCCCACCCCCCCAGGGCTGATGGCAGTCGGCTGAACACCAGACCGTAAAACTACACAACCGATTTAAAAAAAAAAATAAAAAAATAAAAATAAATAAATAAATAAAAATAAAAAAAATTATATATATATATATATATATATATATATATATATATATATATATATATAAAAACCTCCCACTCACGATATTCAAACTGACGAATTAAAGATGTAGTAGAGTATCAAATCCTGTCTAATGCTGGTGTTGCTCTCACACACAAAAAATAAATAAAAAGTGTCATATCCAGGCTACCAAAAATAAACATGAAAGGAGGAGGAAAGGAACAAAGCGGTGGGTGGGTGGGGAAGGGGGGGGCGGAGGAGGAGGAGGAGGGCGTTTAGGGGATGGAGGGAATCGTGTTGGCAGGCCTGAAAAGCTCAGTTCCCCTCACGGTGTGCGGGAATGTTCCGGCAAACAAACCGGAGCGTTCCTTCAGCGTCCGCAGCGCTCCGATCAGCACGGCTTTCCGTGTTTGCAGCCGGTGTTCCGCACAGAGCGTGCCGCGGAGGGGAGGGAGGCGTAAACACCCCCCCCCCCCCCCCCCCATACCGCCAAACGCCCAAACACGGGAATGTAATATTTATCAATATTTTAGCATCAACACTTCAGCAAATCTGGCAAGTACGCAATGAATGTTGTGTGTTAATTAATATTTTGTTCTGAAATATACTCATAAATACACTTTTAATTGTTAGGGGGATGCGATGATAATAAAACAGAGGCGTGATAGTGGTGATGTCACCCTCCTGTATAACAGCAGAGAGGGGCTCCACCAATCACAAACTACATCGAAAACAACCAATAGAATATATTAAATTGTTACTGGGGGATTTTACCAAAGATATTGATGGACCCATATTTTAGGAAAACTCAACATAAATCCCCCTATTTTTTTGGGGAGTACTGGATTACAGTGCACATGAGATTTTTTGCAGCTGCGGCCAGGAGATTTCTTCATGATTTGAGGTTTGTAGTGGGAAGGAAATTAAAAATGAAATATATTTTGTTGGCCCGTGTGAGCTGCGGAAAATGTTTCATAAGACACTATGTTTATTTTTTTTGTTTTGTTTTGTTTTTTGCTTGCGCCGAGCGGGCTAGGCAGCTAGCCAAGGTTAGGTCGTTCACCGTAACCCGAGTAATGTGAATGTGCTAACGCGAGTACACCTCCTGTTTCCTGTTTCCTGTTTCCTAAGGGAAACTGGAGAAACTAAGCTCACGGCTCCGTGCTGCTACGGTTACGGCATTTTGGCATTTTCTCCACTTGTTACTGTAGCTGGGCCTCTGCAGTAAAGCGGCCAGCACTGCTGAAAAGAACACATACAGAACTGTGGGATAAACGGAGGCTTAAAGCAAGGGGAACCCCCAAACAAGTTGTTGTGGCTACAAGGCTGATCAACATCACGTCATAACACAGCCACTTTTCTCCCAATAACAGATCAGTGTTTTGTACTCAGCGAATTACCACCGTCAAAAAAAAAAAACTTTCATTTTTACCCTACTAATCGACGCCATATCGGCCTCCATGACCACTGTTGATTATACGTCCAACTGACATCACAATGCTAGTGTGGAGTGACATTCTATACTCCTTCGCATTGCTTTTGGGAATCCAGTGTGTATCCAGGAAGCAGTATCCACCAATGACAGCGGCCACTGTTCTATTGTTGCCAACAATGTGTAACACGATTGGTGGAGCTCGTCTTTGTTCTCAGCCAGTCAGGTAATGCTACAGCGGCCTTATTCTCGCATTTAATTGTCCATGGGGGAGGCAGAGTTTGTTATCGGTCATTAATCGACCCCCCCCCCCCCCCCCCCCCCCCCCCCCCCCCCCCGAGCAGTCGAGTGTTCGACACTTCAGCGTCCTTGCATATCGGGCCTATTAATACGAGCAATGCTCCAATGAACCGTTTGCAATTAAGCCGTTAGTTCAGAACAAAGTTCATCAGTTAAAAGTCAGAGAAAGTTCCCCTCGTGTTCCCCGGGTTTCCCTGAGAGGGCTGGAGAGGGTCCTCAAACGATCTGGCCTGGAGCGATAGCCAATAAAAAAAAAGCCTGCCTGATGAATTATGAATGCAGACACCAAGCTCCTTCAATCACACCTAAAGTATTTATGAATTTCTTTCAACAACAAAAAAAAAAAAAAAGAATCGCATCACAGACATGGAAAATTCAGCTCGCAGACTACATAACTCCGAGACAGCTTAGCTGTGATTAAAAATAAATAAATAAATAAAAATATCAAAATTATTTCCCGGAGAAAGAGAGGAAACGCATGATCTGAAGCATTCATTATAAAACAATTTGACATGGGCATCGGTTCAGTTCGATTTTGTTTTCTTCCCTGGCTAATCGGATGCTAAGCATGGTTAATGTACATTGCTAATTGGGTTTCGTCGTCTAATTTTAGTTAATAATGTACAGTACAAGAAAACAAATGAGCTTTCCCATTCATTTGCGCGATTAATTCCCGTTTAGGATGGAACTGTCAGCATCCAAGGGCTGTTTCCTCCCCTGTTAGCCATAAATTGAAATGCGCTGCTTAAAGCTGCAGTGTGATGCGCATCATAATTAAACAGCCAAACCCGCGTTCCTTTTCCTGCACAGGTGCGGTCGGGCCGATGTTTTCACTGATCAGAACCGACGGGATTGTCTTTTCCAGTAGATGATGTAATCTCACGCCATTTCTTTCTCTGCTTTAGTTTTTCTTTTTTTCCCCCCCCCCCAGATCCCGTATCCCAACCTTTGGCTTTGCCTTCCACTGCAGGGGTAACCGGCTTCACCAGAACTCCACGTTCTCCTGCTCAAATGTTCACTTGTCTGCAGTCCCAACAGCTTGTGGGGTTGATGGGACTGATTCACAAAGCACTTTAATTCAGAATTTTTTATTTTATTTTATTTTTTTAAACTTCCACAACGAGTAAAAAAATGACACTTTGACACTTGAGTTAGAAGATCCGGTTGGGCTGAGATTTTTCAGCTGCACTTCAATTTCCTTTTGCATTTCCACTGTAAAGCGTCTTCGTGACAGTGTCTTTGTCGAAAAGAGCTGTACAAATAAAACTGAATTGAACGGAATTGTATTATGCATGATGGGCAAAGTTCGATCCTTAAGCGAAGAAGTAAAAAAGATGATATTACCGTTTGCCAGCCACTGGTAATGCACAGTGCACACACTCTTTCGGGTTACACATCCCTTCTTGCCATACTCTCATTCAGCCACTGGGGGAGCTGTTTTTCTACACAGTGCCATGTTTTTTTTTGTGAAAGCGCAACATTCTCAGGAAACACAGTTGTTAAATTATAAATGGAGGCACAGATATAAATTATTCTGTGAATGGCGCAGGGTGGATTTCTGCACACGGACTGTGGATAATGCAGGCCTGCAGGTAACACACACCCAGCCTGACACAAGTGTCTACTCCACCTTGAACAGGATGCTTCTGCGGTTTTTGTACCTCTTCCATTGTCCTGATTGGCTGGTGCCGTCACCGCTGTGGGCAGGAGCAGAAGAGCCGATATATTTTTGGCCAGGGGGCGCACGTGCGCGGTTTGTCCTCGAGGTCCCTGTGGCAGCCACGGGCAGCTGCTTTGCCAGTCTGTGCCCCTCCGCCTCGCTCCGTTGGCACCGACCCGCCCACATGGAGGAGCAGGAGCAGCTCATCTGGTGCAAATCCAGGGTTTGGACACCAGGCCTTGTGTCCCGGTTACGTTTGGGACGTTCCGAACCCCACCCCGCCTGCCCCGAAGGCCCTTCCGTCGCCTCCCAGTTTTCTCCCATCATTGGGAATGTTGGAAACAGATTTCTGACCCAAAAAATGATTAGCCGTCATGGGTTCCAATTCACATGCTGTCATCGCAAGTGTAGTAAAATGGGTAAGGAACCTGTAATGTCACAGGTTCGATTCAGGTTCAACAGGTGGGACACTGCCGTTGTATCCTTGAGCAAGGTACTTAGCATTGCTTCAGCATATATCCAGCTGTATAAATAGACGCACTGTAAAACGTTGTGTTAGTCGCTCTGGACAAGAGCGTCTGCTAAATGCCTGTAATGTGATGCAGCAGTTCCAGTCATACTGCACTCAGCGGCTCGTTAATGACCAACACTGCCATTCCTCCGTGATCACCAGGGGGCGATAATGACATTTGAGGGCGATAATGACATTGATCAGATGACACTCCCTACTTTGGTGGCAAGTCGTTTCACTTCCCGATGCCCTCGCCCGGCCGCGCACACACACTCATTACCGCTGCGTAATGGAGTGCGAGATACTGCGTTTAGCGGCTGCGTCGCATCACAAAATCTCCGCACCGCAAAAAAAAAAAATAAAGAAAAAAATAAAAAGCGCACTGTGCTCTGTGTCATGCTGAGTTTATACTGTGGGGTTTTTTTTTGTTTTTTTTTTACATGCTACTGCTTGCTATACTGGAGTATCATCAAATGTTAGGCCAGTGAAGAAACCACACTGCTCAAGTGGATGGATATATTTTGCGGTGGGGGGGGGGGGGGGGGGGGGTGGGGGGGCAGGTTGGGGGGGGGGGGGGAGAAAGGGGGGGTGTGGGGGGGGGGGGTCGTTATGAAAGCTGTGCGTTAGCTCTCGTTACACGAGCCCCCAGGAGAAACGAAGGCTTCCACACCTCTAAAGACTTGATGACACCTTGGAAAAAAAAAGGGATAAAAAGAAAAGAAAATCTCACTTTCTGTCCCCTCCCCCCCCCCCCCCCCCCCCCCCCCCCACCCCCCTGATGTAAGCTTGTCAGAATTCCTCCACTTAAATTCAGCAGGAAAGGAAACTGCGATCCCGTTAGCCTGAGGCGTCTGTCCCCGGGGGGGCAGGGAGGGGGGGGGGGGGGGACATATGGCGACGTGGTGGAGGAGCGCGTAACGCCTGTCTAAGCAGCCCCACAGGACCACTTAAGGGGTAATGGCGGTATGGAGCCGACCGGCAGCGTCACTTTCCACAGGTAGCGCAAGAGCTGGCGGGACGGAGACCGGGGTGGAACACGCCTGTGTCCTCCAGGGTCTTTTATTTTTATTTTATTTTAAAATTTTTTAAATTTTCCTTGCTATATTTTTTTAAATTTGGATTTCCCCTCTGGGATTAATTGAGTCATTCCTATTTTGCATCCCATGTTATTCCATATTACAGCTTTGAGGCAGTTTTGTTGGGGAGGGGTTTTGCTGGGGGGGGCATGTCATTTCAAGTAGGATAAAACGCCACCTAAAACCACTTTTAAAAAGCCCCAATCTATCATTTATCATAAATTATACGGTTAGTTCATTAAAATGTGAAAAGGAAGCACCGTTTGATTTTTTTTTTCTGAAACAGACCGGGGCAGAATCATTGCTTTCCCACACTAAGAGCAGATTCTCCACTGTTCTCCACGCACCCACAATTTTTTTTTTAGTACATTAGTAAAAATTACATTCGAATATCAAGCAATATATAAAAAAATTTTTTAGTGTGCCCAAAATGATTTGTAGAAATTCTAATGTAATCTCATTTAAAGGAGAAAGGAGGTTAAACGCATTTCCGCGCGCAGCTGAACCCCCAAACCGGGCGGTTTTCACCGCGCCAAATTCACCACAGCCGAGTTCATGAATAAATGAAGGGCCGACGGGAACGTTGCGGCCGCGGTCGCCGCTACACTGCCGCCGCTACGCAGACGCCGCTAAGTAGACTCCGCTACACTGCCGCCGCTAAGTAGCTGCCGCTACGCAGACGCCGCTAAGTAGCCGCCGCTACGCAGCCGCCACTACACAGACGCCGCTACGTAGCCGCCGCTACGCAGACGCCGCTAAGTAGCCGCCGCTACACAGACGCCGCTAAGTAGCCGCCGCTACGCAGACGCCACTAAGTAGCCGCCGCTACACAGACGCCGCTAAGTAGCCGCCGCTACACAGACGCCGCTAAGTAGCCGCCGCTACACAGACGCCGCTAAGTAGCCGCCGCTACGCAGACGCCGCTAAGTAGCCGCCGCTACACAGACGCCGCTAAGTAGCCGCCGCTACGCAGACGCCGCTAAGTAGCCGCCGCTGCGCAGACGCCGCTAAGTAGCCACCGCTACGCAGACGCCGCTAAGTAGCCGCCGCTACACAGACGCCGCTAAGTAGCCGCCGCTACACAGACGCCACTAAGTAGCCGCCGCTACACGGGGGACGCATAAATAACCCGCACGGCGGGAGGTCCTCCTGGGACGGCGGGATCTAAACTGGGGATGGATGGACAGCCAACGAAAGAAAAGAAAGCCCCTGAACAACGATCCCTCTTAAGCTCTGTTCTATTTACAGTGGCTGAAGAAGAAGAAGAAGAAAAGAAGAGAGAGAGAGAAACAAAACGGATGCTGTCACTTCAGCGAGCCCCTGGAATGCTCCTCGGAATGCTTAATCAATCCTAATAGACGTCTCGCACGGCTGGGCCCGGCAGAGCGTAAATCCAGGGCTCTCGTTAGCGCACGGAACATTGATTAAGATTAAAGTTTAAACACACCTTGCCCCGGCCCACTTAAAGGGGATTTATAAAAGCCGCCACACGGGTAGCATCAGCCACGGTTAATGTCTCGGATCTACCTCGCTCACTCATAGCCCCAAAACCACGCCCCCCCCCCCCCCCAACCTCGCTCACTCATAGCCCCAAAACCACCCCCCCCCACCCCCCAACCTCGCTCACTCATAGCCCCAAAACAACCCCCCCATCCCCACCTTGTAGCATGTATCATATTTCGGTTGCCACGACAACAACCAACCATTTTAATATTTGATTTAGGGGTCCATTTGCTCCAAATGGACAATGCATCGCCGATGAAATAATTACAGGTATTAATTACAGATATGTTTGGAATGTGGTTGCATTTCATTCAACTTTGTTGGCTTGTTTGGTTCAATGAACTGGGGAAAAAAACCACGACACAAACAAACAAACAAAACAAAAAAACATCTTAGATTCTGTGAGTAGTTCACTTGTCATGAATGTGAACAGTATTCGCAGAGCGGCTGTACACAGATGGAAAAACACGAGTGTTTTCAACAATGCAATGCAGGAAACAGCTTGTCAAACAAGCACTCCTGTCGATATGGATAGCTGCCTTGACATTTTTTTAAACCCCCATTTCCCCCCACCCACACCCACATCCACACCCATACCCACAGTCACGGCCACACCCACACCCACACCCACATCCTCACCCACAGCCATGCCCACACCCACACCCACAGCCACACCCACACCCACAGTCACGGCCACAGCCACACCCTTACCCTCACCCATGGTCGCACCTCATGAAGATAATCAAAAAAAATCTGCAGTGACCTTCCAGCCTCACTCATCGTTTATCTCTATGCCAACAGAACTGTAGTTTTTTTTTTTTTTTCATAGAAAAAATTTTCAAAAAAAAAAAAAATGAGCACAAACTGCTGGCCTGAGGCGATTCATTACTGGAGCAAGGAGACCAAAAACAGCCAAAATCTGAAAAAAATGAGGAGAGAAATCTGGGCCAGTTTGTGGAAACATGTGCTGGCACCTGTCCCCCCCCCCCCCCCCCCCCCCCCCCCCCCCCCCCCCCCTACCCCACAGATACTTTTTTGCCTGGAAGTCAGATTTGAAGTCAGGGAGAGAAAAAAAGGAATTAGAGAAAGTAGAAAATAGTAGCCTGTTCATTACTCTGTGGTAGCACGTATCTAGAGCCTGTTCATTACTCTGTGGTAGCACGTATCTAGAGCCTGTTCATTACTCTGTGGTAGTATACACATAAAGCCTGTTCATTACTCTATGGTACTGTATATCCAGAGCCTGTTCATTACTCTATGGTACTGTATATCCAGAGCCTGGTCATTACTCTATGGTACTGTAAATCCAGAGTGGTCATTACTCATGGTACTGTAAATCTTGAGCCTGGTCATTACTCTACGGTACTGTAAATCCAGAGTTCACTGGTGCACAATGTCAGACACTCAGCCTGTCCTTTCCCTGCTGTATCAGCACCCCCCCCCTCCTCTTCCTCCTCCTGCTCTTCCTCCTCTCATTTCGGTGAGCTCTGTCTGTGCTTCTGTATCCCCGCCTAGCCCATCTGTACCGATGAGCTCATGCTTTGCAATAACAGGGAAGGGAAAGGCCCAAAAAATAAAGAGGAGAAGACAGCATCATCTGAACAGTGTATGGGGGGGAAGGGGTGGCGGTGTTGGGCAGGGATGTAGCCTGATGTTATAGTTTGCATGTGTGTTTGTGTGTGTGCGTGTGTGTATGTGCGTGTGTGTGTGTAGTGTGCGTGTGTGTGTGTGTGTGTGTGTGTAAGCGAGTATGGTGTGTGTGCGTGTGTGTGCGTGTGTGCGTGTGCATGAGTGTGGCATGTGTGTGTGTAAGCGAGTGTGGTGTATGTGTGTGTGTGTGTGTGTGTAAGCGAGTGTGGTGCGTGTGTGTGTGTGTGTGTGTGTGTGTGTGTGTGTGGCGTGTGTGTGTGTGTGCAAGCGAGTGTGGTGTGTGTGTGTGTGTGCGTGCATGAGTGTGGCGTGTGTGTGTGTGTGTGTGTGTGTGTGTTACAGTGTTATAAATGCACTCCTCTCCAGAGGTCTCTCTGGGTTTTTTCTATCTGGAAAGGGCAGTGTTATTTATGAGTGGGAGTTTGGATAGGCTGCTTCAAGTCCAGACCTCGTCAACAGGACATTGTGACAGGTCTGCTTGAAATGTCTGCCCTGTCAGTGGACTGATGAAAAATTGACAGTCCGGTTCGACCGACGGCCTCCCAGGCAAGAGGGATGCGGTGAGAAATCGGCAGCCACAAGATGCATCTCCTGCCAGTCCACACTCCGATCAATTATTCCGGTCCAAGCTTTCCATCTTTCCTCTTAAGCCACAGGCACACGCCCTCCAACATGCGTGTTAAGCCTTAACGTGTGTGTATGTGAGTGTGTGTGTGTGTGCGCGCACGTGTGTACGTACGTGTGCCCGTGTGTGTGTGTGTGCGTGCATGTGTGCGCACGTGTGTGCTCGTGTGTGTGTGTCTGTGTGTGCGTGCATGTGTGCGCACATGTGTACGTACGTGTGCCCGTGTGTGTGTGTGTGCACGCATGTGCGCACGTGTGTATGTACGTGTGCCCGCGTGTGTGTGTTGTGCACGCATGTGTGTGTGTGTGTGCACTAGAGATTTCTGCCGCTCTTAAAATACAGCCCTGAAGGAGAATTATTTAACAAACAAACAAAACAAAACCCAGAAGCTCAGGCCCCTCCAGCTGAAAGAAAACACATTGCGTGACCCCCCCCCATCCCCCCCATCCCCCATCCCCCCATCCCCCCCCTCCACTGACCCCCCCCCCCCCCCCCCCCCCCCTCGGCGTCCCGAGGAGCTTTTGCCAAGTTGTCATGGCCGCGGTCGTTTGTTTATGCTCTCCCGCTCCGACTACTTTTGCTTATAGAAAAATCAATAATGCTTGAGTTATCAAACAGGGAGTGGGTTTAGGAGAGTGGCACCGGGATCGATGCTGAGGCATTGCCTTATTTAACCGTCGCTGTAAATAGCGGTGTTATGATGTGAAGTTACAGGGAGGACGCGGAGAGGTCGGGCGGACAGGGGCGCTCGCTTTCTTCTCCCCCCCCCCCCCCCCCCCACTCGCGATTAGCTTCCCCCCCCCCCCCCCCCTCCTCACCCCACCCCGTACAGTATGTCAGTTTTCCCATTTTGCCACTTCAGCTTCTGAGTCCGGTTTTCCGGTGCCTGGATCTCTTCCACGGGAATTACGGCTCCACCACGGTCGGAATGACGGCACGGATCTCTGCAGAGGCCGCTGACCGTTCCCTTCAGTGCAGCCGAATTGTGCCGAGACCCCAGTTCTATCCCAAATTTTGCCAGGCCAGGAATCCTCACCCACACAAGCTGTTCATCTTCCACAACCCAGGACACATGTCCAGGGTTTCAAATGCAATGCACTTGACATACAAATTCACACAGTTGTATTTCATACTGTACACTGCTTACACCTTTCTTATAGGGTTTTACCCATCATGAGGGAAGCAACCTATGCCCCCGCTATTTTGATTAGTAGTTTAATGATACAAAATGAATCCCGGATAGATAGCACCCACTCCCTGGTCACTCGCATGGAGAGGGCCATTTTAAATACAGTTTGCCCCGAAAAGAGGCCAAAAAAAAAAGGTAAACGCCTATTAAAGAGTCATTGGATTCAAGGATGAGGGCTCTCAAATAGCTTGTTACTCCTGAGACTAATGCAACGCCCTCCGTGGCATTTTAAATGCATAACAAGGCCCAGAAACACACACGGCTTTACCAGCCGAGCCGAACGGTAATCCACACGGTCACACTCTACGCAAGCGGAACCCGAACATTTTAAAAGACCCTGTTCTGTAGTTAGAATTAACAATTTAAGAGAGAAGGAGCGAGAGAGTGGGATAGAGAGAGAGAGAGAGAGAGAGAGAGAGCGAAAGAGAGATTAGTAATTAGAATCTGAAATTTTCATCAGGGTAAAGCAATTAGCTGGAATGCACACCGTTTACGAAAAACGATTCCACTAACGAGAATGATACACCGGCTACAGCAAATGGGCGACGCTGAGCAGGGCTCGGTAAGTAAGTAACGCCGCAATCAGCGGATTGATTCCCTGCCGCAGGAAAGGATGAATTAGGCTGACGGCAGGATAGATGGACCTGGGGGGAGTGATGGGGCGGAGCCTCTTTTGAGAAGAGGCCGTCCGATCCGCCGCACGATTGGACGAACAGCGAGCGGGGCGAATGCTGGGGAAGCTCCTCCCACTTCGTGCCAAGACGTTTCACGAAACGGGAGGAGCCATTTCCCAGACCGTCCGGATCAAGGAGGGTTATTATTTTCACAAAGCAGGGTTACTGAGTTAAGCTGGATAACTGGACTGAGCAAAACCCAGAACCCCCCACCACCAAGTCTGGAACATGGACTGAAGTAAACAGAGCTGTTCCAGGTTTTACTCGGCGCAGTTATGCTGCAAACCCAGTGATCCTGCATTGTGAAATACCCCCCATCCGAATCCAAATTTTAGACGCTCAAACTTTTCAGGCCATTAAGCTGTGCTTGGGATGGATCGATAACGAATTTAGGGAGCTACTTCCATTCCCCGTAAATTATAGTTCTTAGCTCCATTTTCTGGGCTTTTCATGCTGGATTTTGCAGTAAAAGAAAGAAGCCAAGTGCTCTTATATTTGTCATTGACTTTGTGTGGTGAAGGAAGACTGCCAGACTTTTGTGTTTTTTTTTTTGTGAGTTCAGCGCTGTCCTGTATTTGAATGATAGGCTGGGTCATTGGCAGGTGAAGTCTGCAGTCATACATTCTTTGAAACATTACAACATTTTTTTTATTTATTTTTTTATTTATTTTTTTTTACACACTTCCCATCATGCACCAACTCAAAGGAAGTGACACGCTCAGAAATTGCCCTCATGGATGTGCCCCCATACAGTAATTGTAGCTTAGAGAGAAAACATTTAAACCCCCGCTTACTGGCCCAGAAACAAACAAGAACATGTCCTATATGTCTGATATTGTACCACTAGGAGGTACAATGAAAACAGAACTTCCATAAATACACTTGCTCTAATGCACCGAGAGAGAGAGAGAGGGAGAGAAATAGCGAGAGAGAGAGAGAGGGAGAGCGAGAGAGAGAGAGAGAGAGAGAGCGAGAGAGAGAGAGAGAGAGAGAGCGAGAGAGAGAGAGAGAGAGAGAGAGAGAGAGAGAGAGAGAGAGAGAGAGAGCGAAAAGAGAGAGAGCGCGGTAAAAGACTACAGCATGGAGGAAACGTTGCCTGAAGAGGCCGCTGGCGGGGTGCGTGACCAGAGAGAAGCGGCTGCAGGCTGGACTGAAGGATCACGCTCCTGTTTTGGGTGCCGTTATTTCCAACGGCCAAAGGAGGCCGAGCCAAGCCTGGCCAAGCAGGACAACAGAGCCATTTGTTTGGGGAGACAGACTCAGAGTGGGGGGGGGGGGGGGGGGGGGGGTGGAGAGGGAGAGGGACGGAGTGGGTGAGAGAGGGAGGGAGATGGAATGGAAGAGAGAGGGACGGAGTGGGAGTGAGAGGGAGAGTGACGGAGTGGGAGAGAGAGAGAGAGAGAGATGGAGAGGGATGGAGTGGGAGAGGGACGGACTTGGAGAGAGAGATTTCTGGACTTGTGCTAGCAGAGATTATAGCTGTAATTATGTTTTTTAGGTTTATTTTTCTGCATATTTCTGTGGGGAGTAACGGCAGAGGGGAGGTGAAAGCAGCCATTACAGGTGTGACTGTGTAAATGTCCCGATGGCGGAGGAAGCCAGATCCCCCACCTGGAAATAGCGTGGAAATAGTGGAGAGATGTGGACACTATTCAAATGTGTCTCTGTACCCGAAGTTCAGACTGGTCGACGGCCAAAATACTACAGGGCTCTTCGGCCGGAAATTCAACAATCAGAAACAGATCTGCATTTTAATTTGGGAGGACAATCATTTGTTAATACAAAATGAAGCCTTTTTTAAAAAAAAAAAAATGTAGCTATACTGTATCACACACTCTCATTGTTTAAGTCATTATTTATTTAGTCAGACCTATTATGGTCGATGGGGCTAAAAAAAAAAAAAAAAAACTGCTTGCGATTGCGGCATGGCGGACGCGTTTGCATCTTGTCTGAAATTTACTCGGAATAGTTTTATTATTTAAACGAAAACAGGCAGTTTTTTCTCTCTGTGCCGTTGGGCGCGTGCCCGTCAGACAGACGCCAGGGGGGGGCGCGGGCGAGGGGAGCGGGCGAGGGCCTTGGGAAGACTAAAGAACAGACACAGAAGAGAGAGAGAGTAATTCAGAGCGAGCAGCGAGAGCGTCACTGCGACTGTTCGCTTCATATTCTGGGGGGAAATAATTTCAAAGTCCTGGGCTCCCCGAGTCGCTGGTAGAAATGAGGCGTGAGGAGTATTTCTCAAGGGCGTGTGGTTTTTTGCGAGAGGAAACGGGGGAGAGACTTATTTATAAACGTTAGCGAAGACAAAGCCGCAGTCTGTTCCCGCAGCCCACAGAAATTGATCAATCAAAATAACAAACCAGGCCGGTGCGGCCAAGCCACACAAATCTTTCGCTGGGCGCTTTGCTTATTTGCAGCGGATGGAATTGTCAAACTGTGACATTATGAATCCGGCTATTCAGCCCAGAGTCCCAGGTGGAATTTTCATGAATGAATACGAGAATAGAAGCGCTGCTTCTGAAATATATTATAAAAAAATGGTTTACTTTTTTGCTTGAGGATGGGTGGTGAGGACCATTTAAACAAAGGAGTTAGCAGAGCTGACCTTTGTGTGTGTGTGTGTGTGTGTGTGTTGTGTGTATGCGTCTGTGCGCGAATGTGTGAATGTGTGTACACGTGCGTGTGAGTGAGTGTGTGAGGGTGTGTGTGTGTGTGTGTGTGCGCGTGCGAGTGAGTGAGAAAGAGAGAGTGTGTGTGTGTGTGTGTGTGTGTGTGTGTGTGAGAGAGAGAGAGAGTGTGTGTGTTTGTGTGAGTGCACGAGAGAGAGAGAGAAAGAGCTGCAGAGATCTGAAGAGATGTAATTTATAGCCTGTGGAAATTGCAATTTGTTCTGTTCCTTCAGTTAAGTGTGATTTAGTCCTCTCTCTCACCTCTTATATACACACACCCTCACACACACACTCACACCCTCCCTCTCTCTCTCTCTCTCACACACACACACCCTACTCGCATGCCGCTTGCAGCATCTCATTTGTTTTATTAATCAACCAGACTGGAGGGATTTCAGAGGCTTTCAAACCGCTTCTATTCTTTTTTCAGCAAACGCCGCGCGGGCGCCACTGTTCCCTGTTTTTCTGGAATGTATATTTTTCTCCCCTCCAAGTTTCAGCCCGAGCTCTCTCTTCCCTTCAGTCTCCTCAGACGAATCCCCGTTCCCCCCCGTTCCCCCCCCCCCACCCCCCAGAGCAGCTGTTGCTGGTTATTGATGACCTCATTAGAATGCCGCCTGCAGCGAACAGACAGACTTTGAAGGACTTTCCATACGCACCGGCGACACGCCACCATCATCGCTGCCACGGCAACACCCATCCGCCAGCCTGCAGAGTGCCTTCCTCAGAGTCAGTGGCCATTTTAAACTCTGTTGATAACAACAATACAGGAGAGCCAGTGACTATTTTAAAGTCTACAGGCCCCACAGTACTACAGGAGAGCCAGTAACTATCCTACACCCTACAGGCCACACAGTACTACAGGAGAGTCAGTGACAATTTTAAACTCCACAGGCCACACATAGCCACTAATACCCTACAGGCCACACAGCTACAGAGACAGTGACTAGTACACCCTACAGGCCACACACAGCACTACAGGAGAGCCAGTGACTATTCTATTCTACACCCTACTGGCCACACAGAGTAACCCCACCCATCCCCACCCTCTTCCTCATAAGGCCGCATCCAACCCAATCCCCAGTTTTACTCATATGCTGAAATGATATCTTGGAAAAAACCATCCTCCTAACGTTTTCACACACTGCCCCGCTCCCGCACCCCCCAGAGTGCATGGGTGGGACAAGAGAAACTGCTTCACGTGCAGTTTTTTTTTTTTCCTCGTAAAGACGGGTTTTTCCCGTTGGGTGTTGGACACGGCCGTTAGACCAGCGCGGCGTGACGCGGTGATGTAAGCAGGCTGTCGCGGCTCGCAGCGCGGCGGCCATGCTGGTCTTAATCACGCGTTTAACAGGGCCGTAAAAAGCCTGGCGTGCAGCACACAGGGGTCCCAGCATGCCTATGAAAATCATAGTTTTGTTTAGCCAGGCAATCTGAAATGACCCGGAACCGGCTCCGCCCAGCACACCCAATAAGCATCTGGTCTTTTCCCTCGAACCGTAAACAGCAAGTAATTGCAAGGAATCACGCATTTTCTATTCACACACCGAGCCGACATCCAGGTGTCGGCCTACATCCAACACATATCCGATACCTGGCTCTGTGATTCATCAACCTCCATAATGGTGTTCACACACTCGTCTCAGACAAGAAACATGGAGTTTTCCTGAACATACAAATCTGATCCTGCCACTTTTTAAATTGTGCAGACACGCATCCAAAAATGTTCGGATCTGAAAAGCAAAGCCAGTGTGAATGTTCAGGCTTGCTGTTGAACCGAACTCTCGTGCGAGAAGCTTTATGATGAAACAGGATTGAAACATTACTGATGACGGAGGTTTCTTTAAATAAAACGGGTCACGAGTGATTCAGAAAGCACGTCGATTGTTTCATATGCGTCTGCAATTATCAGCTCATTGCAGCTCCGCAAGTTGCAAGCATTCCTAAAGCTCTCCAGTCACAAGGTGACACTACCAGACAAAAAATAAAATATAAATAAGAAAAATAAAAAAAAACAATAATAAAACCTCAAGCAACATCCAAAGGACTGGCTGCAGCCACAACCAGAAAAAAAAAAAAAATTTTTTTAAAACACTTTGGGAGATGGACTTGGAAATCAAATCGCATATTCTCTCCCCTTGAAACTGAACACACACCTCCAGGTTTAGGGAAACTAAAAATTAAAAACATCCCACTGGGCTCGTGGGTACAGAGGGGGAATATAGTAAACAGCTGCATTTTCACAGGTAAAAGCAAAAACACAAGTGCCCCATATCCTAATAGCAGCCAAACACAGGAGAAAGAACTAAGGCATTAAACCCCCACCAGTCAACCCACTTCTATTTCAAACAGTGTTTCCCCTCCACAGTATAACTGCCTTTGTAAAGGGTCTAAATAGGCAATTAGAGACACCTGGGCTGATTACAATCAACCTCAGGGTGTGCACACCTGTCGGCTCCACCAGCAGTACCTGCTGCTGAAAGACCCCACGGCTTTTTAGAGAGGACAGAGGCCTCACACTAAAACGTCATGTGAACATTTTAAAAACATGAACAAGATTAAACTGAACACCTGGATGCAGAGTGTTGTAGATGTGGCGACTTTGGAGGGTGATCATATTCTGCTTTTACATTGTGGTCATGCTTACATAAGGCATATCCTTACATCCATTATCGATACCCGCTTATTCATGGTCCTACACAGGAGGTGCTGGAGCCGATCCCAGCATGCATTGGGCAGGAATACAGTTTGAACACTTTGCTTGTCCATTGCAGGGCACACACATCTTTCACTCATACTCTCCATTTAGACTCACCTTCAACTTTGGACTGTGGGAGGAAGCCGGAGTACCCAGAGGAAACCCACGCAGAGACGGGGAGAACTCGCAAACTCCACACAGAATTCGGATTCAGGATTCAGACCTTCTTGCTTTGAGGTGACGGTGAACCACTGTGCCGTCCTGCATGCATTCGTTATTATTCCAAAAATGGTACCGGACCAACCAACCAACCAACGTTCACTGAAGCAATGTTCAAAAAGTTCCAGAATGTTCTGCCCATTGAATAAGGCCCAGGGGTAATAAGAGGAGGTTACGCCAGGCTGTGACATATTCACACACTGGAGACTGGAGTCATTAGCTCCTTGAAATAGCAAGCTGAAATGAGTCAGACTTTGATTGCAAGGACCACACATTTTTCTTGAAGACTTTTTTTTTTTTTTTTTTTGAAACTGCAGTTATGTCCTCCAAACCGTGAGGGCGATGCAGGATTTTTCTGAAGCCAGCTGTTAAGCAATCAACACTTTGCAGTTCCTTAATCATCTAAATGAATCATTACATTAGCACAGGGGTGCCCAATCTTATCAGCGCATTGCCATGTGGGTGAAAGCTTTTGCTCTAGCCAAGCACTAAAAGGCTTGATTCAGTTAATTAACTAATAATGGTCTTCAATCAAGACTGTGATTATTTGAAGCTTGTGGTTTAGATCCAGGCGAGAACAAACACCTGCACCCACAAACCAAGGGTTTTCCTATCTTATGCAAAAACCCCTGCTTTGGGGACTGACACCTTTCATCCACAAGCTCTTGAATTGGCCCTTAGTTGCACAATAGGTTGCATTATTTGACTGTTACCCACCGATTACTGCAATTTGGCTGTCTATAGCAGGGCAGCCCAACCCTGTTCCTGGAGATCTTCCATCCTGTAGGCTTTCATTTCAACCCTAATATGGTGCACCTGATTCTACTTATTAGCAGCTCAACAAAATACCTCTTAATGCGATGTGTTTTGTTAGGGTTGGAGTGGAAACCTACAGGATGGTAGATCTCTAGGAACAAGGATAGGCAGCCCTGCTTTAGAGTCTAGTGTACATTAATCTGTATTATGACTTCATAAAAATATGAACAATCAACACACTGCTGCCTCCAGGTTAGTTTCCATTATGACATCATAAGAGAAACCTAAAAAAGCAACACATTGCTCTTTCTGACATCATAAGAGGTGGTATACATAGATGTCTTGAATGTGAGAACTTAACAGATATACAAGTTGAATGTTAACACAAAGATTTGGGGGAAAAACTGGAAATGGGTAAATTAAGTTTGATCAACTCCATAATAGAGAGAACTGCAATGAACTTTCCATCATTTACATGCTTGAATCAATAAAATTATTTCGCTCTCCGAACAAAACACACATGGTTCAAAGCATATTTTCACTGCATGAAACCTTCTCCTCCTATTACTGTGATGAACGTATGGCTGTACTGATAAACATACTGTATGGTAACGACAGATTTGTTTTTATTATTCATGGAACCTGACCCTCCAATCTACCTGATAGCGATAAGAGGATGAGCGACCTTCTTTACCCCCCCCCCCCCCCCCCAATCTTGTCTCATGACTGCAGGAATTCCAGAATATTTTGGTACAAAGTGTATTAATATCTCAGATATACAGTGAATGTCTGTCACCAACCCCAGCTACACCTGTGAGGTTAGAAAAACAACCTGCATTTCTACCAACATCAGCGGATGATAACAGAGAGAGATGCCCTCTTGAAAAATAACCGGTCATACATTTGGGCAAAACAGAATGCGTGCAGACTCAAAACGAATGTGACGATGTTAATGATTTAAACTTTTCAACTGTTTCTTTTTTTTTCTTTTTTTTTTTTTTAAAAAAAAAAAAAGCAGGAGAGGCATTCCGAGCATCTGCTAGGAACAAATTGGGTTAAATGAGGAGGGGAAGAAAACATTTTCCCAACTGTTTTGACTCTTGTTTGGCATCATTAGTGCTTCAGCTCCGGTATTAAAGACCGCTGCTATTCGCGCTCAATCTCGGGAGCTCGCTTCGCATTCCAAATCGCCGGGACTAATTAAAACTACACTCCCTTCAAAGGAGGAATAGACTTTAAAGACCTCATTACAGTCCCTAATTTTAATTTTTTTTTTTCCCAGTGTATGTTGGCTTACAATATTACTATTATTTTCTCGTTATTATCGGTGGCTATTGTAAGGAGACGAGCGTCTGTGTTAAAAACGCGAGAGACAGCCTCACTTAAGAACAGCGGAGAGGATGAATACTTTCAGCTTAATCACCCCCCCCCCCCCCCCCCCTAGTGTAACCCGAGTGGGACTTCATCTCTTCGGCTCAGTCTCATAATTGTAATTGCGGAGCTTGTTACACGTCTGGCTCTGACGGGCGGGTAATTAGGTGCTCAGATTTGGCTCAGTCTAAGCGCTGACCCCGCGAGGCTCCTGAGCGCACGTATCGAGTTCGCGTTCGTGTTTGTGTTTGTTTGCTCCGCCCGTTTCTCCCGACGGCGGAGGGGAAGAAGCCTGGCGGTAACCGCGGGAACGGCGGGAACGGCGAGCCGGTGAAAGACGGGAAGCAAGCGGGTTGTTTCAAAAAAAAAAAAAAAAAAAAAACAAAAGAGATTTTTTTTTTAAAAAAAAAAAAAAGCTGCAACTGAAAACTCAACCGCACTGCCCCCCGTTGGCAACCAGCAGTCGCCGGTGTCGCCCACTTGCTAGCTATGCCAAAGCCCACCAACTGTCACCCCATGCCCTCGCCTTACAAAACCCGCCCCCCTCACCCCCCCCCCCAGGGCCACGGCGACAGAGACTCGTGCTGTCTGCAGCCCCCCCCCCCCCCCCCTTTCCTTCAGTCCTGTTCTTGTGATTAGCCTAGTGACCGAGCAAGGGGGGGGGGGGTGTCTGCGTGCCACTCACACCACCGATCCGAAACCCCCCACCCCCGTGCGCGAAAGTCCTGTTCTTGTGATGATCAGGAGCCAAAATAAATTGGGAAAGACAAGTCCTCAGCAGTGGAAAAATGTGTTTATATAAAACAAATTCTACTGTGAGAGCAGAGCAGAATTCTGGCTCCACTTATAAAATGTATATATTTAATTACATTTCATATATACATTTATTTACAGTTTCATTTCTGGTCATTCCAAAATTGCATTCACCTACTGTATGTATGAGCATTTCTTGATTTACATGTACTTATTTATTTGAATAATTTTAGCAAGTTTTGTGGCAAACATATTGATTGTAACTTTTTGACTGCACTGGGTAAAATTTCAGTTCTGTGACCGAGCAGTCCAATGCAACCGTGTGCACCTCAGATGCTGATCAGATGCTTTCCTTCTGTAAGGGCGAGGAGGTTTGGCTGAGGTTCGCTCTCCAGCCAGGCAACGCGGCGAGGTGCGGAATCTCGATTGCGCCTTGATACAGAATAGCAAATCAGCTGCTTATGAACTCCCCCCCCCCCCCCCCCCCCCCCTTCCCCCCGGCTGAAGGTGCACTTCAAAGAGGCTCGCTGCAGGCGACGGGCAACCTTCGGATGAAACACAGGCAGCTTTCCTTTAAAGGCAGAGACGGGCTACAGGATCAGAACTTCCTGTCCGGCCGAAAGCAAAAAAAAAAGCCCCGTTTTTTTACGCAGCGAATAAAAAAAACGGAAGTGTGCGCGACGTTACTCTGTAACCGCGGAGCAGGTGCGTTTCAGGCGCCCCCCCCGATTACGCCGTGGCCCCTGTTATGCCGCACAGGTGAGGCAGCTGCACAGGTGAGGCAGCCGCACAGGTGTGGCAGCCGCACAGGTGAGGCAGCCGCACAGGTGAGGCAGCTGCACAGGTGAGGCGACCAATCGCGAACAGCAACTGCGACCGGTTTCCTCCCACAGTGTAAAGAATTGCAGGTTAGGCTGAATGCAAATTTTAGGTTAGTTGTCACAATACGCTTTGATTGGAGACTCTGGCAAGGGAAAACTCCCTGTGGCAGATGAAACCCCCTATCCTCCTCTGGTCGGCTCAGGGTGCCGACTGGTGTGTGAGTTTTATGTGATGTGCTGCTGTGGGTGGGGCTTTGTGAGCATGGTGTGGGCAGGGTGCAATGACGATGAATGGAGACCTGCGATAGATTGGTGCGTGTGCCCTGCGATAGATTGGTGGCCTGTCCAGGGTGTGTTCCTGCCTCTCGCCCAGTGCACGCTGGGATAGGCTCCAGCGCCCCCCGTGACCCTGACCAGGATAAGCGGGTGTATAGATAATGGATGGATGGATGGATGTTCAAGAACAGGGGTGCACAACTCCATTCCCTGGGGTCATGCTATAATTACTGGATCACTATGTCCGTATCAGGTTGTGGTAAAAGATGCCAAAGATACGGGTGCATTCTGCAGCTGCAGCTCCTGACTTCATTAAAACGTCAGCTCACATGAACGATAGCGCCCATTCAGTAATTAGGACCGTGACAAAGAAGAGGCGAAATCCAGAAACGGATCCGCAGCAGTGGGATTAGGATCCTGCATCCAGCGGCACATCCTCAGCATCGTTACATTTCCTCACTTTGTTCTAAACCAGCTTCGTGAAGCTTATTTCATATCCACTCCGGTTTCTTGCATGCATGTTCTTTTTTTTATTTTCTTCCTGGAATTCAAACCAGCTCCGAGCAGCTAATGGGTATTACTTCCTCTTCAGCGAGTAACCTTTCCATTTTTCCTGCCAGAAATTATTATTATTTTTTTTCATTTTATTCTGTTTCATCCTCTCGCTTGGAGCCCCTGGGTTTTTTTCTGCTTCCAGGTGAGTGAGCCGTGCTTCTGGGTCACCTACGCAACTCCATCCGCCATCACCGCAGCTCTCCGACTTTGAGCGGTTTACGCCCCCCCCCCGCTGCTGCTGCTGCTGCTAATGTAAATCAGACAAAAGCAGCTGATTGGGGAATCGAGGAGTGCGTTTTGAGAGCTAAAGCAGAACTCACTCCCCTAGTTGGGCTAATAAATGAGGTCAAACGTTCTTCGATCTAATTTGTCTATTTTGCGCTCGCTGTTGATGTCACGTCCAAGCTGGCGATGCGTCCGCTGCTGATGTCATCTCAGGTGTGGGCCAATGACGCGTCTGCCGATGACGGACGACGTAATCCCTCCAGTTTCGGGAGACGTCCCCGTAGCCGTGCGAGTTAGCCCCTGTGAAAGACACGATGGCTGCTCTTTCTCTCAGACCATGTGACCACACGGCGTCGCTCCCTGCGGTGCAGACGCAGGATGGGGCCCTCTAATGTGGGCAGAACGATGAGCAGAGACTACAGAGACCTGTAACACTCGGTAATAATACAAGATCGCTGAAGTTTATAGGATGTACACACACACATACACACACACATACACACACACACACACACACACACGTGCATGCACACACACACACACGCATACACATGCATGCAAGCACACACACGCACACATACACACATGCAAGCACACACACACACGCATACACATGCATGCAAGCACACACACATACATGCGTGCAAGCACGCACACACAGACACACATATACACACACACGCATGCTCACGCACACACACACACACACAGGCCCCAATATCCTACATTATTTTTTCTAATATTGGAAAAAGTCCATTGTGACATTTTGTCAGAAAATATCTCACTGTTCATTCATTTTGTTCAGTGATTATTCATACCACAATTTCCAGTTCTTCCACTAGTGTGTGTGTGTGTGTGTGTGTGTGTGTCTACCATGGACATTAAAACTTAACTCTGAACATTGTGAATGAATTATGGGTGACTTTGGGTTAAAATATCACTCTTCTTCTGGAAATTAAATATCTTAAAAGCTAAAAGCTTTCATTTGCGCATTAGGTAATAAAAAATAATACCGATCAAGGTTTTCATAATGGATTCAATGTGCTCTGAATCATCACCCATTGCTGCTGGAAAGCTGACAGACAGGCCAGAGAGAGGAGAACCTGGTCACAGGGAGGGAGGCCTGGATGCCACTAACCAGGTCAAATATTATTTCACCATTTTAAATAACTAAATCGCTCCCATTTTATATTCAAAATGAAAAGGCCATCTTAGTGGTGCCTGTGGCAGATCACCTGCCTTTGCGAACATTCCCGACTTTCACACTTGTGCTACTTCACCTGTTTATTCCCCAGCGCCTGTGGGTAAATGTGCGATACCTTAACTACCCCTTTGAATAGAAGGTTTTTAAAAAAAAAAATACCTGAGAATGTATGGAACGCATTGCCAGTAGGATTACAGGTGCACATAGTGGGGAATAAAAAAAAAAAAAGGTCATTTTTTTTAACGCATTAATCTGCCTTACTGTAAAAAAAAAAAAAAAAAAAAGGTTTTTATAGTAAAATGCGTAAATGCCTGGACGTGGATTTACACCTTTTTTAGGAAGATAAAAATCTGTAAAATATGTACTGATGCAGATCGATTTATTTGTTGATAATGACCCCTCGACACCACTTCTGGTGGACCCCTGCGTCAGAAACGGATTCAGGGGTCGCCAAGGCCACGCAGCGGTATTTACAAACACGTCAGTCCCCTCGCTGTCTCCCTCCGCTTCTCGCTAATGGGCCCTAATGCAACAGGTAAAGCCCAGCTCTACATGTAGTCCATTAGCGAAAGCCCAGCTCTACATGTAGTCCATTAGCCACTACTGAATCAGGCGGCGTCCGTGCGGACCCCAGGAAACAACTTCAAAAATGTTACACTGCACAAAATTTTTTTTTTTTTTTTTTTATATATCTGTGAACTGAAGGGAAAGGTTGCCAATGGCAACAGATGGAGGATTCCGAAGTTCACAGTTTTTCTCCTTGGATTTGGTTTGCCATGGATGAAGTAATTTTTGGGTCCTTGTCCTTGAAAAAAGTTCAGGGTAGTTATTGGGCCTCATTCACAGAACATGCGTGTGGCCCTGTGTGTTCGTTAACTGCACTCATGAGCGTTCCACAGACCCTTTCTGCATTGTCTCCTGATATAAATTTAGTTCCCTGGCACAATCGAAACCTACACACCTACAGAAACATGAGTAAGGGTATACACGCCACTACTATGCTTTATTATTTATGCAAAGTCAATTTAAGTAGTTGTTTATCAGTACAAGTATTGTGTTAATATTTTTACCAACACAAATATTGTTTTGGATGGGTGGGGGCTGGGGGGTCAGGGGTCATGGGGGGTTGGGTTGGAGCCTATCCCAGCATGCATTGGGCGAGAGGCAGGAATACACCCTGGATTAGTCACCAAACTATCGCAGGGCACACACACACCATTCACTCACCCATTCATATCTGCTTGGCCTACCTCCATGTCTTCAGACTGTGGTAGGAAACTGGAGCACCCAGAGGAAACCCACGCAGACACGGGAAGAACGTGCAAACTCCGCACAGGAAGACCCCAGCCAGGATTCGAACCCACAACCTTCTTGCTGCAGTACTGCCCAGCCCGGACCAAACAGAAGAATGCATTCCTAAATCAAAAAACAAAAAAACCCACACGAGACCAACGACTCCACAGCGTAACCACAAAAATTAATTTACTGTAAATTAATTCCCCATAAATCCTGTATTAGAGCTGGCAGAAGAGCCACAGCTGACCAGTGCGTTTTAGGATGATTTAAAGAAAGCCTCAACGTTTTTTTCCCCCTTCCATAAAAGAGAGGAACGTGACGTTCCGTGCTTAACACACATTCCTTATTAGAGGAGTGGTTTTTCCATAAAAATAAATGTAAAGATGCGATTAATAACCATCAGGCCCGTGCAGCGGCCTGCCCCCAGGGCAGTGAAGAGCTCCAACCCACTGACTCTGATCATTTGAATTAATGTGCTCGAACTGCCATGGAGCCAAAGCAGCAAGAACGTCTCTCTCTCTCTCTCTCTCTCTCTCTCTCTCTCTCTCTCTCTCTCTCTCTCTCTCTCTCTCTGTCTCTCTCTCCCTCTCTCCCTCTCTCTCTCTCTCTCCTCTCTCTCTCTCTCTCTCTCTCTCTCTCTCTCTCTCTCTCTGTCTCTCTCTCTCTCTGTCTCTCTCTCTCTCGCCCTCTCTTTCCATCTCTCCATTTCTCTCTCTGCTTCCTGCTCTGCTAATCACTCCTCTCTCTCCTTTACTCCTTTTCTCCCTATTTATCCCTTCCCTTCTTTTTTTCATTACATTTCTTTTTTCCATCTCTCTCTGGTTCCTGCTCTGCTAATCACTCCTCTCTCTCCCGCTCCCCTTTACTCATTTACTCTCTATTTCTCCCTTCCTTCTTTTTTTATATTTCTTTTTCCCATCTCTCTCTCAATTTCTCCCTCCTTAAATTGATTTCTCCTAAACTCTTTTTCTCCCATTCTTTTCTTCCCCCTCCCCTCCCCACCTCTGCCATTCACACGCTCTTTCCACTTAATTCAATCCCCCTCTCTTCCTCCCTCCCTTTCTCTCTCTTCCTCTACCCCTCTCTCTCTCTCTCTCCCTCCCTCCATCTACCCCTCTCTCTCTCTCTCCTCCCTCTCTCTCTCTCTCTCTCTCTCTCTCCATCTCTCTCTCCCTCTCTCTCTCTCTCTCTCTTTTACATACGGCCATCGCTCCAGTCCGTTTCCGATACCCGCCGCCGTTTCCCGGGGGATTAATTGACAGTGAGAGATAATAAATCTTCCAATTACCAGCGAGGCCCGTCCCCCTGGTCATTATTTAGCGGGAGTGACAGTCGCGGGGGTTGCCAGTTTTAGTCAGAGCGCCGGCGTCTCCTGAGTGGCAAGGTTAATATTGCTCTCCGCCGTCGTCTCCCCGCGGCCGAGCCGCGACTCGAATGCCGACAGCCGGCTATTAATAGCACGATACGCACGTGTGTACCTCCCCCCCCCCCCCCCCCCCCCCCCCCCCCCCCCTCGCCACAGAGGGGAACCAAAAAAAAACCTCTACCTGCAGGCACTGGCATCTCGACCTCCACCCCATTGAGCTCTAGAGAGAGCTGGTGGGGGGGGGGGGGGGGGGGGGGCAGGAGTGATGAATCTGTCCTTCAGTTCCACAGCCCCAAACCACAACGCCCTAGAGACCCAGCCACCCACTGTCCAATGACTCTTATTTAAAATATTACACATTTATATTTTGTATATTAAGTGAAAATGTTTCGAGAATGCAGCTTTCTGCAACAACTTAAAACTTTGTGCTTCCAGCAGCTGCTTCAGGATGGGAACAGGAACATGTTCAGCTGACATATCTTTTATCAAATTTGATATGTACATTAATATATTGTAAGAAAGTACTTCCGGGTTGTTGAGAACTTCTAATGCAACCATAATCTATAAATTAGAGAGAAAGACAGAGTACTTTTGCACGAGACAGCAAGAGTGAGAGAGAGAGTGAGACAGAGATAGAGAGAGAGAGCGAGCGAGCGCACGAGAGAGCGAGGAAACGAGTGAGAGAGACAGAGAGAGAGAGAGAGAGGAGGGAGAGAGGGAGGTAGAGAGAGGTGGAGAGCGAGCACATCCCATAATAGGCCTCCTTGCCTCCGTACGCGCTCCGGCGCGCTCGGAGACGTCTGTGAAACAGACTGATGATCACTCCGTGTGTCATTGAGCGTACCCTTCAGGCGGGGGGGGGCCCGGGGGGGGGGGGGGGGCCCGCGGGGGGGGGGCGCTGACTGAGCGCACATCCATATTCCATTACGCCGCTCCCGAAGGGCCCGGGACGCGCGGCGGCCGCGCGGGACATCGCTCACTCACTTATCGCCCAGGGGAAAAGAGCGGAGAAAAAAAAACAACAAGAGAAAAAACACCCAGGCTGCTGTACCGGCTCGCACACGCACATCTGTAAACAAGCCGCCAATCTGCCATTATTATGCAAACCGCGATCGTATCGCTAAATCTTATCTCTTTCCAACCCCCCCCCACCCACCCTGCCCTCTCCCACCACCACCCCATCCTGCGCCCCCCCCCCCCCCCCCGACCTCCTCTCTACCCACTACCCCTTCAGCACCTTGTAAATCACGTTCCAAAAAAAAAAGAAAATAAAAAGATACGTGTGGATTTTTCCTTTTTTTGTAGCCGTGTCCGTCTTTGAAGTAACTGTGAAATGCGCTCGCTCCTTCTCTCTATCAGTGAGTTACGGGGCTCAGGTGGAGCATCACTTCAAAGATACTCCTGGAGCCCTACTGTACCCCCCCCCCCCTCCCTTTTCCCAAACTTGGTGAAACCCCCTCCCTCCCCCCCCCACCAACAAATTCGAGAGGCCGTCAGCTCTACAACGCTCCCCAGAGCGACGCTCCTCTGTCCTCTCTGTCCTGACGCTCCGTCCTGACGCTCCGTCCCCGATTCAGTCGCTGGCCGATTTTAAGGTTCCGGAATCTCAGGCCGGTCTCCACGGCGACCGGGCGGCATTCCCCGGCAGGTCCGCGCCGTCCGTCCAGTGGACTCCGCTCGGGTCACGCTCGCTAGGCGGAGACGCGCGTATCGATCTCTCTCCCGCTTACAGTCGCCGGCTGTCACTGAGTCACGCTGGAGAGGGTCTCCAGGGAGGGGGGGGGGGGGGGGGGGGGGGGGGCGGGCCGCAGACTTCATTACTGACATTGGAAGCCGATCCATTTGGATCCCATCAATTAAAGAGTAAATATGTCTGATCACATAATCAATTAGAAGTATGTTTGTTTCCATGCTTCTGTTTACTTCTAACGAAGACGATACCAATAAATCAAGCAATGAAGCATTCAAAATGTCTTTAGCGAATGACATCATATCAATTGAACTGAAAGCATGACTAAAGAAAGGACTGTATTCAATCAACATTAGTCCTTACCTCTCACTTACAAGTGAACGGAAGTGATAAACTAAGTTAATTGTATTGTCACTGAACTGTTTGTGCCAAAAAAGAGGGAAAAAAGCATTTTAGAATTTTTTTATTTAAAACTTTAAAACCATATTTACCCATACAGCAAACTGTACAATTGAATTATTCACAGTGTGTTAAAAAGAAAATAATTCAATACCATTCTATTTCATTTCATACCCTTTTTGTATATATCATTTCTTTTTTTCACTTGAACTTCAATTAGTCTAGGAGTGGTCAGCGTGTAACACATACAGTTACTAGGAAAACAAAAATCGTTACAAAACGTTACAAAAACTATATTCATAGAAATTCTGCATGTCCACAAAGTAAACCCTGGTCGGCACCAATATATTTATCTTATTGTTTGAGAGGTTTTCCGTCAAATCATAAAGCAGATAAATGCAACCCCAACAGACAAATAAATAAAAGTTCCGTTAAATCAGCGCGAACCGTTTCGCACACAGCAACGTTGTTTCTACGGGACGTCGCACATAGCAACGTCGTTTCTACGGACGTCGTCATGTCAATTGGACGTCGCTTGTGTTCACGTTTCTCCTCAGTTCCACACAACCTACAAAATTAAAAGCACACACTTCCCAACAAATGGAAAAGTTTTTGCTCAGTAAATAGGTTTACAATGAGTAGCAAAACAAAACAATGCTTATCTTGCCCAGTAATTAAATTTGGTCACACATTATTAATAATAACTCCCTCTGTTTCCGACCCAAGTATGCATGGATTGTTTTTTTTTTGTTTTTTTTTTTTTTTTTTTTTACGAAGTGAATTTATATATTGACGGGAGGGTTTCCAGGATCAATATTTACCTGCTAATCTCTGATTTATTCATCACAGTGAGGAAACCCAGGGATAGTTTATGTACGTTTCCACAGACTTGTGGCAGTGACCAGTAATGACCCGCCTACTCTATATCACCAGAGGACATGGCAGCTCCATAGAAAGTGACAGAAAGATCAGTCCCCTGTCCTTAGGGACATTAATAACTAACATTAATAGTCACATAATATTTATATCGCCTCATATAAATGTTGTTGGAGTGGGAAGGGGGGGGGGTGTAAATAATTCTGTCTATCCATCTAACAAACATATCCCAAGAGCAAGGGGGAGGCGGTATTGGATAATGGGTGGGGTGGGGGCAGGGGGGGTGTAGTAATTTACGCACAGAAATCGGACCAAGGTCGCCAAACCGCCAGTCAAACCCGCTATTAAATGGCCACTTGTTCCCTTGTTCCCGTTGCTAAAATAACTACGCAGGAGCTGAGCACAACTGCACAACCCTGGTGCCACACATTATTAAGGACATTCAGAGCAAAAAGAAGAGAGAACGTTTTAATATGGATATGTTTTCATCTAAGAACACACACGCACAAAAATGCCTTTTACCAATATATGAAAGTATAATTTAGCAAAATATCTTTTCATCTTTTATATATCGTATTTGCAGAAGGGATTTTTTTTTTTAATTACAATGACCTTCCTGAACATTTTTAATTTCCATTTTTATTTATACAATGGGATTCCACTGAATGAACAGTCAGACGTGTGGACTGTATTTACTTTTAATTGTACGTTAACTACGTATGAAAAAAACAAAACAAAACGGATTTTTTTCTCCTCGATTCTGTCACTACTGAGACCTCACAGAGGCGCGCTGACTGAATTATCCTTTTTTACAGACACAGCTTCATTTTCACACTTTTAGCACCTAAATCTCAGGTCCTAAAATCATTAACCAGTATCACTACTGACATTTAGGCCAGGATCGCATCGAAAACTAACCTGTATGGCTGCTGATGTTTACCTTGAACGGAGGAGGGGAACTCCTACCTACTTACGTTAAGAACAAGCAGTTTAAGTTACGCGTTTAAAACTTAATGAAATAAAATAATAATAAATAAAGCTTCTGAACCAAAACAACACAGGAAATAAAAAACATAGAAAAAGATGAGAAACAAGCAATGCTGCAGAAGTTTGGATTTGATCGAGGCCTTTTCCGTGTCCAAGCACGTCTTATTGTGAGGACTGTACAGGAATTTTTTTCTGTCATTTAATTACCCTTAATTCACAGGGAGGACTCAAAGTTCACTGCAAATCTTTTGCGTTTGTATTCTACAAAGTTGCACAAAGGCCACGCAATTCACTGATTTCTTCCCCCTCCTTGAGTTGAACGCACACAAATCTGACCCAAAAAAACAGCCGTGTGTACGGACTTAAAGTTTGCTACCTACAGCGGAGTCAGAAAACGTTTTATTAATTCTCATTCTATTAAACTTTTCTAAACTGCCCCCCCCCCCCCCCCCCCCCCCCCCCAAAGCAGGATTTACATCATCCAAAGACACAGTAAGCTAAGAGGGGTGACTCCACTGCCACACAAACTATCAGATGAATCCTTCAAAATAAAAGCGCTAAACAGTGAGGCCATGCCAAAAACGTCCGCCATGACACAAGGGTGATGGGCGATGGGGGAGCGGGCACTAAGGGGTGCATCACAAAGCTGACAGAGGAGGAGAAAAACATTTAAAAAGAAAAGGAAAAAATAAATAATGAAATAAACAGGAATAATGGTGGGATGGAATCCAGCGATGGGCCAGAGAGCCAGACCTGCTTTGACCTGCGGAACCCACAGGCTAGCTCACACACAACCCAACGGGCTAGCTCACACACAACCCAACAGGCTAGCTCACACACAACCCAACGGGCTAGCTCACGCCACAACCCAACAGGCTAGCTCACACACAACCCAACGGGCTAGCTCACACACAACCCAACAGCTAGCTCACGACATAACCCAACAGGCTAGCTCACGCCATAACCCAACAGGCTAGCTCACACACAACCCAACGGGCTAGCTCACACACAACCCAACGGGCTAGCTCACGCCATAACCCAACAGGCTAGCTCACGCCATAACCCAACGGGCTAGCTCACGCCACAACGCAACGGGCTAGCTCACGCCATAACCCAGCGGGCTAGCTCACACACAACCCAACGGGCTAGCTCACGCCACAACCCAACAGGCTAACTCACGCACAACCCACAGGCTAGCTCACACACAACCCAACAGGCTAGCTCACACACAACCCAACGGGCTAGCTCACGCCACAACCCAACAGGCTAGCTCACACACAACCCAACGGGCTAGCTCACGCCACAACCCAACAGGCTGGCTCACACACAACCCACAGGCTAGCTCACACACAACCCACAGGCTAGCTCACACCACAACCCAACGGGCTAACTCATGCACAACATCACAGCAACGTCTCAGTAACCTTGCCACAACCCAACGGGCCAGTCAAATCACGCACAACGTTATGGCGATGTCTCGGTAACGTTGCCCACAATGCCACGGCTGTGCCACGAGAAACGCAGCTCTGTGACGAACGTGCGTAAATTACACCGTTACCATGGCAGCAGCTGACAGCCAAGCCAGTCCACACGAGCGTGGATCATATAGCAGTGACTGAATTAAACTGCCATCTAAAAAAAAAAAAAAAAAAAAATTAAGGAGAGCTTTTTTTTTTTGCAGGCGTGGGTGATTTAAGATGTGATATCTGGAAAACCATGTGATTTCCATACTACGCCCCAGGGGCGATGCGGGACTTAAGTAGTTTTTGAGCCGACCCAGTCGTGTTAATGGGGCAAACCCTTCTAATGAATACCTGAGGGCTAAAGCGTTAGCCGCTACAGCGTGGATTTAATGGATCGGTTTCTATGTCCAGAGGGTGAATGAGACTGCGAGGCTTTTAATTCTTTACTTCCTCAAAGTGACGCCTGATGGCCTGACGTGATCGGACGATCTGAAAGGACCGTTCCACGTTTCATTTGCAAATTTGGAGGGGGTGGGGGTCTGAGCATGAATGAGCCGCACAGAAAGGGGGGGGGGGGGGGGTTTTGTTCTGACTATGATTGAGTTAACCCCTTCTCCCCAGAGAAAGAGAAAGGGAGATGGACAGTGAAAGAGAGGGGGAGAGAGATGTTCATGTGATGGAGGAGGGCGGATGTGGGGGTGTGGGGTGCGGGGGGGTGGGGGGTTGCTGGGGTGGTGTAATACAGGCGAAGGATGAATGAATGATGTCACAGCACAGCTGACATTTCTGAAAAGGAGAGAAAAAGAGCTGTGAGCACTGGGAACAACAGACAGCAGAAGAAAAAAGAAAAATGGATGAAGAGAGAATATTTTAGAGAGGGCACGCACGCACGCACGCACACACACACGCACGTACACACACACACGCACGCACACACACACGACACACGCATGCAGACAGACACATGCACGCACACACACACACGCATGCACACAACACACACACAACACACACACACACGCATGCACACAGACACACACACGCACACACACACACGCACGTACACACACACACACGCATGCACACAACACACACACAACACACAACAAATGTTTCCTCATGGCAAAAGTTGGTGAGAAGCAGTTGTGAGGTCTGGAGTATCACTACCCACAATCCTCGGCTGACAATCTAAGCACATAATTCCCAGGAAACAGAAAACACACTGTAACGTACGCCATCTTCAATAAATGAAGTAAATTGAAGGAAACTGATCAAATTGCCAAAGCATTAATAAATGAGCAAACTGAAATGAAATGCAAATTAGGAGAAATGAATGTTGAATGCAAACGTTTAAACGGAGTGGGCGGGGAAATGTTCAATTATGCAGACAATATGAAAACATAAGACATAAATAAAGACTATAGACATAAATGTGTCTTTTTCCATCCATAAATGTAAATAAATGCCAGGGCAAGAGCGTTTCAAAGAAGCTAATGTAATCTGAAACGCTTTTTCTATTTTGCATTTTTAGAACAGTGAGTATTCATATTGAGAGATTTAGTGCTATTTCGAGGACATATCTTTGGTAATTGATGTCAATTTGCTCTTCTTGTTTTCCTCTCGATCTCCTGTAAATGCGTAGAGCATACCCACTGAAAATTTATGCAGCAAAGCGCAAATTAAATCCTGTTTTGCATCTTACAAATAAAAAAAACCAAACAAGCAAAACAAAACAACAACAACAAAAAAAAACATTATAATAACAAAACAGAAATGGTACGATGAAAAATAAAACTAGTAGTTGCTCATATCAGGGAAAGATCCCTCTCCCGTTTCAACCTCAGCCCCGCCCACTGGCTCCTATGATGTCACTGGCTCCTATGATGTCACCCCTGTCCGACCTGCGCATTCATGATGTCACATAACCGCCTGCGTGCCACTGCGGGTACCCGGGCAGCTCGGAACGCGGGGATCCCGGCGTTCCGCCCAAGCTGCCGACGCCCAGCCGATGTCCTCTTACAAAAAACTGCACCATGGTCCCAGCCATGTTTATTTATTTATGTTTCATTTTTCATTTTTAGAATATTCACATACATTTTCATCCACCAAAATGTCCTCCCTCGAGACCTCAACAGTAAAATCCCTAAAAGAACAAGTCTGCGCTGCTGTTTTGTATTTCTGACGTGTTTTTTTTTGAGGTAAGGGGTCACTTTTCCGACAGTAAAAGCCCTCAGGACCTCAGGAGGAGCACGAGGGGCGGGGCTTCGCGTGATTGGATGTGCTCTGTGTGACGTCACTGTGTCTCCCGGCTGAAAGCCAGCCCAGCGTCTTGCTCTTCTGTCTCTTATTGCCATGCTCCAGTAAACGTCCCCTTTCCCATATCCATGTCCATATCCATATCCATATCCATATCCATATCCATATTCCTCTCCTTCAGCTCCATTCATTTATTTATTTATTATTATTATTTATTTTCTCATTAAATTTTGGGTCTTTTTTTCTCTCGATGACGGGGTTCCCAAAATCCCCATAGCGATGGCGAGTGGTACCCGGGTGGGGGGGTAGGGGAGGGGGGGGTAAGGAGGAGGGAGGGGGGGTGGCGGCGGCGGTGGCAGCTTGCTTTTTCTGTCACGGCTGTATAAATCAGACTTGAGTGCACATGGTGGTGGTGGACAGGCTCTTGCTGAGGTGCGTCGCCCGGGAAACGCCCCCGTTCTCGCTCTGGATTGGACTGCCGCGGGTTCCGAGGGCGTGGTTTCCGTTTCCGCTTCCGCCGCCGCCGCCGCCGCCGCCGCCGCCATTGCCGCCGCCGTCCTGGTCGTCGCGGGCGACGGACGGCGGCGGCGGCGGCGGCGGGCGTCGCCGCGGGGACGGGCCGGGGGTCTCCGCGGCGACGGCGCAGCGCTCTGTCGGCCTCGGACAGGCCGGCTCTGTCTGTCATGGGAACACGGGCGTCATGCCCGCCGGGCACGCCAGGCTGTCCTTGCCCGGCAGCCGCCGGTCGTTGAAGCCGTGCATGTTGATCACCGCGTCCGTCTTCACCAGCGCCGGCGCCGGCGGCCTGTGCTTCACCCGCCGCTCGCACGTGAACGACAGCCGGATCTCGTCCGCCATGGCGCTGCAGAACGACCGCTGGCGGAGCGAGGGAGGGAGAGAGAGAGGGAGGGAGGGAGAGAGAGAGGGAGGGAGGAGAAAGAGAAGGAGAAGATAAGAAAATCAATCCATCAATCGTCAATCTTTATACAGCACACTTCATACACCTCAGTGCAAGACAAAGTGTGTAAACACAATGAGTTAAAAGAAGAGATAAAGTAAGAAGCTAAAAAGGCATTAAAAAGTGTCAAAAGTTCAAAAGAGAGAGGAAAAGAGAGAAAGAAGAAGGCGTATTTTAAATCCTACTGACGGTATGTTGCAGCCGTATGGGGGGTAGGTCATTTGGGGGGTGCAGAGGCTGAAGGTTAAGCTAAAGTTAGCCAGACTTCAGCCTGTGCAGGAATTTTCCTAAAATGCTGCCTGCTGTACGTGCCACGCCCAAAAAACCATGGCACAGTCAGTCATGGGGGTGGGGGGCGTGGAGCGGTGGGGGTGTGTGTGTGGGGGGGGCAAACACATCCTGCAGAGAAGGCTGGAAACTGCCGCACTGTTGTCTGTTTCACCACACGGGCCGTCAGAGAGAGAGAGAGAGAGAGAGAGAGAGAGAGAGAGAGAGAGACCGCACTCCCTCCCCTGTCAGCCAATGAGAACGGCCCACGCCTCCCCCGCTGCCGTGGCGACGCCACCCCGAGGCTTCCCGCGGACCCCGTTGCCGTGATGGCGGGTGCGGTTGCCGCCGAGCGTTTCCGTGGCAGCCCGACGGGGGCTCTGGCTGATACAGGAGCGATGCTGCACGCTCCAGTTTGTAATTATGCTGATGAAAACGAAACAAAGGCTGGGGCCTGCTGTCCCCTCAGACTCAGAGCCCCGCACACGGAGAGAGGGAGGGAGAGAGAGGGAGGGAGAGAGCGAGGGAGAGAGAGGGAGAGAGGGAGCGAGAGAGAGGCTGAGGTCTGCCGTCATGCATCGCGTGGGCTCTGCTAAACGCCGCCGCCGCGCTCTTCAGAAGCGCTCAGACTCAGAGCCCCGCACGGAGAGAGGGAGGGAGGGGGGAGGGAGGGAGAGGGAGAGGGAGGGAGAGAGAGAGAGGGAGAGGGAGGAGAGAGAGGGGAGGGAGCGAGAGGAGGGAGGGAGGGAGGGAGGGAGGAGGGAGGAGCGAGAGAGGAGAGAGAGAGAGAGGGAGAGAGGGAGGGAGGGAGAGGGAGGGAGAAAGGAGAGAGGGAGGGAGAGAAGGAGGGTGCGAAAGAGGGAGGGAGGGAGAGAGGGAGAGAGAGGGAGAGGGAGGGAGGGAGGGATGGAGGGAGGGAGGGGAGGAAGGAGAGAGGGAGGGAGAGGAGAGGAGGGAGAGGAGGGTGGGAAAGAGGAAGGAGGGAGGGAGGAGGGAGAGAGAGGAGGGGAGGGAGGGAGGGAGGGAGGGAGGGAGGAGAGAGGGAGAGAGGAGAGAGAGAGGGAGGCTCTCCAAAGCGCTCTGACTCCTTACAGCCAGGGGGTGATAAAACAAGCTCTGCAAGACCAGAACTGGCCGGTTCAGAAGCCGTTCCCAAGTCCGATTTCAACTTGCTTTTTTTTTTTTTTTTTTTTTTTTTTAAACGAGGCCCTGCATGTATTTGTCGGGCCTGCAGAGGCCTAACGTGACTTGCGGTACCCCACAGTACAGACGCAGTAATTAGATCTCAAGCTCCAGAGCATTTGGAATGGAAAGTTACAAACTGTGAGATTGGTTTCCCGCAATCTGATTGGTGCTGGCAAGTTTTAGCCAGCGCTGTGTCATAGGTCATCGGTTGAGTGGCTGGACACGCTCCCTTGAACTGGAGTCCCACCGACTTATGGTTCCTCTGAAGCAGAAACTGTTTCCATTGGTTTATTTAGCACACTAAATCACAAGCAGTTAGACAGACTGTCTCACATTAGACTAGTAACCTGGTCATTGTCCTAATACTATGAGATTATGAGCAGCCTGGCTTGTTTCATTTCTAATCCAATGTGCTGGAGTACAGCACTAAAACAACAAAAAGTGTGTCACTGTCCAAATACTTACAGACTGTACTGTGTGTATGTGTGTGTGTGTACACACTTACACACACACACACACAAATGCACACATCGGTATAATATCACTATATAGAAAATAAAATAAAAAAAACTTCATTGGTTGATTGACAGATTGATTGGTTGATTGACTGACTCATTGATTGGTTGATTGGCTGATTGACTGGCTGATTGGCTGATTGATTGGCTGATTGTTTGATTGGTTGATTGATTGATTGTTTGATTGGCTGATTGATTGATTTATTGATTGATTGGTTAATTGGTTGATTGATTGGCTGATTGATTGGCTGATTGATTGGCTGATTGTTTGATAGGCTGATTGATTGATTGGTTGGTTAACTGGTTGATTGATTGGCTGATTGGTTGATTGATTGGCTGATTGCTCTTTCCTGGGCGGGGCTCACCTGCTCGCGCTCCGCGGTTTTCCGCAGCTTGTAGATGAACTCCCCGATGGCCACGAAGACGGAGAGGACCAATCCGGCGGCCAGCACGATGAAGATCCCGCCCAGGTTCTGGATGCCCATTGGCCCAGCCTCCCGCCGCTCATCCTCAGAGCAGCCGCTCCCGCCCCACCACTTCTCCTTCAGCATGTGCAGCCGGCCGTCCTCCAGGATGCTCAGGATGGCGATGGTCACCTTGTCCCTGTAGGGGGAGCCTGCGAGAGGGGTGAATAATGTCAGAGATACAGCTGCGTAATGATAGGTCATCTGTCTAGAGCAGGGCTGCCCAACCCAACCATGTTCCCGGAGTTCTACTGTCCTCTAGGTTTCCCCTCCAACTCTAACAAAACACACCTCATTCAACAGCTAGAGCAGGGCTGCCCAAGCCTGTTCCTGGAGACCTACTATCCTGTAGGTTTTCACTCCAACCCCAACAAAGCACACTTGTGTGTGTGTGTGTGTGTGTATACACACAAATAGAAAAAAAAAACAAACCAACAGGGCTTGTTCAAGAACTACAGTTAACCATAGAATTGCCTTTCCTCAGTGGCATCAGCTGAAGCTCAGCCAAGGGGATTAAAAGCGACATGGACTTGGCTTGTTTTCTGTTGGACCTGTAAGTAACATTACCTTTAGCTATCCATCTAGGGTTGCCAGATGTTTGGTTCCTTGACTAGAATGTCCAGTTTTAAAAGTATTTGTACACGTCCAATTCATGGCCCCAACCGGACTATGAAATGTCCGGTCCGTGCAATTGATGGGAGAAATTTTCCGGTAGTTTTAATGAATTTGCAGTGTCTGTGACTTGGTCGGGAAATTGGGGTGAGTGGGCAGGGATGAAGATGAAGATGAAGGAGAAGTCTTCTATGATTGTAACCAGGACCATAGCAAGGCTAAAAATTCCTGCATAGTCGGCCTTTAATTTGATTTGCAAATATGAGGTGTTTGTGGCATTCAGTCTGGTGATAACGTGAATTTACTAAACTGTATTTTTGAACACAAGCATTAAATGTCAAGTCAACATTAAGGACAAATATTGATTGGATCCAGGGCCTAGTCGAAGGGTGTAACAAAATATACTGTTCCTGCTGCAATCTTAACACACAAAACATAATGAAATTTTAGGCATTCAGCAAATACTCCCACCTGCAGTGACCTTACTTCCTACCTATTTAAACAGCTACTTATTTCCTAAAGGAAATGAGGTGAAGTAACTGACCCCAGGATACAACGCCCCCGTGCTCAACTAGGGCCTCGAACCCTCAACCTCTGTGCTAGTTACAAGCTCAATTTCTAACCATTGTACAACGCTGCTGGCCCAAGCAAGCAGGCCACATGAGCCAGAGTTCATACCTGTGATTAATACTCACACTGACACAGAAATATAGCTATGCGCCAAAAAAAAATTTCTCTACAAGATTACCTTCTAATTACGAGAAAGAAATACATGCATTCTGAAACAATCCACAAAGGGATTTTTCTTAGCATTACTCTTTTATATAAATGCAATGCTGCATATGGTTTTACTGATACAAAGCCAAAGTGTTGAAGGTAAGCCAATTCAAAGCCCACTGTAGATTACTTCAGTCAGTATGTCCAAATTATAACCAGGAATTTACTGGAAAAAAAAAACTGTATTCTGCAACAACAATCACAAAATTCACATTCTGCACAGGGATTTAGGCTGGATTGTACTGGATAAGACAACATATTGGGAAGAAAAAGCTCACGCAGAAAAATGAAGAATGAACACTATAAAATGGTTTAAGATGGCCGTTCTCACAAAAACAGATTTCAAAGTATTATACAGCAATATTAACCAATGAGATTATATTGCACAGTAATGTTAGCCAATAAGATTATATTACACTGCGGTATTAGTCAATGAGATTATATTGCACAGTAATGTTAGCCAATGCGATTATATTGCACAACAATATTAGCCAATGAGATTACATTACACAGCTATACTAGCCAGTGCGATGATATCACACAGCAACGTTAGCCAATCAGATTGTGCATCGGCGGCTTCCTCACCCATCGGAGTGCCGATGCCGTAGCCCTTGCTGTCGATGGAGCCGCCGACCTTGGTGAGGTTGCAGTTCCTGCGGGTGACGTACTCGATGGTGGTGGACTCCATCAGCAGGGCGTAGTTGGACTTGAGCACCCTCTGGATGCCCTCCTCGTTGGACTTCACCAGGGCCGTGTTCTGCTTGCTGCTCATGAAGGCCCACATCTTCTCGAACGTGGAGACCTTGGACTTCTGGAACGGACGA
>CM045883.1:2709927-2712427 GCA_025169545.1 Anguilla japonica | reverse complement strand
AAGCAAGCTGAGCTGTCAAGCGAAAAAAAAAACAAGAAAAGAGTGAAGACCTGTGAAGACCTGCACACGTGCTTCTCCACCCGTTCACTCCATCCTGAGAACTCAGAACCACAGAAACCCCGGAGCCAGCCGAAACCTCGGAATAAAAAATAAAATAAAAATCATTTTTGGCGGAACGCATCAAAGGAAGACGCGGATCTGGAGAATCTACCTTTGCAGAGGGAATTAGGATCTGACTGGAAGTAAAGCAGAGAGAGTCTTGTGAAATGGTATTGATTTTTTACATCTTTCTCTGCGCCCAGCGAGCACAAAGTTTTTTTTCGGGAAAAGTTAACAAAAGTTGAAATTTAACACGACCCCCGTCTCTCTTTCTCTCTTCCCGCTCTCGTTCTCTCCTTCCCCACCCATAGATGGGTGTGTTTTACTGCGGTGAGACCGGAGGACGCGCTGGTCCTGCCTGGGCTCCCACACAGAAGGCCAGATTAAAGGCTTTACTCCTCATTTCTACCAGCCCTTCAGTCACAGACGGTCGCGTCTGGTTGCGTCTTTAGAAGCAGGATGAAGAGCAGGTGTGAGACAGACTAGAGCAGGAGGGCCACAGATATCCTGCTCAGCATTATGTTAGAGGAAACACGGGAGCGCGTGTGATATACGTGTGTGTGTGTGTGTGTGTGTGTCTGTGTCTGTTTGGGTGTGTGTGTGTGTGTGTGTGTGTGTCTGTTTGTGTGTGTGTGTCTGTGTCTGTTTGGGTGTGTGTGTGTGTGTCTGTTTGTGTGTGTCTGTCTCTGTGTGTGTGTGTGTCTGTTTGTGTGTGTCTGTCTCTGTGTGTGTGTGTGTGTGTGTGCCTGTGTGTGTGTGTGTGTCTGTCTGTTTGTGTGTGTGCCTGTTGTGTGTGTGTGTATGTGTGTGTGTGCCTGTGTGTGTGTGTGTCTGTTTGGGTGTGTGTGTGTGTGTGTGTGTGTGTGTGGTGTGTGAGATTTGGTTCACACAGAGTGTTAGTTTGTAGTCCTAAAACCCATAAGTTCACATTTTTGAGCCACGGGTTCCCTCTGCAGATTTCCAATGCTTTCTCCCCCATAGGGATTTTGGTTTTTGGTTTTTTCGTGTTGCACGCACCTTAAAGAAGGTCATGGTGGCCCCGTCCTTCACCACGCCGTACTCGATGCGGGTCTGCTTGGCCAGGTCGTCGGCGGACTCCACCGGCGAGTCCATGCGCTCCACGGTCAGGAAGGCCGCCAGGTTGGCGGTGTAGGAGGAGATGATGATGAGGGTGAAGAACCACCAGATCCCGCCGATGATGCGGGTGGACAGGGCCTTGGGCATCAGCTCCGAGCCTGGGGAGGGGAGGGGGGGGGGGGGGAACATCCGGAACATCCCGATTGATTAGATGCCACACAACACGCAGGCACAGACAGCCTTCTGAGTTTGAAATAAAAATGTATATGTATGTGTGTGTGTGAGGACGTGTGTGCCTGTGTGTAAATGTGTGTGTCTGTGTGTATGTGTGTAAGTGTGTGTGTGTGCATGTGTGTGTGTGTGTGTGTGTGTGTGCGTTTTATTTCACACCAAACCACTTTATGCAGTTTAGTTGTGCTGGTAATATAAGCCACTGCTGGTCATGCAACACGGTGAATAATCAGTTTGAGAGGAAGTGCATGTCATGTTTCGTGTTCTATGTTCCGACATTCACAGGAACAGATGGCGTTCTGCGTCTGGGGCACAGGCCTTCAGAACAGAGCTGAGCACCTGAGTCTGAGAGGGAAGAACAGAGAGCGCTGAGAGGCAGGGGGTGGGAAGAACAGCAGAGCGCTGAGAGCAGGGGGTGGGAAGAGCTCCAGCGCTGAGAGGCAGGGGGTGGGAGGAGAGAGCAGCAGCGCGCTGAGAGGGCGGTGAACAGGGGGTGGGAAGAGCAGCAGCAGCCTGAGAGGCAGGGGGGTGGGAAGAGAGAGCAGCAGCAGCGCTGAGAGGCAGGGGGTGGGAAGAGCAGCAGCAGCGCTGGAGAGGCAGGGGGTGGGAAGAGCAGCAGCAGCGCTGAGAGGCAGGGGGTGGGAAGAGCAGCAGCAGCGCTGAGAGGCAGGGGGTGGGAAGAGCAGAGCTGAGCGCTGGAGAGCGCTGGACGCTCCGTGTCGTTCGCACCGCGCTCGTAAAGCGAGCTCCCGAGCGTTCGGCGGCGGTAACAGAAGACGTCCCGCGTTCCGCGCGGGCGGGCGGGCGCGGCGGGGGGTGGGCGCGGGGGGGGGGGGGGGGGGGGGGGGGGGGGGGGGGGGGGGGCGGAGAGGCGGAGAGCGAAGCGATCCCACACCGCCATCGTCCCGCGGCCAAACGAGCAGTTCCGCCAGCCCGCCGACTGCTCCTCTCTCATAATGGAGCATAAAGATGACGGATAGCACACGCCTCTAAACAGCCTCACTCACGCCACGGAAACACACTCAGAGAGAGGAGGGAGGGAGAGGGGGAGAGAGAGAGAGAGAGGGGGGGAGAGAGAGAGAGAGAGAGGAGG
>CM045883.1:2669927-2704927 GCA_025169545.1 Anguilla japonica | reverse complement strand
TATTGTGAATCCATCACTCTGGGGGGGGGGGGGGTCCCCCACTTTTCCTGTCAGCGACGACACCCTCACAGGTGGCAGATGTTTCAATAAGGGGGGAAAAAAAATGGTATCGTTATTATCACGAGGACTATTATTACTATTAAGTATGATCCATGATAATTGCAGCCAGTCAGAAGAAGACAGGGAGGTATTTATAAAACACGACAATAGCCAGAGAGGGGCGGCAGTCTGAGGGGTCGGCGGGGGGAGATTTGGCGGTTTATTTAACGGATTCGGTAATGGAGCGCCAGGCCTCAGCATGGCGGCAGACTCCCGCTGCGTTTCAGGCACTTTTTTTTCTTTTCCTCTTTTCGCTTTTTTATTTAAATAATATATATAAAAAAAAATTTTTTAATCACGCCTACAAGGCTTAACCACACGGAGTAAAGAGGAAGGCCTGTATTTTTGCCGTTAAATTTCACCGTTATGACTCCGCACTCACCGCCAGTCCACCGCAGCCTCTGCGTCCAGAACGGGAACAGAGCGACAAAAAATCGACTTTTTAAAATCCCGGCCTGCGCCCCCACCTCTCCCGCTTCGCCGGTGGGTAACTAAGGCGACGCCGCCCCCGCCGCCATGACGACGCCCGTTGCCGCGGAGCCAGTTCCCCGGGCCCCATTACCGCACCTTTGTCTGCCGTGATTACCTCCATCCACCTCTCTGCGCCGCAATCACGCTAAACGGCCTCAAAGCCGGCCCGCAATCAAGATGGCCGCGCGAGCCGTTTCAGCGAAGCCGCATGCAGCAGAGACGGGGTCCCGCGTGAGGGGGGCGGGGGCGGGGCTTATTCTTACGCAGGGTTTGGGCGTTCTGAACGATGGTTTTTGATATGAGGAGAGTAGGGTGACATCCCAACAACCCGAACTCTATATTATACGTGTGCTTGATATCAGTATTCATTTTATGCAGGTTTTGGATGTTCTGCATGATGGTTTCTGATATGAGGAGAGTAGGGTGACATCACAACCATCCAAACTCTATATTATACGTGTGCTTTATCAGTATTGATTTAACACCAGCCATTTCATATTGATATTCTGTGGGTAGAGATATAGTTTTTTTATCAAATCCTCAATCCTCAAACCAGTAACTCTCGGAGATGATTAAGTTCTTCCATGGTTGAGGTTTTGCCAGGCTATAAATCAATTTTTTTTTTTTTGCGATAAATTTATGTGGAACACATTTACTTGATTTAATTATAAAAGAGCAAGGACTGAAAATAATCACATTAACTCAATTAATTTTTTTTTTACAAGATCATGAGGATAGTTATACAATAAAGAGGGAAGAGCTAATGAATTTAATGAACACAAACAGCACTTCTTTACACACAATCTTCAGGCAGAAAACAATTATCGTTGTTGTTTTATTGAATTAATTATTCTCTTCAAACTGTTTCGCACTGAAATGTAACCAGTGGGCTAGTATTAACGGAGGGGGTACCCCAAGGAGAAATAATTTGACTCAGGCAGGTAAAACGCAGCACACAGTTGATACCTGTCTGTTTTCTGGTGAAAACACACCCTTGCTGCGTGCGCCCCCCTCCTTATCAAAGTCACTTGATTAATATGTGATCACAGCATAGGCAGCCATGGAGACGCGTATAAAATAATTAAAAACGGGAGATAAATATTCGCGCCGCGTTGTCGGCGGGGGGGGAAACTCGGAGGATAAAAACGAGCGGGGGAGGGGGGGTAAAAGAGAGAGAGAAAGAAAGAAGAATGAATGAGAGCGAACGCGGAGGACTGAGAGGGAACATAAATACCTCGGAGCCTCTTTGTTGTCTGTTTTGATAAAGCGCGTTCGGTAATGCCGGTCGCCTCTCTCTCTCTCTCTCCCTCCTCTCCCCGGCACTAATCGCGGTCTGTGGCAGCGCTCGCGGGGTTCCGCGCACGCGCGCAGCAGCTGGCGCACGAGAGCCGTGCCTCGCAGTTTTTCTCAGCAGCCGGCGGAGCCATTGTGCCTAATGAATTGCGCACCGCATTTATTATCCTGCCGGCGGAATTCCGACACGGAATCTCATCCAGCCTCCGGCTTTGTCTTGTTACACGAGGTTAAACATTTCATTACTTATCCTTTCTGCCGAGTTTATTGTGCTGGCCCGGTTCTCTCTTCTTTTTTTTTTCTCCTTTTCTGTTTTGCATATGAGGAGCGCCTTTTGAGGAGCGCGTGCGTGAGATGAGACAATGGCGCTGATTCAGAGCCCCGTTTTCTTATTAATAACCAGCCGCTCGCCTCGCATTTGAAGCTGCGCGTTAAACAGCCACGGGAGAGTAGAAAGCAACACCTGTGTGAAATTGAAACGCACGTCTAGAGAGAAAGAGAGAGAGAATCTGAAGAAAAATAAAAGTAAAACTCCCCAAAAAGCATCAGCAGTTTGGGAATGCCAGCCCCGCAGAACTCTGGGTAAAAGTAAATAAATAAATAAATAAATAAATAAAGGCGCCAATCTGTCAAGCTCTGGGGAGCATGTAGATGCTGACAACAGCACTGTCCTGTATCACAGCTTTCACCACCCAAACTGAGGGAGACCCAAAAATGAGGAATAAATTAGACTATTACCATGTTTATGCTTTGAGAGTCTGGCACCCAGAGGCAGCACCGATTCTATAGGCCGACCAGATACTCAGCTCCCCGTTCAATCGCCCCCTCAGTATTAATATGCTCATTTTGCAGTGAGATATGCAAATAAAAAACATTCCTAACCCCACCCATGCACAGGCACACACACACACACACAAACACACACATGAATGCACACACACGCGCGCGCACACACGCAAACACAAGCACACGCGCACACACACACACACACACACACACCGTTTGTCTTTGTGTCTCCAGTACAAAGCAGCGATGTCAGAGTTAGCCACAGCTGTTGTGATTTGGATGGGTGAAGACGGGCTGGTTTAACCCCCCCCCCCCCCCCTCATCCCCCCCCCCCCCCCACTTTTGTCAGTCTTTGACAGTGAACACATTTCCTCTTCAGCGTCAGCCTCCTGCCGGTCGAATGGAGACAGCGCCGCGCTTTGTAATGCTAGTCTAAGCTCCGCTTGCTCCTGACAGGCAAGACGCCTTGTGTAAAAAAAAAAAGGGGGGGAAAAAAAGAAGAAAAAACAAGGGAACAAATGTAGGGAGAGAGAGCGAATGTGTGTGCGTGTCTGTGTGTGTGTGGGAGGAGAAAAGTGGGGAGGCAGTCTGGGAGGAGAGGGTGGGCATGGAGGGGCGATGGGGGGTGTGTGTGGGGAGGGGTGGGGGGGGGCCTTACCTTGCTGCAGCAGGGATCCCACGCCGAACCAGAAGCTGTTGAGGAGGGTGAAGTTGTTCTCCACCACGTCCGAGCCGGGGTTGCAGGGGTGGGCATCATACCACTCATAGGGGCTGAACCTGCGACGCAAAACACAAAATACAAACCAAGTTTAACTCTTCATTAAAAAAAACTGAGCCCCAAAAAGACTGACCCCATTAGAACTTCTGCCCCATGAAGAGCAGCAGGTCTTGATGATGATTATTATGATGATGATGATGATGATGATGATGATGATGATGATGATGATAGTAACAAGAAGGGAAGAAAGGCACAGAGGAGTGAACTTCTCGATCGGTTATTGACTCAAAGGCTGATCATACACTGAAAGAGGCACTGACCATAAGTTTAACATAAAAGAAAACCCAAATCATTCACTGTGAGCAGTCATATTGTCCCAGGTCTTACCAAGAAACAACCAAACCATTATTTTGCTTTCACTTATCTTTCAGGTGCTACACCATCTCGCTTCCTAAAAAAAAAAAAAAACCTGGAGCTGCTTTTAGAGACAGGTTTGACTGACAGGTTTGACGGGTCTTCAGAGAAATCAGGCCTGAAGGGTAAAGTGGAGCTGGCCGCTAATCGGGACACAATCTGGTTTTTCGGTTTTGGCAATGTCGCAGTTCAGCGGAGGACGAACGGGAACGGTTCCCAGGGTCCTGAGCCTCGGTTCTGGCACCCTGACTGGGCCCCTGGACCAGAACCAGAGCTCCTTCAGCTGAAACCCGAACAGCCCTCCACAAGCACAGGAGACACCAGGAACCACAGGCACCTCAGCCCCTCCTAATAAAGGCATACGCCAACCAATGTTTACACGCGCAGGCGTCCATATACGGCAGTGTGGAATCCTGTTACTGAGCACGCACCCCCTTTCTTCCGCCCCATTCGCTCCCCCCCCCCCCCCCCCACACACCCCCCCCCCCCTCCCTCCCGACTGCAACCTTGACTTCACCTGCCTGTCAACACAAGCTCGTGCGCAGTGGAAAATGAAAACAAGTTTAAAAGCTTCAGCAAAATTCACACGTCTTTAACACATCAGAGGTTGTTCTGTGAGGCTCTCTCTCTCTCTCTCTCTCTCTCTCTCCCTCTCTCTCTCTCTCTCTCTCTCTCTCTCTCCAGTGTTCTTAAGATGTGACTTGTTGGGAGACAAAAATATAAAAATATAAAAATGTAAAAATGTAAAAATACGACTTTTGTGTCTGTGTGGTAGATGTAAACATGTCATATGTTAGAGCAGGTACAACGTTCAAACGAAGCTGAAACTGGGTCGTCTAAACCATACGGCACACGGATAACCGCATGCCAAAATATTTAAAGCGCTTTTTTCTCAAATAGGGATGAAAGTGTCACTCGAACAGACTGATAAAGAGATAAAAAGAATTAAAAAAATACATGTGCTAAATGTCAGTAGTTTCCATTCCTGAAATTAATTTAAATAATATTTGTGAACATTATCAGATTATTCTAATTTATTCTGTCTGTTTTCTGTCAGAGGAGAAAGAAGAAACAGCTAAGATCTCTCTTATCTAGACGTCAGTTCATCTGGTTTTAAAAAAAAAACACACACACACCCGCAGACACTTTCATCCCTTTGTGATTGCGAAAGGTTGACACATGAACTGAAAATCTTTCTGTTAAAAAGCAAGCATCCAGACAAAAGGAGGACCTCCAAGTCTCTTCTTGTAGGCATTCAATCAAACTTTATCGAGATACTGTTGTCTGACAGCCACGATGCTGGCAGAACATCCACTCACGATTCAAAATGGAAATCTGAAGACCCTGTGTGCTTGTCTCAAAATGCTGAAATATATATATATATATATTTTACATTTCATTATTATCGCACACTAGCACTACATGCCTACAAACTTCTTGTTTTGAATTTAAAGATAATTTATAGCGACACAGAAACAAGACCTGCACATTAAACTAAAAGGGCGCTGAAGAAAGGGTGTACGTTCAGGTGCTTGATTTATGATTCATGAAAAAAAAAGAATAATATATATATATATATATATATATATATATATAGTTTTAATGAAGCAAGAACTTGTGAGCCCTTGCATGCGTTATCAGAGGTTTACAGACAGATTCTTCCTTCTTTGCCCAAAGTGTTCGGCTGTGGAAGTCAGGAACCCCGAGGAAGACGAGGGAAGGGTGAAGATTTAAGGGAAGCTGCTGCCGCCGCCTCCTTGCCCTGCGGTACCCTGTGGGTGATGTACAGTAGCTGGTGATATCCCGCTTGCCCTGTGGGTGATGTACAGTAGCTGGTGATATCCCGCTTGCCCTGTGGGTGATGTACAGTAGCTGGTGATATCCCGCTTGCCCTGTGGGTGATGTACAGTAGCTGGTGATATCCCGCTCGCCCTGTGGGTGATGTACAGTAGCTGGTGATATCCCGCTCACCCTGTGGGTGATGTACAGCAGCTGGTGATATCCCGCTCGCCCTGTGGGTGATGTACAGTAGCTGGTGATATCCCGCTCGCCCTGTGGGTGATGTACAGTAGCTGGTGATATCCCGCTTGCCCTGTGGGTGATGTACAGTAGCTGGTGATATCCCGCTCGCCCTGTGGGTGATGTACAGTAGCTGGTGATATCCCGCTCGCCCTGTGGGTGATGTACAGTAGCTGGTGATATCCCGCTTGCCCTGTGGGTGATGTACAGTAGCTGGTGATATCCCGCTTGCCCTGTGGGTGATGTACAGTAGCTGGTGATATCCCGCTCGCCCTGTGGGGTGATGTACAGTAGCTGGTGATATCCCGCTCGCCCTGTGGGTGATGTACAGTAGCTGGTGATATCCCGCTCACCCTGTGGGTGATGTACAGTAGCTGGTGATATCCCGCTTGCCCTGTGGGTGATGTACAGCAGCTGGTGATATCCCGCTCGCCCTGTGGGTGATGTACAGTAGCTGGTGATATCCCGCTCGCCCTGTGTGGGTGATGTACAGTAGCTGGTGATATCCCGCTCACCCTGTGGGTGATGTACAGTAGCTGGTGATATCCCGCTCGCCCTGTGGGGGATGTAAAGTAGCTGGTGATATCCCGCTCGCCCTGCGGTACCCTGTGGGTGATGTACAGTAGCTGGTGATATCCCGCTTGCCCTGTGGGTGATGTACAGTAGCTGGTGATATCCCGCTCGCCCTGCGGTACCCTGTGGGTGATGTACAGTAGCTGGTGATATCCCGCTTGCCCTGTGGGTGATGTACAGTAGCTGGTGATATCCCGCTTGCCCTGTGGGTGATGTACAGTAGCTGGTGATATCCCGCTTGCCCTGTGGGTGATGTACAGTAGCTGGTGATACCCCGCTTGCCCTGTGGGTGATGTACAGTAGCTGGTGATATCCCGCTTGCCCTGTGGGTGATGTACAGTAGCTGGTGATATCCCGCTTGCCCTGTGGGTGATGTACAGTAGCTGGTGATACCCCGCTCCCGCTGCTCTGTTAGACGCAGTCAGACCCCGAGATGAACCCTCTCGAGTGTCGGTCCGCTCTCTCCTCTCTCCAGAACGATCCGTGAAGCCGGCCGCCCCAGGACCCGAGCTAGCTACCCTGTCACCCTAAAAAATCGATCCGTTTGAGTCTGAATGCAGCTTTCACCACCCCCCTCCTGCACACAGCCATTTTCCAGTCCGAGCCTGATCTTCTTTCAAAGGGTCAGGAATCATTTCACAGCTTCTAAAGCCACAGGCCTCTCATGTGCAGTGCGAAGCCAAGCAACATCAGCACCCCAAAGATACAACTCAAAACGACAGTTAAACCTTTTTTGATTTTTTTCTTTTATAAATGAAATTTACGTTCATCTCTGCACGCGTCGTTGAACCTCGGCACATCCACTTCCAAAACAAACCGGCACGGAATCACGGAACGCCGTCTCTTCTTTTTTCCGGGCTGCAAACAAACGACTGGCGGCCTTCCGGCAGCTAAGAACACTCACCCCCGGCCCCAGCTGTGCCGAGATCGCTGCCTGATAAACCGGTCTTTCAATTTATCAGTCACCACATTTATTTATTTATTTAGAAGGTAGAGAGGCGAGAGAAAAGTTCCCCTTTCCCGCGCTGGCAAAGCCGGATTCCATCGAGGCGCCCGAAGCGGGAAAAAAACTCCCTGAAATTGAAACTTGGCCGGCGTTCCCGACGCTCCCGACATTCCGGAAGATAACACGGCGGAGGAGGGAAAAGGGGGGGGAACGGGGTTCTATTATTGCACACTTGCTGGAGCGTTAGCTCTTATCCGCCAGAGCGGTATTGGGCTCTTAAATTTTCATCAGTATTCCATCCTCCCCCCCCCATTTCTATCTGCTAAATTTCAAATGTATATTTTCTAGCTTTCTGGGCAGTTTATTGAAGCATGGACCTTACCCCCCAGCACCCCCCCCCCCCCCCCCCCCCCCCCCCCATCGCACAGTTACACCCTTAAAGTGATCCCGGATTTAAGACGGTGGATAAGACCCCATAAACCGTACACAGGCTGTGGGAGACGTGCTTTTCCCCGCATTATAAAGCTCAGCTGCTTGTGATTTTCTTTCTTCATTGTCGACGGTTTCATGAGCATTCTCAAGCAGGGATTTAGGGTTAGCACTGACCCACAGTGATGACCGTTTCTACGGTTATAACAAATCGGAATGAGCCAGGCGCTACACACACACACACACGTATACACACACCCACACGTACACACACACACACACACACACACACACGCACACACACAGGTTTTTGCCACCTGGTGAGGACACGTACACACACACACACACACACACACACACACACACACACGCATGCACCCAACGGGTGCTTCTGAAACGTGCCTCCAAACGGGTGCTTCCGGAACATAACCCCAAACGGCTGCTTCCAAAATCGCTATTTGTGTTGAAAATTCAAGTATTTAATTTGCACTTTTTAATTATTCCACATCCAGTGAAAGTGTTTTCTTATCTAAACCGGATCTGACACGCCCCCTGCTGTGGATCAAAACACCCCCACACTCCCCCACCCCCACAGACAGCCATGATTACAGTTGGGGGGGCGGGGGGGCTCAACTCTTCTCCTCCACGCGTCTCCAGATAAAATGGAACCCTGAGGACCACAGCTGCCTCCTCTCGCTCGTGAAGAAGAAGAAGAAAAAAGAAAAAGTCAAAGTCAAATCGCTGGCTTTCTCCGAACTTCCTGGAGCGCCGGTTGAAGGCCCCCCCAGGAAGTGAGGGGGCGGAAACAATGGCGAGCAGAGGAGAGGAGGACTGTGGGAGCACAACTTCACGCTTGAGGGTTTTTTTTTTCATGCAAATTCCCCCGTTCCTGGCGTTAAGAGCGGCAATCACCAGCGGAGAGCGGGAAACAAAACGTCAGAACGAGGAGAAGCACTCGAATCAGAGTTAACTCATCTGACGTGGATTCTCCAAAAGACCTCAGCGCCGGGTAATTGCACCGACTACTATTGGTCTGATTTGTTTTTTTGCTTCGTGTTTTTTCTTTTTTCTTTTCGCTATCCGAAATGGCGACGGACTAAATCGAGGGCGCGTCGCTTCGGTTCGCTTCAGAGACGGAACAATCTCGGCGCTTTCAGACGCTCTGAAGCATCTGGTTCCTGCGCGAACTTCAGCGGCTAACGCAGCCAATAGCGGACGAGCGTTCAAAAACTGAAAAAAAAACCAGCGGCGGGCGAGCAATTAAAATTCTGCGTGTGGAGAAATAAGACAAAGGCAACAAAATGTAGTCTTCAAGCCATTCAAGCCAGGCCAATAGCATCCTGGGATGAAGGGCTTGCAATTCAATGCGAGGCAGAAACAGTTTTGTTTTTGAGTAGGACCAGAGTCATTCCTTCTTCCTCTGTTGTTTTCCCCAGGGACATTTTCACCCCCCGTTTGAGTGCTTTTCTTCCCACTGGGGAGTTTTTAACCTCATTTGCTGGCCTTTATTTCTTTTATTTCTTTTTTGGGGGGGTTGGGGGGGTGGATTTCAGGGGGATTTCCTCTTTTCTTGTAAAGCTTCTTTGTGGCAGTGTCCGTGTAAAAATCAATTTAGGCGAACCAATTAATCAAACAACAAAAAAATGGATCTTTGATGGTTGACCGGGTCAGCAGCTCCTCATAATAGAAATGTTTAGCGAACCCAAGTTTTACTGCAAGGACTTTGCATTTATTGCCGTTTTAATAAATATAAAACAGCAGAGGTCAGTGCTGCACATGAAAGCGTGTGATGGACATTTATAACAGTGATATGTGAAGTTGGAATGCGATTGGCATTAGAGTTCTCTCAGGTTTAGAGTTCTTGGACATTCCACACAGACCTTCAGAGTGAAATCATACATCCGTACGCAACCTATCTCATTTAACGTGACAGTATTGCTTTTCAAATAAAGGTGAACCCTGCTCTTAAACCTAACTTACAGGCCAGGTTGGGTTACTGTACCTAGGGTAATTATTATTTTCATCAAATAGAATACAGCATGGTATGGATTACGTCATGTGACCCACATCCAATAACTGACCACATCCAATCACTGACCCACAAAAAATCACTGACTATATACTGTCACTGACCCACATCCAATTACAGACCCACATCAAATCACTGACCATATCCAGTCACTGACCCACATCCAATTACAGACCCGCACCAAATCACTGACTATATCCAGTCACTGACCCACATCCAATCACTGACCCACATCCAATGACTGACCCACAACCAATGACTGACCCACATCCAATCACTGACTCACATCCAATGACTGACCAACATCCAATGACTGACACACAACCAATGACTGACACACAAGACGGGCTCACCTGGCGATGACGAAGAGGACGCAGCTGACGCCCAGGTAGGCCAGCAGGATGTAGACCCAGATGTCGGGCGTCATGGGGTTGAGGAAGGAGAAGAAGCCGTTGTTGGTGCTGTTGGGTTTCCGGTACAGGATGCTGATCCCCGTGCTCAGGAAGGGCTTGGAGAAGTCGATCACCTTTTCCCGCAGGTATGAGATGGTGAGGGGGGCCACGGCAAGGTCTGCTTTCTGTGGGGGGGGGGGGGGGGGGGGGGGGCAGTGTAGCGTAACGGTTAGCAAAGTTAGCGAGGGAAACTCGGATGCTGCGAGCTCAAATCCCATAGCTACCCTGAGGAAAAGCACCTAACCTGAACTGATTCAGCTGTATGTATGGAATCGTCTAAGAAGTTGCGGAAGTTGCTGTGGATATGAATGCGTGGTAAATGCCTAAATTTAAACTTACACTACTACTAGTTTGCATGATCTATTCCTAGGTAGGACTCTGCCATCCAGTAGTGTAACTGGAATTTTTAAAAAAGCTGAAATCATTCCGGTAAACGACTGAACGTAAAATCTGAACACACAGAGGACCAGGGGTCTCAACAAAGCCTTTCACTCAATGAGACGCACTACAGAGAAGCGTGTGTCAGTGCTGCTGTAGTACATAACGCTGTATTACACTGGATTACGGGCAGGCACTTTCAGCCGGAAACACAAAAACACCGACGTCAGGAAGGGGAATGCAGTGGTGCGTGAGTGGAGCAGAACTCCAGAGAGACAGAGAGGAGAGAGGAAAGGAGCAGAAGCACAACTCTGCTGAATTATCCGCTGTCCCGACGAGCTCTGCCTAATGGAGTCAGACAGAAACAAATGCAAACACTACAAGCTCAGCAAACGGAGAGAAAATGAATTGAATAAGCGCTATGCAAAGGAAAAAAAAAAGGAAAAAAAGGCCTTGCTCGTGGATACAGTAACACTTCGCTGCAGAAAAGTCAAACTTGGACCCAAACCCGTGGGAGAAAATCGTTGAGAGAGAGAGAGAGAGAGAGGGTTACGTGAAAGTGTGTTTGTGTTTGGCCTTATAATATATTCAATGCTTTGCATTTTATTTCATTTGGCCCAATAAAACACAACCATTAGAATTAATTTTTTGTATAACATTGATTTAACTGTATTCAAAACATAGGCAACAGGAAATTTTCAAAGACGCATCTGGGTCACATTTTTTGAACCTTTTAAATACTTTACAATACATTACTTCCTTTCTATTTGAGCATATCTTTTTTTCTCATATTTTGTATTTCTCTTTTTTGGTCTACGGGGATTTAGTTTTACACTGTGAATAGCAGAACACATCCTACCTTTATTTCTCCATAATCTTGGAATTAATTTGCAATGCATGCTGGGAAAACCTGTATTTTCGGTGCACTTTCGAGTTGAGTTGCCTAGTTACCAATACAAGCCTTAACTCGCGGAAACCTTCTTTGAAAGAAGGCAGTAGGCCAAGGAACACATTTTGTGGAGTGCTCTGTAAAATATTTTATTTAAAAAATCTGCTTATTTTTAGCATTCACCACCACAACTTCAGTTCTCAGCTTCAGCCTCTTAAATGGGCACATGACGAGTGGATCATCAGTTACGTCAGTGAAATATAAATGAGAACATTTTTCTTTTTTTTAAGTGTAGATAAAGAGTTAGGGATCAGTTTTAATGTTGGATTGAATCTTCATTAAATATTTGAAGAAGAGAGCAAAAGCAGACAGATGCTATCGGAAAGGAACACAGCAGCTATCTATCCATGGGAAACCAGCTTCAGATGGTCCATCCATTCACTACAGTGTAAACCAGCTTCAGATGGTCCACCCATTCACTACAGTGTAAACCAGCTTCAGATGGTCCATCCATTCACTACAGTGTAAACCAGCTTCAGATGGTCCATCCATTCACTACAGTGTAAATCAGCTTCAGATGGTCCATCCATTCACTACAGTGTGAACCAGCTTCAGATGGTCCATCCATTCACTACAGTGTAAACCAGCTTCAGATGGTCCATCCATTCACTACAGTGTAAATCAGCTTCAGATGGTCCATCCATTCACTACAGTGTGAACCAGCTTCAGATGGTCCATCCATTCACTACAGTGTAAACCAGCTTCAGATGGTCCATCCATTCACTACAGTGTGAACCAGCTTCAGATGATCCATCCATTCACTACAGTGTAAACCAGCTTCAGATGATCCATCCATTCACTACAGTGTAAACCAGCTTCAGATGATCCATCCATTCACGAGTGTAAACCAGGGGGGGGGGGGTGGGAGGAGGGTCTTTTGGCTACAGCGAGAATATCACCATTCACCTCCACACTTTGAATTAGCACCTGGCAGACCGGAGCTGGTGGGAGGTGATGGGGGGGGGGGGGGGGGGTATTATGAATCAGGCCGCTCCGCAGCATTAGCTCAGGGGGGAAGGGCTCTCTGTTTGGGGGGGGGGGGGGGGGGGGAGCTGAGACGGAGCCGTCGGAGCGTGAGAAGCAGCTGGTTTCATTAACCTCCCATTTGGGCCCCTGTGAGCGCAGGGAGAGAGCACGGAGGGCTCGGCCATGTAAATGGTGACCTTCTAAATATGCAGCCAAACGCATAATTGGGAATCTGCTCCCCGGTCGTCGTCGGAGACCGAAAAATACGGCAGGGCCTGAAGCCTCTCTCTCCTCTGACATTCTGGCACCCCCCCCCCCCCCCCACAACCCCCCGCCCCCACCTGAAACTCCACCTCCGCACAGATGAAATGAATTCTTTTTTTTTCCCACCTCCCTCCGTCCTTTACCCCCAAACAGAGACGGGAGGCTGTAAGTAGGCTAATTGGAATGTCTTGCATGACTTTTTAGAGCCAAAGTTTAGGATCGCTTTTCCGCAGACAAGTTTGACTGAAGGACTGCCCGCGGAAATGGCACACGGAGCAGCCGAAGGAGGTGTGAATGTCAGCACGTGAGCTGGGCCTTTTGGCACACCTGACCTTTCCGTTCCAGGTAAGTCCGGCCGAGGCCTACATTCAGGCCAGCTCCACAGATTGGAACCCCAAAAATTTCATAGCTGCTACCTCCCTCCAGCAAATGAGTTCAGGCCCTTTCTATCCCTTTTTATGACTTTTTCACAGAAACAGTCATGGAACAGACATCCCCTCTAAATTGTGACATCACAATGAGCAGCACAGTCACAGAGCTTGATACAGATAGCGTAATGCTAGGAACAGTCACGCCAGCTCGCGCTGGAACAGACATCCCCTTCTTATTGTGACATCACAATTCACCATCACACAGCTCGATACAGACAGCATAATGCTGCCTGTGTTTCAGATCCTAGGCAGCTGTATGATGTCAATCACTTCACCCTCTCACACAGCTGCCAGTGAGGACAAACCAGGACAGAGATTCTTCTGGATGAACTGATGACTCTACTGTGTGGTCATTCCAATATGGAATTTCTCTCCCACAGTTACTGACATCATCCTGACAAAGATGAAGTTCATACTGAAGGGTTGACAATGTAAAAAAAAATTATGATTTTTTTGTGGATTTGATGAGCGTGTTCAGAGCTAAAAAAATTGATTTCACTCTAATTCATCACTTTTACTGGGAAAAAAAACATAATATAGAATTTTATATATACACAAAATTAGGGAATTAGTGGTCCTGTGGGTGTGTAATTGTGTAATTGCTTGCTGTCTGTTGGCTGTTTGTGTCCAGGTTTACCCTAAATTAATTCTGCAAATGATGGTTCTAAAAAAAAACTAAACTCAAAATTGCCACTCCCCCTATGTGTTGCCAAACCCAGGGGAACGGGGTCAGCAGTCAGAACACGCAGGAGCCCGTCGCACAATAAACACCATAAACACAACAAACAGAGCGCCTACGCTCGTTAGCATCAACAAAGCCCCCTTTCTTTCATTGAGCTATCAGCCCGAGGCCAGGCCCGGCTTTGTCTGGAACGCAGGCGCGAGCGAGCCGCGCTGCTCGGTAACCTTCCCGGCGTCTGTGTCGAGGCGAAGGATTAATTACCCCGAGACACAGACAAATGAAGAGCTTAGCCCGTTATTAATGCTAGCATCACACCGCCATTAATGGGATCATCTATTGTAACTAATCAAGTTTAACAAGGCCCGTTGCATCATTTAGCTCTTTTCCCACAATGCCCCTTGGCTTTAGCAGAGGGCTTTTCTGAGCAAACGATAAAAGAAAATAAAGAGCAGCTTTGTTAAGCCACGCAAAAGCCCTTTTGCATTTAATTAACAGGGCCACACGTGCGTCTGCTCCCCTCCCTCCGAAGCATCGGCAATTTGTGTTTACTCACGACTCTCAACCCTTTCTCTCTCTCTCTCTCTCTCCCTCCCTCCCTCCCTCCCTCTCTCTCTCTTTCATTCCCCCTCTCCTCTGAAGGATGGATTTGCAATTTGGGTTTGGACTACTCTCTTCTCACCTCTCTGTCTCCTTCTTGGTCTCTCTCCATCTATTTCCTGCTCTATCTCTCGCTCGCTTTCTCTCTCCCTCACAGTCTCTCTCTCTCTCTCTCTCTCTCTCGCTCCCCCTCCTTTCTTCCTTCCTCTCCTCCTTTCTATCTCTATCTCTATCTCCTGGCATTCCTTAACACCCCCCCCCCCCCCTCCCTCCCTCTCTCTCTCTCTCTCTCTCTCTCTCTCTCTCTCCATTTTGTCCTTATCCATCGGCTTTCCCTTTGACAGGGCTGCCTGACCTACAAAGACAAATGAAGAGGTCTCGTGGCTTTTAATAAACCCACACAAGCATGATGCAGTTAAATAGATGTGAGAGGGCAAAGGCTTTTTGTAATTCGGTAATGAAACTATGATTTATGTGGGGTTGCACTGTGACACATTGAACGTTAGGCGCTGGGGTTTAGAGCCACTTTATCAGTTAAAAACAACCAAGGTCCAGTGCTTTATTTCACAGGGTGTCTCTTTTTTTTTTTTTTAAGTCTATGAACATGTCAACCCCCGTGACCTGCTTAAGGTTAGCTCACTGCTAAGCTGCAGTGCTGTAATATACCCTGGTCATCCAAAACACAATGAGCAGTTGATGAAATTTTTAGGGGTTAATAAAAAGGCCTGATAGAAATAAATTGAACCGATAAATAACTTTGACAGCATCCATTAATAAACTTTCTCCCTCTTTCCTTTTTGGAGTCGGGACTTTTTTTTCTTTCTTTTTTTTTCTTTCTTTCCAAGGGCTGCTCACAGCGAAGGTAGCGGGGGACTGTCGGCGGCCATCTTGTGAAGCCACTGCTGCAGTGACACGAATCACGGTGCATTAAAACGAGACTTTTAAGTTTGTATTTATTTTATTTAATCTTCATATATCTGGCTAACAATTACCCATGCAACATGTGAGTGTGGGTGGGTGGTGGGGGTGATGGGACGGTATAAACCATTTTAAAAAAAAAAAAATCAAATCTCTGTAGTTTTAATACAAAAAGAAAACAACCTTAGAAAGGGGCAGCTCAGGCGGTAATTTGGAGGGGGGGTTGGGGGGGGGGGGGGGGGGGGGGGGGGGAGGTTGGCGGGGTGCTCACAGCCGAGCCCATCTCATTCGGCAGATAAGGCGAGCCGAGCCGGGCTCATCCGCCCGGAAAGGGTCCGTCGCCCCGAGTCCTCGGGACAATCAAAGATCCGCTCTCATACCCCCGCTGGCGCGCGCGGGGTTTACTGTTCAGGTCCGCTGATCCCAGACCAGCTTTATCTGCCGGCGACAGGAGGGAGCCACTGAGCCGGCCAATCACAGGTCCTCTCAAACCCTCTAAAAGGGGCGAGATGAGATCGCAAAATATGTGATTGGAATGTCCTTAGCGGAACGTTCCAAATGCTGATGTCACAATCGCCGCTGGTGACTGAAAACAATGCGGGGTTCTAGAACACTGACTTAGAAAAAAACCTGCTCGTCAAAAGTGTTGAAGACCCAGTGGCCTCTGTGACACTGCCAGACAGAATAAGGCACACTGGCTAATAAGGGAAGCAGAAGGAAAATTTGCACCCAATTAAAAAGCGTGCCTGGTTGCTATCTAAGCTATATATAAAAAAGAAACCAAATTATAATACCCTTTGATTTCGGATGCGATTGTAGTTTGGAACTTATGTCTTTGTTGTAAGGATAACTTCAATGTGCAATTTTTTAAAAACTTTTGGCCATCCTCAAATATCCCACTTCCTTCCCTCGACTGGATCAAACAGGCAGTCTTCCCCGACCAAAAGGAACCCAAATGCCAGAAATGAAAAAAAGAGGAGGAAATATATTCAGGCAGGACTTTGGCACCATAATACAATCTTTTTATTTCTTCAAAAGGTTACTTATCTTTACTGACAAAAGGAGAAAAAAAAAGGTCTTTGACCGGAATATTCCTTTCAGAGATGACTGTTCTGGCTGACCTCTGTAGCGGGGTGTTCCCAGGCCCCGCGCGCGACCATATTAATCAAAGGCAGGAGTGCTTTTGTAGCCCGCCTCCCGACGTCGCCGCGGCGATGGGGAAAAGGTCTTTTTCGCATTAAGACAGATGACTGCGGAACCCGGGCTGTTAAAACACATTACTGCTCCCGCCCGCCAGGCCTTGATCAGCCTGGACTCGCAAATTACACGACCGGGGCCTCAAAAGCCGCCGCGGCCGCCGCCGAACAGATCATGACTGACGGGAAAATTTTGCCGGGAAAATAAAGAAAAAAGGAAAAAAGAGATGAAAGTTTAAAGAGGGCCTCGGCCAAAGATCAGGGGAGTAAAATAACAGACTCTACTGTGCTGAACACTGCTGGTCTCTCCCTCTCTGCTGTACTGAACACCGCTGGTCTCCCCCTCTCTGCTGTACTGAACACCGCTGGTCTCTCCCTATCTGCTGTGCTGAACACCGCTGGTCTCCCCCTCTCTGCTGTGCTGAACACTGCTGGTCTCCCCCTCTCTGCTTTACTGAACACCGCTGGTCTCCCCCTCTCTGCTGTGCTGAACACCGCTGGTCTCCCCCTCTCTGTCATACTGAACACTGCTGGTCTCTCCATCTCTGCTGTGCTGAACGCCGCTGGTCTCCCCCTCTCTGTCATACTGAACACTGCTGGTCTCTCCATCTCTGCTGTGCTGAACACTGCTGGTCTGCCCCTCTCTGTCATACTGAACACTGCTGGTCTCTCCATCTCTGCTTTACTGAACACCGCTGGTCTCCCCCTCTCTGCTGTGCTGAACACTGCTGGTCTCCCCCTCTCTGCTGTACTGAACACGGCTGGTCTCCCCTCTCTGCTGTACTGAACACTGCTGGTCTGCCCCTCTCTGTCATACTGAACACTGCTGGTCTCTCCATCTCTGCTTTACTGAACACCGCTGGTCTCCCCCTCTCTGCTGTGCTGAACACTGCTGGTCTCTCCCTATCTGCTGTACTGAACACGGCTGGTCTCCCCTCTCTGCTGTACTGAACACCGCTGGTCTCCCCCTCTCTGTCATACTGAACACCGCTGGTCTCCCCCTCTCTGCTGTGCTGAACGCCGCTGGTCTCCCCCTATCTGCTGTACTGAACACCGCTGGTCTCTCCATCTCTGCTTTACTGAACACCGCTGGTCTCCCCTCTCTGCTTTACTGAACACCGCTGGTCTCCCCCTCTCTGCTGTGCTGAACACCGCTGGTCTCCCCCTCTCTGCTGTGCTGAACACCGCTGGTCTCCCCCTCTCTGCTGTGCTGAACACCGCTGGTCTCCCCCTCTCTGCTGTACTGAACGCCACTGGTCTCCCTCTCTCCTGGTGGGAGTATCCTAGCGCCAGCCCAGTGGTCCTTAGCGGCCGGCAATCGATCACGGGGAGCGGTGAGAGACATCCCGGCACCGCCGCGCGCAGCCCAGCGCTCGGAACCCTGCCTCCGCGGCGGCCTGACATTCTATTCATCAGGAAACACTCGCCCCGTGAGAAACGGCTCCCTGCACAAACCTGCGGAAACATCCGGAAAACATCCGGCTTCCTGGCTGCGAGGGGGTACCTGAGCACAGGGCAGCGCGTTCAGGCGTATCGACTGACATCACGAGCCTGCTGGGGGTTCCCCAAAACCCACACTGGGGTCCCCAAACTATAGGTACTGCTGGGGTACCCCAAACCCTCAGGTACTGCTGGGGTACCCCAAACCCTCAGGTTCTGCGGAGGTCCCCAAACATACCAGCTGATGAGAACTAACGATATAACCAATTACTTAAGCTTATTAATTAAGCATTGTGTTACCCCCAAAACCCCCCCCAAAAAAACAGCGAGTCTCTCCAGGACCAGGGTCGGGGAGCGCAGTGATATGCATGATTCCACTGCAGCAGAATGCGACGGTTTCCTGCGGCTGCAGCCAGCGAGCGAAAGCCCAGAGACAGAGAGGACAAGAGCCTGCGCTGAACCTCGACAAATATCACCTTCAGCGCCCACAGCACAGGAGGAAAAAAAGAGCCTTTTTCACGATTTTTCGCTTCCTCCTCTTTGTTGTGCAGTAATCCTTCTGTTCCTCTCAAGGTTATTCATAGACAGAGTCTGGCGCCGGACGCAGCTTTGGGGAGATTAAACGCTGCCCCCTCCGTCACCCCCCCGAGCCCCCTCTCCATTGACTGGGGGGGGGGGGGGGGGCGCGTGACTTCCTGTGCTAAATGCCACTTAGGCTATTACGGCTGTGCTCCTGGCCCCCCCGCGCCCTCCCGTGGAGAAAGGGGCTCCCCCCCCACCCCCCCCCCACCGCCCTACGAATGCCAGGACGCCGCCATCGCCCTCGCCGCAGCGGATTTTCACCCAAAAATAACGGCGGGAAGAGACGCTGGTTTCCTGGCGGCTCTCGCGTGCCAGAGCGGGCGATGCGACGGGGCGAGCTCGGAGAACGAGGAGCAGCTGTGAGCGCCGGGGGTTCTGGGAATGGATCCTTATGAAGATAAGGGCCTGGGGGGGGCAGGGTGGGGGTGGGGGTGGGGGGGGCAAACGGATGGAAACGCCACACAAACATCACAGCCTGAACTACTGCCATTACACTGGTGTAACGTAGCAACAGACTGCTCTTCCTCCTTAATGTTCTATTTACCAATATTAATATGATTAATTTGAAAAAGTGCATTTCCTAATTTACTATAATGTGGTTATAATTTTGTTATTAAAGTACTTTTCATTACAGTGCTGAACTGCACAGTGATACCAGTACTCCGTCTCCAGGCAAATTTTGTTTTGATGATGTAACAACATGGATGCATGTGATTGGATGTACGCAATGTTCATTTAAACACACTTCCTGAGTAATTATCCTCTCTCTCTTCTCGCCTGTAAAATCACAACTTTTCTGCTTACAGCAAGGGAGGGTCAGGAGAACCTTAGAACTCTTCTTAGAACCTTGGTTCCACCGCGGGCAGCATCAAGCCACCTTGCAACCTGCACCCCCCCCCAGGTCACCATGGTAAAGGCGTTGTTACCACGGTAACCTGGGGTGAGGTGCAGATTGTAAGGTGACTTGATGCTGCCCGCTGCGGTGATCCATGGTAATTCTAACAGTGTCCCCCCCCCCCCCCCCCCCCCCCCCCCCTTTAAGAACCCGGCGGGCTCCGCGGCAGTCCGGTTCCACTCACGTGCTCCATCAGCTCGCGCACCATCCCGTTCCACTGGCCCTTCTCGTCCTGCGAGCCGTAGCGCCCGTCCGGCACCAGGCGGATCTCGTAGGAGAAGCCCAGGACGTTGGCCAGCTCCTTCAGCAGGTCGATGCAGAAGCCCTCGAACCGCTCGTTCCCCGCCAGCGCCTTGTCCGACTTCCGAAACATCACGTACGGCTCCTCCTGCGCCGGCAGACAGAGGACAGAGCCCGCGCTCGGGTCACTTTCCCCAGTCTCTCCCCCGCCCCCCCCGTCCCCCCCGTCCTGACTGGAGAGGGGCGATCTCCGCTGAGGAGCGCCTGTTCCCTTTAGCAGGGGCTGACTGCGCCTCAGAACCCCCGAAAACACGCCGGCGTCGTTAAACGCTGCGCGCCCGCTTAGAGCGAAACACAGTGGCAGCTCTACCGCTCACGCACGTTATCAATAAAGTGTTTATTCATGTTTAATTAACCATCAATTAACTGTTAATTAACCATGAATTGTTTGATGTGATGGCAAATAAAAAAAATGTGAGCATTTTTCAAATCTTGTGCATAAAATATGATATATGCTGCATATAATTTTGTAAAATATAAAGAGTAAAATGTACAATTCACAAAATACCTCAGAATATTATACCTCTGGAATATGTCCTCTGAGGGTATGTGCAGTATTTAGCACGATTCTTCCCTTTTGTGTTTGCCGTGCTCTTAGGGTTCAAGGGGAACAGGCTATCAAAACACACATCATATCTTTCATGCGAATGTTATGTGCTAAGAAGTGTAAGACATTGAGGAGAGACCTCGAGTCAAGTGACACAATGCGTTTCGCGGTACTGGAGGCCTTACAGCGAAAAGCATCTGCTTCAAGTCCTCATCCCTGACAACTCCAAGAATGACTTTACAAGCAGGCAAGTAGCATATGGTTCGTGCCTCAAACAAAATATAACTCAAGGCTATGAGTCAATTAGCACGCTTTTAAAGTCAGCAGGCAAATCCGCAGAGCTCATTACATCTCGGTGATACGGAAACGAAGAGGTCATGATCTGAAGATCTGCTAATTTAGAGAGCACACCTTACACAGACACATTAGTTTAACTCAAGTTGGCGAATAAATCAGAAATAAATACCGACGTGGCTCTCGACGCTGATGTGTTCAAACAGGCCCGAGTGTGCAGAACCTCTGTACCTCTCCAGATGGGAGGGATCCGGGTTTCAAGGAGAAACTACATCAACATCCCCGAATGGCTAATCTGTTCTATGTGATACCAGTTTCCAAATCTGCTTATAGGAAGCATTAATTTGGGTCTGTTTTACATGTGAAAAAGTAACGTGAGGGCTGGTGGCTGGGGGTGGGGTGGGGTGGGTATGGGGGTTGGGGCTGGGGCTGGGGTTGGGGGTGGGGTGGGGGTGCGGATAGGGGCTGGGGTGGGTATGGGGGCTGGGGGCTGGGCTGGGGGTGGGGCTGGGGCTGGGGCTGGGGGTGGGGGTGGGGTGGGGTGTGGATAGGGGCTGGGGTGGGGTATGGGGGCTGGGGCTGGGCTGGGGGGGGGTGGGGGGGGTGGGGTGCGGATAGGGGCTGGGGTGGGTATGGGGGCTGGGGGCTGGGCTGGGGGTGGGGTGGGGTGCGGATAGGGGCTGGGGTGGGTATGGGGGCTGGGGCTGGGCTGGGGGTGGGGTGGAGGTAGGGCTGGGGCTGGGGGCTGTGGCTGGGGGTGGAGTTGGGGATGGAGGTGGGGGGGGAGGACGGAGTTTACGAGCAGGATGGTGCCATCGTGTTTTTAATGACCCGCGGTATTTCCCTCGGGAGGTGGTTACACGGCTCGTATAAAACAGCCCGATGCTGAAAAGAGAGCAGGCCGCGCCCGTAGCGTGGTTTCGCCCGTCCCAGGCCCGTGTGCTGCCCGTGGAGCAGCGAGCGGCCCTGTCCCAGGCCCGTGTGCTGCCCGTGGAGCAGCGAGCTGCCCTGTCCCAGGCCCGTGTGCTGCCCGTGGAGCAGCGAGCTGCCCTGTCCCAGGCCCATGTGCTGCCCGTGGAGCAGCGAGCTGAACAGGAACACTGTGGGACTCTCCTACTGCTCTCTGGACGATGCTGTACAAACGTTTCGATCGGGCAAACAGATGATAATGTTAGAGGGTTTCCTGAATGTATTTCTGACGCACACCTATGAAAAAGAAAACCCCCAATGGAAAATATTGATAATTTACCATTCTCTGCACATTCAGTTTGTGTTTGTTCTCTCCCTTTAACAAAGGAGGGCAGTTCCTGCTGTAGCAGTTGTAGTTGCTAACCTCCTCTCTAACTGCCTGTTGTGCTCGTACAGTAAATATTTTCCCAGAAATAGCGCAGGCACGTTTCCTGGACCTTCACATTAGCGAAAATCATTTCTGCTCAGCACTTGGCGGAGTTCTCTGTTTTCTGTGCGCCTGGCCCGGTCCCAGGACCAAACGAGGTTCTGATGAAAGCGCTAAAATCTTTCCAGCGACGGAACCGCGGCTTCTTGGAGAGTCAGCGGGAGGACTTCCGGCCATCCCATAATCGGCTGACAGCGGGGCGTGTCCCAGCCTGGTGGCCAACCAATCACGGAAAAGTGGCGTGGCGAGCTCGTAACCTGGGGTTCGAAACGCGCCAGGGGCACGGGGCGTACCTCCGCCAGGGTTCCAGACACCCCCCTCCTCTGCAGTCTGCCTGTCCCGTCATCAGAGGTGGGTAACCCGGCTTCAAAGAGTAAAAAGACTGACCATGTATTTGCTTCATCACCATGCACTAAACCAGCTGATTCTAATTAGCATAACTCTTCAGCATGATAGGAGAACTAATTATTGTAATCAACTGGTTTAGTGCATGTTGGTGGAGCAAATACATGGTCAGTCTTTTTACTCTTTGAAGCCGGGTTACCCACCTCTGCCCGTCATGCTGTAGCCATGGCAATGCACAAAGCCCCAACTCCCCCCGTCGCCATGATTACTGTTCGCCTTACACTACTGGATTACCCGCGTGAAGAAATGCAGGAAGTGAGACCCGCTTTGCTCCGACAGAAAACTTCGTAAAAGTCCAATCGTCTACATCAGGGGTAACCAACCCTGTTCCTGCAGATCCACCGTCCTGTGGGTTTTCACTCCAACACTAACACGGCGCACCTCACTCAACAGCTAGAGATCTGCATTGACCCGCTAATTAGCAGAGTCAGGTGTGCCAAATCAGGGCTGAAATGAAAACCTACAGGATGATAGATCTCCAGGAACAGGGATCGTTACCACAGGTCTACATCAATAAGGTCTGTATGTAGGGTTTGGGGGGGGGGGTGGGTGCGGGGGGGGGGGGGGGGGGGGGGGGGGGGCTGGCATCTGTTCTGAGCTCAGATCTCGGTTCTGTATCTCCCTGATTTCCCCCCACGTGAACCTGTCCCTCTTCTCTCCGTCTGCACCGTCACACACAGGCACGGGCGAGCGAGTCGGGGCTTTTATTTTTGGGATCTCAGACGCGGTCACGGCACGTGAGGCGCAGACCTTTACCAAGCCTAAAAAAAAAATAAGAGCGCATTAATATCATAACCTGCATTAATATCATAACCTGCTCTCCTGACGACAGGAGCTGCCAGTCTGAGTCTTATTTATGTGCACCAGGGACGCCGGCTCATCAGAAGCCGCTACGCTAATCATTTTAAACGTCTTTTTTCTTCTTCTTCTTCTTCTTCCTGATTTCACTGCAGCTGATTGCAGACGTCCCAGAGAGGGTCGTGCCACGGATGCTGCTGAACCATAATTTATAAGTCTCCTTCGAACAGCACCCAAAAAATTCCACGTCGCAGAGAAGACCACTTGCAGGTGCGGGAGCGCCCCGGGGAATGGGGACCCAGAACAGGGGTCCATCGAACGTCATCGGCACCCGCGGCGAAGGATTCGACGTCCGCATCCAAAATGGCGGCACGCCGGGAAGAGAATTCTGTGCTGTTCTCTTTGTCTAACTGCCGTGAATCACCTACCTTTAAATTAGGTGTTTTTTCCCCTTTCTATCTTTATTATTCTATCTCTCCTTCTTTGATAGAAAAAAACATCCCCCCCCCGCCCCCCCCCCCCCCCCCCCCCCCCCCCCCCCGGCCATCTTTGCCATGGACGAAACGCTGATTACATCCCACCCACACTTCACTCGGTAATAATTGCAGCTTAACGGCTATCTCACATAATGACAGTGTTTAAGGCTTTTGATAACTCATGTCCCCCCCATCCAAAATAGGTCCAAGAGGGGGTATTTTTCATTGGCAGTCCCCTGTGACAACCCCCCACCCCCACCCCCCACCCCATCAGTGACAGCCTTAAACACAGGCCGCATGTGGCAGAGAAATTGAGGCCTTGCGCGGAGAGGAAAAAAAGAAGAAGAGATTTTATAAAAAAGCTGTTTATTTGCAGCGCTGTAATTAAGAGAGCTTTCTGGCAGCTTCTGTGGAGCCGTGGTGGGCTAATGAATCACACGGTGGCCACGTTTTTCGCCCCTGCTGGAGACATCAGCCCCCCCTACGAGAGAGAGGTCTGCAAAAGGCTGTCAACCCCCACCCCCCCATCTCTCTCTCTCTCTCTCTCACACACACACACACACACACACACACACACACACGCACACGCACACACACATACACACACACACGCACACACACCACACACACACACACACACACACAAACACACACATACTCATGCTGACACATATACACAGACTCTCTCTCTCTCTCTCTCTCTCTCACACACACACACACACACACACACTGATGGTTCACAGCCACATGCTGGTCTTGGTGTGCGGTTTCTTGGCATTCCTTTTTATTCTCCCATGCTCAGAGTAAACAAACAGGCTCGGATAGGCCTCAGACAGGCCTCGTGTGTATCGCTCTGTCTGCATTCATCGCTGCCAGCCGAACCGCCCTTTCCGCCCTCAGCTGTCTGTCCCGCTTAAAAACGTCCTCGAGCCTCGAACCCCGCTCCGCTCGCCTCGCGCCCTCCGGTGCCTGGCGCGGGCGTTCCGCTGTCTGTCAGTCAAACAGGGTCAGTCGGCGAGCCTGTCAATCACTCAGCCAGTCAGTCATTTTGTCTTCTACCGTCGCAGGAGGCAGAAACATCCCAGCTTTAGGGTGCTCCTCTGCTCTGGCCTCACGCCTCATAGAGGCTGCCCCAGACTGAAACAGTTTGGCAGTTACCAAGGAAACCGCTTAGTTAGCTGTCATTCATTGAATCGGTCTGTCAGTCACACAAGGAAAACGGCAATCGGTCAGACAGTGAAACAGTAAGTCACTATGGGAACCAGCTGCTCAATCAATCAGACAGGGAAACAGTCAGTCACTATGGGAACCAGCTGCTCAATCAATCAGACAGGGAAACAGTCAGTCACTATGGGAACCAGCTGCTCAATCAATCAGACAGGGAAACAGTCAGTCACTATGGGAACCAGCTGCTCAATCAATCAGACAGGGAAACAGTCAGTCACTATGGGAACCAGCTGCTCAATCAATCAGGCAGGGAAACAGTCAGTCACTATGGGAACCAGCTGCTCAATCAATCAGACAGGGAAACAGTCAGTCACTATGGGAACCAGCTGCTCAATCAATCAGACAGGGGAAACAGTCAGTCACTATGGGAACCAGCTGCTCAATCAATCAGACAGGGAAACAGTCAGTCACTATGGGAACCAGCTGCTCAATCAATCAGACAGTGAAACAGTCAGTCACTATGGGAACCAGCTGCTCAATCAATCAGACAGGGAAACAGTCAGTCACTATGGGAACCAGCTGCTCAATCAATCAGACAGGGAAACAGTCAGTCACTATGGGAACCAGCTGCTCAATCAATCAGACAGTGAAACAGTCAGTCACTCAGTCAGTGTGTGTGTGGAACACCACCATTTGTGGTTCAAAGAGCTACTGAATGTTTCCAGAGTTCACTAAGTAACAAAAAAAAAAAACACAAACAGGAGCGATGTGGCTAATTCTGAAATCATCACTGCAGAATTATTAAAAGGATCAATTCAGATAATCCCAGAATTATCTGTGTTACGACTCAGGACTTATCGGCGTTGTCACCGCGTAACTACCGGGCCCCTCGAAGGATCGATGCAGATAATTCCGGAATCATCTGTGTCACAATTCCGGAATTATCCGGCGCTGCCGCCGCTGCTGAATTATTCTGAGCTCCGAGAGGATCGATACAGATAATTCCTGAACTCTCTGAGGTCCAGGTCTACGAAACAATCAATATCAGCGCGGCATTTGTTCCAGCCGTTGTTATTACACAGCGAACCGTCCAGCGTTCATTCAACTCTCACAGAGCTTCTACCAGCAGAACACTGGCCCATACTGACTCTGTGAGAGTTGATTTAACACTGAGCGCGTGCGCGCTTGGCGCAGGACGAGCGGGGCCTACCAGGATGGTGGTGATGATGAGCGAGCGGTTGGACAGCGAGTCCGTGATGTTCAGTCCTCGCCGTTTGGGAATCTCGGTGATGTTGAGGCCGCCCGACGCGCTCCACTTCCCCACCTGCGGCAGGTTAAAACACACATTACTGCCCCGCCCCACAGCGAGTACCCCCCCGGCCCACCCCCAAATTAGCCTAGCACCGCTCCTCCCCCCCCCCTTCCCCCGGCCTGGCATTAGCTGATTGGCTGCGTCACCTTTTTCGCTGAGAGAGCGGTGACCTTGCCCCCCCCCCCCACCCCCCCATCCCCAGTAACAGGTCTGCTACATCATCAGCTGAGAGCTCTTCCCTCTCATCGCCAGAGAGGCTCATGGGAAAAAGGTGCCCTTGAAGCCGAGTACCTTCTCAATGCTACAGAGTCACAGTGCTGGGCCTGGTACACAATGACCCGGCTGTGCCCGGTACACAATGACCCAGCTGGGCCCGGTACAGAACAGCCCAGTGGGCCCGGTACACAAGGCCCAGGCCCTCAGCATCCCGGCCCTTCACTGCGATGGAGAGCCACAGGACAGGTGCTGGCGCCTTTGAAGTTTTATGAACAGGATTGTGCCTCACATTAGAAAGGTGGGGGTGATGTTACAGGGAAGAGTATCAGCACAGAATGAATAGCAGAACAAGTGTGTGCAAAATCGGCCGTGGAATTTAAAACACTGACCTCTGGGTCACGCTCGCAGTTTAAAAAAATGTTTTGTTTTTTTTTGAGGGGATGATTTTTTTTAAATTACTTTATGCTTGGTCCAGATCAGAGGTGGCTGCTTCTATTTCATAATTATCCCGGACCTGCAGGATGATTCGCAAGGTGAACAAGCTAAGCTCTTTCACAAAGGTATCGCCAATTAGCAACTGATTCTGTCTTTGAGCACAGTTATGATAGGATTACAAAAAAGGAAAAATACAGTTTTTAAATAAAAAGGAGGGTCATGGATTCACAGTCAAACCTACCTTATGAACAACAACAGAAAAATTAAAAGTTATCTGCTACCCAAATTTCTTTTCGATGTCTTGAGCTCATGTTAATTGCTTCTTATTTGATCATCTAATTTAAACTGTCATCCATATCATATAATACACAACACAACAACATTCATAAAACATATGTACTGCCTGGTACATATCACATGTTTTGCATTTTGTTGTCAATACAATTGGTTTATAGTGTATACAATGATGTCTGTACCGTCCATGATTATTTTGCCTATATGACATAGACTTTCTTTTACGCTGCCTTGTTCTTTGAACATACTGTCATCTTATTTGGTTCAACCTTTCCATCATATTGCTTAAAAAAATATATATATATTTTATATAAATATAAATATATATATATTTTCTACATTTCCCACTTTGAGGTCTCTGTGTATAATCCTGTGAAAAACAGAGAAGGTGCTGTCTGCTTTTTGTTTTCAATTCACAGGGGAAGTGCCTTTCACAGCTGGAATTACAATAATAATTATAATATAATATAATTTAATTATAATTATATCATAAATAGAGATAATTATATTATATATAATAGAATTATCATTGCTTTGCATTGTGTTCTATTGCATAACTGCTCCTAATAAACTGCAGTGACAGCCAGAGAGACAAGACAATTTATAATTTTTAAAATAATAAATAGTATAGCAACAGTTATGTTTTTTTTAAAAGCAAAACAAAAAATCTGACAAAATGTATTTTCAAGGACAGCGTGTCGAAGGTATTCTTCCACAGACAAATAAAAATGCGTAAACTGAACAGGCTAACGTTGTGCTACAGAGCGTAGATGTGCTTAAATCCACGTAGGATACATGTTTGCAGCGATTTGCAATGTTTTCTGAGTGTGAACCGTCAGGCAGATGTTGGTAGGATGACAACAAGCATACACTAGGGCTAAACGCTAACATTTTTTTTCCACGGAGCACGTGCTGCAGAGCTGAGAAATGTAAGAGCGCACTAATGCATCCCCATTAGTGGATGAGCTGCTAAATTATTTTTTTTTTCCAGTTTGCACACATTAATTTTCAGGAGCAAATGGGAGCACCGTAGAGCGCTGATATGGTGTGGCCTGGTCAGACTCCAACACGTTCAACTGCCCGACTCTCAGAGATGCTTTCTGCTCGAATACGTGTGTGTGTGTGTGTGTGTGTGTGTGTGTGTGTGTGTGTGTGTGTGTGTGTCTGTGTGTGTATGTGCGTGTGTGTGTGCGTATGTGTGTGTATGTGCGTGGTGTGTGTGTGTGTGTGTGTGTGTGTGTGTGTGTGTGTGTGTGTGTATGTGTGTGTGTGTGTATGTGTGTGTATGTGTGTGCGTGTGTGTGTATGTGTGTGTGTGTGTGTGTGTGTGTGCGTGTGTGTGCGTGTGTGTGTGTGTGTGTGTGTGTGTGTGTGTTTCAGTTATGGCCCATTCATTCATGTTCATTACCCCCATTTCTCTCCACTATCTGAAAACATCACGGTCACGGTGACCCATTACAGCCGCGCTCTGTCATCACGTCACATTCCGTGGTCACAGGCGCCTTTTCCAGGCCGTCGTCGCCGCACCGGCCTCCCGCCGAGCCCGGCGGATCTCTGAATTTGCCGTACATCGGCGGCGGCGAACGGGAGCCAATCGGGTAGGAGCTGACAGGGCCGTGAGCGATCGTAACCGTGACGATCGGCCATAAAGAACCGCGGCGGCTGTCGCTGCGCGGATGGCGGGGAGAGGACGGATGAACGCCGCGAGCAGCTCTGAACTGACCCTATTTGTCTGATAACGGAGAAAGTGAGAGATGGTGTTTGAGCGAAAGAGATGTGTGTGTGTGAGAGAGAGAGAGAGAGAGAGAGAGGGGGAGAGGCAGAACATGACGCATACCGCTTTTCTTTTGAAGAAAAATTATTACGTTTTTACATTTTTAAAAAACAAAATAAAAGTTTAAATTTACATGACTTAAAATGGCGACCTTGAGAAACGGGGGGGGGGGTGTTTTATTCCTGAGCGGGTTTCTATTTCAGAGCACGGGGCCTCTTTGCGAGCTCGACAGTATCTGGGATGTCGAGAAACGGGGAAAAAAAAATAAAGAAAAAAAGAAAAAAGAAAAGAAAATGAGAAAAGCCGGTTTCCAGGGATTAAGGTTGCGCGAGCGATGGGGCGGCGGGCTGTGCGAATGGCGGCTTGGAATTGCGCGCAGCGGGAGCGAGCCGCGCGGAGACCCGCGGATCCGCGCGAGAGCTAGCCCCGGGGCTAACGCGCGCGCGCCGCGCCACAGAAACGCCAGAACGCATCATCATCGTCGCAAACAGTCCCGCGGCTGTCGCTACGCGCCCGCGTTTCCCACAAAGAAGAAACGAAAAAAAGAAATAACATCTTGTGCATCTATCCTCCCCCCCCCCCCCCCCCCCCCCCCCCCCCCCCCCCGCCGTTTCCACGGAGCTCTTTAATATTCAAGCGCGCCACACTTGAGATGGGATCCGTTTAATGCTGCACAAACGAACAGACACCGCAGTCAGCTCGCAAAAAAAAAACCAGCCGATCCAATAATATCCCTGCTCCAATCAAAAGAAGAAGAGCAGCATATGCCGCGGTTTGAAAAGTGTATTAGTTACAGCTTGTGCGAGAGGGAAGATTTCAGGAAAGTAACACTCAAAACTATCGGTAATGACTTCCGCTCAGCACGCCAGCTCATTCTGGTTAATTGCACGCAATTAACTCAATTCATTAAACGTGATTATCCAAAGTAGCAATTCCAAAAGTTGTTTTGCTCGCGCACACTGCAAGGAAAGCTTTTTTCCGACTTTAGATTTTATTTTATCCCCCCGCCCGCCCCCCCTCCCCCACACCCCCATCGTCCCCTTTCTAAATGAAATTAAAGCCAAACATCAAGTAACTTCTCCATCCAGGAAACGTCTGCTAATTCAATAAAGAGCCCTGAAGAAGAAGAAGAAGAAGAAAAAAAAAGTGCACTGACGAATATTTAATTAAGCAGGATTACTTTAGAGCTCCGCCAACTTAAAGCCAGTCAAAAAAAAAAAAAAAAACAAAAAAAAAAAAACAGCCAATCCGTTTCCGCCACCGCCCCTTCTCTCTCAGAGTACCGCGGTGGCATCGTGTGACACGAGCAATGCTTAGCTTCAGTTATCAATGCGTTTTTACCGGGTTGTGACAAGCGTCCCCCCCCCCCCCCCCCCCAGCCCGCCAGCCCCCCACTCCCCTGCCCTCCCCCTCCCTTTCTCCCTGGGCCTGTCGCGTTCGGAAGGAGAGAGAGAAGCGGCACAGAGAGGAGACTGACAGCGCTCGGGGATCCAGGGGGCCCCACTATATCAGGGTGAGTGATGGATATTTGGCGGAACGTGGTCGCTACCCCCCCCCCTTGTTGTGCTACAGCAATTGCAGGAACTGATAAGGCCTACCCAGGGCAGTTGCCTTTATGGGCGTCATAGGAACACTTATTTGTTGTTTATGTGTCTTTGCAGAATAATACGTTTCCTGTTAAGTAGTCCTGCTTGCAGTGCCAGTCTGGGGCTGATGGCTAACAGGACTAGCCCATCCCGTAGCAGAAAAAAAATCTTCTTTTTTTTTTTTTTTATTGATTCTTGGAAGTCTTCTGCTCTCCTTCCCTTTTCTAAAAGGCTGTTTCGGCAAACACGCTGCAACACCTCATTACCGCGAAACCTCGGCTCGTCATTAACACAGCTCGCAATTAACACTGGAGTAATCTCATCCAATTTGCTTCATTACCCGCTAACTTATGGTTATGTTTAATCAGACCATTGGCTCCCTTGTTAGGAGGTAAATTATACAGTCAAATATGGATTACACTGTAGCGCTGTGGCGAAAAATTCATAAAAAGAGAGCGGCGTTTTGTGTGACGACACCCGCAAGCCCAACCCGACAGGTGCATTAATCCTAAACAAACTGTAAAAATTTAAAGGGGTCCCGTGTCAGGACGGGACCCTAAAATCTCTGTTACTCTTAGACACCGTGCCCTGACTTTCCAAGCCCGAAATACCATCGCTGAATGGATCCATTTATAACTCTGCGGTAAGTTACGGTTCCTGCAAGCTTTCAGAGAGCTGTACAGATGGCTATCTTGAAATACATCAGCTATTTTTATCCAACTGTTTTTTGTTGAAATGTAGATGCGCGTGAACATTCAGGTGGAAATGCAGTTGAAATCCACCTTGTCTCTGGCCTCCAGCATGTGCAGCAAAGAGGCTGCTCCCTGTTAGCACGTTAGCACGATGTTAGCGCACGACCAACATGGACATAAATTTAAATTACACGCGCTATGGCTCAGCACACAAAGAGTAGGCTTCGGCTTCTACTTTGCTAAGCGTTCAGCGCCTTTATTGATGCATTTTGAAATAATCAATGATTACAAATGAGACCAAGTTCTTAGTTATTAAAACAAATGACCCCTTCAGTATGGTTACCAACTGCAAGCGAATGTGAAGAACAGGGTGTAAAATTTGACATTTAAGGCTGTTATCCTTTCCACAAATGAGAGAGAGAGCGAGAGAGAGAGAGAGAGAGTGACAAAGACAGAAAAACAGAGTGACAGTGAAAGAGAAAGATGTAAGCTGAAGTTACATTACCAGAGATGATCAGCAAAAAAACAACCCCTATTTACTTTTTCCTGTTCGGTCTCTGTTTCGGCGAATCAGAGCCTCACCTTCTCCAGCCCCTCCTCTTTGAGGCTGACGATGTCCAGGTCGAAGTCCGTCCGCAGGCCGCTCGTCCGGTTGAACACCAGGCGACCCGTGAGCCCGTCCCAGTGCGACTGTGAAGACAAAAAAGGCCCCGTCACACCCCCGACCTCCACCCGTTACCCCCCCCCCCCCCCCCGTCCCTTACTTCCCTGGTCACACCCCCGACCTCCACCCATGACCCCCCCCCACCCCGTCCCTTCCCACCGCTTCTAAAAGCGATTTTGACTGCAGAGAAAACAAGGCCCTTGTGAGTCCACAGAACCAAACTGTGTAAAAAAAAATCTATATTTACTGATGAATTTTAAAAAATTGTTTCATTGAAAGGGCACAAGTCCCTTGTCAATCCACAGGGTTTTCCCCCCCCCCCCCCCCCCTCACCCCACCCCCCAACAATATCCCAACCATCCCAACCCCGCCCCTGTACAATCACCCCCTTCCCCCCCTCCTTTCTAATTACAGTTTACATCCAAATGCCTGTGATACTCCTTCCTGGTGGACCATGATTAATTAACATCCATCGCGCCCATTGTTCCCCTCATGAAAGAGGGGGTGGGGGGGGGGGGGGGGTGCATTACAAGCACAAGCGGGTGATGTGGGTGATAGTGCTCCACAGTGTCGGACCCGGTCCTTGGACGATGACGGGGGGGGGTTGGGTTGGGGAGGGGGGTTTGAGGGGGATTAATGAGGTGTCTGTTCCGCTTGTCCTGATGGGGGAAAACAAGGTCCCTCTCTCTCTGACCCTTTTCTCCCTCTACCCCCCCCCCCCCCCCCCCCCCCACTCCCCCCCATTTCAGTTTCCGTACCCCGAACCGGATTCAACCAGGGTTCCCGAAGATGAGACCCCATTGTACACGACACAGGCGCTAATAAAGGCCATTCATCATTTCCGTGGTCTTTGTGTCATTACCATAGATATCTCTGAAACAGAGGGGCTGTTGTGTCTGCAGCCAGCCGTTACTAAACAGAGACAAGGGCAGTCACTGTCGGCTCCGCACGCCCGCAGAAATTGTTTTAAATGTGTAGAGAGAGAGAGACAGACAGAGAGAGAGAGACAGAGAGAGAGAGAGAGAGAGAGAGATACACTGCGTATTGGGGGAGCACAATTAGCCTTGTCTTTCTTTAACATGGGCTTGTGCTTGAGTCTCAATGGAGCTCTGGAACCACGTCTCTCATGGGTTCGTGCCACTGATGTCAACAGTTCTTTTCTTTTATTTTATTTTATTTATTTATTTGGACATGTCAATGCCATTCCTCATATACTTTTTTTAATAAAAGAAAAGAGGAAACAGTAGGGGCATGTCCACATTTGTAGGGGCCCTAGCCATCAACGGATATGGCAACATCTTTGTGTGAACATCCAGCAATAAAAAAATGTTAACATTTTGACTTAATTCAAAATAAATTAAGCAATTTCCATGCATGCATGTTGATAAATGAACCAGTACTCACATAAATATGAATAAACTGCCACATTAATAAAAACATGACAATGTTTTGCCGCATATATAAATGCTTGTTAGTTTACGTAATGACTCCTGCTATTGGTGGGTGACACATATAATTTGTTACGGTTTCCATTCTTTCCCAAATCTTTTTTTAGCGCACTTTTGCAAGTTTCTGTGAAAACGAGCCTGTCCTACATGGGTAAGATGTGATCAACGTCAAACAGGATGCTACAGGGCTGCAGCTGACCTAGTGTTGCCGTGGCAGCCAGCCTTACTCGCCAAACCCCCCCAAGCCTATACTCACGGAACAGGGGGCTGTAGTTCTAATTTATTCATGTTCTGGTATGTGAGGCCCCATCCATGGAGGTATTCACCGGCCTAACGCCCGTCCCACTCTGTCAGTACATGTCTGTCAGTCAGTCCGTCCGTCCGTCTGTCAGTCAGTCCGTCCGTCCGTCCGTCCATCCGTTTGTCTCTCACCTCCTTGATGAAGCTCATGAAGCGCCCGCCGAACCTCCAGGGCTTGTGCCGGTGGCACTGCAGGGAGTTGACGGTCATCTGCGGGGCGTGCTGGTAGGACACGGACACGATGTGGACCGCGTCGTACGTCAGAGCAGCATCTGTCTGGAATAAAGCGGGCATTATCTCAGCTGACGGGCCGTCTCTTATGATGTCATAATACAGACCGTCCCACAGGGAGAAATGTGCTGCTTTTTTCACATCTCTCTTATGATGTCATAATACAGACCGTCCCAGAGGGAGCAATGTGCTTCTTTTTTCACATCTCTCTTATGATGTCATAATAAAGACTGATCTACAGGAAGCGGTGTGTCGATTGTTCACATTTCTCTTATGATGTCATAATAAAGACTGATCTACAGGAAGCAGTGTGTCGATTGTTCACATTTCTCTTATGATGTCATAATACAGATTAGCCTGCGCTAGAGACTAGAGCAGGGCTGCCCAGCCCTGTTTCCGGAGGAGTGCCGTCCTGTAGGTTTTCACTCCAGCCCTAACAAAGCCACACCTCATTCAACAGCTAGAGATCCCATTAAGCTGCCAATTAGCAGAATCAGGTGTGCCAAATTAGGGTTGAATTGACAGCCTACAGGATGGCAGATCTCCTGGAACAGTTTTGGACAGCCCTGGCGTAGCACAACACCTTTCTTCTTCTACGCTTCTCTTCTCCCCCCTCAACTCATCTATGAGAAGCAAAAGGCCTGTTTGTCAATAAAAAAGCCATGTGCAATCACAATTCTACGCAGCGACAGGACAGCACGGGTGATAGACAATGTATTCCAACTCAAATCCAGATCCAAACGACCAGATGTGTGCATGAGAAATCTGGATCTTTCCGTATCTCTGGGGCCAGGAAAGACATGAGAGGCAATTTGCACAGATTTTTCACACGGTCCACTCTGCCAACCTCTACTCTGGATGCGGACTTACAGGGGGTCATAAAAACAGACATGAAAAAAAAATCTTTGTTTATGTTGCACAGAGACAAATGTTTGAAAAAGAAAAATACTCTGCTTTGGGAGAAATTATGCATTAACATCATGCAGTTTAAATAGAAAGCTAAAGATCCTTAGAAGTCTACTCTCTTACACGGATTTAGACAGATATAATTAGACCTTGGAGACAACTGAGCGCGGACGTTTTAACCTCAGTGAAATACGCGCACACAGGCAGACAGGACTGCCTCGTGAATTCATGA
>CM045883.1:2634927-2664927 GCA_025169545.1 Anguilla japonica | reverse complement strand
TTACAAGAAACCAAACGGCGGACGCCGGTACCGCTACGAGCCGTTTAGACGGTCATCTAACAAACGATGAAGACGTCACCACTGAGCAGCCCATCGCAGCCCGCTTTCATTGGGAAACGGGGCCATTCGTTTTCCCTGGCACAGCGCCCCCTACTGTCCAACAGCCTTACAGCATACCCTCTAGGCTGCCCGTTCAATTCAAATCTCTCACGTCCCCCTGCTTCACTGGCCAAGAGTTCCGCCCCTCCTGGCCTCTCCTCATTGGTCACTGAGGCCTCTGACACAAAAATCAGTTTCCGTGCCTCATCCGGGTAAGTGCGACACATTAGAGTAGGTGGTTGAGGTGACCCCCCCCACACACACACAGTAATGGCAAAGTGTGCAAAGCATCATGATATGAAAGGCACTATAAAACATTGTTAGTGTTGATTACAGAACACCAGCTGGTTATAGCTGCTGACTTAGCTGTCTATAAATGCTTTATAAAGCAGCAATAAAATGCTTATAAGGGTACGAGAGCATGTTAGCTCATTGCAGGGTGGGGGCTAGGCCAGCCCCCCCCCTCCATTTGACCCTTTAGAGTGAGATTAAAACACAGCCATCTCTGTGGGGTGCCAGTGGGGAGGGACTGCGCAGTGTCCAGCCTCTCCGGGACAGTCCAGCAACCACCCCCCCACACTGGAAATGAAAAGGCAAATCGCCCGGGCTGTGGTACGATGGGGGTGGGGTAGGGGGGTGTGTGTGTGTGGGGGGGGGGGGGGGTGGCCCTGCTCCAGCAGGCCGAGTCTCGCGGCTTTTTTTGTTTGAGGAGGAAATTAAGTGTCAACGTTTAGTTTCTCTGCGCTGTCATCTCCCTGCTGCAGCGCAAACACGGCGACCATCGGCATTCCGCCACCGTCGCCGGGCGCCCTCCTGCGCCGAGCGTCGAGGGAAACCACGGCAACCTTCCTGTCCTCGCGCGGACGCGCCGTGTGGACTCAGCGGATGTTAATTAAAGGACTCCAGGACACTCAATAAACGACTCGGCGGGCAGTTTGTTTAACCAACCGACCGACACGACCGACCTTAAATCTTTCACTCTGTCTTGTCTTGCGAGACGGTGGTTTAACGTGTCGAGCGCCTTGTAAAACTCAGGAGCGACGCAGAGGAAGTGAGAACGCGGAACCAATAAGCCCGGCGTGTCTGGGGGACCACGTATCGGGTGACGCCCATGAGTTTGACGCGGGGCTGTGAGTGCATGCTCACGTCACTCCTGGCCTGCGTACGTTCGCTTGCAACTACCAAATTATTAAAAAGATGAAGGAATTCAAAGGCCCGCTTGCTGAATTTATTAGCATCCTGACCCTGCGTTGAGCCTTGAGCAACATCCGCACTCCACACAGACGACAGAACACAAAGAGGACACGCTTACAAAGGCTGCTTTCGATTTTTAAGAAGAAGGGAAGTATTTACTCTCCCCAATACTGGAAACTTCTTTTTAATGCCCCCCCCCCCCAGCAACGCAAGAGAGAGATCGTTGACCTCATCCGAAACCCCCATCGGCGACTGAACTCTCATCAAACGGGCCGGATGAGGACAGAGAGAGAGATTCGGTCGTACAAGGAAGGAGAGTGAGGGCGAGGATTACCAGAGTGGTGAAGATGTAGTGGTAATACTCCGTCATCATACCCATGGCCAGAGCCTGCAGGAGAGAGGGGGGGGGGGGGGGGGTTGGGAGGGAGAGAGGGGAGAGAGAGGGAGAGGGGAGGGAGGGAGGGGAGGAGAGGAGAGAGGGGAGGAGAGGGAGAGAGGGAGGGAGAGGGAGAGAGAGAGGGAGGAGGGAGGGAGGGGGAGAGGGAGAGAGAGAGACAACAATGAAAAAAGAGAAGGAAAGGTCACAGGGTAATTACACTGGGTAATTTGGAATCAGAACTTCAGTAACACAGAAAAGTGACCGGCTATGTTTCAGTCCACAGAGCCTGGATTGGCCCGCAGCTTTGTCCAGCCCCATATCTGTCTTGGTCCTCCTCAGAGCACCATATCTGTTTTTTTTTCTCTCTCTTTTCAGAGCCATATCTGTTTTTTTTTTCTCTCTTCCTCCACAGCCATATCTGTTTTGGCTCACTCTTTCTGTATCTCACCGTGGTTTAATTTCTCCCTGGTATGAGAAACCTGCGTGTGATCTTTGAAGAAGAGGAAGATGGGGGGGAAAAAAGGCATACGGACTGACTTTCCTGCAGTGCATAAACGATGTGGGGGGGGGGGGGGTCACATGACCGACCACAGTCTCCCTGGCGATAAGGTCTTTTAATCAAAGCGAGCGTAATCTCCTAAACCCCCCATTGTTTTGCACAATCTGCATTCAAACGCTGCCTTTTTCCCATAGCGCGCATGTTTCATTTTTAATTGTGCCATCTGTTGGGAAGAATACCCAAGGTTATGCAAATAGCAGCCGAGTTGGGCTCCTAAGCCGCCTCCCCCTTACCCCTCCCCACCAATGGGACGGAGGGCAGATGTATTACCTCACTCGCTCAGCGTTATTTATTTTCCTCCCTATCTACGGGAGAGATAAAGACTCCCTCACTGATGGCGGTCTTTCATCAGCCCTTAAAGGCCCTGGACGTGAGCGTGAGACCGGGGGGGGGGGGGGGGGGGGCGCCTTATCTCTGCAAACGACACCAGCACCTTTTCCAGATTAGACATCTCAATCTGCACCTCCTTTCCATTTCTCTCTCTGCGCACACACACACACGCACACACACATACGCACACACACTCACACATGCACACACATACGCACACACACTCACACATGCACACACATACGCACACACACTCACACATGCACAGATGCACTCACAATAAATTATATGGATGAACTCTCTTGAGATGTGTTACATCTGAATTTGTACTTCCCGTAAGGCACTACTTCCTGTTAGGCACTACTTCCTGAAACCACTACTTCATGTAACCTCAGGTATTGGCTTCATGTGAAGGATGCTTCCTGTATCACTTCCATGCAGGGTGCTAGGCCCCTCCCTCTGAGCTCCCTGCTATATCTCAGCATCAGATTTCACTGCATTCACCTCCGTTTGTCCTCGTCTCACAGACTCCCCCAGGCCCTTAAGAGCAGCGAACCCCATCACGGCCAGCGGGGGGCGCTAGTGCTACAGACAGGTGGCATTCTACCTGCCACCTGGGAGCCATGACATGTTGTCATAGTTACCGGAGGATGACACCACTAACAGGTTAGATGTGCAAGACAGCGACTTTTCGAAAATTATATTTCTATATATATATATATATATTATTATAATTTCCAGCACACAATAATTGCTTGAGGACCATTAAGGCTGCCCACTGTAAATGTAATGTTAAATGTTTTTTTTTTTTCCCTGCAATGATTTACGTGATTCATCGCACTGAGGTAAACATCTGATCTCTAACTACCGTGTTTCGTTAATAGAAATGATTTACTTGAAATGGTCCAGTTCTACGAATTTAGATAGTAAGCCGTTCCGATTAGCGCCGAAGAGCGACATTAGCGGGTCATTCAATCCGGCTAATCTGCGGCTCGATGGCTCCTTTCGTCCGTCCTTATTTCCGCACTATTATTTGCGGGCCAAATTAAACTAAATGTAATCCCGGGTAAGATGATTGGCAAGTTTACAGGCAGATGGATCTGAATCAGCACTCATTCAATTTCGAAAACAGGTGTGAGCCCCAAAAAAAAAAAAAACAGCCTATTACTTTTGTTCCTGCTTCTGGGGGGACAGCTTGACATGAAGCACTGGTCTTTTGAGATAAAAAATAAAAATAAAATATATATATAATTGTGTGAAGGCGACAAGGATGAGAAGGGAACAAGGAAGCAGAGAAGATGGGCCTTGGCCTGACCCTCGCTCAGAGAAAACCCCACGAAGGCAGAGCAACTAAAAATGTGACCTATTTTACTGCTCATGTGCAAATGTGCTCGCTAACTACACTACATGACCAAAAGCATCGGGCCACCGCTTGGCCTGGGGCTGTTTGTCCTGGTGTGGGCTGGACCCCTTAGTTCCAGTGAAGACGGACTGCTAATGCTAGAGTGATATCGTTGTTTTTTGTCGGACGGTGGCCTTCAGAGTCCCGTTCCGATAGCTAGCGTCCGCGCGGCCTTAGCCAGCTCACCTGCTTTAGGATCTGCGCGGCCTTAGCAGCTCACCTGCTTTAGGATCTGCGCAGCCATCGTGTGGCTGCAGTCGAAGATGATCCGGAACTCTCTCCCCCTCTTCATCTCTTGAGGAGCGGCCGGGTGTCCTCGGAGTCCAGGGGGAGCTGCCGAATTTTTAACCTGATGTTGTACCTGGAGGGGGCCATTATGAGTTCCTGTAGTCTTATAAGACCTTGGAGGGGGAATAAACGTCAGAGAGCTAATGCTAAATTAGCACAACACGGTTCACATCTTCAGCTACAGCATTAAAACATCAGCATAGCGTCCACTTCAATGTTAATATTTATTTTCGACATTTAATTTCGCATGCTAGATTGAAATTTTAATATTATAATTTTTTTTTTTTGTTTCTGCCGAGGGGGGAAAAAAAATAAAATACAATTCAAACTTAATTAAAGATGCTATCTGAACAGCAGAAATTACACATATCTACAGTTCTTTTTTATTTTATTTTTTTTATGTTAGCCAAAGAGTGGTTGTCATGGTTACCAAAAGTAAGCCTCGACACTTAAAGGGTAACATCACTCGTAACCTTGAGAGTGGCAAAGTGAGATCTGTGGCCTGTTAAAACGGGTCAGGGACAGCCGGCTTGACTGGGTTTGACCCCCCCCCCCCCCCACCCCCCCCCCCCCCACCCCGCCACAGCATTTATTAAACACAAGCTGTGTTTCCCAAGAGAGGAAAAAGGTTTACTGAGGTGTAAAAAGTTTACCCCCCCCCCCCCCCCCCCGCAGACCATATGCGACAAGCTTTAGGAACAAAAACCTATGGCTGCCATGCATCGCCCAGGTGGGGTCTGCACAGGTGGGGGTGAGTCATTTATACCTCAGTGAAGCTTTTCCCCCCTCCAGGGTGAGTTCTTCCTCCTCTTTGGTGTAAGGTACATTAAGGTACTGAGAAGAAAGGTGCTATATAAATCTCATCCATTATTATTATTATTATTACTATTATTATTACTATTATTATTATTATTATTATTATTAGTAGTAGTAGTAGTAGTAGTAGTAGTAGTAGTAGTAGTAGTAGTAGTAGTAGTAGTATTGTTATTATTATTATTATTATTATTATTATTATTATTATTAATGTCTCTCACCCGTGCTGTCATCGTACACGACTGTCGCGGTCTTCCACTTGAGGAACTGGACCAGGTCGAGGATGGCGTAGCTGAGGGAGGAGTAGTCGGGGTAGAGGTTGGCGTAGAAGGTGTCCCGGTTGTCCATGGGGTGGTGCTTCCACCGCACCTGGATGTGCGGCACCTCCAGGGCGTTGCAGATGGACTGCACGGCGTTGGACGAGGAGCTGTGGGAGGGGCCGAAGATGGCCACCACCCCCAGCGACAGCTGGTCGCACGCTGGGGGGGGGGGGGGGGGGGGGGGGGGGGAGAACAGGAGAAACGCTTCATCCTCTGCGAAAGCTCCCACATCCTCCCAAGACCCACCAATTCATCTATGTCCACTGTAGGGGACACAATTATCTGGACTTCTCAAGATCTCAAGATCCAGTATACGCTACTATGCTGAAAACTACACTGCAAGTGACATAAAAAGTAAAAAATTTAATAATAACTGTTGGAAACATTTTCACTGCAACATGTTTTTGTCATCCAAAACACCTGTATTATGATGACAAAAAAATTATACTTTTCTCTGCTGGATCTCAGGAGGATGAACACATGTAACGTAAGGTGTGAAAAAAAAAAAAAAGCGACTAAACCCAAGAGTGATTAATTAAGATAAAAATCAGTCTGAGGCATTTAACAACTCTTTAATGAACAGGGCAAGATCAGACATCTGTGACAGGTTCCTCAGAACGCAGACGCATCGGCCCTGGCCTGGCCCCGCTCACTGAATGAGCCACACCGCAGAAAGGCTCTGCGGCCCTCCCGCTGTCCTCATTACTCGGGCTAGCCTTGCGCTCAGAGGTTACCTGGGGCAGGTAAACACTCCATTAGTGCACGAGCGTCCTGGGGCGAGGGGGCCCTCTAGAGCAGTAATCTAGAGCTCGCGAATCTGTAAGAGACAGATTCCGACGCCGAGCTTCTCGACGCGGCGCGGAAGGTGCCAGACGGGGGGGGGTCACGATCCGGCGATGGCGGCGGCGGCGGCGGCGGCGGCGCTGAAAATTCCGCTAGCTTTCGAACGCGTCTGTGAACCTGCCTCGTTTCGCTTTGATGTTCCTGTAATTTCTCAGCTGGGTTTCGACGTTTTTTTTTTTTTTTTTTTTTACAGGTGAAGGCGGCAGATTCTGTGAAGTTAAACACGACGCCCACCGCCGCTGCCAGGGGTGAAAAACGCTGTGTGTTTATATGTTTACGCGTAAAACACACACCTGCCGCAGCTCGAGGTGGTGCAGCCCTGATCAGCTTGATCAGAGATCGGGCTCCTGGCCTTAATGCCCAGCTGACTGACTTCTAAACTTCCGTGGTAACTGCAGGTGAGACACGGTTCCCTGCAGTTGGGCTGCAGCTTGGCTGCTTCGTGGGGCAGCAGTGTAGTATAACGGGTAAGGAGCTGGTTTTGTTACCTCAAGGTCACAGGTTCGATTCCCAGGTAGGACACTGCCATGGTACCCTTGAGCAAGGTACTCAACCTGCTTTGCTTTAGTATATATCCAGCTGTATAAATGGATGCAGTGTAAATGCTGTGTAAAAGTTGAGTAATTCGCTCTGGATAAGAGTGTCTGCTAAATGCAATGTAGTGCTTCACTAGAAAGACAGCGCTATGTAGAAAACAACCCGAGATCTGGTCCACGTTTTTTCAGGGCCTTGGGTCGAACCCGAGTTCGGCTCAGCCCGAAAGCCCGTCCCGCAGCGTCCGAACCTCACCTTTCGGGACGCCTCGAAGCTGTCGTAGATGTTTATCCTCTGGATGTCGTAGGTGAGCGTGGTGTTGGGCAGCAGGGTCCTGTTCCTGTTGATGTTGTTGACGGCGAATTTGAAGGCCTGTTCCTCCGCGCTGACGATGGCCACCGGGCCCTCCGTCTGCTCAAAAATCCCTCCTGGGCAAAGACGGGAGAGAAGGAGGTGAGCGTCTAGCCCCCGCAGAGCACAAGCACCTCCTCTCCCAGAGTCAGGAGTGCCAGGGAGAACACACACATCCTCACCCATAGTCAGGGGAACCAGATCTGCACCTCCTCTCCCAGAGTCAGGAGCCAGATCTGCACCTCCTCTCCCAGAGTCAGGAGTGCCAGGGAGAACACACACCTCCTCACCCATAGTCAGGAGAACCAGATCTGCACCTCCTCTCCCAGAGTCAGGAGTGCCAGGGAGAACACTCACCTCCTCTCCCTCTCCTCAGGAGAACCCCACCTCCTCTAGTCAGGAGTGCCAGGGAGAACACACACATCCTCACCCATAGTCAGGAGAACCAGATCTGCACCTCCTCTCCCATAATCTCCCACCATAAGCTCGACAAAAGCATCAGACTAACCCACTTACATTCAGTTTTATTATTATTATTTTTTTTACAGAGCACTTTACAGACATTCATGGCCCCATGAGCAACCCAAGGATGACAGTGGCAAGATCTCCCAGGAGGAATCCAGACAGAGGGGGCGACCATCCACTCCAGGCAGACACTGCACAGTCAATGTCCAGTGTTAATTCAACACCAATAGGGACCACATGTACACTGTAAGAGTTAAATCAACACTCAACATTTTACTGTGTGGGCACACTAATTAAAGCAGTTACAGAGCAAGGAGAGAACATAAAGAGCCCTCTAACCAGTTACATCAACTATGCACTGAATATAGCAGTTCAAACTAGAAACCACTTTTGCAAACATCTCATCGGACCAGCACTTAGGTGTGTGGTGGGTCCCTGGCATTATTACCTCTGCAACACAGCACAGCGATCGGTGTTATTTTAACTCCAACAGAGCCTGAGTCCAACAGCGATGAATTGTACACTGACAGAGTAAAATTTGTGTCCATCGGAGTCAATCTAATCTGAGAGCTCCGACACTCAGTAGTTACACAAGTACTTCCGGGGCACTGAGGTCAAGTGGCTTGGACTTCCTGTGTAAACAGGAAGTGGTCTGTCACACTGTGTAACTGAAGCCTCTTCTGATGCCTCTTCTTCATGCCAGACCTTAATGGATTAATGGATCTGGTGCAAGGAGGATGTGAAAAAAAAAAAAATCCCCATTAGCTTGCAGGTCCTTCAGAACCCCCCCCCCCAGTCTATATCAGGCTCATAGCATATCCTGTAATATGACACTCATGTTTTTAAAGATAAAACAATGTGTGACCTTCATATCTTTTTTCTCCTCTGCAATAAAGAAGGAGCGTGTTCCATTCTGTGCCTGCATGTACGTGACCTTGGTACGAAGGCTGGGTTTTCTTAGCCTTGCTAAAGGCGACTGAGTGTAAGGAAGTCCTCCAAAGGAAATGGGATAAACTGCATTATATTCCTGTGTCAAACAGGAAATTGGAACACCATTCCGACCCCCACAAAAACAAAACAAAAAAACTCTTCCTGCAAAAAAAAAAAAAGGACTCCAGGTGATCCATTTTGATGAGCAGGGTAACTGTCTGCCTTTCGCACCCAACCTAGACCCCGAGGCTGAACTCCATCTCCCAGAATGCCCTCTGCTGCGGTCAGGCGAGCCCAGAAGGACAGAGAGATGTACGATGCGGGGGGAGATAAGCGGGAGGCGGCTTATGAGAGGTGTCTGGAGGACCCGCGGAGCTGGTGTTTTCTGCCGGCGTGACCAACGGGCAGAACCGGGAAGATAAGGAACCGAGCCACGATCTCCACCGGGCAGAAAAATCCGGAATAACAACAGCGTGACACACTGCACCGCATAACACCTCCGCCGCCACCGCCGCCCTCAATATCTGCCCTATCTGTGATAAATATAAATAATAATAACCACGACCTCTTCGCAGGAAAGGGAACACCGTGTCTCTTTCTATCACTGCAACTGACAGACGGAAGGAAAAAATATTTCCGAAAAGATTGAATATTGCAAAGGTTGGGATGACATTATAACATAGCGTTAATGAAAGAGGAGGGCTCTGGACCCACTGGAAAAAGTAAAAAATAAATAAATTTAAAAAGTAGCACAGAGAAGGACTCCTTAACCTGACAACTTCCCGGAGACCAGCCCGAAATAAAGAACGCTGAACCACACAGACGCGTGTGTGTGTGTGTGTGTGTGTGTGTGTGTGTGTGTGTGTGTGTGTGTGTGTGTGTGTGTGTGTGTGTGTGTGAGTGTGTGTGTGTGTGTGTGCGAGTGCGAGAGGCGAGTGTTTGTGTGCATGAGTGAGTGTGTGTGTGTGTGTGTGTGTGAGAGTGTGTGTGCGTGTGCGTGTGCGAGTGTTTGTGTGCATGAGTGAGTGTGTGTGCATGTGCGTGTGCGAGTGGCGAATGTGTGTGTGTGTGTGTGTGTGTGTGTGTGTGTGTGCATATTAATGGCCTAAAGAACAATAGCCCTGAACACATTCTACCAGGCTGGCTCGGCAGCAGGCTCTGTTTTCACTCACTCACCAGAAACAGAGCAGATAATGTGTGAGGCGCGTGAGAGAGGCGTGCGGCAGATCAGCATTCAGGGGGAAGGGGGTTTGGGATTCCCTCCAGCACAACAGTACATCTATTTAGGCCAAATAACCCGGCCCGCAGAGGCTCACAAACACAGCCCGACATAAATCAGATACACACTGTAAGTTATGACGAAATGTGACACCTCGATTGTACGCGAAAACGCTCAGGCCAAACCAATTTGCATATTGATTGCACTGTCCCCTCAGGTGTGAAATCACCAGCGGAAAACGGGGGGAGCGGGAGCGGCGGTCGGAATCCGGAACCTTCCGCGATTTTCCGACGCGCGATCCGGCGCGGCGGCGCTCACGCGACAGGGAAACCGCGCGCGGCACGGGCGTGTCCGTCGGCCTGACAACGGCCTTACGGATCCGTGACAGAGGCGGTAAAAATATTTAGGGGAAACGCTGGACGGGACAGATGAAAAAGAGGTGAAAAATGGAGAGAGCACAAACTCTGGGCCTGTCTGTATCCACCATGGAAATGAAAATGGACTGTAAATTAGGGGGTGGGGTTAGGGTTGGGGGTGGGGGGTTGTAGAAATGAGAACCCAGGGAGTTTGGCTTATCATGTGACAGGATCTTAATCTGGCCAAACGCAAACCTCAGTTGATAACATCCCCATTAGCATTCCAAACACCCTGCCCACAGAATATGCCATGTCCCCGAGGTCAAGGATACGACCTGTGGCACTGATGCTCCACATGTGCTAGACCGCACCAATCTCAAAACTCCTGTGTGCAGGAGGGGGGGGGAGAGAAAGAGAGGGAAAGAGAGGTAGAGCGAGGGAGAAAGTGACAGAGGAACGCAGAGGAAGAGAGTAACAGAAACACAGAGAGTGAAGAAGGAGAGGGATCAGCCATCATGAATTAGCTTTTCCTTCACACGAGAGCTCAACGTTGCTGCTCAGAGCAGATTCAGAGACACTTGGAAACAATATTTTAATAATGTTTTAAAAAGCAACACCAGCTTCCTGAGTTATATTTTCAGCAGAATATCATATCACACACAAGACACAGGAGCTTAGATCTTCACATTAAGAGAATAAAAAAATTTGAGTGAGTGAGCCGGTTCGGTTACAAGAACTAAGAGAACTGACACCTCCATGGAAGCAAGAGGCCTCGGAAGCATCTGGATTGAGTAACTGGAAATCAGCGGAAGATCAGAAACCGAAGATCAGCAGAAGATCAGCAGCCAAGCTCAGCTGCTCTGACCTGCAGAGAGCAATGCAGAACTGTTCACCCTGCATCTGAGCACTCCCTGCTTTACCAACACCTCACCCTGCATCTGAGCACTCCCTGCTTTACCAACACCTCACCCTGCATCTGAGCACTCCCTGCTTTATTAACACCTCACCTTGCAACTGAGCACTCCCTGCTTTACCAACACCTCACCCTGCATCTGAGCACTCCCTGCTTTACTAACACCTCACCCTGCATCTGAGCACTCCCTGCTTTACCAACACCTCACCCTGCATCTGAGCACTCCCTGCTTTACTAACACCTCACCCTGCATCTGAGCACTCCCTGCTTTACCAACACCTCACCTTGCATCTGAGCACTCCCTGCTTTACTAACACCTCACCCTGCATCTGAGCACTCCCTGCTTTACTAACACCTCACCCTGCATCTGAGCACTCCCTGCTTTACCAACACCTCACCCTGCATCTGAGCACTCCCTGCTTTACCACCTCACACCTCACTCCCTGCATCTAACACCTCACCCTGCATCTGAGCACTCCCTGCTTTACTAACACCTCACCTTGCAACTGAGCTCTCCCTGCTTTACCAACACCTCACCCTGCATCTGAGCACTTCCTGCTTTACTAACGCCTCAGTTGCAGGATAACTTGCAATTCCAGATTGCTGCTTAAACAGGGATCCAAAAAATAAAAACACCCCAATAAGGCATCTGTTTAGGCAGCAATCTGGAATTGCAAGTTATTCTGTAGCATTCATGCCACAATATTGTTAACCTCCTACAAGGAGCACAACACCAGATTGGCTGTCCTCCAAATCATCTGACTGCAGACTGTATTTTTCTTAAATAAGCACACCAAGCCAAAAACGGGAAACATTTTGTTTTGCTTCATTAATTTCAAAGAAGGATTTAACTGTGTTTGGCACAAAGGTTCATCTCCTCCCACTTCTATCGCTTCTTATTCCTTGTAAGTTTTCGTTTCATGTTTTCTAATTTTTCATCCCCCCCTCCTCTCTTCTCTGCAGGACAGGAAACACTCTGAAAATCAGTCTCTGTACTGAGTAGGGCTCACAGACTTTAATTCACATTTGTATGCTAATACCTATAGGGCACTATTAATCACTTCTTTCCCAGTATAATAAATAAGTACGCAAACAAACAATCATGAAATGGGTTTAAAGGGGTTTAGTTGCTGAAGTATTTATGAAAAAAGCATGAAGTATTAAAATATAAGGTGCACGTACACAGGAAAAGACTGCACTGATAATTGGAGTCCAAAACACTGAAATATATGCAGTAATAAGTTGGTTGTGTTGCCCCTGGCTTTGCACCTATAAGTGAAATATTCACATTTTCGTTTTGTTTTCTCTGTGCAGTTGACCCGGTTGTGTTGACTGCAAAATCAGAACTTGACTCCGTTAGAGGAGTACTGTCATACCCTGGCCCTGGCAGTCACCTTAACGAATGCTAAAATAATCACCATCTCATCTCTCAGACTTTATTCCTGGCAGGGCCGCCGCAGAAGGCACCCTAATTTACACCTACCTCAGTCTGACAATCAGGAAGCTTTAGCATAGCAGGGCAAGGCATTAATGGGAAAAAATAAATGCTCACGGAGAACTCCATGTGATAAAGACCACAAAATAAATGCAGCAATTACCATTTCATCCAAACACTTTGACAGAATTAGCCAGCCCTTTGAGCTGCATGGATGGAAAAATTAAGGGTCCACTCATGTCAGTGTTCAAAAAAAGACTAAAAGCAGAATTATAACAAAAGCATCTAACAAGTGGAAAGGAAAAAATTCAAATAATGCACCAAGGGCAGAATTAATGCTTCCACTGACAATACATGCTCAAAAGGAAAAAAAAAAAGATTCGGCTCAGATCTGGGCGAGCTGGATCACAAAGTCAACGAGACATGCCATAATACAAAGCCCTGACTGCTCGAGAGGTCAACCGTAATGAAATTTTACTAAACACCTCACCCTAACCGAAACCAGGCTCAGATCACATCAAATCTACCAAAGAGGTAGTTCCAAATTTTAAAACTGTTTGGAAAGACCACACAGACCGGTGAGGCGGAGATGCACTTTCTCCAACATGGTAAAAAAAGTATGTCAACATTAGAGTACTGATGTTTTGTCTGCAGTCTTTAATACACCTTTTTTTTATAAAAGCCATTAGTCTTACTCAGCAAGGGAGCCACTCCAGCATGGCCTACAGGATATGTGTTAGTGGCCTGGAGAGTGTGATTGGCTAACTGTGGCATGGAACTGTCCTGAGGATAGGTCAGTTTAGACTCCGGCTGTCTCCATGGGTCTTTATGGCTATTATCAGCATTGCTCCCACTGCACATTGGCATTGTAATAACCACGGTTTGTCATACCAATAAAACTTGAATTTGAGTCTGGAGAGAGAGAAAGAGAGGGGGGGGGGAGGGGAATGGAGAGGGAGAAGAGAGGGAAAGAGAGAGGGGAGGGAGAGAAGGGGAGAGGGAAGGAGAGAAAGGAGGGGGAAGGAGAGAGAAGGAGGAGAGAGAGGGAGGAAAAGGAAAGAGGGGTGGGAGGGAGGGAGAGAGAGAGGGGGAGAGAAAGAGAAAGAAAGAGACAGAGAGAGAGGGAGGGAGGGAGAGTGAAAGAGAGGGGGAGGGAGGGAGAAAAAGAGAGAGAGAGAGTGCACTGGGGAGTGAAGTATGTTTGACTATTTATAACTCTAGGCTCCCTGTATCCAGGGACATGGTGCATAAACTCCAGAAAAGAAAGCGCATTAAAATAAATGAATCCTGCTGTTTCATGGGAAATCTCATTAAAGTACATTAAGTAATTGCTGGAGTATATACTAATTTGACTGTTAAGAGGATAAAATGTGCATAGCTCAGAAGCACTTTAACAAATTCAATAAACAACAGGCTCTCCCGCTCCCTGGAAAACCGGGGAATAATTAGCATTGCCTCTCTGGGTTCTGCCATGAGCACAACACCGGGATTAATACATTAGGATCCCGCTCTACATCAAACAATGGGATACAGCCGTTCAGTCTTACACGGGAATCTCCATGGATACAGATAAAAGCTCATTAATGATGTAAATTAATTACCCTCAAAATGCGTGTTTCGATTTCCAGCTCTGAAAAGTTATCAGTGTGCTTCTTGTCTTTCGATCAGAGACCAGAAACAAAAATCACAGATATGAAAGGGAAATGCAGGGACGATAAGATTTGGGGTATTTTTGTTGTTTTGTTTAGTTTAGTTTTTTGTTCGGTTAAGATCAGTCAGCGGTTGCAGTTAATCAGCTTCCTCGCTCGTAGTCTTCGTTACAGAGACGGCTAATTAATCTCTGGAGTCTCGATCCCGTTGCAGCAAAACGTGTTAATTACCGCTGCCTTCTTTCATTATCGTGAACATCACCGCGTTGCCTGGCACGGCTCGTCCTTTACCGGCGCGGAGAACGAGCGCACAAACCACCGGCGCTTTACCGGCGCGGCGAACGACCCGCGGGTCCCGCCACGCGACTCAGGCCAGGAGGGGGGGGGGGGGGGGGGGGGGGATGCAACTCTGGAACCCGGAACCTAAGTGTACTGAACCCTTTTGTTGTGTCAGGTTTTTCGGAATGTTTTTTTTTTTTTAAATTTTTTCAAAATTCTAAGTGTTCTAGAACTCTAGAATTGTTACATCAGCATTAGAATGTTGGTAAATAACATTCCAATCACAGTTTTTGTGATGTCACACCTTAAAAAGGGGTAAAAGGTGCTCGTCCTGACCACAGTGCTTGTGCCCCCTTGCCTAAGCTGCTCTCACCCCTGGGGTGTTTTTATTTACTGTTTTATTTTATTTACTTTTTTCTTATATTAAAAATATAAACTAAAATCAGGTATGATTACACATGTAACACTAAGGAGGTCAGAATAGTAATGCTGCTTTGGTAAATGCAGTCTTCTTTCTTCAAATTTCTAAATTCAAATAAATGAAACCAATTTATAATCTGATTGCAGTACACATGTAGCTAAGTAACAGGTATGGAATTAAATTTAGCAAAAGTTTCTGTATGAATATAATGGCCCCATTGGAAACATGACATCAGTTATTTTAATTCCTAATTTAATTCCTGATGTCATAGAAAGCAATACAAATGGCCTGTTAAAGTCACAGCTGTGTGTGTGTGTGTGTGTGTGTGTGTATGTATATACATATATATTTATGCACACATACACACAGTATATATATATATATACTGTACCTCAGAAATGAATCATAATATTGTGCATTCGAGCGTAAAATTCACGTTGTGTTATTTTACGGGTTCTGCGTCATGCCTGAGCCCAGCGAAAGGGCATGTTGGAATAAATAACCTTTCACATGTTACGCCGCGCTCCCCATTATCATATAAATTGCATTCTGTGATAATTCTTACATTTAAGTCCATAATAAGAAAATGGGCTTAGCCGTAATTAAGTTATGTATTTCAGCAGCCGGCTCTCTCCGGTCGCCTCCGACTCCGCGGCGTTCTCCGGACCGCAGTGTAGCCCCGCTTATTTAGCTGATATGATTAGTAATACATATATAGCCTATAACAGTCTAATATTTTTTCTGTCAAATAACTGTCAGGTAACAACACATTTGTAAAATCTAATTTTATGCTCAAGTGCCCCTGCTTGCAGTATTCATTCCACCCTCTGTTCACAGACCCACAACTCTCTCTCTCTCTCCCTCCCCCTCTCTTTTCTCCTCTCTCCTCTCTTCTCTTTTGCCCTCTTCTCTGCACTCCATCTTTCTCTCATTCTATTCCTCCCTCTCGCTTTTTTCCTTATCTCTTTTTCCCTCTCATTCTCTCTCTCTCTCTCTCTCTCTCTCTCTCTCTCTGTTCTCCTTCTCTTTCTATTCTTCCTTTGGCTTCTTTTTTCACATTCTCCCTCTGTCCCACCCTCTCTCTCTCTCTCCCCCCTTTCTCTCCCTCCCACCCCTCATCCTCATCCTCTCTCTCTCTCTCTCTCTCTCTCTCTCTCTCTGTTCTTCTCTTTCTATTCTTCCTTTGGCTTCGTTTTTCACATTCTCCCTCTCTGTCTCTCTCTTCCCCCTTTCTCTCTCTCCCACCCTCTCATCCTCTCTCTCTTTCACTCTCTCTCTCCTCCCCATCTCTCTCTCTCTCTTTTCCCCCTTTCTCTCTCTCTCCCTCCTTAGCGCACTGTGTGTTTCTGACTCGTTCTCACTCCTGGATTTCTCTCAGATGGTTTGAGGAGGAAGTGTGTGGCCTTCACACAGCCCTCAAACAGCAGGGTCCCGGGCCTGATTAATAGGGAGTAAGGCCAGCGGCTCCTTTCCAGAACACCTGAGACAGAGCAGCCATACCCGCAGCGGGACCGCGTGGGACCAGCACGGCGCTCGGCGTGAAGGCCAAATGCCCCTCGCCCCCCCCCCCGCGGGTCTGTCTGTACACTGCCCTGTTACCCCGCCCTGTTACCCCCGCGGGGCAGAATTAATTACAGGCCAGACCCCAGGGCTTCCCGACAGGGAGCGCAGGGGCGTCCAACAGAGACAGACACAACCGCACACGCTAGACGGTTGCCTTGGTGTCGCGGTTGCCATGGAGCCCCCTCCCATCCCGTGCTGTGATTGGTCAGAGTCTGCCCCCCCGGCTCCGTGTTTTGCTCACTGACCCACCTGCGGCGGGCGGATCCGCAGACAGGTGCGCGCACGGAGGCCGGACCGATGGTCGCCCTGGCGACGCTGATGCGAGGAGACAGACGGAACCGTCGGCGCCGTGGCGACATTGCCATGCCAACGCTGTCATGCCAGCAACAAAATGTGTCCATGTCGCCATCGGCAGATACCCCACTGCCCATTACATTTGAGCTCCAGATCTCCCACTGTGTGTTCATGCAGAGTGACGAATGAGCTTTCCGCTCAACCACAACCAGCTGGAGAGGAGGACCTCACAACACCACCGGAACCTTCCGGATTCTTCATCTAAACATCTCTTACAACTCCGCTGGAACCTTCCGGATTCTTCATCTACACATCTCTTACAACTCTGGTGGAATCTACCAAATTCTTCATCTAAACATCTCTTAGAACTCCGCTGTAACCTTCCAGATTCTTCATCTAAACATCTCTTACAACTCTGCTGGAATCTACCAAATTCTTCATCTAAACATCTCTTACAACTCCGCTGGAACCTTCCAGATTCTTCATCTAAACATCTCTTACAACTCTGCTGGAATCTACCAAATTCTTCATCTAAACATCTCTTACAACTCTGCTGGAACCTTCCAGATTTTTCATCCAATCATCTCTTACAACTCCGCTGGAATATTCCGGATTCTTCATCTAAACGTCTTTGTGACTTCTGCAGATCTTCAACTATTTTTTCACAAGAGAGAGAGATTCTTTTCAATCTCGTTTTTAAATACAGGGAGAAAACACATGGAGTTGGCAGGGCAGTGAAACCGGACCAACCAGTCACCACCTAATCCCTGTTTTGAGCCAGGAAAAACCCTGCATTAAATGGGTATTTGAAAACAACCTTGGTACAATTGTGAGGATTCTGAGATTTTTTTTTAAATCCATTATCTGTAAAGATTTTTTTTTCTTGGTTCTCAAAGTCTCCCCTTCCTGTCTTGACTGTGACACCACTTCTCATGAGGCTGTGGTTTCCAAACACTCTGCGCATTATAAAAATACATATTTCATACTGTGATTCAAAGTACCTTTCACCCTCTGGCCATCATTCATTTTAAAAGCTTGTAGCTGAAACTAGTTCCTTCCGTTGTGTCTCCAGGATGAAATATTTACGCCATTTCGCTTCTTTGGAATCTCCATAGCATGTTCATGCTAATTAAATGCAGTGAACACCCTGGCACATGTACAGACAGACAAAAAATGGGGTGTCGCCCCCAAACACCTCCATCAATTTGACCCAGTGCGCCCCAAACCTAGACACTGCAAACGCCACCATGGGAGGGAAAACCAGGTCTGACACAAGTGCCAAAAATGAGACCCTCCTGACCATGTGACTCCTACCTTCATCTTAAGATGATTACAGGCCATACAGCTGATCTAGAACATAAGAATTCATAGTGAGGAGAACAGGCCATTCAGCCCATCTAGAACATAGGAATACATAATGAGGAGAACAGGCCATTCAGCCCATCTAGAACATAAGAACATAAGAACACATAATGAGGAGAACAGGCCATTCAGCCCATCTAGAACATAAGAACACATGAGGATAAAAGGCCCATCATTGGCTGCAGAACAGAGAGCATCCAGCAGTGTGTCAGGCCCGGGCTTGAACACACCGAGGGTCTCTGCCTTGACCCATGGTTAAAATATCAATAACAAAACAAAGCAAATTGAGAAACAGAAAACATATTGGGTGCGTAAGCAACAGACAGAGACGAAGCGGGGTGGAGAGTTTCGGTGCCAGAACAGGGAGAATAAAGAGAGAAAATACAAGATGGCAGCGCGGAGGAGAAGGTCGATAATTATAGAAAAGAAAAGTAAAAAAAAAAAAAAAAAAATAAGAAATAAAAAAAAAAATTAACGAGTATTTCGAAATCCATAACCCACAAAAACAACAGTTTCGCTTAGGAGCTGCCATCCAAAACGCTCTCCGCTCCATCCATCCGGATATCGACCAAGTGTCAGGAAAATGCACTGCTCTGGACGAACGCAGAAAGAAAGGGAGCGCCGGCCAATTTCTAAACAAAAAAAAAAAGAAAAACGGGGGGGGGGGGGGGGGGGGGAAGCCGCCAAACCTCCACACCTCCTTTCTCTCCTTCTGTCTCTCCTTTTGTGGGCAGTCCCATTACGCGGGGGCACCCAGGGTCCGTGTCTAACTAGAGGGCACTATTTTCATTAAAAGGGTCGGAGAAAAAGGGGCCCTTATAATGTCACACAACTCCCCGGGTCCAAAAAAAAAAACCCCCGTCGCAAATATTGACGTTCCCCTGGGGACCCCGGGGCCTCCTGATGGAATTGGATTTCCAAAAACAGGCGAGCGTGCGCACGCACAGTCAGATATCCTCCCCTTCGCCGCTCGGACGTCCTGACATTGTAATAGATATCGATCTCGCACTTTAAAGGCCAATTAATATCTGAACTATACAACAGGGGTCGTATACAACCGGGAAATATGCCAGAAGCTGGGTGACCGGTTATTGAATTGAGATGGTTAGCAAACGGCTTAAACGCTAAAAGCCATCCTGGCCCTTTATTACTTAATTATCTGGATGCAGGTGATTCCTTTAGTGGTTGTCTATAAAGTACATTGACAGGTCAATTATTGTCTTTGAGCCACGCGAATTAGATTCCATAGCTCCAGGTGCCAGATAAGTGAAACTGTGTAGCATCTGTGTTTTCTCTCTCTCTCTTTTTTTTAAAGACTTCCTCTCTTGTTTCCTCTCTAAATGTTTAGAAGAATTGAAGAACTGCACCTGTGGTGGTTTTCATTACGGTGACAAAGATTAAAGTTACATAAAGTTAGCCAAATGCAGAAAGACTGCCTTCTACTGTTGGAAGTTGTGATGGCGCTTTGCTAATCTGAGTGCTGTATGAGTTAAGGCAAACGCTCAAACAGAATTACTAAAACACTTTCAATTTTATACCCATAAAAATATGCCCATTGTCATGTACACATACGTACACATGCCCATGCATTCTACATACATCTATTTTATTGTTATTATTATTTTTGTTGTTGTTTTCATTGCTATTAGTTTAAATAAAACATTACCTTTCATAACAGCAGAACCTCTTTTTTTTTTACTGCTATAACCGTACGTCTTTACAGAAACCCAGCCACTCCAGAAGGACAGTGGGAAGAAAAAAAAATGTAAGCCCCTGTTTGACTTTGAACCCGGGTTCGAGGAGAATCATCGACCCCTCTTTCAAGGTGCTTTGCGGAGGAACGAGGGGGGGCAGTAGGGGGCTAAATATAAACCTGGCCCAGTTTTATCGCCGTGGAAACAGGGCAGGTGAAGCTAATGCAGACAAATGAAGGGGCAGACAGAGGCTGGTACGCTCGGGACTCCTCTCCCTAATTTCTGGGACAGAGGCACTAAAATGGAAATTGACTGGCTGCTACCCCACCCCCGCAGCCCCCCGGAACCCAACCAATAACCAGGACCTGACTTTGGTTCCAAGAACTTTTTTATTATTATTCCTTTTCCTGTCTCTCCCTCCTCCTCTCCCTCTCTCTCTTATTCCCTCTCTCTCTCTGTCCCTCTCTCTCTGTCTCTCTCTCCCCCTGTCTCTCTCTCTCTCTCTCTCTCTCTCTCTCTCTCTGAGGTCTTTTTGAATCCATTGTTCAGAAGATTGTTCCCGGTGGGCATCTAAAGCATAATATACGGTCGAAAGCCCTTCACCTCCCTGCACAGTATATGTACGTGTCCTGCCCCATGGAATGGGGATGTTGGAGGGGGGAACGGGGGACATTGGGGGGGGGGGGGGGGGGGGGGGGGCAGGGGGGGGGGGGGTGTAGAAATTGGTGCAGTTGCAGAGAGAAGCATCTGGAAAACCATGTGCACCAGCATCTTTTTTCAGAAATATCTACACACACTCGCAGGTTCACAGGCCATGCATCACTGCAGTCAGGTACGATGGAACCTGACTTCTGAAGAACCCCATTAAATAAAAATAAAAAAAAGAAGGTGATATAGGTTCAGAGGTCAAACAATGCATGCTTCTACTGGGTGCTCCTGTCCCACAATGCACTGCAGCCTGAATGGATTTTTATTTTTCATTTCCTGCTGTTCTTTGTCTGTTAACTGCGTGCTTGGTTCTGGTGAGGTCAGTTATTCTAAAGCTGGATAAATTCTGATCAATGTTAATTCACAGCCCATTACAGTAATTGCTCTAAAACTATAACACGGTGAAGAACTGAGCACAGTCTTGAATACAGTGTGAAGCACTTCTGTGAATCTTTTCAGCAAAAATAGATTTTCAGAGAGGCTGTTCTAGACAAGCACACACACACACACCTACACACACACACACACGCATGCATGCACACCTACACACACACACACACATGCGCACGCATACGCACACACACACCCACACACACACTCACACACACACACACACACACACACGCATGCACACACAAACACACACACACACATGCATGCGCACGCATGCACACACACACACACACGCGCACGCATGCGCGCGCACACACGCACACACGCACACACACACACGCACGCGCACACACACACACACACACACACACACACACACACACACACCCGTGCGGATGTGCAGCGGACAGGAAGCCTCAGACCGGCTCGAAGCAGCACACACCGGAGTGTCAAACTACGCTCACGCTGCTAGCGGTCAGCTCCTTCTTTTCCAGCGCGGCTTGTTTTTATAAAAGCCGCCATTTTAACCTCGGCCCCCTACCACACTATTTCTTGCCACATTGTTGTGCAGTCTTTTCCCCAGAGCTGGAAAATCCAGGTTCAGAAAGTTAAAAGTCCTCGCCAGTATTTTGTTTCGGTCACCCTGGATTTGCTAAATAGCACAATTCTTCAGCCAGGAGGGGGAACTAATCAGTGAGATCAGCTGGCTGAGTTCATGGGTGGAAGAAACACACGGCAGGACCTTAACTTTTGGACCCCCTGGACTTTCCAGCTCTGTTTCTCTCAGCCGATTCAGCGAGCAGAGAGCTGGCACGCTCGCTGTCACACAGACGAAATGTTTACATTCCCCCCAACCCCCCACCCCCCGACAGAACGTCAAACTCAGCAAAAACTGCAACTCAACACCTTCCAAATAAGACTAAAGTGACGCATGTATGCCTTCTCGGAAAAAAAGCATCTCCAGAAGCGTCTGACGGGCACTCTCGTCGCACTTCGGGAACTGTAAATCTGAAACGTCCGTGTGTGGAAGAAGGGAAAGGAGGCTCATCAGTTTTGGGGTACAGGGGGGACACCGAGCAGCAGAGCTCTGAGGTCATCGCGGACATAAGGGTGGCACTAAAAAGCTAACAAGCTCCTGCCCTTGAGAGGGTATTCCGTGCAAGCATAAACTTTTAAACAGCTTCGTTACTGGCCCTTTAATAACTGGATGCTGACCAAAAGCACCATTAGACGACCTTCCACGGGAAAATCTATTGCGTCTGACGACTTCTAATAAACAGTCCCAGCATGGCTCTGTCCGACAAATCATTCAGGAATTTATGTTTTTCACAATAACATTCAAAGTCTTATATTCCACAAAAATACAGTCGTCTGGGATGATACAAAACCTTTTACGAGAGGTTATAAATATTAGTGATACCTCTTATAGTTTTTTAAAATAATCTTTCAATTCCCTCTGACAAAGGGTGAAAAATGTCCCACCATAACTCTGTAGAAAAGCACTGAAACAAAATGATTATGAAACCCATAACTGGCATTCACACATATTCAACACGTTATTCACATCACATACCTTCAACAGACTACACACACCACACGCATTCAACATGCTACACACACCACAGATATTCAACACGCTACACACACCACACGCATTCAACACGTTATTCACATCACATACCTTCAACAGACTACACACACCACACGCATTCAACATGCTACACACACCACACGCATTCAACACGCTACACACACCACACGCATTCAACATGCTACACACACCACACGCATTCAACATGCTACACACACCACAGATATTCAACAGACTACACACACCACACGCATTCAACACGCTACACACACCACAAATATTCAACACACTATACACACCACATGCATTCAACACGCTACACACACCACACACATTCAACATGCTACACACACCACAGATATTCAACACACTATACACACCACACGCATTCAACACGCTATAAACCGCGCGATCACGCAAACACGCCACAGCGCACGGAGAACACGCCTGCACTGTCAGTAATCAGCCACAGAGAGACCCCATCTTCTGGAACACACATCCGCTGCCAGAGCCAGGAGTGTGTTAGCCCTCCGTCTCTCTGCATCGTCAGGGAGTTATCGAGCTCTCCGATCTCTGTAGTGGAGCCCTGTCCAGACCTTCGCTGGGGAAAGGGGGGGAGGGGGGGTTGGCTCTGAGTCACCCACACTTGTTGTTGTTGCCCCCCCCCCCCCCCCTCGTGTTTTCCCCGTATTGAAAAGGAACTGACCCTCTCCCATTACCAGCACTGCATTCATGAACACATTTCATAGCAGGCGTGTCATTGTTGGGTTGCGTGTGCAGCCGGCCAATCAAATCCACCGATGCGGTGAACAGTCGGGGCGGATGAAAGGCCACTGTGCTGGGTGGGGGGGGGTGGAGGGCTAAATTAACTGATTAATGGCTTCCAGAGTGGGGGGGGGGGGGTTACGAGGGGTTTGTCGAAACCCTCCCCTCCTGGCTCCCTGGGCGTTTCCTGTCGGTTTATTTTCCCGCCCTTTTCTCGCGAGGTGGTGGTCCAGCTCGCTGCGCGGTGTAAATTGTTTGCTTTGTTCCCTCTGATCTCCGACGCCGACGCTGCCGCCTTCTGACAGGCCGACAGCGTGACACCTGAGGACCCGCCGGCTTTTTACCTGAGAAACAGAAATAAGAATCGCTCGGAGTGCCTGAACGCCAGCGAGCGCGGGGGGGGCGGGGGGGGTGTCAACTCTTTCTCCACACCTGACACGAGCGCATCTGTCAGAAAGGAACGCTGCACACACAGACAGAAACGGTTTTTAAAAAAGGACTTTGGGTTCATCGAGTATAGTGGCAAAAATACCTGCTTAGCTTACTGAAAATACATCACATTTACATTTCCATTCTCTTTTTTCTTTCTTGGATTTCCTTCTGGATAAATGTTACATTTAAAGCTTAGGTCATCTGTATAATCTTAATAAATACCTCGTTGTGTTAAAGGTGGTGTTAGGTTACTAGAACACTTAGTCTTCATAAATGTTCTCCACCCCTGTTCGTCGTCCTTGATTAGTGTCTGAGGGGGGATGGTAATCCAATTTAAATGCCTAAATTTAATCTCATCCTCTCCAACTGTATAACAAAAAAAGGCCAGCCATACCAGATTTTGGTGTTAAGGAGTCTAACTTCGGTTTGCTTAGTGGATATTTACTTTTCCCGCATACATGACATCAGCGTTAAAAAAGCGCAAATACAATTTATGTGTATAGAGCTTTTTACACAGAACTGTCACAAAGACGCTTTACAGAGTAGCAAGGCAAGAGGCAGAGCAAAAAGAGCAAACACCAGACCTGAACCCCCAAATAGCAAGAGCATAAGGTTAAAAACCTCAAACGGCGGCAAGACAAAAACTCCCCGATGGGAAGAAATCTCCAGAGCACTACAACAATTCAGCTCTGTGTGTGTGTCAGCTTTCCAGAAGGGCAGAACTCGCCCTCCCGCCAAATCCGGGACACATTTCCCAACCGAGAGCAGGGAAAATAACCCCCCACCCTCCCTCTCCACCCTCCCTCCCCACCCTCCCTCTGCACCCTCCCTCTCCACCCCCCCCTCCACCCTCCCGCTCCACCCTCCCTCTCCACATAGCGCAGCGAGCACAGCCTTCTGGCGCGGCGTGTGGCTAATGCCTTTATCGAGTGGAGCAAGCGCTATTGATGGCAACAGAGAGCGGCTGGGGGAGAAAGCCGAGCCTGATATTGTTTTCGGCTGTTTAACATTTGTGAGAACACACTGGGGTGGGAGGGTGGGAGGGGGGGTCTCCGGGCTGCCCGCCGACTGCCACAATGCTGTTTGTTCTGAATCAGGGCCAGGGGTACAGAGTACAATGGGCCCGGTACCGCTGGGAGGCGGGGAGTGTACCTGGAGCAAACAGCAGGGCTAGCGCAGCTAGCGTGAGAGGTCCGTTATGGGAGGGAGGGGGGGGGGGGGGGGGGCAACCGAAGAGCGGGATTAAATAATAACACCGACAATGAACCGACAGCTCTGAGCTTCCGAGCGGACAAGCTCATTACCCGAGACGGATTTATTCTGCTCATTTTTTTTTGAGAGAGAGAGAGAGAGAGAGAGAGACAGAGGAGAGGGAGAGAGACAGAGGGAGAGAGAGAGAGAGACAGAGGGAGAGAGGGAGAGAGGAGAGAGAGAGAGGAGAGAGGAGAGGGAGAGAGAGGGAGAGAGAGAGAGAGGGGAGGGAGAGGAGAGAGGGAGAGAGGGAGAGAGAGAGGGAGAGAGAGAGAGCTGACTGGTTCAGGTTTCCGGTAAGCGCGCGCGGCTCTGTCCTCGGCTCGGCGCTGTTCCTGTCCCGCTCTGGTGGCACACGGCGCTCTCCTCGCTCTGCCACGGCGCTGCCACACGTGCTCTCGGGCTTCCAGCAGGTTAGAGCGAGAGAGCGAGAGAGAGAAAGAGAAACGAACACAAACCCAGGGTGTGTTTCAGTCGAAAGGAACAAATGTTTCCGTCTGTTTCATTGTTATTACAGACCAAGGTCACGTTCTAGTTTTTTTTTTCTGTTCCCCATCATATTTTACAGTGAGAGCTGAACGTCAGCGTGACATTGATGTTAAGAATATGGGGCAGGATGGCGCTGGGGTGAAGGTGGAGGTTAGAACAGTAGCTCTACCGCACAATTGGTGCGTGACCCACCTTCCCATGACCTACCCGACCGATGGACCGGTAACCCAGGTTACGCAAGATGCTTTTGCGATAACACCGTTCGTTCCCTACGCCACGTTAGAACGCATTTATGTCTCCGACTTTCCGCTGAAAACGCTCCCAAGCGCGTCACGCATTAACTGCCCAACTTCCTGCCAACATCCCCTTGATGTTTAACAGAAGGAGGGATGAGGGAGGAGAGGACGGGCGGCCATGTTGGAACGAAGAGAACAGAGGGGCAGCGATGACAAAACAAAAAAGCGCAGATCGGAAAAAAGAGAGAAGAGCATTGTTTCTGTGCCTCGTGTATAGGTCACTGTCCATTGGTCGGAAGTGACCAATGGCCACACACACTCATTTATCCCCCGCCCACACAACCTATGCGTATGAGATCACACACACCGTCTACACAATCAATCCATGGACTCGTTTGGCAGGCGAGACATGCCGCTCAGTTATTCATCCCATAATATTTCCCTCCAAATTAATCCTCATTCCAAGTGACAGGGAGAATTAGACGATAGCTTACCAGGTAATTTCGTACATAATTATTTTCTTTCAATGGGAGTGTCACATAACCACAGGAGATTGAACTTGAATGCACAATGCCTCACCAAAACATTTCCCCCTGCAATTTATTCAGTCAAACAAATCAATTAATGTACAAAAAAATAAATAAATCCAAATACTCAGAGCCTGATTCTATCAACAAAAAAAAAAAACAAAACAAAGGAAACTGTGCATGAGAACGCATCAACAGCTGCCTAAACCGATGTTTTAAGTGCCTAAATAACAAACGCAGCCAAAAACCATCTTCATAATTAATTTTTTTTTCAGACAGGTAAAAATAATGACTTTTTAAGAAACCCGTTGAGCACAATCAGCTTTTCCGCCTACTTTCTGCTGATGCAAAATGCAAAACATTCACTGTCTGCTCTCTGTAAACTCCTTCAGAATTCGTTGTCTAAGAAATTGATGGAAATTTCCGTAAATACATCCTGCTGATTTCAGCAACAAAATAAAAAAGAATCCACAAAAAAAAAAAAAAAAAACCTAAACTAACCAGGCAAAGAAAATGCGAAAGTCAGCATTTTTGTCTAGGCTTAACAAACGCACCCTTAATGAGACACAGGATGTGCTGATTGTAATAAAATTTGAAGGGAAGCATAAGATAATTCAATGTAAACTGGAGTGAGAATCAATCAAAACAAAAGTAATAATTTGAGTGATTTTCAGAAAATCTATTCTCAAAAGCATTTATAATCCCACAGCTGTTTAACACAGAACGAACTGTTGGGAGGGAGAGAGGGAGAGAGGGCGAGAGTGCAGTGAATGAATCTATTGAAAGTTCCTGCTAATAAATACAGAAGAAAGGTTGTTTTGAGGAAAGGGGTTCAGATTAATTAGTCCATGAATGCCCAATATTTTATGCTTATTTATGTGTTCATTTTTAAAACTCTAAACCAGAACACTTGCAAAATACGACATGCTTTTCGGTGTGATTCATTTAGAAGTACCGATGAAAAATTACTTTGAGACAGGACAAAGAGCAATGTGGCAGATTCAAGTTATTCAGCCAATTTCTGCTTATTAAAAAAAATAATAATAAAATGAAGACAACGATCAAAGCATGTTATTTTTCTTTTTTTCATATTTTCCTTTCCAAATGTGTCTCCATATTTGAGTACAGAGATTCTTTGCCTCAGCAAATACAAATTAAACATAAGGAATTTGCTCCTTTTAGAAATTAACTGAGGCTGCAGTAATTGCTCATTTGATTATGTAGGCAACACATGCCAAAAACGCAAGGGACAAGCCAAGCACACATTCACTCTGAGAACTTCAAACAAATGAAACATCTCCTGTCTTATTCAGGCCAGGAAGCATTTCATACTTTGTACTCCAGCACAGTAGGTGGCAGTATGCACACAACCTGCATTAAAACCAGAAGATGACAAAGGAGAAGAATTAGCTGCATTTGGATCCACTTTAACATGTTCCCTTCCTTTGCCTCTCTTCCCTGAAGTCAGCCATCTTGTGATGAAATTTGTGACGTGCAACAAGTGAACTTAACACGTGCTCTGCAAGGGAGGACAGATGAGAAACAAAACAAAACAAAACCAAATAGCCCTATCCTCTCTTCATCACATGGAACACTGCGCATTGTGGGATTCCCTTTTAGTCAGAATCTTGCACTTCATACCCTTTGTGGGAGGGAGTAAAAAAAAAAAAACAAGGGAGCGAGGGAACATAATCGCTCCCTCCCCTTTCATAAATTGGAACCAAACACATTTGAAGCAAGGGAGGGAACGTCAGGAAGAAAAGCACAAAACTCCCACAAAAAAGCACCCTTAGGCCCGAAACATTCCCTGTGTAAGAACGCGAACGCAGACGCTTCGAGCTGCACAAGTCCGGTTTCACGCGTCGTAGCTAAAACACGTCACCTGAAATTCTTAACGCGACGCAAGCGCGAGCTGCAGTGTCGAGCATCGCAGCGAGGGGGCGCTACAGCAGGCAACAACAGGACAGAGCCGCCTTCTTCCGTTCGTGCCTTCGTATGCTCAGTCTTTCGCAACTGCTCTGGATCGCCCCCTTGAGGACTTGAGGGATAACTACCCTCCGCAGGGGCATGAGAGCTTCACTTTGAGTGCTAGCGTTAGCATTAGCGTACTTACGCGCGGCACGTTTCTGGCCTCGGTCGTCCTGGCAGCAGGATTCTGGGAGAAGGCCGAGCGGTCACAGCCCGTTTTTCTATTTTCTCTTTCTCTTTTTTTTTGTCAGTGAGACCACGGGCAGCGCCGCTCTGGGCCGCAGATCCCAGATGCCGTAATACGGTTATGGCCATTATAAAACCATTGTCAATAACTCCGGTAAGTACCTAAAATATCCTCTGCCGCACATAAAAACCGGGCAAACATAAAACAGGAACGCGAGCAGAAAGACCAAAAGCCCGAAGGACAGGGAGGGGGCCCCGTCCGGCTCAGTTCAGGCTGAACCGACTCCCTCTGAGGCAGAAAGTGCCGTGTTTGTGACCTATGGTGACTATTTTGTTAATCTGAAGCCACATGCTTGTCTGGTCTCATCCTCCTAAGACCCCACTAAATTCATTTTTCTCCCCCACAGGACACCAGCCTCTGGCCTCAATATCAAAAACCATAAATTGTTCTTTGCGGAAACCCATGGGGAAAAAAGGGACATTCAGTAAAAATAAAATAATATTTTTTGAAGATACTGTCACAGCAACGTGCTTTTGTCATCCAAGAATATCAAAGTACTTAACCTTATTTTCTACCTCTCGGGCCCCTGGTGGATATTTTAGAGCTTTTATTTTCAGCTCTGCGCTTTTTTTACTTCTTTTTTTGCCGTACTCCATCGGGTTTGCGTTATTTATTTTTATTATTTTCTTTCAGAAAACGTCCTTGAACCCCCTGTTGCCGTGAGTGTTTTTATGCCTTATTTAATTGAACCGCAACACGTAGCCTCTGTTTGGGGGCCGCACGCATTTTTTCAAGCAGCCTCGTTCGTTAAAAAGATTTTAATTTTAATTAGGCACGTTCGGGACTCTGCCGCCTATTCAAGCCTCCGCGATGTCCGAGGCGTCGGCCCGTCGCTGTAGAAGCAAACAGAAATGAAACGCGCTCCCCCAAAAAGCTATTGATTGGCTACACAGCTTGCATGACAGATGACCTCAATATCCGCGAGGAAATTAATGAGGGCCTAAATTTAGTGCTGCAGTGTAATGGCCGGGCCCGCGCTCTGAATTATTAGCAGGTGTATAACATTGTTATCTCCGGTGATAGAAAGCATGTCCGAATGAAGGGCCATTGTAATGAGTTTATGATGGGCCGTATTCTGTACAAGAAGAATCACTTTAAAACTCACAAAACAGGATCGTCTCCGCGGTGCGAGACTTGTACGAGGCTAAACTGAACCAGGCTGCGTTTGAATGGTGATTTGGGGGTTTCTTTGTGAGCTGTATGTACAACAACAGCAACAACAACAACAACAACAACAACAACACTTAGGTCGGGTGGTTAACTGGATTTTCTAACGTTTCCAGAATCTGAAGCCAGATGAAAATTTCAGATTCCATCCAGCAGGCAGCTTCAAATGCCAGTGCTTTTAGTGCCAAAGGGGTTTTAGGCTGTGGGTTTAACTTTCTTTTTTAAACCCCCTTGAAATTTGGCTGTTGTCTCATCGCTGCTCGTTGCCTTGACAACAATCTGTGGAACAAACTCCAAGCGATGCTTGTAAAGAGGGGTTAAGCCTGTTAATTGATGTGCATGTTCTGAGTGCGTGCGTGTGTGTTTATAATGTGTGTGTATGCGTATATGTGTGTGTGAATGTGTGTGTGTGCATATATGAGTGTATGTGTGTGTTCATATGTGCGTGTGTGTGTTTGTATATATCTGTGTGTGTGTGCGTGTGTTTGTATATGTGCGTGCGTGTGTATGTGAGTGTGTGTGTTAGTGTGTAGT
>CM045883.1:2617427-2629927 GCA_025169545.1 Anguilla japonica | reverse complement strand
GCAGGGGGCGCTGTGACCTGCTGACACAGCCGATGCGCGGGCAGACGTTCCCTCGCGTCCGCGTGCGCGGCGTCTCTCCGTCTCCTCCCGCCCAGAGACCCCGCCCCCGCCCCCGCGGCGCGGCGCGGCACGCTGCAGGAGCGCGGGAGAGCAGGTAATTACCCTGCGCGGCGGGAATAGCGGTATCAGCAACGTGCTGCGCCGCGACGCGCCAGATCACATGACCTCTGACCTCTGAAGCCCCCCAAGACACCTTGAGCAGGTATGGGAAGCTCAAGGTGTCTTTGGGGGGGGGGGGGGGGGGGGTTTAGAGGTTGGGGAGCAGAGTGAGAGGAGCCATGCGCTGCATACAGGGGACCGAGGGGGGGGGGGGGGCGGGGGGGTGTGGTGTGAGGAAAGAGTCCGTCACTCAACCGAGCGGCACTTTCACCCAGCAGAGCCCAGCAGCACAGATTAGCATAGCGACGGCTGCGCTACGTCCTGGAACCGCTACGACCTCCAGATCGAGCGAACGTCCGCGGCCTGCGAACGCCCGTCACGCGTGTGCTGACATTCCAGCGCCGCGTGTAAACACACACTCCGCCACACGCACTCCGCCACACGCTGTGAGGCCATGCACCGTCCTGCCCCCCCCCCCAGGCCCGCACACTCTGCAGACGTGTCACAGACGCAACGTCGGCTGCGAGCTGAATCCCTTCGCCTGTCCACCCGCGCGGCGCGCTTTCCCTCCGCCAGCGTATCGACCGCGGTCGGCCGGATCGGGCCGGAACGCCAGCTAAAGCCGAGCCTGGGGTCCCGCCTGGCTTAATTATGGGCCTGATGAAATATTGAGCGGGTATAACTGCTCAGGGGGGCCGAGGAAAAACGGGAGGAGACTGGCACTCAAAGCCGCCACCTGCCCCCGGGCATGCTGGGACAGCGTTCAAACACGCGGCCCGCAATAAATCCAGTAATTACAGTTAGCGGTAATTACTGCACGCGATGTAGCACACTCCGATATTCGTGTTCATGTGAACCCGTTAAGGTGTGAGGTCACAACTACACGATTGGAATGTTCTTAACTGGACATTCTAATGCTGATGTCACAATCACCAGCAATCAGTAACTGAAAGCAGCAGAGTTCTAGAACGCCGACTTAGGATTCTGGAAAAAAAACCAACTCTTCAAAGGGTTAAAAAAAAAAAAGATTTCTGGGTTTTGAGGAATGATCAGAGGTGGAAAGGGACACCAAAAAGTAAACACGAGGCCCATCTGGTTCCCTTTGTTCACCAAAAGTTGTAAACAGGTGTGTGTGAGTGACAGGGGGCTGGGGGGGGGGGGGGGGGGGCTGTCCCTCGGTTGATATCCTTCGCCACGCGAGAAATTTAATCTGTGGTGATGAGCGGCTGTCGCACACACCTGATACCTCGCCGTGAACAGCGTGCACAGGTGGGCCGCCAGACCGCTCATCAGCAGGACCCCGCTCATGACAGGAGGTGATCAATTACTTAATCAATTACTCAATCAATTAATCAATCAATCAGACTGTCAGGCACTGTCAGGAGAGGCCACTCGACCTGCCCAGAGGCCTGCATGACAAATTAACCAAAATGTACTTTCAGGAGAAAGAAAGTACTGAGTACTGGTGAGAATAAATATGTACACACACCCATCCACACACACACAGGCGCACACACACACACATGGTTTCCTCCTCCGCACTCTCTCACACACACACACACACATGGTTTCCTCCTCCGCACTCTCTCACACACACATACACACACACAGCTTGCTCCTCTGCACTCTCACACGCGCACTGCCCCCATGGTGATCGGACAAGTGCTCTTGCCCCAGGGTTGGAAAGGTAGGGCACCTGACCTCAGTGAAGGCAAGAACAGAACACCCCACCTGGGACTCCAGGTCTCGGGTCCGAGGGTGGAGGGGGGGGGGGGGTGCGGGGGGTGCGGGGGTGGAGGGGGGCGGGGGTGGTGTATCTATGAGGCAGTCAGAGGGATTAGCGTAGAGGCATTTTGTTACCGTGCTGGCTACGCTGGACGGGCTGCTGGTTAGATGGCAGATTCAGCCTGCAGATATCCCCATTAGCTTCTTAGCCCTGTTCATTAGCGCTAAGTGCTTTAATTGATACTCCTCTCCCGCAGATCACTTTCCTCACCGGCAGCCACGTCTCCTGTGCGTCAGGTGCGATGGAATGACAAGTCCCTCCTACCTCTGTCCTTCTCTCTCTCTCTCTCTCCCCCCGTCTCCCTTTCTCTCTTTCTCTCCCCCTCTCTTTTCTCTCGCCTTCTCCTTCCCCTCTGCGTACTCAGTGAAGCGGGTCCAGCAGATTGGCTCGTTGGGTCGTTATTACCGTAGCGACGGTAAGCCTCACGGCACGGCGAGGCCTTCGGACGCAAAACTCGACACTGCACCGAAAAAAAGGCCCTTTGAGCTTCTCTCTAGACCTTATTTTTGTTTATAGAAAACGGGGCGTTCTCTGAGGTGTGAGTATACAGATACACACACACACACACACGCACACACGCACACACGCACACACGCACACACGCACACACGCGTACACACACACACACATGCATGCGCACACACACACACGCATGCGCACACGCGCACACACACACACGCATGCGCACGCGCGCACACACACACACACAGAAATGCCAGTTTCATTTTGGCGTGAGTGAACCCCGGCTGGCTTATCGCAGGCATACTGGCTCATCTTGAGAGAAATCCAATAAAACAGGAATTACCTGCTCCAGTGACTGACACTGTGTGCCCTAAACCTGCACCGGCCCTGCACCTCTCTCTCTCTCTCTCTCTCTCTCCATCTCTCTCTCTCTCTCTCTCTCTCCATCTCTCTCTCTCTCTCCCTCCATCTCTCTTCCTTTCCATCCCGCTCCCTCCTTCTCCTTCTCTCTCTTTCCCTCTCCGTCCCACTCTCTCCCTTTCCATCCCTCTCCATCCTTCTCTATCCTCCTCTGTCTCTCTCTGCATCCCTCTCTCCTCCTCTCTACCTCTACATCCCTCCCTATCCTCTTCTCACACATCTTACCTCTTTTCCTTCATCCCATTCTCTTTCTGTACAATTATCTCTCCTCTTCCTCATTCTACATTTCTCTATACCTCCTCTCCTCTCCTCCATCCATTCTTCACCTCACCTCTCTCCTTCTCTCTGCACAGTATATTCCTATATAACTATGTGCTCTCTCTCTCTCTCTCTCTTTATGTATATCCCTCCCTCTTTCTCTCTTTCCCCCTTTATCGCTCTATGTATACCCTTCACACTCATCTCTCTCCCTCTCTCTCCCTCTCCCCGATGCCATTTCAGCGCTCGGCATGCTGGGAAGGGATGCATATCAGGCACGCCACAGTTTCAGACTCCACCTTAATTACAGCAAACACACAGGAAGGAGTGCGCTGCTCCAGACAAGGGAGGGAGGGAGAGAGGGATGAGGAACGAGGGAGAGGAAGAGAGAGGAGGAGAGAGGGAGGAAGAGACGGAGGGAGAGAGGGAGGGAGAGAAGGGAGAGGGATGGAGGTAAGAGAGACAGAGAAGAGGAAGAAGGGGATTGAGTGAAAGAAGAGCACCTAGACAATAAAGATAATTTAACTGCAATGAGTTCTCCCGAAGGACCAGTCTCTCCTTGGGAGAGACAACAAGACTGCTCAACAATATTGTAACACTTAAACACACACACACACACACAACAACCACACACACACACACGCACACACGCACACGCACACAACCACACACACACACGTTCATGAATGCACACTTGAGTATATGTTTGTATGTGTGTGCATGTGCATGTGTATGAGAAAATATACATGCTTGTGTGTGTGTGTGTGTGCGTGTGTGCTCACGTGCGTGTAGGGAAGAATGTATGTGCATGTCAGCGTGCGTGTGTTCGTGTGTGTGTGTGTGCGTGTGTGTGTGTGTGTGTGCGTGTAGGGAAGAATGTATGTGCATGTCAGCGTGCGTGTGTTCGTGTGTGTGTGTGCATGTCAGCGTGTGTGTGTTCGTGTGTGTGCGTGTGTGTGTGTGGTTGTGTGCGTGCGTGTGTTCGTGTGTGTATGTGCATGTCAGCGTGTGTGTGTTCGTGTGTGTGTGTGTGTGTGTGTGTGTGTGTGTGTGTGTGTGTGTGTGTGTGTGTGCGTGTGTGTGTTCGTGTGTGTGTGTGTATGTGTGCGTGTGTGTGTGTGTTCGTGTGTGTGTTTGTGTGTGTGCGACTGCACTAATTGCCATCTGGAGACACGGCGCTTCGTGCAAAGACGTGCAGCGCAGTCTTGCCGCCGCTATGCTAATGAGATGCTAATGGAGTCCATAACATGAGCCCTTTCGCTGGAGGGGAATCCCCCCAGGTGAACCGCGAGCCGCCGCGGCTTCCAGTCAGGTGGATAAGCGCACCGCCTGACGAGCGCCGAAAGATTACTGCAGAGCCGGCGGGGCGAGGGGCAGGCGGGCGGACGGGCGGGCGGGCGGGCGGGCGGGCGGGCGAAGTCATGCGAAGAGAGAGACGGGACCTCAGGTCCGTGTGAACACCGGCTGCCGCGCTGCGGAGCAGAGACATCCAGAACGAGGCGTGCGGCTGCCTGCGCGGTCGCACCGCACTGTAGGCTACAGCCAAGGGACCGCGTTGGGTTTAAACACACTTTAAACGGCCTGGTTTTTTAAAAATAACTGCCGCTCGGTCCGATCCGTGGCGCACTCAAACACTAAACGCACGCGCTGCTGCGCGGGGTTAAGCTAGTCGCGGGGCCGTGAGAGAGCGTTCTCCTAAATTATTGACGAGACCCGTCTTCGGGTGAAACGGTATCCCTCCCCATCGCACACCCGCTCATGGAGAAACGCACGCCGTGCATAAATGAGTAACCTATCCGCCATCCGCCCGTGAATTCGCTCGGATCCGCGGGGGCCGAACACGAGGCAGAGCCGCCCCTGCCGTGGAAGCAGCTCTGCTTCGCCTGATCCCCCCTCCACGTGACGGACTTACTGAGCGTCAGGAAGCTGACCCCAGAGACGTAATAAAACAGCACGTTGCCCAGGGTTACGGGCCGGGCAGGGGGGCAGGTGTTAAAGCCGTGGAGTGTGTTGGGTGCCGGTGCAGTGCAGCACATGCGTTACTCATTTAAGTGTTTTTAGGCTGAAGTCCGCGCACCTCGCGTCCCAGAGCTGAACTGGCTGCTGATTGGAGGAGAAGGCATGCAAGCCCTGCAGCCAGCGGTGGCCGCCAGGACTGCGGATTGAGATCACTTCATTAAACCTTTCTATCGAAATAAACAAATAAAAATTTAAAACATAAATACACGTTCAGGAGGAGTAAAGTAAAAAACCGAACAGGAGGGTTGTGTTGGAACGCGTGGCGTGGGGAAAGGGCACACGCCGGGGTTTGGGGGATCAGGGGGAGCCCCGACTCTCTCGCGCCGCATTCCGGAACCCCGCGTTAGCATTCCGCCTCAAATTGAATCACCGTGGCGATTTGAATTCCGCCGCTGTACGACCTCTTATTTATTCATAGCTTTTTCTCCCATTAAATCTAATAATTCTTTTTTCTCTCTCTCTCTCTCTCTCCCTCTCTCTCTCCCTCTCCCTCTCTCTCTCTCTTTCTCTCTCTCTCTCCCCCTCTCTCTCCCTCTCTCTCTCTCTCTCTCTCTCTCCCCGCGCCGTGCTCGCACTGCCTAACCCCTGAACCATTCCACTGCTCAGCCCGAGGACCAACAGAACAGGAATTAGGAGGAGAAAAAAAAAACATCTTCAGCTTATAATGGGAAAAAATGCCGAACAAAAAACTATATCTGATTATTGAATATGTTTTTCTCTTCTGTTTTTTGAAAGCACAGTCAGTCCTCCTGTCCAGAGGAAGAACACATTTATTTGTGTCCTTTTTCTTTCTTTTGTTTTTTGTTGCCGAAGCTTGGCAAGGCCAGTAATTACCCAATTATATTGATACATTTCAAATCTGCCTCTTGTTTACACTTTGCTGGCCCCTCGAATTATGGCCGACGCCGCGCCTGACAAGAAAATTATGAAAAGGGGCGCAGCGGAGGGACTAGCGCCGAGCCCGCCGCGGGTCCCCCGCCACAGAAACAATCAGACTTTTATAATGAATGATTTGTCCCGTCCTCACCTCTCTCTCTCTCTCTCTCTCTCTCTCTCTCTCTCTCCCCCCCGAGCGACAGACTAAACTCCGCTCCGCTAACGCTTCCCCGGGCTTCTGCAAATCAATGAGCGCCTCTTAGCGAAAGCAGGCGAGAATTATGACCGAATGCGCCCGGAACCTTCTGCCAAAGCTGCCCATTTTCATCTCTCTCGCTCGCTCGCTCTCTCTCTCTCTCTCTCTCTCCCTCCCTCCCTCCTTCCATCTCTCTCTCGTTCTCTCTCGCTCTCTCTCTCCTCTCTCTCTCTCGCACTCTTGCTCTTTCTCTCTCTCTCCCTCCCTCCTTCCATCTCTCTCTCTCTCTCGCTCTTGTTCTCTCTCTCTCTCTCTCTCGCTCTTGTTCTCTCTCTCTCTCTCTCTCTCGCTCTCTCTCTCTCTGTTTCTCTTGCTCGTTCTCTCTCGCTCTCTCTCTCTCTCTCCTCGCCAGGATGTTAAATTTGACAGTGTGTTTACTGTGCTAGCTACAGAAAACTGAAGAGCTTAGCTGTTGTCAGGGGCTTGATGAACATTAACGCTTTCAGAATATCCAGAGGGGGCTCTTTCTTAACGCTGTTGCTGTGTCACGATGACTGCTTTTCCCCTCACGGTTAGTTCAGCAGTCGTTTTTAGGGCATGGCTCGGAGGACAGGGGACTTCCAGGGAGAACAGTAATTTGGGCTCTGTCTACAAGCATGCAGGTTTAAAAAATGTTTATTTTTATCCCACTATTTTTTTCTTCAATTCACAAGAAAGAGAGGGGAAAAAAATCCCACTAACTACCAAATGGATTTTATTTAGGCTGCATCCCCCAGTTCAGCCAATTTGGAAAATGAATTGAAATTAAATAAATTAATCCACACAGAACCATTATGGACATTTTATTTTTCTAAATTTAGGAATATAATTTCAGCTCCTTTCCCTTGAATTGACTGAATCACATGGAAACGACTTCCCTGCCCAACGACCAGCACAGCCTGACAATTATCTCCACACAGCACAGCTGTGGACAGACGGAGGACAACTCTTCCAGCCCTTCGAGCATCAGAAGGACAGCGAGCTCTCCGCAGCCTTCACCCGCAGAACACCCCACAGCTGCAACCTCAGGCACTCTGTTTTTTTATTATTTTGTATGGTGGGCACTGGAGGACACACATAAAAAATAAATAAATGCAAAATGTTCCAGTTTACAGAAAGGCTGCCGCCATGGCCCAGAGATCGTGGCAGTTTAGAGATCACAAATCTCCAAACAGATTGCAAATTTAAATTAAAACTGAGGAGTAGGGTTTTTTTTTTTGGAAAGTCAGTGTTCTAGAACTCCACTGCTTTCAATTGCCAGTATTGATTGTGACATCAGCATTAGAATGTTAACCCACTGATGTGAAAGGCCATAAATACGTGTTTAGAATGTTCTTAGCTGAACATTCTAATGCTGATGTCACAATCACCACTGGTAACTGAAAGCAATTGAGTTCCTGAACACCAACTTAGAATTTAGAGAAAAAAATGCTGACGGACCTAAACGATGTCAAAGAAATAGGAAGCCGAACCAACAGATGAATAGCTGTCAATCATTCCAGGCACAACCAATCGCACATGGACGTCGCTGTCACGGAAACGGCTGACCTTTGCGCGCATCTAAATTCACCGCTTTTCAATTTCCCAGAAATGTTTGAACATCACCAACGGCACCGTCAGAACAAGTTCAAAGACACGGAGGCTCAAAAATTATTAAATTAATTCTTATTTATTCTTTTGATTTATTTATATTTTCAAAGATGAGCCAGCTTAACATTCCAGACGCTTCATGTATAGCCTTATCGGGGAAAAGCGTGTCTGAATTTAAACTTATCACTAAATGACATAAAATAATCTCAAAACTTCCAGAGCATATCTGAGGATGGAAACAAGCTGTGCATACTGATTTAGCTTCAGACGTTTTCCGTTTCCTCTTTACTCCACTTTTCAGCTCCAACGCCTCACATTTACCAGTTTTTTTTTTTTTAATTTCCTGATGGTCTGCTGGGTCCATCTGTGAAGGCCTCTTTCAGTGACCACTGGAACCAGTTCTCAGTTTCTCAGCGCCTGTGAAAACTCTTCGACAGCCTGCCGCTCTAATTGTCCTGCGTTTTAGAGTCCCACGGTCCTCTGCTCTCCCCGAGCACGACGGAAAGGTCTTCAGAACACAAACGGGAGTGAAGATATTCACGGGGAAAAGGGTCACTATGGCAACGTCAAAATGTTTTTTAAAAAAAACACAGTTACGTGGAGCGGAATAAATGTACAAGCTGAAGTACAGAATTGACAGTGATACATAAATCTGATACACAATCTCTTCCTTTTACTGTTCATGAGCTTCCTCTTACTCTAAGGTACTGTGTCCAATCAGGATTACTCATTTCGCTGACAGTTTCTTCATCCTGTCATGAATGTGTTACTCTTCAGCTCAGTGACTTTAAGCCCTATGCTTTTTGTCTCTTTGTCGCAATATGGTGCCAATGATTTTGCCGTTTTTATTTTTAAGTTTGTCTTTGGTGTTTGAGTTGTGTTTGTGTGCAGAGTGCATTTTATGCACCGGCTATGTACAGTAGCTTTTCCTCAGAAAAAAGGGATCAGTTAACCTTTAAAAAGCAGGGTTTTTTAAATCAGTGTTCCAGAACTCTGTTGCTTTCAGTCACCAGTGGCTATTGTGACATCAGCATTAGAATGTTCAGTTAAGAACATTCTAAACACACATCTGTGATCCTACGTGGTGAAGGAGTTAAGGGTCACACTGCACACAACGTGCATAAAAATGACACGTACTTGTATATTATATTTGCCACGCCACACAGCCGTATTTTTTTATTGTTTTTTTTTTATGGAGCCGCTGGATTATGTGTGATATTAAGGAAAATGTCATGTCAGCCGCGCTTCCTTTATGGAGGCAGGCTGTACGGCTCAGGAACGTCGTTATCGTTATTTATGACTATTTTATTTCTCTGCATCTGCGACGCTTCAAAATGCCACCTACCGCACAAAAGAGGGGTAAAAAAAAGCGAGCCAGTCAAAATCAACCCAGAGAAAAATAAATGGAGGTCAGGGGCAGAGACGCAGAGGAAGAGCACAGGGCTCCATTTTAACGCTCTTTCAGGAGAATCGGGGAACCGTGAAACCCGCTAGATTCGCTAAAACGTCCTCGTTTGTCACGGCTCGTTCAGCTGGCTCGTTCGCAGCGGTCGAGGAGAATGGTCCGGCAGGACGCCATTCAACGACATCTTCATCTACGCACCTACAGTACTGGGTCTGGTGCTAAGAAAGAGACCTCAAGCGTGGCGTGAATTTCACAGAGATGAAACGAGTACAGGTGCATCCTGGCCGACGCCGGTTTGGAAGGGTTCGAGTCCCAGACGGGTCAGATGTGAAATGTTCAGTGTTAAATAAGTCAGTGTTAAATCAGCACTTAGCTGAGGACACTATCAGCCTCCTAAGACCTGGAAGTTTTTGTGCCCTGTAGTGGACATCAGTATCTGGTCTTAATAACAAGAACCCATATATTCTACTATGCTGAAACCTACACTACACTATTCAATAATAATAATAATAATAATAATAATAATAATAATAATATAATAATAATAATAATAATTTAAAAATATTTTTACCTGGAACATGTTTTTCTAATCTAAGACACTTGTATTATGTCAAAAAATGTAAATATTTCTACTTTCTTTTCTCTCTCCCAGTCCTCTGGAGGATTAACGCTTGTTGGAGTTTAATTAATACTCAACTCTATTATTTCTTTCGGTAAAGAAAAATACCGTAGGGAGCTCAGATTAAAAGTGTTGCGACTGCCTGAGAGACATAACACGAAACGCTATCCACAATAGAGCTTTACACTTAAAATGGAGTCACGCACTTCAGCAAATATTTCTTCTTTAACATCTCCAGGGCTCGTATACATAATGCCATGTTGTTAAAATCCACAAAACGTAAGAACTGGGTAAGAGCTGGATGGGAAATCTTGCTAAGAAAGAAAAAAATCATGCTGCCAAAAGGACCGTGACTGAATGTCCATAACCAAAAATAACAAATGTTCGTTATCTATGATTTCGCCATTGCCTTAATTTGACCAAGAGTTGCACCCTGATACACTACATCGTCAAAAGTATGTGGACACCCCATGGTTTGGGCTAGTTCCCTTATTTCCAGCGAAGGCAAGTCTTATTGCAATGACATTCTAGACGATTCTGTGCTGCCAACTTTGTGCCAACAGTTTGGGGAAGGCTCTTCCCTGTTTCGGCATGACAATGCCCCCCTGGGCACACAGCGAGGTCCATACAGAAATCGCTTTGTCAAGAACAGTGAGGAAGAACTCGACCGGCCTTCACAGAGCCCCTGACATCATCCCCATCCAAAACCTTTGGAATGAACTGGGAAAGCCAACTGCGAGCCAGGCCTAATCGCCCAATCAGTGCCCGACCTCGCTGATGCTCTTCTGGCAGAATGGAAAGCAAATCCCTGCAGCAATGCTCCAACATCTAGTGTAAAGCCTTCCCAGACGAGTGGAGGTTGTTACAGCAGAAAAGGGTGGACCAACTCCATATTTAATGTCCACAATTTTGGACGACATGTCAGATGTCGGGTGTCCACACACTACACTGGCCATGCAGTGTATGTCAATGCTAACTGACCTGGTCGGAGAAGCACAGAGACAGGGGGAGTGACGCGCTCGAAAGGCAGAAGGATTAATTGCCTAAGACAGAGAGAGAGAAGGCAGCCCGTAGAAAGCACCGGCTTGGCAGTTTCTGCGCCGAGCTGCAGACGATGGAAATCGCCCCCGTCGGCCTGGCAGGGGGAACGGGGGTTTGGCTCCACTGAGAACAGAAACAAATCACCGTCCCATCTCTCCTTGACCTCAAAATGGAGGCCCGGCTTAATTACTCCTAATCTGGCCTCCGGGCATTTTAATCACAATGTATGCTGTCAGAGCGATCCCTGACAGCCCGGCCCCCATCAGCTAATGCACTCGCATTTACACTGAAGATGAAAACTACCTACTGTTAGCAAAACCTCCTTAAGACACACACACACACACACACACACACACACACACACATTCACATACACATTCACTCACATATGCATATGCTCGCAAACATATGTACCTACATGCACACACACACTCACAAACACACACACTCTCTCCTGAACACATGCTGATCAACACACACATGCACACAAGCATGCACACAGGCACACTGACATCTTCTACTGTTTCTCTACACAGACACAACAAAACACACACACACACACACACAAACCCCACCCCCACACACACACATACACACACACTCACTCACACTCACACTCTCTCACAGACACACACACAGACAGATGCACACGCACACATACGCACACACACACACACACACACACACCACACACACCCACACACACACACACACTAACGCTGTAAGCCCTTGCCGCAGTGATTACACACTGTGGTTCCGCGCCCCCCCCCCCCCCCCCCCCCCGGTCGGCCCGTCCGTCTGCAGAAATAAGCGGACGTCCCCACCGCCAAGCGGAGGGAAATTGGGCATCATCGGCGTCCCCGGCGCCGAGTCTGAGCTTGGCTCGCGCCGCCCACTATCCTCCCCCACAATGCTGCGCGGCGTCCGCGGCGTCCGCGCCGCCGTCCCGGACAATCCACCGCGAGGACACAGCCCACACGCCGACACAGCGGGCCCGAATTATCCGCCGCGCGCTTCCGCCCGCCAGGATGGAATCCGCCTTTTTTTGGCACTGTGGTTAGCCGCCGCCGCCGCCGCGGCAAAAGGCAATAAAAACCGTGATTACCGCGACAACAACCTTCCGGAGGAGGACTGAACAGGCCCGGGCGGAACGAGCGGACGAGCGGAGCTCGCAAAACCCGCCAACCGCGGAACAGCCGCGGCGTTAGGACCGGGCCGCCGCCGCCGCCGCCGCGTTTCGGAGCCGGGACGGGCTCGCTGCTGAGATTTTGGGGATGTCGCCTCCCTCGATGTCCCCGCTCACCCTCTGCACTGGCAGGGTAATCGGCGCGGTGCTGCCAAAACAAACACCAAACATACGCAGCGGACCCCGAAGGCAGGGGGGTTACAGGCTGTCCTGCACTCTCCCGCCCTCAGACACGCAAGGATACTATAATACCATGAATAAAAACCCTAAAACTATCAGCAACCGATCGCCAACATCTCCTCCAGAGCCTTTCTCTCTCTTTTCCTCTCCTGCTGTCTCTCTTTCTTCCTTTCCTTGCACCCTCTTTCTCTGCTGAAATGCAGCAGCTTTTCTCTCTGACTCTGATTTTGGTTTCTGTGTCTGTCTTGTTTTTGCTGCAGAGCA
>CM045883.1:2599927-2612427 GCA_025169545.1 Anguilla japonica | reverse complement strand
TAGCTGCGATAATCCATTAGCGAGCAGATAGCGGAGCACGCCTGGTGAATACTGCGGAGGGGGACGGCTTCTTGCTTTTAATCCCAAGACAAACATTCAGCTAAAGGTTGCATGTCACAGCAGGAAGCACCGAGGTAACAAAGTGAGCTGTTTTGTGTACACCTCTCAGTTTGCTTATCGGTGATTATTGCAGGCCCTGTTGTTGCTACTGGCTGACACTGTTAAGTTACTGTTTTTTTTTCTTTCAAAATTTTCTCTTTGTTTATTGACCAATCTTATTTTCGTTAATCTCTTAAAAGAATGCTTATCAATTGAATCCCCTGGAAATCCATTTTACACCGTTGTTTGTAAACCAGACGTACTTGGCCTGCTGACACCGTGCTGGCTGTGTGTGCGTAGCGGGTGGGGTCTGGTGCATTCAGACCGTGTCTCAGACTGCATCACTAAGGCTGTCATTAGGAGCCCTGCTGGAATGGAGAGAACTACAGCCACAGCTAGAGCCACAGCCAGAGCCAGAACTACAGCCACAGCCATAGCCAGAGCCAGAACTACAGCCACAGCCACAGCCAGAGCCAGAACTACAGCCACAGCCACAGCCAGAGCCAGAAATACAGCCACAGCCACAGCCAGAGCCAGAGCCAAAGCCACGCCCACAACCACTCCCACAGCCACTCCCATGGTCACGCCCACAACCATGCTCACAGCAACACCCATAACCAATCCCATGGCCACGCCCACAAACGCTTCCACACCCATTGCCCACAATCACCCCAGCCACGCCCCACAGCCACGCCCACACCCACTCATGGTCACGCCCCATTGCCATGCTCACAGCCACGCCCACACCCACAATCATGCCCACAGCCACGCCCAACCCACAATCATGCCCACAGCCACGCCCACACCCACAATCATGCCCACAGCCACGCCCACACCCACAATCATGCTTACAGCTACGCCCACACCCACAATCATGCCCACAGCCATGCCCACAACCCCAGCCATGCCCACAGCCAAAGCCATGCCCACAACCCCAGCCATGGCCACAGCCACATCCACAGCCACGCCCGCAGTGACTTTATAAAGTCCAAACACGTGTCCTTAGCAGGATGAGCCTCCCAGCAGTGCCTGAGCCATGTGTTAAGTCTCTCTCTCTCTCTCTCTCTCTCTCTCTTTCTCTTTCTCCCTCTCCCTCTCACTTCTTAAATAACATTTCTGATTCTTCTCAGCAGGAGGATAAAAAATAACCACCTCCAAAATCCAGCCCCACCATGCCAAATAAAAATGACACGTTTCTGCAGCTACAGTTTTTTCCCTTTTTCCATGGTCTCTCAGCATACCTTCCCCCCCCTCTGCCACCCCCCCACCCCCCCACCCTCGGCACTTCCGAGGGCCGGTAATGAGTGGGACCCGCTCACACGGGCTGACCTCCGTTTGGCCGCGACGGATGGAGAGGGGCTTTGAAGAAAGACTCTCTCTCTCTCTCTCTCTCTCTCTCTCTCTCTCTCTCTCTCTCCTCTCTCTCTCTCTTTCTCCCTCTCTCTCTCTCTCTCTCTCTCTCTCTGTGTGCTCGACCGCGGAGCCACCAGACGCCCAGACGCGGGGCCCTGGAAGTCCTTCAGCGCGGAAGAACATGTTTAATCTGCTCCTCTTCTATTAAAGCACCAAACACGATAATTAAAGGAGAGGATATGGGGCGGGGGGCCGGGGGCGGGGGCGGGGGCGGGGGGGGGTGGGCGCGGGCCGGGGCGGGTCGGGGCACGGCCAGGGACGGATGTTATTTGGCGCCCAGGAGATTACCGCGGAGCGCGCTCACAGGGACGTATTAAACAGCGGCCTCTGACAGGAAGTGGAGGCCGAAAGTGAGCGACCGTCAACAAAGCATCGTCTGTTTCTCAGGAGGAGAGAGCAGAGAAGAGCTGCTGCATCGTTACTGCGAAGAGACGGATCGACGAGAGGAGAGAGAGAGGGGAGAGAGGGAGGGAGAGAGAGAGGGAGAGAGAGAGGAGGAGAGAGGGAGAGAGAGAGAGAGAGGAGAGAGAGAGGAGAGAGGGAGAGAGAGAGGGAGAGAGAGAGAGAGAGAGGAGAGAGAAGAGGGAGGGGAGAGAGAGAGAGAGAGACGGGAGAGGGAGAGGGAGAGAGAGGAGAGAGAGAGAGAGGAGGGAGAGAGGAGGGAGGACAGAGGGAGGGGGAGAGAGAGAGAGAGAGAGAGAGAGAGGAGAGAGAAGAGAGAGAGAGAGAGAGAGAGAGAGAGAATGGGCAAACTCACGGGTCTAAAACCTATTTGTTTTTCTTAGGTCTCTTTTAAAAAAGGAATAAAAGTTTGGAGGAACTCCAGACCGTTCGGGGGCAGTCGGGCTGCACATTATATTCTGGCGACGCGGGTGAAGCAGGCGTATAATTGGAAGTAATGTTTACCCCACTCCTCCTTTCTCAGGGCGCGACAGAGGCGCTGACTCTGACCCGGCGAACGGGCCGCGTTCCAAACACACGCGGCGTGGTGCGGCGCGGTCCCTGACATCACCCCCCCCCCCCCCCCCGCCACGGAGCATCGGTCACGAGCTCCGCCTCTGATTGGGCGCCATTGGTCATGTCCACCGCGGGTTATCCGACCAATCCCTGAGCGGCCACTGCTTTAAGGAAGATAAATAAGATTGATAAATGCTTTATTAATCCACACAGGGAAAGAAGTACAACACAGGAGCAAGAAACACTAAAAAAAAAAAAAATAACACACTGCATCCTCATCTTTCCACAGCTTACTTAAACAACAACACAGAATATGGCAGTTATTCTTATTTAAGCAGTAATAACTGTATTATACTTTCTTACAAAATACCTTTCCCTTTTTTAATGAATGAATGTTAGTAGTTTTGTTGATTAAGCTTGAAATCTCAAAAAAAGGGTTTTTAAAAAAATCTACTAAATGAAAAAAAATATCTGATCAATATCTAATACACATGCTCCTATCCTTGACTCTGGGTGGATTTCCCAGCCTCACCCTTTGACTAACGTTTATGAATGTCCAACTAACCATAAGCAGTGTAGCTTCGGCAATAATGTATAGTGCAGTTATGAATAATTAAGCATTTATAACCGCTCTGTGCCATAAAGAGTTGCCCGTTTGGGTCTCCTCTGACAGAGCGCATACATTTCTTAAATAACTTAGCATTCCTTTAACATTAAGAGGCTCAAGTGTAACAGTTTTTTAAAATAGATTTAATCTGGCAATGTTCGGGTTCTATATAACCTTCTAAAGCCACTACTCCACATGTAAAAGATATAAACAGTACTTACAAACCAGGCCTACACACTATAAGCTTTCCTCCCAAACCACTACTACACAAAATAAATACAAACAATCTCTAGAAGTACTACTACAAACAGGAGATACAAACACCCCTACAAACCACAACTACACACTACAGATACTATCAGTCCTCACAAACCACTACTCCACAATGTAGATACTATCAGTCCTCACAAACCACTACTCCACAGGGGAGATACTCAGTCCTCACAAACCACTACTCCACAGGGGAGATACTCAGTCCTCACAAACCACTACTCCACACTACAGATACTATCAGTCCTCACAAACCACTACTCCACAGGGGAGATACTCAGTCCTCACAAACCACTACTCCACAGGGGAGATACTCAGTCCTCACAAACCACTACTCCACACTACAGATACTATCAGTCCTCACAAACCACTACTCCACAGGGGAGATACTCAGTCCTCACAAACCACTACTCCACAGGGGAGATACTCAGTCCTCACAAACCACTACTCCACACTACAGATACTATCAGTCCTCACAAACCACTACTCCACAGGGGAGATACTCAGTCCTCACAAACCACTACTCCACAGGGGAGATACTCAGTCCTCACAAACCACTACTCCACAGGGGAGATACTCAGTCCTCACAAACCACTACTCCACACTGGAGATGCAATCACTCCTTACAACCCATTAATACACACTGGAGATACTATCAGTCCTCACAAACCAGTACATCATAATAACTGCATGTACACAGTCACACTATGTGTGTAAAAATGACGAGTGTGTTTTGACTGGTGTGAATGTCGATATAAAATGTATTTCTGTCCCACATCAGTCAGGTGACCCGCCTCTACCCCTCCCCCCCCCCTCGGTTTGGGCCGTCCCGTCTGCAGACGCTGAATTTCTACGCGGCGCTAAACGAGGCGCTAGCTTCGTCGCGCGGGGCGTCCCGTACACGGATCGTACACGCGAGCGGCGGGTCCCACGGCAGCGAGGAAGCCCATTGGCCCGTTAATCCTTTGGCGCCGTCACGTCAGCCAATCGGATTTCAGCGCACAGCTGGCACGTGCCGGTGAGCACAGCAGGGGAGCGCGACCGTGGGGGTTTCGGATTTAATGGGAAAATTTGTTCAAACAGAAACGGGCACACTCGGCTACCCACAATCCCGCGAGTGGGTGCACCTCGCTGTTCCTCATCTCCACGCCCGGCCAGCGTCGGGGGGGCGAGCACCGGCGGCGGGGGGGGGGGGGGCGCAGGGAGCCCCCGACTCCGTATTTAAACTGCACGGTCCTCTCATTTAACAGTACCGATACGGAGCCAACAGCTGAATTTGTTCTTTTGTTCCCACAGCGGTTATAAGTTATAAACGGTGTCTTCTGCCACCAAACACCACACAACAGCTGAGTCAAAAACATTTCAATTTAGGAACATTTTGAAACAACACCAGCAGGTGTCTGAGTACTGTTTACTATGAAACAGGTTACTATGTGAAAAGATAAAATCATAAAACATTTTGTTCTGAACATTGGTGAAAATGTAATTTGAATAATCAGCCTTAAGAACTGCAGAGGAGGTATCCAGGTATCATGTTAACCCAAATGCACACCCCTCCCCCACCCCGCCCCCCGCTCCACAGAGGCTATGCGTATTCCTGAACCTGAACCTACAAAGCAGCCATCGCACAGGGCTGCTATCCCACAATCCTTCAGTTGACCTTTCACCCTGAGTCATGGGAGGAGAGTATCGGTGAGCCCAGGGTGAGCGGGTCGGCGGTTCTGACGAAACACAGACCGCATTCCAAAAAAACACATCTTCGCTACGCAGTCCCATCCCTGCGACGCTGTCAGGATCACATACAGGAAGCTCCTCTCTAAAGCCACACCCACAACAACCAAACACATCAGCCAGGCTCTGAGAAACCCCCATTATCTAAAGACGTACAACCAACGCACAAATCCTTCCACCGGTCCGGGGGACACACAGCGCAGTACACTACTCAAAGCTGGCCGTGAACTCTGATAGAGTACATTTAACACTGACAAGGTTTATTTAACTCTGACAGAGAACATTTAACACTGATAAAGTATATTTCAATCTGATATAGTACATTTAACATTGACAAGGTATATTTAACTCTGATAGAGTACATTAAGTCTGATAAAGTACATTTAACACTGAAAGTGTACATGAACTCTGACAGAGTACATTAAACACTGATAGAGTATATTTAACACTTGCAGGTATATTTAACTCTGATAGAGTACATTTAACACTGATTTAGTATATTTCATCCCCCCTTGAGCTATAATATAAACAATGTTGAACACTGAGCACTTGGACTGTGCACGCTGTGTTTTTTAGAAGCGCTTGTGAATGCTGCTACTCACAGCCAGCATTGTGAAATGAGAGCACACATCGCACAGGCACAGGCACAGGCACATCGCACAGGCACAGGCACATCGCACAGGCACAGGCACAGGCACATCGCACAGGCACAGGCACATCGCGCAGGCGCAGGCGCAGGCACATCGCACAGGCACAGGCGCAGGCACATCGCACAGGCACAGGCACAGGCACATCGCACAGGCACAGGCACATCGCACAGGCACAGGCACATTGTACATCGCACAGGCGCAGGCACAGGCACCAGACACAGGCACCAGACAACATTTAAATTAGACGGGAATAACGGCCGTGCCGTACTGCGAATCCCCCCCAAACGAGGGTTTAATGGGATCGCTTTAACACCTTTGTGCGTCTTCCTAACCCCTTCCGAAGCGGTGAGTATTTTTGGAGATGCTCTCATTATCAACGTTAATTCAGACTGGATGAGCTTCATTCCTCCCATGTTGGGCAATTAGCAACGTGGAAATTAGTTCAGGTAATTAGACTCCCTCTCAAAAGTGCATTGTTGTGTTGTTTTGGTTTTTTTCTTTTCTACCATCACATCCGTTTTCTCCAAACAGGATGATTAATGATGGAACATACTTGCTTGCGAGACTCAAAGCGTTTCAGAAAAGGTCTAAAACATTGTTCTTCCTCCTATTCCCACTGATGCAGTGAACTTCCGACCTCGGCAAGGGCTTAATAAAGCATTAATAACAACATGAATAGACATGAATAAATTCATACAGTTGGGCCTTAACAAAGCGTGAATGCATTTTTGTAAATGCGTTAATAAAGAGAACTGGGTTGCCATATTAAAGTAATTCCACATAACTGCACTGCTAACATGAGTGTGTGTGGATGCATGCATACCAAACATGCTTACATGTATGTGCATGTTTTCCACTTATACGACTGCTTGACAATACACTGACTGTTCCAAAGCATTAACAAAAAGGGTTGCCAGATTTGCTGTAATGTTGTAAAATTATATATAATATATAGCATAGCCACAATGCATGCTGAAACCGCTGAGGATCCATCAATCTGGCAACCCCTGTTCATGAAATCCTTTTAGTAAAGTAAACATCTTCGTAAGCATTGGAAAGCGTTCTTATAAAGAATAAGTGCACTATTTAGGTATTATTTGATCTTTATGTGTACAGAGAGACTGAGAGCTCAAGGCCATCTCTCCGAATGGTGAAGGGACTGTATGGCTTCCTCGGGAACAGAAAGGGTTCTGGACGCGGTTGGACAGCACAGATCCTCCCCCCCCCCCCCCCCCCCCCGCAGCGATCCATACTTGGCTGGGGAGAGGCCATCCGTCTGTGGCGAGGGGAAATTATAGATGACTGTGAGCCCGTCCCACAGCGACGATTTCAGGCTGCCCGACCGTGCCACACCATACTGCTGAACTGAGGGGGGGGGCTCGCTGGCGGGGCCCCAGGGGTGGGGGGGGGGGGGGGGGGGGTTTAGGGTCACGGGTGAAGACTGTTGAGGGAATGTGGGCGTGGCTTATAATGTCCTTCCCTGTCGCCTCCAACTGAGATTAACATCACAGCGATTATCAGCTTCTTCTGTGTCTGATCGCTCACCCCCTGCCCCCCCCCCCCCGGTAGTGTCTATGAAAGCACACAGGGATACAGGCGCGCGCACACACACACTCACACAAACTTACACACCCATCTACACATTGGCACATACGCACACAAAGCACAAACACTCACAAGCACACACACACACACATGCATTCACACATTCTCTCTCACACACACACACACACACCTGCATTCACACATTCTCTCACACACACACACACACACACACACACACACACACAGCAGTTGTAGCACCCTGCAGTCTCTGAAGAGACTGGTGTTTTTGTGTGGAATCGGCAGAGACGCAGTTTTTATCTCTCAGGGAAACGGGCGGGAGGAGAGGGGGGGGTGTGAGGGAGGGGGGTAGGTGGTGTGGGGGGGGGGGGGGTGAGTGTGGGGGGGCTCCGTGTCACGCAGTTCCGCTCCTCATAAAACAACGAACAGCAGAAAACACGCGGTACACACACGCGGTACACACACACACACACACACGCGGCGCACACACATGCAGTACACACACTCACACGGTACACACACACGCAGTACACACACACACACACACACACACACACACACACGCAGTACACACACACACACACACACACACACACACACACACACACACGGCACACGCGGCACACACACGCTGACCTTTGCAGCGCGGCTCGTGGCGCTGAAGGTCGGGGCTGAGAGCGGAAGCGGCCTCTCTGTGGCACGCGATCACGCGCCAGCGCCCGCCGCTAAGCCGCTAACTAGCGGACCGCAGCTCCGGTTTGGGGAGGAGGGCGGGGGGGGGTGGGGGGGGGGTGGTCATTGTACTCTATCCCTCGCACGGGTCGCTAGCATAAGAGGTATCAATGTTCAGCTCATTTGCAGGTTGGGGGGGGGGCTCGCCACACTAACCACATCGCAGCCGAGGACAGGAATCCATCATCTATCATACAAGAGTGAGACCCGTCAAATTCCAGATCATTTTGTGTGTGTGCGTGTGTGTATATGTGTATATATCTCTCTCAAGCAAGACTCCTTGGATGGGGGGGGCAGGGCCTAGTGTCACAGATTGGGACAGGGCAGGTGGGTGGGGCTGTGCCCCCCCCCCCTTTTTTTTGTGAAATTCTGCAGCGTTTCGAAAGGTGCAAACAGACTCCACCCAAACCCTCCTCCTGCCCCTCATTCTTTTCATCTAGACAATGGCGGCAACAAAGACGGTTTTAAATTGGGATCGAGAGGTTGGAGCTAATTAACCAGCTAAACGAGCTGCCAGTCCTTCCGTTGCCTTGCTGGTAATTGAGCTTTTACAGGGTAGAACAATGGAAATTCTGTTCCCCATACCTGCTCACCCCGCCCCAAACATCCACCCACTACCCCCTCCCCCTCCCCCTCCAAAAAAATAAACAGCGTCCGACCGTCTGCTAATGTTAACCCACATTCCTCCGACACTGAACTGCGAACTGAAAAAAAGGAATAAATGATGGGAGAAATTCCCAGTGGAGGAGGTTTATCTGACCCCCCCCTCCCCCAAGAGAGAGGAAGCAGGGGGTGACACGACACATTAATAAAGACGAATGCGGAGCGCGTGAAATTTGATTTCGCCCCTCGTAAAAGCGCGGATCGTGGACCGGGACGAGGACGACAACAGCAGCAGCAACGTCAACAGCCTGTGAATTCGGAGGAGGGGCGGCAGTGGTGGGGGGGGGGGGGGTAAGGGGGGGTGAGGGGGGGGGGGGGTTGTGTCTGTCAGCTCGCAAAGGAGCACATCCTGGGATAATGACATCCTCTCCCGGGAGAGAAAGTACAGACACCACGAGCGCCCTCATGCCCCCCCCCCCACCCCTCCCTATCCCCCCCCTCCCCAGCTTCCGCTCGCGTTCCGAAAATCTCTAACAGGAGCCGCTGCCGCCCGGCCGGGACCCAAACGCCCCTCCCAGTCCTTCCGTTATTCGCTCTGGAGCCCTTTACAGGGGCACAAACCCAAACTGCCCGGCCTGCTTTTCCTGAAATGTTCCACCTCGTGAGTGAGCTCAAATCAGCTGCCACAGGCCAAGGTCACTGTCACACACACACACACACACACACACACACACACACACCACTTAGGAAACCAGTGAACTACTTTCCTCAGTAATGAAGAATCCAGTTGACTTCACCCCTGGTCTACAGAACTGAAATTCGCACAGAAACATCCAAAAACGTACTCAGGCAGCCTGCGTTACTATCACTTCTTTCCCACACAGACAAAACAAAAAATGAATTGAAGTCTACTTGTGTGGGTGTAAAACGCATTATATCTGGCTTAATGCCGTGCACATTAAGGGCTAATTATACTGCGAGACCAGCTGTCCATACTGTAGCTCTGGAAGGCTGCCTTGCGTTTGAGTCCTCACACGACCAAAGGAAGCTAATATTAAACGCCCCAGACTGCTTCTGATTAATTATTAACATGGTAAATAATTATGATGATTACGATGGGGCGCGTGCATCGCACTCGCGTACACACGACCGCCAGACATTTTCCAGAGGAAAAAAAAAAAAAAGCAGGCGTTGCGAGGACACGTTAGCTTAGCACGTTAGCCGGGCCTTATTTATTTAAACGATCGGCCGAAGCATATGTCCCCATCAGACGCTTCATTCCAGAGTGCGCACTTAGGGGCGTAATGTGAAAACACCATCTGCTTTCCGAGCGGCGCCCGGCTCGCAGCGAAAACCGACGCCCTCCGTGTCACAGGGCTGCCCTCCCCCGCTCAAAACACCACACGCATTATTCGTTGCGGCGCGTTATCTAACGACCAGCCAATCACGCGTTGCGGCTGTGACCAGGTGAAACGGTTTCAGAATGCCTCCAAAGGCTCTGCAATAATGCCCGCACGCTATTTTTATTTAGATTTTTTGCTGTGTGTGTGCATTTCGCTTCAACACCCATAACATGTTTTTCTGCTCAAAGAAACGGTTAATAAATAGCCAGCCCACCAATCACAGAATTGGGCTCATCACTGAATCTTCTCCCCACCCCCCAGCTATCAATGTCTCCTTTCGTTTGAGAACGCAGTGCAGTAATATATAAACAAATTACATATATGCAGTCAACTGGCGCCCTTCATGAAAATGAGCAAAAATGACTGTATAAAATAAACAACACACATAATGATTCAAATTTTCTGCTCAAACTTAAGCGAAAACTACTTTCACTCTAATAAAATAAGAAAAATTATTTTTATAAAAAACTTGTCTTTTTTAGTAATTTCTCTAAAAATCATATGGGTTAAAATTATTGGCACCTCAAAAAGGAATTTAAATGTTAAAATTTACATAAATAATAAATCAGGACTGCACAGTTTAGTAGCATCTTGGAGTTACCAAGTTTCAAAAAATGAACTGTTAGATGCCATTGCCATGTCACAAGGGTTGCACAAACAGCCTTTTTTTCTTGCAGAAACTACTTTCATTTTAATAAATTATTTTTATTTAAAAAACTGAGTATTTTTTTCTCAAACGCATATGGGTCAAAATTATTGGCACCTCTAAATAATATTTTAAATAAAATTAAAAAGTGGTATCTGAGATGAAATGCTTTTTTTTGTATTATTGCCTTTCACCATTTCCTGTTTCATTGGGCTATAAATCCATAAATAAACGTAATAAATGTATAAATATGAGGTTGCACCCACTACATCATTTTCAGAACAGCACAGTTTGGCGGAATCTCAGAGATGTCAAGTTTCAAAATCAACGGTTAGACTGTCAGAATCCCCTCCGTGTGAACAAGCTCTCTGGAAGGGTTGCATGAACGAAACCCTTACTGCGAGTAATCCATAAAATGAAGTGTCTGAACCTTTCCAGGCATGACTGTAACTGCAACTGGAATCGCGTGTTGTGGTCAGAAGAAACTGAAATTGAACTTGGCCGTGCACACCAACAGCATATTTGACAAGAGACAACTGCGTACAAGGAAAAGCACCCGATACCCACAGTAAAATATACCGGTGGATCACTGGTGCTTTGAGGCTTGTTGCTAGTAGTCCCGAGGCTCTTGTTTAAGATCAATGGCATAATGAACTCCACTATGTACCAGGATATTTTAGCCCAAAACCTGGTTGCCTCTGCCAGGAGGTTTAGACTTGGCTGTAAATGGACCTTTCAGCAAGACAATGACCCCAAGCATGCATCAAAATCAACACAGAAATGTTTGCAGGAACACAAAATCAATGCTTTGCAATCATATCAGTCTCTGCACTTGAACCCAATGGAAAACCTGTGGTCTGCATTGAAGAGGGTAATCCACAAGCGCTAACCTAAGAGTATGGAGGATCTTGAATTTTTTTGGCATGGAGGAGCGGTCCAAGATCCCTCCAAAAATCCCAGTGTCCTCCAGCTTCGTCAGACATTACAGGAAGAGGCTCAGGGCTGTTGTCCTCTCCAAGGGTGGCTTCTTCAAATATTAATCACAGGGGTGCCAATAATTCTGAAATCTTTATTTTGCAACAACAAAATAATATTGAGCTCAATAAAACATTTAGTGTTTGGAAAATTGCTAAAATAAAATTATACAAATAAAATCATTTTTTATATGTTTGAGCCCGAAACATGAATCATTGCATGGATGGTGCCCATAATTCTGGAGTTGACTCTTAAGACAGCATAAGCATGTGTGTGTGAGTGTGTGGGTGTGTGTGTGTCTGTGTGTGTGTGTGTGTGTGTGTGTGTGTGTGTGTGTGTGTGTGTGTGTGTGTGTGTGTGTGTGTGTGTGTGTGTGTGTGTGTGTGTGTGTACGTGTGTGTGTGTGTGTGTGTGAGTGTGAGTGTGTGTGAGTGTGTGTGTGTACGTGTGTGTGTGTGTAGGTGTGTGTGTGTGTCTGTCTGTGAGTGTGAGTGTGTAGTGTGTGTGTGTGTGTGTGTGTGTGTGTGTGTGTGTGTGTGTGTGTGTGAGTGTGTGAGCGCGTGTGTGTGTGTGTGTGTGTGTGTGTGTCTGTGTGTGTGTGTGTGTGTGTGTGTGTGTGAGGGAGTGAGGGCTAGCTTTGTCCAAGGCGTAATTAATACAGCGCAGAGAGGATCAGCGGATCCTGGGAGAGGATGGCGGCTAATGCCAGCGCTAACGCCAGGGCCATTAGAGGGGAAAGGGCTCGCATCCGCTAATCTGGGCTGGGGGGTAATTGCGCCATTGCGGATCTATATCTGGAACTTAATGGCGGTGTGGGCTGCGCCGCGAACCCTTTCCGGTGGAGCGAGCAC
>CM045883.1:2579927-2594927 GCA_025169545.1 Anguilla japonica | reverse complement strand
CTGCTCATGACAGTGTGATTATTAAGCTCAGTGCACCAAAATGTGCCTTGAAAATACTCATTAACTGTGTGTCAAAATGCATCAAATGAACAAGTTCAAAAGGGCCGGGATGCATAACAGAAGAATGCAGAGTGATCATTTAGAACACAAAAGCAAATACTGCTCGTGGTAAATATTTCAAACAAGGCGAACGCAGTGTCATATCTCATACACACAGCACAGCACATCCCATCTCCTACAATTACACAAACATGCGAAAACACACTCGTACTCACACACATACACACACTAGTGCTCACGCTGTTAATCACACACACACAAAAACATACTCGCGCTCACTCTCTCTCTCTCACACACACACACACACACACACACACACACACTAGTGCTCACGCTGTTAATCACACACACACAAAAACATACTCACGCTCACTCTCTCTCTCACACACACACAAACACACTCGCACACACTAGTGCTCACGTTCATCTCACACACAAACACACTCGCGCTCACTCTCTCTCTCTCACACACACACACACACACACACACTAGTGCTCACATTCTTAATCACACACATACACACGCAAACACACGCGCGCGCACACACACACACACTAGTGCTCACATTCTTAATCACACACATACACACGCAAACACACGCGCGCGCGCGCACACACACACACACACACAACCGTGCATACTCCCTCACACACGCATGTGCATGTTAAGAGTGCAAGCTGGACAGCAGGCTATAAAAGTAGGATTTATAAGTAGGCTTTATAAATCTAACTGCATAGAGATGTTCCTGGGTTTATGATGGTGTGTGTTTTACTGATGGTCCTAAAAATAAAAATAAGAAGAAAAATAGGCTCCTGCGCCTGTCTATCGTCTCTATCAGGCAAGCTAATAGATTTGTGGCCAAAATTGGCGTGTTGTAAAAAAATGTCATTTAAAGGCACTGAATCTATTCATGCTGCCCCTCTTAAATGTTATGCACTTTTGCACTTTTGTAAAAATAGTATAAAATGTACGGGCCCTATACATACGTAGTCTGTCCGTGGCTGGACACGCATCGTCGGTTTTTGTTTCTGTATGTTAATGTATTCTAATGTCATTTTGAGTACTTGTCCCGCGTGGCACTAAAGCACTTGTCAGAAGCTATTTGCTTCGAGACAAAACGTATTGATCTTCATTCTAGCCCTGTCTGCTCGAGACGAACAATGTTTCATCGCATCACCAGCCTCCGAGAGAGAAATTTTCACGTTTTTCATCGACTGATTTCAAAAAGGAGAGACAGCACCGCGAGCGCACTTCTCCACTTCAAATTCACGGTCACGCGCGCAAAGCAAGAACATTTAGTGGCGGGAGGTGACAGTCTTCTAACGGTGAAGGTTGTTTTTCAAACTTTCCACGCTGCTCGTATTTTCCAAATATACGTGCAAAGGCAGCTTACCTGTGAATATGACCAATCTTTTTACACAACTTTTTTTTTTTTTTTGCAGTACCCAAACCCTTCAGTTTACAAAACAAGGTTTCTGCGAAAGTGTAGGCTGTTTGTGTATAAACATCTTATGATAGTCCGTTACTTATCATTGTCGTAAACGTCTCAATTCAAACCCAGGAGGCGCATTCCGCGAGGCAATGCCAGCATCACACATTTAAACTGCAATAAATACACTGTCATAGTGCAAGTTTTTATCATAAAATATTTCGACGTTTAGGGCACAAATACAATGAAACTACAACATTTAACCTCCTCGGCAATACTGGAGAGATACACCGGCACATTGGAAGATAAATACAGAATTAACAAACCAAGGTCGCGCGTCGCGACGATTGGTCAGTGTGCCTACCCTTGAAACTTAAACATTTCTATTTGGTTAAATTATGATCACTCTGAAACAACAAAACACTTCACTTTCGCAGCATAATTTCCCTTCGCGCTTCGTTTCTCATTTGCATCCTAACGGTCACCCTTCCCTTGCAGAGCAATCTAAAAAAAAACAAACACACACACACACACTGATGTTCCAGACGTGATCGAAATAATGAAACGAAAGATTTAAAAAATGCACAGAACAAGGCTGTTACGCTTCAGACAGCAGGACTATCGCAGCCGCGCGACACAAGGGGATCCAGACTTGCTCACTGAAATAAGGAAATCGAGTCTTCCGTTCAAGTCCTGGCATCAGCGCCAAACTCAAGGAGTCAATAACTATTATTCGAAGTCCTGCACTCTTACGATAATTGAACCCGCTTACCTATTCGAATGACATGGGGCATCCCGCAAGAATACTGAATCCAAAAGAGAGACAAAACAAGCGCTGTACAGTATTCCAAAAGCGCACTCCGCGGCGACAACCAAGTATTTCTCATGATTGTCAAATAAACGAGATCCACTTTTTTTAAGATTCCAAAGACGCTTCAAAATTGCTCATCAAATCTGTGTTCGCGGGAGTCACAGGTGAAATTGTGCGCGCGAGACAAATCTGTTCTCATTGTACTTGGTACAACATTCTCCCAGTTTTTTTTTTCTCTCTCTCTCTCTCTCTTTCTCTCTCTTAAGTCACAGAACAGCTCGCCTAGATTAAACCCCAGTTTCTCGCACAGAGGGATCAGTGTTACACCTGCAAACGCTGGCTGCTACAATTAGCCTGCAGGAGTCTCCGTATCCCCTCCTACCGCTGATGCTATCTGTCGGTAGGCTCGGGAGAAGCAATAACCGGTCTGGATTCTCTTGCAAACGCGGAAGGGGACTGCGACTGCGGTGCTTCTGGGCTGTTGCTGCTGCTCAGCGTTTTTTCTCTCTCTCTTCTTCTTCTTTCCAACGACCTTAAACTTTAACAGGTTGCGGAAGCGGAACGCGCGTCTTTTCTAATGAATCATTTGAAATCCGCTCAAGCATGCGGCACACACGAGGAGTTATGGCACCGAAAATGTCCAGAGCTGTTGTTACTGATGAATAATTGTACGAGTGTTAATCATTGCCACCCGTAACCACACCACCATCGTTCTTTTTCGTGTAATTTAATCTTGACGGGAAGGTTCAAAATGAGTTCCCTTTCAGCTTTACGTTGCATGTGAAGTTAACTGCGTAAAGGCAGCGGGTACGAGCGGAAAATTGATACACATTAAATGTAAATATGTGCAAATATTTACATTAAATGCATAAATATCAATTTCCATTTTTTATTGCATTCACTGACGATTTATTGGTGGTGTGGGGAAGGTACGGTGCAGTATTTAACTTCCGGTTTGTGGCGTCATCTTAATGCCGTTCCTCACGAGGCCACCGAGTGCGTGCCACCTCTCCTGCGACGCACTTGCCCCTTGGGGGGTTTGCGTCACGTGGAGCTCGCCCTCCGATACCCCAATCTTATTACAGTGGGACACTGACATATTGTGGGAAAACTGACATGCTGGAGGGGCAGGTTGAAACATATTTAATATGTGATCACATTCAGCAACCGAAAAACGGCCATGAGCTAATCAATCTGCATCTCGCAATAAAATGCGCATTACGCAATTTACGCTAAAACATGGGATGGATTATTATTATTAGTAGTAGTAGTAGTAGTATTAAAATTTGACATACTACGACTTGGATGAGGTCAAAAGAAACCAAGAGAGTCGTGATCTGAGGAAGACTCCAGAAGTGAAGGACAAAACGGACACCTAAAATAAAAATTATGGTGCTGTCAAAAGCCTTCCTGTTCTGCGCTTGAATACTGTCACTCAAACCGTGCTGCACGTGCATCAGGATAATCAGCCAATCAGAGTGCTCTTTTCGTCTGGGGAACTTCGACATTTTTCTACGCTGTAAACAAAACAAAAAAATGTGCGACAGTGCAAGTTGCAAGTTTTTTCGATAATAAATTAATCACTTATGAATAAATCGCTGGATGTGATCTTCACAGGGAAGATCTGGCAGTGGAAGTGTCATTCAGTTTAGCTTCCACCAAAACATGCCAGACATACGAACGGCTGTGTCAATATAACTTGATATGAGTAGGGATCAAATTAGCGCAAAAACATTTTATATCAGTTTACTTTTGGCTAAGCATTTTTAATGTGACTGGGATCTGATGTTTACTTTTTTTAACTTCTTGGGAACACGGTCAAATAAGTTCTCGCGCGTAAATGACCTAACAGAAAATCTTTACTACAACAGCGCGCTCCAGAAATCAGATAAACAAATGTAAATTGCCAGAGAATCACCTCTATACAAGACTGGGATCTATACGCAAACTGTACACGATTCTTCTTATTGGTGAGGCAGAAGCGCTTCTTAGCCAATCATGGTTCATCATTCTTTTCTTAGTAATAGGGTGATCGTCCCGGCAAATACGATGAGTGTTTATTAACGCGGTTTTCTCTGGGACAGCACGCAATGATGCCAGACGCACTGGAGTCATCTGCCGAATGATATACACACATTGCGCCGGATTCACAGGTACACGCGACACCTGCGCCAGGTATAGATCAGCTGATTTCCCGCAGTGATCAATGAGCACCTATACGAGGTTTTCGAGTGACTGATTCAGAGGGCTCAGTGACGCAGGAGGTCTGACAACCCAGAAAGCAAGCGGATTCTTTCTCGCCGGGTAAAACCCCTGAACCCAATCGCCTCCCTACCTGGAGAGGCTGCCCACGACTCACGCGAAATGCGCAATCACTTCAGCCTGATTCACTAAATAAGACACAGCGGCTGCTGAATATTGAACAGTTAATTTGTATGAACTCAATGTAAGCAGACGTTACAGAATGTAGAGAATGTCTGGATAAAATGTAAATTAATGAAAATAAATGGAATCCCTTCTACAATACCGACAAGGACGACAATACAGTTGAACTGCAAATCTAAACATGTCTAAATTGGCCATCTTTTTTTTTTTCTTTTCTTTTTTTGTTTCTGGAATAATCCCAAATAAAATCAGGTGTACACACACCAAGTAGACACACAGACACAAACACACATAGTACATACACACACACACACACACACACACACACAGATTGTGCATTCTTCATGTGCATGTTCAAACTGAGTTCAGTCAATCAGGTTTTTGGCCCAGACGTTACATGACTGCTGATTTGGACCCGGCTGTCCCATGACACCACTCCTATCTGCCATAAGCCATTTGTGGAAGAAATTGGTAGCCGGCAGGCACACTCAGGATACCACAAGGTGTTTCTCAGGCCATTTTCTCCCCTCTGTGTCTTGTGCGATAAGACATACAGATTATATTCGAGGGTAATTCATTTTGATCGACTAGCCGTTTGGCCGATTGGTAAAGGGAAGAGAGCGTTCAATCAGTCGGCAATTAATGACGCTAATTCAGCTGAGGCCGCTGCTCTAAATCTGACAGAGATTTTGAGCAACAACAAAAAAAAAAAACTGTTTACAGACGCTCGCGCGCTCGCACGTAGGCTACGCACCTCCGACCACGCCTCGTGCTCGTGCACGAACTGGCGTCAGATAACCTTTGAGTGACATCTGATCCAGGTCAGTATCCGATCGCGAGCGCAGTGACGCCTGATTAACTGAACGGAGTGGGAAGCACAAACAAGCGCGAGCAGAGGTGCCGCCCACATCGGGGCCAAGAGGACGGCGCGATAGATCATCGTTAAACGAGTAAGGACAGCGACAACGGCAACAGTTTGCAAAAAAAAAAAAAAAAAAAAAAAAAAAAAAAACGAAAAAAAAAAAAAAACGACGACACATTTCCGCCATGAGAGGACGCGGCAAGGCGGCGTCACCCGTGGCAACGGTCATAAATCCCGAGCCTTTTTCATTTAGGCGGTCAGTCACCCTTTCGCGCGCTTTATTGTCTATGAAGAGGGAGTTAATGAGTTGTTCTGTTGCCGCGGTGACAGCGACACGCCTGTTGTACGTGTCAGGGCAGCGGAATGAGAGAGCGCGGCTCTCCTTCTGACTTCATTATCAGAGGGGGGGGGGGGGGGGGGGCAGGCCGGACGCGTGGCGGGCGGGGGGGGGGGGGGGGGGGGGGGGGGGAGCGCTGCACCGCGCCCCCAGCGATCGCCGTCGGCTTCCTCGTCTGGCAAACGGATGGCGGTCCCGTATCCAAACGTGAAAAATAGACGGGCGCGCAGGCAATAAGCCTTTGCGCAGGCTTAATGTACTCAATGACACAGACGGAGTGCCTCAAATAAAGGAGATAAGCAGGCCGATTATCAAGGCGGCCCACGCCTTTCACTCCCCTTCATTTGCATAATTTGGCCCATTTCATCTTCACAAATGATGTTCATTTAAGCAGCTGTTTGGAACAATAAGGGGGGGGGGGGGGGCGCGTGTGTGCATGTGTACATGCTTGTGTGTGTGAGTCGGTGTTTGTGTGTGCATGTGTGCGGTACACTTTCATTCCTGAGAGACTGCGCTTAAGGAAGCCACACTGCACAGTGAACCCGATGCTCACTCGTCAGCCTCTTCTCAGAACCAGAATGAACTTGCTACAATACGTTCCACTATAAAGTAGCACCATACCCAGAATTTCTCCCTGCCTTACTGTGTGGCTGCTAAATTAGCATGTGCTGTGTGTGCAATGTGGCTGTGATTTAATCAATTAATGTCCTTAACTTTTTGGCTTGCAATTAACACCTATTCTCAACTAACATAACTGACTCTCAAATAAATGCCTTTTTTTTTCTTTGGTTTGTTTTTAATCTTGCCACATAAACTGTGCGTTTGAAACTCACAAAATTGATTTGATGAAAGACACGGGTCTGGTTTGTTATCTTTGACATACACGTAAACACAAGTGTCGTTTTGTTCATTACAAATATAATTTTTGCATGTGAATGAAACTGTGATAATTTAAAAAACATTCTGTGATTTGTTTTCTCCTTACACTGAACACCAGGTCTGTTTCTCTGTTGTCGGTAACCCACCTGCTGCCCGTGTTGCAAATTCTTTTACTACAACAACTTTTATTGTTTTGTGAAGAGCTGCCGGAGTCAGGTTTGAGGATCCTTTATTGACACTCACACAAGCGCGCGTGGAGCAGCCTGCGAAAGCACGGAAGGGGAAAAAAAAAAAATCTGAATAAAGCGATTAAACAGGGAGCCGGAAGCCTCAACAGCAATCGTATTAGCGCAGCCATAAACGATCATAATTATCCTTGAGAGAGAAACAGATCGTAGATCAGACGAATGTGCGCACAGGCGCCGATAATGATCCAACGGCCAAGAACAACCCTGCTTTACGTTAACGAATAAATAAAAGAGAGAGAGTTCCGCTGGAACAGAACACACGTTCGTGTTCCCGGTGCCACGTTATTATCTCCGCAGACGTGACACCGGCTCGGCGGCTAACGCAAAGTTTTTATTTTCCCGTTTTTCCAGAAGAGCGCGACGCCCGCGACGGAGGGACGGAGGACGAGGACGGGCGGAGGTGCGCTGGAACTGATAGATTCCGCTGCATATTCATAGTCCTCCGGCCCAGATTTATGAGGTTCTGGCGCAATGTAAGTACCATCAGCCTGAGTTATGCGCCCCAACACGCACATTACAAAGATTCATCGTCAGTCGCTGTCTGAAATACAGAACGCACAGAGCTCTGAAACACAGAATGCACAGAGCTCTGAAACACACAGAGCACAGAGCTCTCAAACACAGAATGCACAGAGCTCTCAAACACAGAATGCACAGAGCACTGAACACACTCTCACAATGCACACAAACACATGCACACACTCACACACACAGAAACATGCATACACACACACTCACTCTCTCACACACACACACACGTACACACACACACCTCAGCAGTACCCAGACCCCCATCCTGCATGGCCCTGGGTTCCAGTCTCAGGTCACACCAGCAGTTAGCCTGAGGGTTTTCATAGTTAGCATAATTACTGACAAGATCGTCTTTTTTAATTAATAATATCCCTTTCATTTTCCATCACAGCCACAGTATATAAATCTTAATACGCTGTAATAAATGTCCCTTTGAGAGGTTTGTCCAACGATCCCCCTCAACCAATGATTAACAAGCACAGACGGAGGAGGACGTTGTCATGAAATCTATATCAACACAACAAAGTATCAGCTACCGTCTCACCAAGAGCTCTTACAGCAAGAAACTGTTTTTTTTTTTATTGAGAATTTATTTTCTATACCAACTGCAGCTCTGTTGTCCAGTAACTCAAGCTCAGTCCAGTAACTCAAGCTCAGTACTGTAAGTGCCCACGTGGGTCACACAGGAGCCTCAGCGGAGCGGCGGAAGCTTCCGGATGTTCGGCGAGGCTCTCAGACCGGCGCGCGCGGAGCGGGATGCCCGGGCACAAATGGAGACGGATGTGGAGTCTCTCCAGAACCCCGCCCCGCGGGAACGCGGGCAGGAATACGAGGGTGACCCCGGCGACGCGCATTCTCGCCAGCCACGCGCTCAGATTTGAGCGAGGCGAAGAACGTGGCACCGCCAAATATTTCTTCTCCCCAAACCACCCCCTCTACACCCCCCCTCCCTCCCTCCCTCCATCCATCCCTCACCCACCCCGAATCCCAACAAAAGAAAAAAAAGATTGCTGGCGCATTTACAAGCTAACAGACTCCCAAATCAATGACACAGTCTGGCAAGTCAGTCATAGCTAATGGGTGGGAAAGCACAATGCGGCATTGTTAAAAAAAAAAAAAAAAAAAAAAAAAAAAACAGAAACATTGATAAGTGTTGCACTTAGCCGCTAGGATTGACCAGCGCACTTCATTTTAATTCGCCGATCAGCGGAGAGAACAGAGGAGAACCAATCAATGGCGAGCCAGCTACCTGCTAGACACTCGATTACGATTGGACGGCGGACAATGTGTCACACAAGGTGTTTGATTGTTCATAATTGTGGCGAAATTGCGGTGTTGGCATTGAGCTGAAAAGAATGGAGCACACCAGGCGTCTTTATATCGATTTTTTTTTCACAGTTTTTTTATTTTTATATAAAAGACTCTTCTGCCAAAGCGGACGATAATGCCGGCACTGACTGTCTTTCCTTCACAAAAGAAGAAAGCAGATTCTCGTCCTAATCTGGGGATATTTTGCGTGTAATGTGTGTGTATTTTTTTATTTTTTTATTTTTATTTTTTTCCTTTAGCTGCTTTAGAGAATAAAAAAAAACAGTGGGATTTTGGGAAAGCATAAAAAGCAACATTTAACACAGGAGACCCTGAAAAATAAAATGAAAAATAAAAAAGAAAATGAAAAAAAACTTTTTTTTTTTTTTTTTTTTTTTAAGTGACTGTTTTCATTGATCAAAAAAGGAATTACAAAACAACTCAGAAAAAAACATATTTTTGTGCTGTTTATGAGACACAGCGTCCAGCAGCCACCTCTCCACTGCACCAGCAGGGCCCTCTGCAGGCTGCCACTCCAACAAAAGAAAAGAAATTCCAAAACACACGCAACAACACACACACACAGGTGCGCAGTGAAACACACACACACAGACACACACGCAAACACACACACAGCGTGCGCATTCACACACACACACACACACACACACACACACACACACACACACACTCACTCACACACACACGCACACACACACACACACACACACACACTCACACACACACACACACACACACACAGGTGCACAGTGAAACACACACACACACACACACACACACACACACACACAGACACACACACACTCACACATACTGAATCATGCCCAGGTTCACAGGACTGAATTCCACGCTGGTGATGACACTCTCTCTCACACACACACACTCACTCGCACACACACACACACACACACGCACACACACGCACACACTCACTCACACACAAAATGCAGCACAGGGCTGTCCACAGCCCCGGCCCAGCCTGTACCTCCAGTACAGATGCTGGGTTATTTTGGAGCTGCTCATCCGGCATGCTGGCTCTGTGTGCTGTACCTGCACTGTTATACTGACTTGCACTGGCACTGCTGGTTTGGATGTGCATATAACAATAAAAACAACCCACACATAACGAGTTAAGGAACGTGTCAGGCACCTGTCTGCTCTTTCGGGTCTAAAAATCTCTGCGGCTGGCTCTGTGGCCTGACACATGTTCCCATGCTGAATTAAAATGTCACGGCAACAGCGAGTGACGGGCGCCTGGTTTCAGCCGGCTCCCTGAATGTCAGTGCGGAGCGCGTTCGGAGCGAGCCTCGAACCTCGGTTCGGGAATCCGCGGCGGCGTTTAAAGATAATGTCCATGTTCGCGGCGCGGCTGTTTTACCGGAGCGCCTAGTCTAAGTGCCGTTTCCCCGACGACACAAAGTCGGCGTACCCTTGAACCAAAAAGCCCCGCCAGACACATAACCACTCCTCCAAATGACACGACTTTGCGTTTTCCCCAGACGCTCTCATCCAGAGGAACGGGCATTATGTGACTGAGAAAGCTAGTTTCCTCAGGTACACTTTCACTACAAACGCCGCCTCTGCAGAGAGAGGAGTCCGCACTTTCACTTCCATAACAGAACGCCCAAACCGGTGCTTTTGGCTGAAGTCCGGTGCTTGGCGGTCTGTCCCTGATTTCTAGCCGCTCCCCCTCATTCCACCCGCATTTTTTTTTGGGGGGGGGGGGGGTTTGTGCACACGGATTACGGTACAACAGCTTCTGTCACTTCTTTCTCCCTAGTTTATTTAATTCATTAATTTATTTATTTTTTTTTTTTTTTCCGGCTGCCTTCGCTCGTCGTTAGTCTGGCGAGGCGCTCGGCGGATTTTCGTATTAATTAAAAACGATGCGCCGTAAGAAGCCCGCGCGCTGGTGGCCGGCGGCCAGGCTGCCGCAGCCAGACCCAATTAACCTGCGCCGCGCCGCCAAACCCCGGCGACGCGGAATTCATTATGCGCAACATCCTTTCCGGGACAGCCAAGAAGGCCCCAACGCCGCACCCGTTAACAAAAAAAAAAAAAAAAAAGGAGAACGGGGGGCTTGGTTTTAGCCGGCAACCGCGGAGCAAATGGCCCACAAAATCAACCAATTAAAAACAAAACAACAACAACAAGAAAGACCGCGGAGGACGCGGAACCAGACGGCGGATGTCTGGGTCTTCAGACCGCGTCGCTTTTTGTAGAGACGGAATACTCTCCCATCGTTTTTTTTTTTTTTTAAAAACACTGGCTTATGGATTCAATAAAGTCTCTAGACCTTAACTCTCACTCAAGGTGAAATGCAGTTGTTCATTACTTTACTTCACAAACACAGTTTGGCAAGTCTGGGAATTACCTGAGTAAAAAAAGTCTACAGTCTAAGGCAGTGGTCTCCACCCTGGTCCTGGAGAGCTACAGGGTCTGCTGGTTTTTGTTTTCACCTTAAAATCAGCACCCAATTGAGACCCAAGACACCAGGTGAGTTAACTGTGTAATCAACTGCTCTAATTGATTCATTCAGAGTCACTATGAAAACCAGCAGACCCTGTAGCTCTCCAGGACCAGGGCTGGAGACCACTGCCTTAGATTGTAGACTTTGGATTGAACTCGTCAAATTGGGTTTGTGAAAATCCTCAGATTTTTATTTATTGTTGAGTCGCAATTCATGACAATTTCTGCTAACAACTGGCCGAAACATTTAGTTTATTCACAAAGAAAAAGACGTTTAGGCCCCCAAACTAATTCTAATAAAATGCAACTTGACCTCCTGAACTAATGGGACCATCATCACCCCCCCCCCCCCCCCCCCCACCCCACCAAGATACTGAATTTCATATCTGGAGGTGGACTGAATAAAGTACTCACACAAGAAAGAGAGAAAGAGAGAGAGAGAGAGATAGGAAGAGATGTGGGGGAGAGAGCAAAAGAGGGAGGGAGATAGAGACAAAGATAGCGAGTGAGAGGGAGAGTAATAGAGAAGGAGATAAAGAGAGAGGTTGAGAAAGAGAGGGGTAGAGAGACAGATAAACAGAGATGGGGATAGAGAGAAGGTAAAAAAAGAGAGAGAAGGTGAATGGCTGCCTAGCCCACCATCAGAGGCTACAGAATTCAGCTGAAAATATGCGAGACATCAGGAGATAAATTAAAAAACCCAAATGGACCCCAGCAGTTTGGCTGGTTCCAGTTCAGTGGGACAGGATGACATTAGGAACATATGCAGGCTAGTGTGTAATTTAGCCTGTAACACTGCAGGTGGCACACCGAGGTATAAACCGTACAGCAAGCACATACTACAAATGAAATACTGCACGCAAGCGCATATTTCACACGCACATGCACATGTACAAACACACCGCCCAGTCACACACCGCTGAACACAGGCAGACCGCAAACTGACAGATTGTAGTTACATAATATACTGATTCAGTACATTTTGCAGAGAAATATTGTGAAGTTTGGAATGGCTTGAAATTTCCAGCCTGTCTGGGGAAAAAAAATAAAAAAACAACTGGTAGGCTGTCAAATTATATTTTACAGAAACTGGCTGGGTGGCAACTGATAATGCATTTATATAAGAAAGCAATACAGCATGAATATGCCTACTGTTACATATAACCTCAAGGGGGAAAATCTCTCGGTGCAGTCTTTAAATCTTCAGTTATCTTAATGGCTCAACTGCCAGAGACACATTTAGTAAAAACTCACCTGAAGGCATGTGCGTTTGCCTGAGTTTTTGGCTGTTGAATAGACTCCACTGGAATGAACTCTGTGAACCGCCAAACATTTACAATGCAGGGAAGCTGTGTGGGAAATATACGAAAGCACGTCAGTGAAAACGGTGTAAATAAAAGTCCTTACCTTAAGAGAGTTGTTTTTTTTTAAGCCAAGGAAATGCCTTATAATGAGGGTGCATCACTTTGATTCCCTCAAAAAATATAAACAATTGATGGCTTCTACGCTAGGACGGTGGTGCTTTATATGCACGTATAATCCGTTTGTTAGCTTGTGTGTGCACTATACACAGCTGGGGGGACTGGCGCAAGAACAATAGCATCTAAAAAGCCATTTATTCCCTGCAAATGTCTTTCAAAAAAAAAAATTAAATAACAAAACATTTAAAACCTGAATTGTGTGGTCCAGGATGGCTGTGTCCCCAAATGACCACATAGAGCATTATGCCAGCAGCCTGCACTGGAGTTAACCATCTTAGATTATGACGTTATTTTGCCAACTTCTAGCTAAATGATCAGCTACCGATCACTTCAATAGTTAGAAAGATAATGTGACAGCACTTTAAAATACAATGTATAAATACATTTTATCTGACTGTAGAGGCTTTTTACGGTTCACTGAGTCGTGTCCTTGCTGGCGGTAAACAATGCCTCGCTTTCCGCTGGGACATGTCAAGAGCTCGCTGTGTGGGAGTTGAAACCATGGAGATCTGGTTGTCACACGAAGAGCAACCGGTGGCATTTACAGCAAAGACGCTTCTTTGTTTACACTTTTTAAATGTTTCTTTTAAATGTTTTCCTCTAGCCAATGGGATCACTCGTTTTTTTGGGAAACGGTACGTTATTAACCTTGTACTGCGTGGATACAGTGAGATAACATTTTGAGAATGAGAATTACTGACTGGGATAAGGCTCTCTCCACATCCCTGTCCTTAAAGCTATGCATATATTTGCGGAATCATCACATCATCACAAATCATCACATGTAACACCACCCTACAACTCACTGGCGATAAAACATAGGCTGAACGTTGTTCAGTGGGGTTTAAATAGATTAGGGAAAGGCGGAAGATTTGTACAAACAAATTTCAAGTTTAGCACTTTTGGTATCAATGAAATTCACACCCGTAAACTCCCAATAGTTTGACCGTGCAGCACCGGGGCAGAGAGGATTCAAAGCGGATAACTATGGAACAGTTAATGATCATTTGTGTGTGTGAAGCCAAGTGCAGTGTCAACTCACAAACAGTACAGCATTCCACCTGAGCGAAGCGGATAACGCGAAGCCGGCGGTGCGCGAAGGTCACCCGCTGTCCCATATCAGCCGAGCACAGAGGCAGCCGGTACCGAACGCTAATCCCGCACCTGCTTAATTCTCTCCGGCTTCCAGACACAGACTGCAGACGCGCGTGCCAAACCCCGCTTTTCCTGGGGAGGCGACTGCGACCAGGTCAAGGGTCACGATGGAGCCCGGATTCGAGTGTCCCTACTCTGCAGAATTGAACACCCTCACAAAGAACTCTCTCTGTACAGAAGCAGAAACACATGTTTGTTAAAAAAATAAAATAAAAAAAAAAAAAAAAATTAAAAAAACAGAATAATAATGAAAATTCTTCTTCTTCTTCTTCTTCTTCTTCTTCTTCTTCTTCTTCTTCTTCTTATTCTTCTTCTTCTTATTATTATTATTATTATTATTATTATTACTATTGTTATTAATAATAATGACAACCTTTTATTTAATTTCATTCTCTTACTATTTCTAACCAGTTTTAGCAGTTTTTGGCCTATTTGCCCTGTCTGTAGGTCACTGGAATTCTGTTCTGTCACCCACTTCTCCGATGTCCAATCAGCTGAGCCCTGCAGTCGGAGGAGGAGGAGTCTACTACTTCAGACGGCAGACAGCAGTCACCCAAACTCTGGCGCAGAATGAGATTCAGAAAACCCGTCGGCTGAGAACAGCACAATCAACTGTGCGCCCTTGCGCAAGCTTGGGTCTCCTTCTTCATAATTAATGAAAAATTGGTTCATATTTCATAATCCTTTTTTTTTTGTTGCAAGGACTGAATGCAAGTTTTTTTTTTAGCCGATAATGATTGCCATCTGAAGTCTCTGGCTAGTTGCTAATGTTACAGGTGGCTAATTATGTCTAGAAGAAGGATCTCAAATTTAAAGTGTACTGGTGGGCCAAATTCTGTTGAGTGCGTGGCTTGTTCATCATGTGCATGTGCTTGTGTGATTGTGTGCGTGTGCATGTGCTTGTGTGATTGTGTGCATGTGCATGTGCTTGTGTGATTGTGTGCATGTGCTTGTGTGATTGTGTGATTGTGTGCGTGTGCATGTGTGTGAAATGAACATTTCCGAGATGAGACGTCCCTCTAT
>CM045883.1:2567427-2574927 GCA_025169545.1 Anguilla japonica | reverse complement strand
TGAACATGAGAAAAACACATCAGTGCAATACATTCCATACGTTACTTAACCATCCACTTTAATAGCTAATACTTTACAGAGACTGTTATATATACCGTTCGATAAGGAAAATAAGCACGCTCATGGTGACTCCATTTACTTCGCACTATACTCTGTGATCATGTCAATCTTCACTTACATGCCCGTTCTGCTAAAAACATATTGTTTCAACTACGCAATTTCATCATTTCATCCTAATTTCACTCACACTGTTGTTATTTTCTCATAAGCAAAGCCTGCTGGGACATACGCGTCTGCTCCTATTCTCCACTATCAACTTTTTCGGTTCTAGCTTAGCAAAACAGCGAAGAGGATTCCCACCTGCAGATAAGCCTATCAAAATGCCTTATAAACCTTACAAACACTAAAAGTGCATCTCCACGAAATAACAGACAACGGAGCAGGACAGAAGGGTACACACGTTGCGACCTAGGGAGCTCTAATTCTACAGACTTGCTCATTCTTTTGTCAATCAAGGCTCCTTGGATGGCCGTCAAATCCGTGAGTACATACACTGGTCATATTTCACCTGCGCTTATGATGCGTTTTAACTCATTCGCCACCGCACCCTTTGTCACAGCCACTGTTTTACATATATAGCAAACCGAAACTGCCACACGGTACACGTCACTTCGCATTTCTCACTCTCATAATAAAACGCTTTGCAAAAAGAAATGATATCTCATCAAAAACACGTTTTCAACGTACAAAAATGCCAAGTTACTCACACGTACAAGATATACACCGTCTAGAACTCATTCATTCAGACTGTCAAAATCCAGGCCTGCCATTAAAAGTATTGATATCAAAATGACGCCAAGTTACGGTACTACAAACAATATAGGCTATCTTGCCTCAGCGAAATTAAATAAGATGTATTCCAAAGCAATGCTACCCAATATTTCCTCAATTCTTTCAAGTCACTTGGCCCTGTGTTTTGTAATCTTACCATTTAACAATGTCATGCAAACTTTGTGTCAGATCAAAGAGTCAAATATTTCGAATTGCCTCATGGAACACATTGAAATTCATGTAAAAAACTGCTGGTGAGTAACTACAGGAAGCATATTTCTCCAGGAAACATAAGTTTGTACTTGGTTCTGAACTGAATTTGAGTAAACGTACACGTTATTGTATATTTGCTACATACAATAAATGCTGCATGTCAAATACATATTGTACATACATACATAGAGAACTTCTTTATCCCCATGGTGACATTTCCCTCGCAGCATGTTACATTCACATTTACGAACAGACATTTATACCAAGAAACATACAATCATTCAGGCAACAGAAATGCTGGGCAGCGAAATACATACATACCAATACAAATTGGACATATAGACGCCTATTCAATCAATCTTGACTGTGAGAAAGCCTTCCACACATGTTTGGCCTGTCCATGTAGTGCATGCTTATACACACAGGGCCAAGTGACTTGAAATAATTGAGGAAATATTGGGTAGCATTGCTTTGGAATACATCTTATTTAATTTCGCTGAGGCAAGATAGCCTATATTGTTTGTAGTACCGTAACTTGGCGTCATTTTGATATCAATACTTTTAATGGCAGGCCTGGATTTTGACAGTCTGAATGAATGAGTTCTAGACGGTGTATATCTTGTACGTGTGAGTAACTTGGCATTTTTGTACGTTGAAAACGTGTTTTTGATGAGATATATATATATATATATATATATATATATATATATTTAATAACCAGGTCCTGAAATATTATTAAAGAATTGCAATCCTCCAGCACTACATTATTTTGCTATTTTGTGATGTTTTGAAATGCTTTCAACAGCGTTCTATTATTAGGTGCTGGAATAATCTCCAGTGCAGAATCTGTTCATGAATATGCTTCTGTACTCAGTCATATGGGTACAGCATGATTGGAATAACCAATGCATTTATTTAGCTACACACACACACATACACACACATGCACAAGCACGCATAAACACACACGCACAGGCACGCATACACACACACACACACAATAAACACACACACACACAAGCAGGTGTGCACACGTACATTCACACACACATGCCCGCATGCACACACACACACACACACAGCAACACACACACACACACACACACAGACAATAAACACACACATACACACACACACAAGCAGGCATGCCCTCCTGCATTCACACACGCATGCACGCACACATATATGCACGGACCCCAGGAAGATTAGCTGCACACTGTGTATTGCTAATGGGGATCGTAAATAAATAAATAAATCACGCACATGCACACGTACACACACGCAAATGCACACGCACGCACAGACAAATCCTGTAAATTTGCACTGCCAGGGTGCGAACAATGAAAGCATATGGAGATCCGCTGGCTTGCTGTTACTGCATAAGAGTGCCTGGAGCCGCAGAGGAGGTTTGCAGCTGTTTCTGCGGTTACAGAACGCGGTTCACCGACCAAACAGCTCTGCGCTCCTGCCCAGGAAGGCAAGCTCCCCGGGTTCCCTCCTGACGACAACAACCCACAAAACAACACAACAACAACACCCCAAAACTACGCACAATAACCCACAAAACAATACAACAACAACAACAACACCCCACAAAAACAACACACAACAACACCCCAAAACTACGCAGAACAACCCACAAAAACAACACACAACAACAAGACCCCACAAAAACAACACCAACAACAACGCCCCAAAACTACGCACAACAACACCCCAAAACTACACACAACAACAACAACCCACAAAACAACACACAACAACACCCCACAAAACAACACAACAAAAACAACCCACAAAAACAACACACAACAACACCCCACAAAACAACACAACAACAACACCCCAAAACAACACACAACAACAACACCCCACAAAACAACACACAACACCCAACAAACCCACAAAACAACACTCCACAAAACAACACACAACCACACCCCACAAAACAACACACAACAACGACCCACAAAACAACACTCCTCAAAACAACACACAACAACACCCCAAAACTACACACAACCACAACGCCCAAAAGTAACTCATAACAACAACCCATAAAAACAACACAACAAGAGCAACAAAGCCACGTGACCATACCTGCAGCTCTTTACATTTAACATAGCTTTCATTGCCGCTTAGAACCAAGAACAAATTAAATAACACAGAGTAAAATGTTCAGTGTTAAATCACTCTGGTAGAGTACATTTTACACTGATGGAGTGCATTTTCCTCCTATGGTAAGTACATCTGATTCTTCTGGGACTCACAAAAACTGTTAACACTAGGATTTGAATTTTGCTGTGTACATTTTCTCTGAGAGTGGAATATTAATGTCTGGATTCAATCTTGCCAATATGAACAAAAAAATTGGGGAGATATACAGCAGAAAAGACTCTAACATCTTGTTGAAAATTCAATTGCAGAAATTCCATTAAAAGGCTACGTGGGCAAATAGACTCATTGTAGCACACAGAATAACTATTAGGATTATGACTATTATCTTGTGTGTGCTACACGGCAGCACACAGAAGAATTCTGAGAATATCTCTGCAGTCAAATCAATCCAGTTAAACTGAGCACATCTCCCTTGGCTACGGTATTAGCAGAAAGATCTCAGTCATCCCACTGCACAAACTGAGCGATAATAATTAGTTATGCTCAAAAGAGATATTAAAAGATTAAAAGATGAAAACTGATGGGGGAAAAAACGATTATGTCTACAACCTAAACCGTCAAAACAAAAGACAGCCAATTAATTATATGCAAAATGATCTGTGTTTTTTTATGTTTTGTGGCCACAGTAACTGTGGCTCAGGGCAGATATTTGCCCCCTGACTCTGGCCAGAGTCCAGAGAGAAGAGGAAAATGGCAGCATTATAATGTCATGACAACACGCAGCAAACACAAATCAAATTAACTGAAAAGGGCAAAATTGATGCTATTGGAAAATAACTACCCTTACATAAATGCAAACCTTGCATCATATTGAAAGAAACCATTTCACAATCTATGGGCTAATAGACAAGATTCATTGGCAGATTCATCACTTAGCGACCCCTGCTGGTCACTGGAGTGCCTGCGGTCTGTCGTACCGATCTTGTCCGACTCAGTGTGTCCCCAAATGGACAAATGGACTGGAAATAGGAACTAGCCAATCAGCCTTCTACTTCCACCTTATAATAACATGCATACCAGCAAACAAAATCACAACAAACTAGTGCAAAGGAAGTATCAACTTTTTCCATTTCGATATTAAAAATAACCATGTTGAGTGTTTTTGTAATCTCTCACTCTCTCTCTCTCTCTCTCTCTCTCTCTCAAACACACACACACACACAAACTAGATGAACTAAAGACTGAGGTCACTTACTGTTCAGTAGGCACATTTCTGTGAGTGTCCACCTTTCCAAAACTGATTTTGCATGACCTCATTAGATATTGCTGAGATCCTTTTTTTTTAGGCTTTCATTTTTAATGGCGTGCTATCAATAATATTAATACCTATCATCATTTTTAAGCAATACATTTACGCGATGCATTTCCATGAAAATACACCTGTGATCTTTGTCGGCATGCCAAGGACATCTGATATGTGCGACGCTACGGCAACTTACATTTTTCATGGCAGTCACATCCCAAAGTGACCTGAATCTGGGGTGACCAGCGTACTTTTACTCCATAATTTTATAAAGCGTTTACAGGAAATAGAACCGGAATGACACAAACCACAAGGAAGACATTTTGTTATTAAATAAAAAGCAAACACGTGTATTCATTTACATTATACCTCGCCATTTTAGCAGGCGCTCCAATCCAGAGCAACTTAAATGGCTTAAATTCTCTGCACACGGTCCATTTAATCCAGGTGGATATTTTTACTGAAACGGTTCAGGTAAGGTACCTCGCTGAAGGACAGGACAACATTCCCCACCTGGGATCCGAGCTGACCCCAAAACCCAAAACTTCCCAAACCCAGTGCCTCTCTATCCTATAGAGAAAGCCTTACTTCACAAAGACTAGCCCGAAATAAGTTACCCTGGAGCAAAAGACACTGTTTGAAGAACAGGGGAGGCTGATGTTATGACATCGACGACGTCTTCCTCAGAGTCAAAAAGCTTTGGCGTTGAAACGTCAGTCTTCCACTGTTCATGAAACAGTGTCTGAGCTGGGAATGCTCCAGTGTTCCTTATTCAGGAAGTTCAGTCATCATTATACACATTAATGAGCTAGCAAGACATTTATTATTATTAATTATTATTATTATTATTATTATTTTGAAGATCAGGTAGTTCTGAAAAAAAGCAGAATGAATTCAGCCCACAGGCATGTTGATTTGTGCTGGATTAGTTAAAAAAAAAATAATAATGTTCTGGCAAGAAATGAGTACAGACCTTGACATGTAAAAATGACCAACATGACTAATTCACACAGGCCTGTGATTCAAGATGTGCTCTAGTGAATTATTACAACGCCAAGACATACTCTGGTGATACGGGTGCAGCGTTAATACTTTGGACATGCTATCTATAATAAAAATCTGAATTTAATTAACACAGACTATGTAGAGTGAAGGCAGAGTGGTGTTAATTAATAGAATTTATCCCCAACATTCAATGTAAATTCATTCCAGAATTAAAAGAAAGTACAAGGAGACAGCAGGTTCCACAGTGGATAAATTATCCTTACAGGAGAATTAAAAATAAAAAGCACCTGATAAATTCATGTAAATTACTGTAAAAATAATGCATGTATCTTCTATACATATTTGTAATACTTTATGTATAAGATATATTTTTGGAGGGAAACGTGTTAGCAAATATGCGTGCCAAGGTTACAAAAAGCTAATTGAAAAGCAAATAGGTGATCAATAAAGAAAATGGAACCCTATTTTTCCCCATTACAGCCATAAAAAAGAAGGTTATGAACGAGGCTCAATGAATTAAAAAATTGGGCGGGGATTTTGTGTTCAACAAAAACACAAAGATTTTTTTCAGACGTGGACATAACAGTTTCAGTTTACTGATAGCTTCACCAGTCGCAAATTTGAGCACAATTACATTCCAGGAACTTACGGGGGGGGGGGGGGGGGGGGGGGGGGGGGGTGTAGAGATAAGAGGTGAAGGAAGATAAGAGAAATTACTAACACTAAGACCAGCAAGGGTGTTTGCCCCAATGGTGTACATACATACAAGAATACTTAAGATAAACAGATGGAGATTACGAAACGCTAACAAGTGTTTATGAACTCCCCGGAGACAAAACTGACTATGAGAATCAAGGCAGCGCAATAAATGAAATAATATCCTACAGGTCTGAGACCTTACAAGCCTGTTAGTTTAACATAGCATCTGTTAGCATTTTGTACAGAGATTCTGAATAAATCAGAGACAAATCTGCATTACATTACATTACATTTACAATGGCAGACGCTTTTATCCAAAGCGACATACAAAAAGTGCATTTCATGGTCATAGACAACTGCTAAACACAGGTTCAGTAAGGTACAATACTTATTTTGTACAGCTATTTCTAGCCAAGAACACAGTTCACACAGTGAACACTATTCTGACCTAACCTCTGCAAAGCCAACTAGGCAGAAGAATAGCTACAGTATTAGGACAAATACAGATATCTTTTTTTGTATTAATTAACAATCTATATGTTCTTTCAAGGGACAATCTCCAGATCTCCAGAGTATATTCATCCTTTCAGCCCTTCCCTTTCCAAAAGTAGAAGTTACTTTTAGGAACAGTATTGTGAGATACAGTATTATTACTTTTCAGCAACTACAAAGATCCAAACAATTGAATACACAGTAATGCCAAGTATATACATTAGCAAATGCAGGGTACATGTAATGGGATTCATGTACTGAAACTTCTTACTGTATCATCTTACAATAATACTAATATTCCCTATAGCAGGACTGCCCATCCCTGTTTCTGGAGATCTACCATCCTGTAGCTTCTCAGTTCAATGCTAATTTGGCACACTTGATTCTACTAATGAGCAGCTCAATGAGATCTCTAGCTTTTGAATGTGGTGTGCTATGTTAGAGTTGGAGTGAAAACCTACAGGATGGTAGATTTCCAGGAACAGGATTGGGCAGCCCTGCTCATGCTGTTGAATGCACTGTGGCAATGCAAACCAGTTTAACAATCACTCATTAAAAAAAATAACTGAATAAAAATGGAATGTGGCTTTGGAATGAACTTCACCTCGGTCACATGAGAAAAAGATAATGTTTTGGCTTTTAATCCAAGTCTCAGGAGTTTACCTTTCAAGCCTTTCCCCCAGCCTAACTGTTGCACGTAATCAAAATACTTAAATAAATTCATATATACACAACTTGAGTTGTGCTGTTCTCTCAGTTTAGACTGAGATGATTCTGTAGTCACCAAACCACCTGCAACACCACTGTGTGACAACTTGTTTGTACGTAAATGGCTAGAT
>CM045883.1:2552427-2562427 GCA_025169545.1 Anguilla japonica | reverse complement strand
TCCTTTGTTATGACCCGTTCAATCCTTTTAACGGAGCTTTTACTGTCCTTTCCTGTGCCGGGGAAATTAAAAAGCGCATTAAAAAAAGATGTCGGCCATAGAAATGTCAGCGGACGTACAGCGGGATAATGTTTCACATCATTCCCCCGATAGCACACGCGTGTGACACACGTCGGGGGGCGTGACACACTGCCACGACACGTCAAGGGGACAAAATGGAGACGACGCGTCAGCTAATGACTCGGTAATGCTGCGTTTGCTGTTCGATATCTGCCGTGCGATTTCTGTATTCACAAGCGCAGGTTTGGCATTAGACCAGCCTGGAAATCTATTTGCTGTTATTAGAGTACGCCACGGAAGCCTGGGGTTTCCATATTGAGAAATTCATTTGAGCCTACGCACAATATGCGCTGCTGCAATTTGCTGTATGTGCTCATCTCAACAGTGGCCTCTCTGGCTAATTACACAAACATATTTACTTATAAACATTGCTGTCGACGTACTGTCCACAGCTGATTTTTATTAGCTGTTAATAAGCGCTTATTAAGCATTTATAACTGCACCTCATGATGAGTGCATTCAGAATGACACAGATGGAAGGGCCCATTGTGATCTTACGTGGAATCTCAGATGATGATGTCACAGTCCACTGTGGAGTCATGCTGCACCCCCTACTGGCTGCTTGAGGGAAGTGCTCACCAACAGGCACCTTGGACTTTTGGAGTATTGAACGCAGGAGTGTTATTAATGTCTAAGCTTAGAGTTGGGGATTAGCAGTACTTACTGTACCAGTTTTAATATGTAAGGTATGCGCGCACACACACACAAACACACACACACACTCACGCATGATCACATTCTCAATAACACATAACATATATATATATATATATATATATATATATATATATATATATATATATATATATATATATATATATATATATCTCTGCAGAGCACAAGGTCCAAAGCTCTCTGTCTGTGTGCATGTGTGTGTCTCCATGTGACCATGTTGAGTGTTTTCTTGAGTGTAATCTCTCTCTCTCTCTCTCTCTTTCTGGCTCTCTCTCACCCAGTCAGTACTCCATTTACCAATAATAATCAATGTCCCTCTTTGGATCAGACAGTGATTCACACATCAATCGGAATTATCTGCATATTGCAATGAAGTTAATTTACCTCTAAATATCAAGAGGATAATGACAACAATGGACCCTGTTAATAATAACCACATTCCCCAGAGTTGTTTCTGCAAATGTCCTGATTTAGGGAAAGGAACATGTCATGTCCACTCAGCAAAGCTGGGTTATGGAAACAGTAATGTGTGGTATGTAGAAGGGGAAATAAAAAACAAACAAGTAATGTGCTTTTTCAGAAGAAACATTTTCCTAAAGAGTCCTGTCATTTCCTGGAAATTTTGTTTTTAGCTGTCTGATACGAGGTACTTCAAGCACGGACGGCCATCTGACTATTTTTCCCATTTATTTTTTCTGTAAAGAACTCATTACATTACTTATTTCAGTCCCTAAATTCAGTTCAGGTTTTCTCTAAATAAATAAATAAATGTTATCTCTTGTTGTTGCTCCGTTATAAGTACGTCCACTGAGATGGGGAAACATCCTTCACCAAATGGATTTATAAATACAGAACCCATCTTTTTGATGTCCCTGTTCTTTTTTTTCTTTTCTTTTTTTTTCAAAACATCAAATACAGCCATCCCTGTATCTAAGGAGTTGAAATGGCAAATGCATTCTGCCAAGAACCTTGAGAGCATGATGTGTGTTGGTGTAAACATTATGATGGTATAAGGGGACCGGTTCACAGGCCTACAGCACATTACCTGCCAGCCCTATTGTGTGCTAGGCTTTGTCGAATTAAATGGATAAATTCTACACTATTCCTTTTTATACATTTTATATTTGGTTTCTTTAAGGATGGCAGTGAACTCCATGCAACAAGGTCTTGGTAAGCAATGGTAATAGGTAAATAGAAAAGGAAGAATAAAAATGTAAAGAATTTAAAGGAAAAAAATTGTCAGATACTACTTACCCACCAGTAATTTAATACTGCAAGAGAACAGCAATTTTAATTATACATTAATTTATTTCACCGCCTTTACAGTATCCATGGTATCTGCTTAAGACAAAATTAATTCACTCACTTAAAAGATGGTCTCTCTCTGCACTGCAAATCTCCCACAAAATCTCTGTCAACATACTTTCTGTTTAAATTTAAAAAATTCCTGGAGATGAGGAAGGTGGGGAAGTTCTTCCTCCGTTCTCTGTTTTGCCGGCTGAGGGCTTGCTTCTCGCTCTCAGCTTTATTTTTTATTTTTTCTGCACTCCATAAGAAAGCATTTCTGTCTTTGCGATGAGCATTTAAACGGTGACTCCGTCTGCTGTCGTCCAAACTGATGAAGTGATTTCATCACCGACTGCAGCTCTTCATCTGGCATTAGTTCAGCCCACAATACACGGCCGTTCCACCAAATAAGCACTCGTGGATTATTACATTAAGGTAATGCATTTTAAGTGCAGTTTCACATAAGTCACTCAGTGGCAATCGACTGCCCCTGAAGTGGTTTCTTCCCCAAAGCCTGTTCTCAAAAAATCTGATTTTGTGGCACTGACCAATGAATGCTAAAATTTGGCTAGAAGAAAAGTGTCTTTTGGTTCTTTCTCTTTCCCTTGAAAAAACCATGGGACTGGGGATCTTTGTAAAAGGGGGGGGGGGCAAAAGTGCATTTATAATGATCTATTTTTTAAAGGGCCAGACTCAGTTGTGTATATGATGAAGTAATATATTTCACAGGGCCAGAATGCTCAGTTGACCTTTCCCCCAAAAGGCCAAATTAGTTTTCTTTATTCCCTCTGGAAAACGTCCATTTGTGAAACATTATGTGACATCCAGATTACAAATCCAATAAATGAAATTAACCATGATTAAAGGCTACAAATAGACAATTCTTTGGAAATCAAAAATTCTGGACGTAGTTAATCTAGACAGATTGCAGAGGTGAACAGCAAATGACGCTAGTCTATTAATGGAATACAGCTTTAAAAAATAAAAAATAAAAAATTAAAATATCTGGCTAAACAACGGTAAAGTGAATTATTTACACCTCTCACATACTTCTGAATACTTCGCTCACCAGCAGAGCAGCTGAAGCCAATTCCCTGCTGTGCAAAATCAACCAAAAGAAAATCTTACCGGTTTAATTCTTGCCCGGAACAGTGTTCTGCTCCTAATGTGAATTAAAGATGAACAAATGACCTATTAACATTAAATTATAGCAACGCAAATTAAAAAGCTTGGGGAGAGAGAGAGAAGACCGCACACAGACACTTTCTGGCTACGATCACAATGCAGTGCGTAAAAAGCTCCCTCATTTCTAACGCTTTTACCGAGCTTACCCCGTGAGCCGTGCTTCTCTTTTTCTTTTTTCTTTCTTCTTCTTTACAAGACTTACCCCCAGAGATAATACGCAATAATTACTAAAGTAAACAATCATCTTCATGTTCATAATCTGCCCTAATTTAGGGTACAAATATTCACAGTCTAAGTGCATTTTTAAATAGATATTATCATTATGGAAATGACATGCAAATACTGCAAGGCGGATAGGTGCATTATTGCTGGAAGTGTTCCAGGTGTGAAGACATCCGCTTTTATTTATCTAGTCTTTTATTGACCGAGGGCTGGGGTCATGTTTCTAGTTTTCTGAACACAGGGGGGGATTCACCTCGTTAAAGAGATGAATACATCCAGCAGATAAAAAAGCAGTCCTCCATGGACCTCACCATCACCTAACACTGATTAAATATGGCTTATTAAATATATCAAATATTTTAAAATAAATGCAAACTCAGGTGTGCATATACAGTATATCCAACAGCAGGGGTGGGCAGTTCCGGTCCTGGAGAGGCTGATGTGTTTGCAGGTCTTTGTTTCCACCAGTTACCCTGGTGGCTAAATGAGCTAACTGGCTCTACGCACCACCACTGGTTCATTTGTAGATTAGAGCACAGTAAAGCGTTTCGTATGGGGACACAAGAACAGTCTTCGGCTGTCATTCATGCAAGGAAACAAGCAGTGTAGCTGAAATGTCAGACGGTGTAAATGTTATGGCTAATTAAGTAATTAAGGCCAGAAGTTGGAGTGAAAACCAGAAACGGATCTGGCCCTCGTTGCCCCCCCCCCCCCCCCCCCCCCCCCTCATCGCTGATGTTTGGAAAAGAAAAAGACTGTCTGGAAAAAAAAAAAAAAAAACGTTTAAATCCGAGCAGCGTTTTTTCCCACCCCGGATGAACATCCTCTTCCTGCCGCGGCCTTGGAGTGCGGTGGAGTGGGCGTGAGTCATTCGGCATGAAGGCCTGCGTCCTTCGCCCCATTCCTCTCACCACCGGAGGGGTTCGAGTCGAGAGCTCGGGCCGAGCACCAGATCCTCTCCTCCACCGCGGCGGCGGCGGCGTTTCCCGCTCTCCTCAAACCCAGCTCTTTCATTACCGCCCTGCGGTGCTGTGGCTTTTTTTTAAATGTAACCGCACTCCTCCACCTCTGCTCTCTCTCCCGCGCGCGCATGTGTGTGAGGGTGTGTGCGTGTGTGTGTGTGTGTGTGAGGGTGTGTGAGCTCTCTCTCTCTCTCTCTACTTCTCTACTCTCTCGCTTTACAATTGATGCCTCTCATTCACCCATTCACACACACACTCACACTCACACACCAACGGTGAAAGGCTGCCATGCAAGGTACCAATCAGCTCGTTGGGAGCAATTAGGGGTTAGGTGTCTTGCTCAGGGACACTTCGACATGCCCAGGGCGGGGGATCGAGCCGGCAACCCTCCGACTGCCTGACAAACGCTCTTACCTCCTGAGCTATGTCAACCCCGGTGTACAACAATGTATGGTCACATACAAAACGTACTGCTGCCATCAAAATGTTTTGTTATTTTTTGTATAATTCAAATTCAAAAATATTTCAAACAGCAGTATTGGTTTTGTTACTCTAAACATAAAACGACAGACTAATAGTTACACTACCATACACTAATAATTTCGCTGCTTCAGCATATATTAGGCTGAGCTACTGATGGCGTCCTGTTGTGACCTCATATCTTAAAGAGTTCTTTTATCTGGAGTAAAGACTTCTGGTAATAATGTAGAAGTGATTCTATACTTAATGACACAGCTGTCAGACTCTTCAAGATTTTGTTCTTTTTAATGCACGAACAGGAATGACAGCAGCATCAATGTTGAGATCATGCTAATCACATGCAAGACAAACTAAAACCTCTAATCCAAACTTGAGATCTTTCTAATCTTGCACAAAACTACCTAAAACCTCTCCTTCAAGGCTGAAATCTTTCTAATCATGCACAAAACAACCTAAGACCTCTAATCCAATGTGGAGATCTTTCTAATCACACACAAAACTACCGAAAACCTCTCCTTCAAAGCTGATATTCTTCTAAGCATGGACAAAACGACCTAAAACCTCTAATCCAAAGCTGAGTTATAACCTATCAAACACAAAACTACTTCTTCAAAGTTGACATCTTTCTAATCATGTACAAAACTCCCTCATACCTCTCTTCTGATACTTCCTTAAAATATGAAAGCATTTGATCGGGATTTTGCTCTGTGCAGGGACTTGCTCCAGGGCAATGCTCCACATGGCATTTGAACCTTCAACTCCGAAAAACACACAGCAAAATGTTCAGTGTTAAAACAGTCGATCAATCTGACAGGAGTCCATTTTACTCTGAGGGTACTCTGAGGGTGTACATGCGATCCCAGTTAGACTCATACAGTCTGTGTTAGGGCTGAATTAACACTGAAAGCTTTACTGTGCTTGTGCATAGAGCCATGGGGACAGGACCCAGACTCTCCATGCCACAGTGTTCCAGCATGGCGCTGGCCCTTTAAGAAACCGAGCCATCGCACTTCCGCCCGTTCCCATGGCAGCTGGCGGCACCATTGGTGTTCCAGAGGCCCCTCTACAGGCAGTGCATATGCTGGGCAGTGACTCCCCAAATGGCAACCCTTTAGCATCACACTGTGGGGAGTTTGGGGGTGGGGAGGGGGGGGGCACCTTGACCTGCCTTAAAGTTAGGCTGGGATTGGACAGCAGGGGATGCAGCAGGTTGGTTTCCCTCCCGCCTGTTTTTTGTGCCACCCGCCATCTTGCCTCATCGTGCCCATCGCCCTCGCGGGTTAACCGCGGGAAGCGGCTGCCGGGCTGAGCCGCTTTCCGACGCCTCTCCTCCTCTCGCCCGTCCGACTGCCGGCCCGTGTGACGGACTCTGCCCTCCCTGCCAAAAACCCACGGACGGGGTCGGGGGGGGGGGGGGGGGGGGCGGAGCCTGCTTGCAGCGAGGGCCGCGTTGGGCCGCCAGATAAAGACGGCGGTGAGGCAGCGGGAGCATCCCGCCAGCCGCGCAGGTTTTAGCGTGTTCGCGTAGCGGCGCGTTATCGCCGTGGCGACGGCGGGAGGACACATATGGCACACTGATGATAACCGCTACTGCCTCCTCTTTTTCTCTCACCTCTTCCCCCCTCCTCCCTCCTCCCCCCTTCACACTCCTCCCTGCTGTTGTTTCCTCTTTGGGGTGGGGGGGGGGGGTAGTGTTGAGTGGGGGGGTTAGACTGTATTGGTTGCCTGGGCATCCCTCCCATTGGCCAGCAGCCAGAGGTTTTGTCTAACAATTGGAAACAAAAAAAAAAAAGCTACAGTTCCTAAAGCTAAGAAAGGTAACTTCCCAACAGTTAACTTGTAAAGGTGGAGGGGAGCGGGGGGGGGGAGCAATTACAGGGGATTGTGGGATACCACCTCCTGCGTAAGCCTTTTTCTCCTGGACCGCTTTTGCACGGGGAGAACACTGTGCTGGACGCTCTTCGCATTTGAAGTGAAACAAAAGGCTTCGGCGACAATAGCGAGCTCGCGCGTGAATGTCAGGGCCATTAGCAAAACTGACACACCGCCGAGTGTGGGGAAAAAAGATAAACAATGTTGGGTTTTTTTTTTTGTTTTTTTTTTTTCTTTTAAACAGACGAAAAAACAGAATCTGCCTCTTGTTATTGTGTCCCTTGCTGCAGCGAGAATGGCAGCTTTTAAATGCCCGGCACCAGGGTCGTTTGTTAAGCTAATCTGCACTTTTTGTACATCTGCTACATATTCAAACATGTGTAAATCACACCTCCGTGGGCCTTTGGAGTCTCTGGTGATGCCGTCCCTTATCTGGTGCCCACCCCCCATCACGCCCACCCCCCCCCCCCCACCCCCTATTTCAACCCCTCCCCCCCCGACATTTGGGAAAATCGGGAAAATATCCGCCGAGGAGAATTCCCAGAAAAAAAAAATAGAAATGCACAGAGAAGCAGAGGAGACACGGCAGGAGTCGGGAACGCCGAGCACTCCCATTATTTCCCAATCAGCGGCCATCTGCCGCAGCCGGAATTCTGATGGGGAAACAGGAGGGAATTCTTCACCCAGGGGCCATGTCTGCACAAACCAGCACAAACCAGCGAGATCTGCACAAACCAGCACAAACCAGCAGGATCAGCACAAACCAGCACAAACCAGTGAGATCTGCACAAACCAGCACAAACCAGCAGGATCAGCATAAACCAGCACAAACCAGCAGGATCAGCACAAACCAGCACAAACCAGCAGGATCAGCACAAACCAGCACAAACCAGCAGGATCTGCAACAAAAACCAGCAGAATTTGTGCAGGTGAGCAGGTCTGCACAAATGAGCAGGTTCAGGGCAAACAGACAGGACCCTTGCAAATAAGCAGGATCAGCACAAAGCACCTGGTAGATCAGGCCACGTAAAGTGATCTTTTCAGTCATAATAATAAACACGACAGAACCGTTTTAAATTAGAATGCTGGCCACGGCTCCTTCCCCTGACCGCGTCACGCGCGCCTCCTTCACACTGTCGCATTTTAGGGCAGAACAGAGGGGCCGGTGGGCCCGCTTACCACTTCAATGGGGTACCGTCCCGCAAACGCCACGGTCCGATCTTCAAAGGGCCCCGAGGCCTGCGTCCCCCCCCCCCCCCCGTCCCCCCCCCGCCCCCAATCACCTGGAAGTCAAATACAGCGCTTTACGAAATGCCAGCAATAATTACAACTGTGAAATAACCGTCAAAGCGAGATCGCCACGGCGACGCCACGGCAACGCCGACCACGAGACAGACGGCACGAATGAACGCCCCGGCCAATGGGCTGCTTCGCTGCTCGTCCTGGCATTACCCAATCACGGTCCGGGATGTTAACCCTCCCTCCCCCTCACCACCCCCCATGCCCGATCCCATTCCGAAGGGGGGGCATCCCTGACAGAGGAGGTTCTGGAAACGTTTTTAAACGCTTTAACATGCAGGAGAGCAGTTCCTGTTCCTGTTCCCGTTCTGGTTCCTGGTGCACACAGACACCCCCTGATGCCGAGAGAAGGAAAAAGAAAAAAAAAAAAACCCCAAAACATTCACAGAAAAACATGACAAAGTAAAACCTCTTCTAAGCAGAAGCATAACATCCGGAGAGGATTTAAAAAATAAAAAATTAAAAAATAAACACCAACGAGATAAGACAGGATGATTCCAAATTCTGCTAAAAGAAGAATTTAAGTAAACCCGGACATGACAGCCGCCGTACCTACAGCCTGTTCTGCGGTGATCCGGTTCTATAATTAAGTGGCGCGTTCCTGTCTCACGTCCGTTTGAGGCTCGCGGGGGGCTGCTCCCGTCCCGGTGGCGCACGGAGATTTGTGTCATTTGCGTTTATCCTGCACCAGCAGGTGATTAAAAATGAAACCGAACTTAAGCTAAACACGGAACTCTGTTCTCTCTCCTTCCTCTTTAACTGTTCATTAAACATGAAAAATCTATTTTCTTTTTTTCTTTTCTTTTTTGCACGGACAGAAAACAAGCGTGGCATTTCATTTTCGTTTATTATGAGGAAGGACCTAATTGAAAGTACAGATTGGATCTCGTTTGTGCTGCGAATGAGGAGCCCTGGAACAGGCTGGCTAAAACCCAGGAGGCATTTTCCCAAAAGCTGATATTTTTCAGCTCAACATCAGTTTCTAATGGATAATTCATCTGTTCACCACGAATGAGTCATCAATGCTGACAACATGCGCAGGAAAAGGTCTGGTGTAAAATCAACTCTTACTGTACTCTCACACTCATTATAAGACTCATATGTACTCTGACAGAATTGAATTAACCCTGGACAATTTACTGAGTTCACACACACACACACACACACACACTCATACAAACACACACACACATACACACACACACACACACACACACTCATACAAACACACACACACCCACACAGAGGCACACACACACACTCATATAAACACATGCACACACACACACACACACACACACTCATACAAACACACACACACCCACACAGAGGCACACACACACACACTCATACAAACACACGCACACAAACACACACACACGCATGCACACATGCAAGCACACACACAATACAACCAGCAAAACACTGACAAAGTGACTACTGCAGAGACGTTGGCTAGCCGCAGCTAGCCCTTTTAGCTTTTAATATTTTACCCCACTGTTTGAGTTTGAGGCAAACCAGGGTTTCTCCAGGTGGTAAATGCCAGACGGGGGCAAGTTTTTATTGGTAGCGGGGTAACAGAACGCTCCTCTGAAGCCACTTCTTATAGCATAAAGTCCCTGCCCCCCCATATCACCACCCCCCCCCCCCCCGACCCTACCCTGGAGCAGGAGGCCGTTTTTGCACCATTAACCGGACGGCTTCTCTGCTGGTGATTTTAATAGAGCCCGCCGGACGGGTCGGTGTGACCCCGCTCCCAGGTCGAGGGGAACGGAAGGAGTCGCGGGAGCCCGGCGTAACTCCGGGTGGGCGCTCAGGCTGACAAAAAACAATTATACAAATAACCTTTGCCTGCGATACCCTATTTCCCTCATTAGTTTAAGTGCTCCTGCCTTCAG
>CM045883.1:2462427-2547427 GCA_025169545.1 Anguilla japonica | reverse complement strand
CAGGCTGTTGTCCAGGAGGTGTTGCAGCGTACCGTATGATAAATAATTTATCGATTACATCAGCCATGATTTCTGGCCCATGCGATGTGGCAGAATTCAGAAGTGTAACATTTTACCCGCTGCCGTGGTTCCTGTCACCTGTGCTTTACATTACATTTTAATTGGCCGACGCTTTCATGCAAAGAGACGTACAGTAAGTGCGTAAAGAATGTCAGTGGAACAGCTACAGAATACAAGTCAGATAAAGTACAATATCATAACACAGGTCAGATAAGGTACAATACCATTCTCATAAAGTATCAGTGGCAATGAACATCAAGTCTACTTCACACGGTAAGCATAGGCTAAGTCAGTAAAGTTATGGCAAGTCATAAACTAGAAGAAAGTGAGGCGTGATTACAAGAGATGTGATAAGGAGCTACAGCGTCGAGATGATAGAACAAGTGCAACACAACAGTGCTAGAAGGTAAAGGTCAAAGTGACGCATGGGAGTGAAGCTAGATTAGGGGGTAACCCAATCTTTAAATCTCGGCCTCCAGTTGGGGGAGGGGGGGGGCATTTTTTTTAGCCAAACAAGGCAGGAATGCCACGCTCCCCCCACCCCAACCCCAGTCCCTGTGCATTTTAAACAATGAACAGGCTGCTGGTCCTCATTCAAAAATATCTGCACCCCCATCACAAAATAAGAGTGTGCAGGCCTCGGGGGGGGGGGGGGGGGGGGGGGGGGGGGGGGGGGGGGGGGTTGGACACCTGTTTCCAGGTGTTGGCAAGTGGTCCGTCCCCTTGGTTATGTTCGTAATTCTCGTGATGTGACAACATACTGAGTCAATCAATCTGTTTGTTTATATATTTTTTTTCCTAATTGCATTTTGTTGGACAGCGAATGTTTTCCAGAGGGAAATGAAGAACCACAAAACAAGCCAAAAAAAAGCAGAAAAACTGCAAGAATAGACCAAAAAAAAAAAAAAAAAACTATAGAGGCTTGTGCAAATGTTAAAAAAAAAAAAAAAACTGGCTTAGGCCCAGCAGAACGCACACTGAAGGTTCTCTGACTCTGTTGGGCTCGTACGGACGTCTGCACCATGAAATGGGTGACAGCCCATGTGGAAAACGTAGCACGTCTCCAAGCAGCCCGTTAGCGCCTAGCCCTCAGCGGGGCTATTGGTCTGCTAGCATTTTGCAAATGGCCACTACGGCGTTCTGCTGGTGGTTGGACGAGGCAAAAGATTCGAGATGAGGACCAGCTGTGGAACGGAGGCAAAGATGGAAAGCTACCTTCGCTAGCTAGCTGGTTGCCATAGAGTCAGAAAGAACGGTGGATAGCAAAACTGACATTTGTTCGAGCGCTGGGGGCGGGTCAGATTGGTCTAAGACCGTACACTGAAGATGGAGGTACCTAACTGGAGAGGCAGGGAAAGAAAATAATCTGCATTCAGTGTCTCTGAGGTCAAAGGCCTCCCGCATAAAATCTGTCTGTTTCATAAGCAAAGTCTAGCCATTCCTTTTTTTGTTATTACGGAAATATTGTAGAAAAATTTGGTTGTTTTTCAAATTTTGGGATTTTTCAGAAAACAAACAACAACAACAAAAAAAAAACAAAATAATACAATAGTCAAATTTTAAATTATACCATTATACTGTAATACTCTGAATATGTGGAGAGACATAATTACTTACAATGCATTGCAATGCAATAAATTCAGGCGTCGAGCCCTACGCCTATTCCCAGGGTTCCGTTCTTCTTTTTAAAAAATCGCATCGTCTTGTCGGAGGCGCGCAGATATCCCGTTTCGATTCTAATCAAAAGAATCTTCGTTCGTCCCGTTCGTCGTGTGTTTTTGTTTTCTGTTTTATTGGTTCAATATTACACTTTGGGTTTTATCGCAGCGGAGACGGGTGCGATTTCGGCAGGCTGGGGTCCTGGCTCCCCGAGGGCACCATCTGGGCTCGCAGGAAATTCAGTGCTGATTGAAAGCCTTAAGTAAATCTAACAAAGTCTAAAGTAGTCGGCTGGTGATTACGTCTCCTAGCAACGCACCACACGGAACGTTCTCCCTGTTTTTTTTTTCTCATATACGAGACCTACAATAAAAAAAAGGGATTCAGCCATTGTTTGCTTCCTTTCCGTAATCTCAAAACATTTCTGCTACAAAATATTGTTGTTTTTTTTCTTTTTTGTAAAGTATATTACCAAATTACTTGCTAACTACATTTCAACGCCATCTTAAGACACACCACCAAGGTTAACCGTAGCTGAGAATGAAGTTGCGTCAACCTCATGACAATAATAGCATTAATAACATGTTCATCCACAGCAGGGAGCGATTTCTGATCTCAGGAGGTGTGTGTGTGTATGTGTGTGTGCGCATGTGTGTGCGCATGTGTGTGTGTGCGTGTGCGTGCGCGTGAGTGTGTGTGTGTGTGTGCGTGTGCGTGCGTGTGTGCGCGCGTGTGCGTGTGAGTGTGTGTGTGTGTGTGTGTGTGTGTGTGTGCGTGTGCGTGTGCATGTGCGTGTGCGTGTGCATGTGTGAGTGTGTGTGTGTGTGTGTGTGTGCTCGTATGTGTGTGTGTGGGTCTGGCTCATCCCCTATGGAATATGGGTTTAATATACTACATCACCCATGGAATATCTCTGGAACATCACATGTGGAATATGCATCTAATTTATCACCGGTGGAATACCCATCCCAATCTGTCATTATAATCTAAAGATTGAAAATGTAATAAATAATAAATGATGGGATCAAATTCTGTATGATATGTGATGTTCTGACTGACCCTCCTAATGTGACAGGTGACAGGCTGGGTGGCGGTTGGGGGGGGGGGGTGCTACTGGTGGGGTTAGATGTCTCCAAGTGCAGGTGAGACAGTTCTGAAGGCTTAACCTCAGGTTTGACAGCTTTTAATGAAACTGGCTTATCTCAGGTGGAGAACCTGATGTGACAGACGTCCCCCCCCCCCCCCCACCCCGCCCCCCCCTTCTCTGCGCCCCAATAACGGCCAGGCCTCACTCACCTGTCCTGGGTTTGACCTGTTCGGAGGGCAAAAAAAAGGGAGTCTTCAAGCGCTTCATTTTACAAAGTAGACAGGCGCTGCGCGAGTTTATCTGTCAATTTCGCCTTTCGCTCACGAAACTCAGGTGAGCACCTTGCAGTCTCACGTCTCCCTGACACCATGTCTTCCAGGTGTGTAGATCTCATGAATTCATGCATTTTTTTTAAAAAAAAAATCTCCTTACGCAACGCTCTGTACAGGTGAACCACACCCCGCAAAACTGCATTACGTAATTGCAAAAAAAAAATTCTAAATATTGGCAGAGTCTGTGGCCAACTTTTTTTCCTCCTTTTTGTTTTTCACAACACCATTAGTAATGCATCTCAGAAGAGCAGACACTTTTAGAAAAAAAAAGAAAGCTTTTTAGTTTTTCTTCGCTAATCCAATACAGAAGAGGATACATTTAAAAAAAACAATATTAATAAATAATGACATTGACCCAGATTTAGCTTGGAATCGGGCGGCTGCGGCCACGTTTTCCGTTAGATAAGAGTTGGAAGAACCAACACCGGCCAGACTGAAGGCTACTCGATGACGCCGTTGATCTACAAATTTGTTTGTTCGGGTTCGTTGCTACAAAGTGGGCATAGATGATCCACACTCCACGCTTTTTCTTAAGATGAGTCGAAACATTCAGGCGCTTTTGCGTGCTGAAAAAGGACTTATGTGCTGATGTAAATATTGTTTGCTAATAATAATTATATATTTTATGCTAATACATCGCCACAGGAGTACAAGTTTAGCTACAGTGGAACTACCGGTAATGTCCCCTATTTTCAGATAGTCTTAAAAGGACCACATAACTCATGAAAACATGTTTTCCGAAAGAAAACGAGTGAACGTTCAGCCGTCAGTGAATTATTTTATTCCACGGACCTCTAATCGATTAGGCCTGAAATAAGGGTGTAATCTCTTACAGTTTAAGAATTCATATCCGTGTGTTTGCTAGCCTCTGACAGCTACACGCTGCGCTATTTTTGGGGCTCGTGTGATAGCACACAGATGTCCTCCTGCTGGTACTTTGCTGGCAGTTGCACTTCTTCCTGGTAAGTGTTTTGGACAACAAGCCTTCCCCATTCTCTGTTCTTGTCTGGTCTCCCGGAATCACACGTTTGTAGAAGTGTCCCGAATCTCCAGCAAGCTGTCGTCGACGATCCACTGTCCGCAGCAGACAAGAAGACCATTTTTGTGTTTTTTAATTTATGAATCTGTCAAACAGGATCAGCTGTTTTTTTTTTGTTTTTTTCCCCACTGCACCTGTCGACAGCCTTTATTTCTGGAAAAAACTTTGGTTCTGTGATTCATGCGCCAAGTCAGGCAGACAGGTCTATTTTCAAACATAACCTTTTGTTATTTTATTTTTATTTATTTATATATTTTATTTTTTTCCGGCGGCTTGCCTGTGACTTGTTAAAACAGCTTGTGGTCAGAACGTGTTGTTAGATCGTTCAGAAGAGGGAGCACAGACGCTGTATTTACCCCCCCCCCACCCCCCCCGAAATGGCGAGGAGAGGGGAACCGTTTTGCGGCGGGTTGCCAGGTTCCGCCTCCCGTTGCCTTCCCGCGAACTTACTCTCCGAGCGGCTCCACAGGCGGTTATTTACAGCAGCAAACCTGCGTCACCTGAGTACATATACGCCTTTTTCCTTCTTCTTCTTCTTCTTCTTCTTCTTCTTCTTCTTCTTCTTCCTTCTTCTTCTTCTTCTTCTTCTTCTTCTTCTTCTCCTTCTTCTTCTTCTTCTTCTTCTTCTTCTTCTTCTTTTCTTGTTCTTCTTCTTCTTCTTCTTCTTCTTCTTCTTCTTCTTCTTCTTCTTCTTCTTCTTCTTCTTCGTCTTCACCTTCTTTTTCTTCTTCGTCTTCTTCTTCTCCTCCTTCGTCTTCTTCTTCTCCTTCTTCTTCTTCTTCGTCTTCTTCTTCTTCTTCTTCCTGCCAATAACAACATCTGGTCAAAGTCAGCAGTGTAGGATACTCGGACACTCAGGCAAAATGGACGTGGGAATATGAGGACGTGCGCACGCGAAGCTATTTCAGCCTATACAGCTTGTATCGTTTTCACTGCTAGGGATGGGTGCCATTTAGATGTTGAGGGTGCAGGTGACGGTGATGTGTATCGCAGGTGATTCTCATCCTGGTTCAAAGGCGGTCAGATACCTGTGCACACTAGTGACGCCGTAATCGATACGCTGAGGTTAAAGTGTTAATGACAGACAGAGGGGGAAAACACACGACAGGCTAAATCTCCAGATTTAGGGGTGCTGTCCCGTTCAGAACCATGGGACACGGGGACACTGTAACTAATTCCGTGTGGAAACAGGCACCCTAATACCCCGGGATGGCTCTGCGGCTGTTTTACCAGGGATGGCCAGCCCTGGTTGAGCAGCTGATTTAGTGCTGGACGTCTCACAGTGTAATTTGGCCCCGGTCTCATGGGGCAGAGAGGCTTTATATCAATAGAACTTCCTGGACGAATAAAGGTTAAGTAGATGTTGTTTTTTTTTTTTTTTTTTTTCTCGCACCAAGGTTGAGTCTCTCTCTGATGCCCTCGGTGCTCTCACAGGGCCTAGCCGCTCGGAAAAGAGGCTCCTTGTTGTGAAAATCATAATCCCGACAAGTACTGTAGGCGACGCTCGCAATTACCATGGACAGCAGACAAAATAAAGGCCTGTGCCCTTCAGAAAGCTCTTAAAACCCTTTTATGTGTGTGTGTGTGTATGCATGTGTGTGTGTGTGTGTGTGTGTACATGAGCGTTTGTGTGTGTGTGTGCATGTGGATGTGCATGTGTGTGTGGGTGTGTATGCGTGTGTGTGTGTGGGTGAGCATGTGTGTGTACGTGTGTAAGTGTGTGCGTGCTTACGAGTGTGTGTACATTCATTATTTTCCTAACATAAAGGGCTGCATTATGTTTTTTTTCCCCCACCTACGATGTGAATGTCACTGCATTAGTCATGCACCCAAGCCCATTGGCCATTAAACCACAGTAAATATGTGATAATTGCGGTTCACTCTGTGGACGACGGGAGAGCGTAGCGTAGAGTTTGGAAATTCAGGCGGGGCCCCCAGTTGCCCTTGGGACGTGCGTAACGTGGGTAACGTGGGGAACGTGGGTAAGGAGGGCAGCAGGTCAGTTCAGGGCCCTCGCCCGTCGCTGCAAAGGGAACCAATCACAGTCTCAGGGCCTGAGGGCCATGTTCACTAACGATGTGCGGGGCTTTTATAGATGCTAACGAGGCTAATAGCGTCTGTCCATGTCTACTGAGGTGGCGCACCGGGGGTTTGCCCAGGTAAAATAAGAGAAAATTGGCCTCCCTAAAATGCCTTGCAGAATGAATTATTACTACCATGGGATTTTTCAATATTTAAAACAATATCTCTGAAATATAATTAGCATATCCCTCCTTCCAAAAAAAATGACAAATAAATGAATAAATATTCACATTTTTATAATCTATCAACCTGAAACCCAGCAGAAAAAAGCTTCTAAAAATACACAGGTCTTGGTTGATTTAAAAAAAAAAAAAAAAACATGTTGCAGTGAAAATGTTTTCGAAAATATTATTTGTTTTAATTTTATTGCGTGCCCCTTGTTGTGTGGGCTTCAGCATCATAGAATATATGTGTTTTTTGATGTTAAGACCAGAGACTCATGTCCCCTACAGGGGTCAAAAATGAATGCCGGGCCATAGAAGCCTGCAGTGTTTTCGTCTTCTTTAAGGGTTGAACGAGTGGCTGTCGAATCCTGATGGAAGCCTGTCTGTATAACCCCCCCCCCCCCCCCCCCCCCCCCCCCCCCCCACATATAGACACGCTGCACAGACACGGTACCCAGCCGAAGGAGAGGATGCTGACAGTCATCTGCATTCAGCGAAGCAGAGGAAGTAAGAGGTTTGGCACTGCAACACCCTGTGATTATCTGCTGTTAGCCCAGAGAGAGAGCGGGAGAGAGGGAGAGAGAGAGAGAGAGAGAGAGAGGGGGAGGGAGAGTGGAAGAGAGAAGGGGAGAGAGGGAGAGCGAGAGGGAGAGAGAGGGGAAGAAAGAGGGAGAGAGAGAGGGGGGAGAGGGAGAGAGAGAGGGGAGAGAGAGAGGGGGAGAGAGCACTACCTGCTGCCTCTTTGAAGATGAAGTAACTAAGGTCTGGGACAGAACACAGGGGGATGTTTAATTTAAATTTTTATTTTTATTTTTTATTTATTTATTTATTATTTATTTATTTATTTATTTATTTAGTGGTGTTTAGTGGTTTTTTAGTTTGCACAGATCCAGCGTGAGCAGCCTGATGACACAATGATGCATTTTTTTTTTGTTCATCTTACAAAGCGCATTTTTTCAAAGGTAATTCAGGGGGATGATGAATCCGTGTTCCCATGGGAGCGTTTTTAAAATAAAACACCTCGAGGCGTTCAGGGAGTCGCCCCAGGGGCGTCTCCGAGCCTCCTCCCCCCTTTCCTCCTGAAAAACAAGGCTTGTTCTTCTTTCACTGAGGGGGTGGGTAGAATAGGTAAGCCTGCTAGCCCAGTGGCAAGTCTTTCCCTTTTTTATTTTTCCTTTCTACCTCCTCCTCCTCCTCCATCTTCCTCCTTTCTCCCTCCCTCGTTCACTCCTTCACTTCTCTTCCCTCTCTTCCTCCGTCTACAATTTATCCCATTTGGACTCTGTGAGTGTGTGTGTGTGTGTGCGTGTGTGTGTGTGTGCACGTGCATGTGTGCATGCGTATGCCTGAGTGAGAGTGTGCGTGCATGTGCATGTGCACGTGTGTGTGTGTACAGTTGGGGCAGCGTATGGGAGATGAGGAGGAGGAAGATTTCGCTGTTACACCTAAGAAACGAGAACGAATCTAATAACCCTTGTGCTGCTCCAGCAGGCCGGTCCGCCCCACCGGCACCGGCCCGGTTAGATGGGGTCCACTTCGCCCCCACGCCGCCCGCCTCCTGCCGGCCCTAACCGAGGAGAAGTCTGTGCTGAGCCGGGGAGAACCTGCTGACCCACACTTTCCACGACTGTCAGAGCTAATCAGCGTCAGGGAACTTAATGGAGAACACAAAACCTATTTAAAAGCTACATTTACCAGTTGGCTGGTTCCATTACATTGTGTAATTTCCAGCTGCCACAGTCCCCCCCAACATGTCTGTCTTAATGCTCAACCAAGCAGGTCCTGATTAGCAAGAGTCTGTCAGCTTCCCAAAACCCAAACCGCTTACCCCCCCCCCCCCCACCCACTCCACCTCCACCCCACCTGCCCCCCCGCCCCTCCCTCCAATCCCCCCAGTCTCCAGCAGGTGCCAAAGACTCAAACCCTGGACAGGTGAAGACGTGGAACGGGAGAGTTTGCTGCTGGTAATTTATTTATTTTTATTATTTATTTATTTATTTATTTTTATTTATTTATTTATTTATTTATTGATTTGCGGGCCTCGTTGAGCTTGCTCTTGACTCCAAGGTGTACACAACGGGTATTTTTTCGATTATTCCGGTGTTTTTCGGTGAAGCTGTGGCTAGCGTCCCGGCGGGCGAGTGCGTCGGCAGGAAGTGCGGAGCGTAATGGAAGGGGTCTGCCGGTTGGCAGGAAGTGCGGAGCGTAATGGAAGGGGCCTGTCGGTCGGCAGGAAGTGTGGACCGTAATGCAAGGGGCCTGTCGGTTGGCAGGAAGTGCGGACCGTAATGCAAGGGGCCTGTCGGTCGGCAGGAAGTGCGGAGCGTAATGGAAGGGGCCTGCCGGTCGGCAGGAAGTGCGGAGCGTAATGGAAGGGGCCTGTCGGTCGGCAGGAAGTGCGGAGCGTAATGGAAGGGGCCTGCCGGTTGGCAGGAAGTGCGGAGCGTAATGCAAGGGGCCTGCCGGTTGGCAGGAAGGCGGAGCGTAATGGAAGGGGCCTGCCGGTCGGCAGGAAGTGCGGAGCGTAATGGAAGGGGCCTGTCGGTCGGCAGGAAGTGCGGAGCGTAATGGAAGGGGCCTGCCGGTTGGCAGGAAGTGCGGAGCGTAACGGAAGGGGCCTGCCGGTTGGCAGGAAGTGCGGAGCGTAATGGAAGGGGCCTGCCGGTCGGCAGGAAGTGCGGAGCGTAATGGAAGGGGCCTGCCGGTTGGCAGGAAGTGCGGAGCGTAACGGAAGGGGCCTGCCGGTTGGCAGGAAGTGCGGAGCGTAATGGAAGGGGCCTGCCGGTTGGCAGGAAGTGCGGAGCGTAATGGAAGGGGCCTGTCGGTTGGCAGTTAGCGGTTAGCGGTGGGCGGTTGGCGGTAGGTTCACCGGTGCGGAACACATCCCCGGCTTTTCTTGATTACTCCGGTGTTCTCTCCTGGGCTGACACGCGCAGGAGGGGATTATAACTTTTTTTTTTTAGCCTTTATTTTTCCGCAGGAAAAAGTAACAACATTTGGAATTATTATCCTGCAAGATTATCCGTGTCGCATTAAACTTGCAGTGCTATTACCATCGTGTTTTTTTTTTTTCTTCTTTCCGGAAATAAAACTGACATTATTATGCCCCACACTTTTTAAAAGGGTTTGCTTCTCTCTGAAGTAATAACCAGGGGGGAAGAAATATAAGTCCATAAGTATATAAAAAATAAAGAATATTGCTTGGAGCTTCTCAGCTCCGGTTATGCTACGCTACGCTATGCAACAGCTCATTTAAAGCAGTGACATGTGTCAATTATGCTTTACCTGACACAAAATTAGGGTGTTTTAAAAATAGAAATTGTATAAATGGCAATAGAAGATTTAATAGTGTGTAACGTGTATTTCGGTTTAAAACAACTGCTAATATAGTGCATTGTATTATAGTGAATCAAAGTAGATACAAAGCATCATGGTAGATGTAGTGTATCACAGTAGATGTAGTCTATCACAGTAGATACTGTATAGTGCATCACAATGGATATAGTGTATCACAGTAGATATAATGTTTCACAGTAGATACAAAATAGTCTGTCGCAGTAGATATACTGTAGTGTATTAGATATAGTGCATCACAGTAGAATATATGTATCACAGTAGATATAATCTATCACAGTACATGTAGAGTATTGCAGTAGATATATATGTATCACAGTAGATATATTGTATCAAGTCAAAATGGTGCATTACAGTAGATATACTGTATATGCATCACAGTTGACTCCATCTTCCTGTTAGCTACACACCTGGACTGCCTCTCTTCCTTCCTAGGGGGCTGCTAATCAGTGTTATTGTTGCACTCAGTCTCTCCTTTACTGAAAGTTCTAATTAAAATCTAAAGTCCCTGATTAATAAATGCTAGGGGAAGAAGGGGAAGACTTATTTTTTCAGTATGTAATTTAAATTTAAACAAGCTTAAACATGATTTGATTGGTCCTGTGCCTGCGCCGACCTTTGTCACGGAATTATCGTAGCATTCAATTAGCAGCTGGGGCGGAATTAGCATAAAATCTGATCCAATTGAAAAGTCTTTTATCTTCCTGCTCTGTCTGTATTTTTACTAAAATTGTGTCAGGTGACTCATAACTGGAACTGGAGGCACCCTTCAGTTTATTATCATTGGCAGAAGTCCCCATACTGCCGGCCCCCAGTCATCCTGACTTCCTGTGCCTACAGGAAGTGGGCTGTGTCCCACCTCCCTGCACTCATGAATATGTTGCTAGGCGGCTGTCAGCTCACACACAGCCGTTACCGGACGCAGACGGCCAATCAGTGCCTTTTGAAGAGCCAATCAAGCGGATGATTTGATTTGTGACCTGAAGCACCACCCGTGACAGACGCAGGACTTAGAGAGAACCGGCGTGCCCTTGTGACCAGAACCCCGCTATAAAAAAAAGAATAATAATAATGAAATAAGTCAAAAACTCTTGAGAAGTCATTTTTCTGCCGCTCCGAGCTCCTTGTTCCGTCAAGTGCAAGCATTTTCCCCCGTCGAGAAAAAAAAAGGTCAACGTCTTTTCTCTACCGGGTTCCGCCTGAGGTGCCTCCAAGGTCATTGTGTCATTGACACACCACCGTTCCTCCACGAGGAGGCAAGGTGACACCGCGCGTCTTACTCAGTAGCCTTTTCTTCCTCCGTCCGTTTTAATTTCAAGTTAAAAAAAAAAAAAAAAAAAAAATTTTAAGTGGGGTCATGAAGACGCCGAACTCCCTCGGCTGCTGGGTCGATTTCAAACCTCCGGTTGACCCGTGAGAGCCCACTGAAGGAGACGAAGCCATCAATACTACAAGAAAAAAAAGAGAAACATTATGGCTTAATTGATTTTGCGGGAAAACAGCCATTTTCATTGAGCCATCATGGCCTGTAGCTGGGCTTCTTCATCTCCAGCCCATCTCCGTAGCACTGCTGGATGGATGGGGATGAACTTTGCCCTCCGAGAAATAAATCTTTTTGGAAAGCTTTACCATCCTGGCCTAAAACTGTTTTCTCACACCATACGCTCTATATTACCTCTTAGACGTCCAGCAGATGCCCTTACAGGGAGCCATTTGCGCAGCTTACACGCTTACCATACAATCTATCTTTACTGCGGGATGTTTACCGAAGCCATTCAGGCTACGTATTGGGCTCTAGGGTACAACAGAAGGGCATCACATGGAAATTGAAGCTGTAGGCTAGGAGTCACAAGCGCAATTCGCTAATGATTGTACAGCACAAACGATAAACTTCGATTTTACTGTGGTGGGGCTGTGGAGGAGTGGGGGGGGGGGGGGGGGGGGCGTGCATATTACTTTTTTAAAAAATTTCCAACTCTAATTGGCAGGTGTAACCGCTTCAAGCATCGTTGTAGCCGTAATTAAAAAAAATAATACCATTCTTATAGAATTTATTTCTTTGTTTATTTATTTCTGGTGGATAGCATATTTATGCATGAAACTGGTTGTCCTCACCATTCTGCATTTGAGATGCTTCCCTCTGGCTGTGCTACAGAATGCATTCGGCCTAAAGAAACATAAAAATATAAGAGGTCTGTCATTCTGAGCACCCTCGGCTTTCTCAACAAGGCTAGGTCACCTTTATGGTCTACCTTCGTGTGATTGATCTGTCTATTGTGTGCATGATCTAAGACAATTTTCCAACCTTGGTTGGACAATAAAGTTCTATTCTATTATATTATATTCTATTCTATTCCATGCTTAGTCGAAAATAGTCTTACATCAGCTCTAAGGAGAGCTAACAAGTCCAAGGGGGATCAAATGCACTCCATTAGAGAACAATTCACTCTCTCACAGTCGATTTAACACTGAACGTTTTACTGCAGTGTGTATGAATATAATTATTTAAAACTTTAGGGTCAGTCATTTTGGTGCGTCAGTTATATCAGTCCTCTGTGGCGCGAAGGTTTCTGTGAAAAGGGTTCCGGCTGGAATGGCCGGTGACACCCGTCCTCCTTGGCCGTATTGCCCTGCGTATCCTTATGGCGCTAGCCTCATAAATTCCTGAATTTACACCGCGCCACTGTGGCATGTTATTAACAAAGTAATTCTATGGTACGGGGGTCAGTGGGACGTCCCCGATTCGGATGGGAGAAATATCAGCGTTAGCAGAGGAGAGGGTAGAGGAGACAGAGAGGGGGTGAAAGTCACATTTTTGCTGGAGTGTGCTCCCCTGCATTAGTGATTGATGCACTCTTGCCCTGTCTGTCCTCTCTCTCTCTCTCTCCTCTCTCTCTCTCTCTCTCTCTCTCTCTCTCTCTCTCTCTCCCTCTCCCTCTCTCTCTCTCTCTCTCTCTCTCTCTCTCTGCCTCGGTCGTCCTCTAGAGAGAGAGACCCAGACACCTCAGAATTAATCGCATCAGCCAGACCACATAGGGCCTGAAACCCCTATCCCAAAACACACACCAGGAGGGAGTATACACACATACACACACACACACATGCACAAACACACACGCATGCACACATGCACAAACACACACACACATGCACACGCACAAACACACAAGAACAAACACACACGCACAGATACACACACACATACACACACACGCATAAACACACACACATACACACACACACACACACACACACACACACACACACACACACACGCACAGGCTCAGATCACTGTCTATCTCAGTGTAGACCTGGTCCCGCTCACTTGGGTCACTCTCCTGATAAACCCCTTTCTCTCTTTGTCCTTCCACGGGGTTTGGGGGAACCGGCGTGTCCCACGCTTTTCCGGCCTGTGGCGGTGAGATTCCGGTGGCGGCCCACGCCAGGGCGGGAAACTGTGCCGCTCTCGCTCCCATCAGCTGGTGCGGTCACGGTGGTGCGGTCGCGGCCTAAGCGGGAAGGACGGGCGGCCTGGCAGATTCCAGCCTCTGTCCTCTGTGTTCCCCGCCGTTAACCAACCCAAAATTCAAAAAAATATAAGTGAGATTTTACCCAGTTCTGAAGAGAGTCTGAACCCTCCCCAATGCCCCCCCCCCCCCCCCCCCCCCCCCCCCCCCCCCCCCCCCCCCCAAAAAAAGCAAGCAGGCCGTACGCTCGGTCCCCTCGCCCCCCACAGGTCCCGGCGTATCGCAGCGCTCGCGGCCCCCCCCCCCCCTCTTAAATCTGGCCGGCGGGACGTGTTTATGGAGCCCCTGCGGGACGGTGATTCATTTTAATGAGCAGAAATGACCTCCTTAACAAAAGCTGATATTCCCATCGCCGGGCGGAGGCCATAAACGCTCACTGTGAGGGGGCGGGGCCTCCCCCGGCTTTTTTATATCGCCGTCGATCTCCTCTGGCGCAAATCGGGCCCGAGCGTCAGGGAGGGTGATTTGTGGGGAGTGGGGAGCACCCCCACCCCCTTCCCCTCCCCTCCCTCCCCCCAGTGAAAGTACATTAAAAGCAGCCCAGGGGGCGGGGTTTAAGGGGGGGGGGGGGGGGGGTTTAACGATTCCGCCTCCATCAGCTTTCGGCCTTGCCTGGAAATGCTCCCCACGTCTTAATTAGTGATTCAGCGATCGGTAATCAATCCTGCCGCATGTTTAAAGGAATTAAAGCAGCCCCCCCCCCCCCCCGCCCCCAGCCCCCCCCCTTTTAAAATGTAACCGGGAGGTAAAGAGGACCGTCGTTAGGGTTATTGATGGGTAAGTGCGCTGTAAGAAGGCTGGGGCCGCTCCTGTCATTAACCCGGCCATTACCAGGTGCGTCTGGGTCAGGCCGTACGTTCCGTGATCCCAAAGATCACCGTTAGTCCCCCCCCCCCCCCCCCCCACCCCCTCCCCATAAACCCGCTGTCCTCTAAAACCACGAGTCAGCGCTCTGTGACTCGCTCAGGCTAACCCGCCATGCCGCCCGCCGCGCGATTGGCTGGCGGTTAGGGGCCGGCATTCGCCGCTCGCTGCATCGGTCGCTCGAGGGAAGGGCTTCTGCACAGTGTGCTGTGTCACCCTCTTTCCATGACAACCCGCTGCCATGTATTGGGAATATCTTCGCTCTCCATTCTTCCTGTCTCTCCGCACTGTGATGTCCAATCTGAAAAAGCCCTAAAAAAATAATTTACTGAGATACCTATCATAGAGTCGTTTCAAGAGTAGGGGTGTTAACGCTCATGCCCAGATGCCCAAATTCCCTCTAAAACTGCCATTCTTTATCTTGCCACCTAATCAACCCCTATATCTGATTGGCTGATCATTCCCTACCTCTGATTGGCAAATCATCCTCCACCTCTGATTGGCTAATCATCACATACCTCTGATTGGCTACTCATCCTCTACTTCTGACTGACAAATCACCCCCAACGTCTGATTGGCTAATCCTTTCCCCACTGCTGATTGGCAAATCATCCCTTACCTCTGATTGGCTAATAATACAATACCTATGATTGACTAATCATCCTCAACCTCTGATTGGCTTTGCAATCCCTTTACATTCCTACCCACGTTGGTTCCCAAGGTCATCCCTACAACAGAAAATGTCATAGACTGTGATTTCTCACAAATCTCTTCCTATTGCTGATAGGGTCCAGCTGCTTCAGTGCATGGCCCACAGTGCATGGGCTCCAGTACTGGGCTACAGTGCATTGCTCCAGTGCAGCATTGTAAGGCAGGATTCAGTTCAACAATATTTTCACTCTGACTCTCACATAAACATGAAGTTCAGCCTTTCTCCCTTTAAAAACACAGTGGTTCAGAAATGGCCAAAAATAACATTCCCAACTTGGTAAAAAAAAAAAAACATATATTAAATTAATTTTTTTGAAACTTGCATTGATTTCAAATTCCTAAGTCAAGGTGACTGGATCCAGGCCTTAGAGCATAGCATCAATAAAATGTTTTGGAGCGAGCAGGGCATCAGCATACTTAGTATGGCATGCAGCCAGAATTAGGGTCACAAGGGCATTGTGGGAAAAATGCCTTTTTAAATCAGGATCAAAGAAGCCATGCTGCCTCCGACAGAGACGGCAGAGACTCATGCAAGCTTACAAAGCAGGGAAACCTCACTGTCTGCGTTTCTGGAGTCAGCGTGCCATCACTTCTCCTGCCAGAGGCCTGGAGGACAGAGCAGAACCCCCACAGCTGGGAGGCAGAAGGTTCCAGAAGATTCCGGAAATATTCTTAAGGTTGCAGATTTTCAGAGACTCACGGTCTGAAAAACAGCCATTTTTACGAATTTCACCCATCCATCCATCCTTGTCTAACCTGCTTATTCCTGGTCAGGGTTGTGGAGAGGTCCTGTAGCCTATCCCAGCATGCATTGTGCTTAGAGGTAGGAATTCCACCCTAGACAGGTCCATCCCAGGTTCAGGAATTCCAACATCCATAAAAAGAGTACACATCCTCTCTTTTGCATGCCCAGTCCTATACTGTTCAGGGGGGCATTGTGCAGTGATGTTGACGCCTCAGTGGACTCGGTGATCGGTTGACCAAAGCCAACATCTTTTCAGGCCCAGACTCACTTGATGTCACCTGAGTCCTCATTCCCAAAATTAACGATCTCCTTTCCCACCTCTTGTGCTGTCCGGGAGTCTGATGGCTTTTTGTTTCCACCTTAAAATGAACACCTGGTTGAGAGCCAAGAACCCGGTTGAAGTGAGTTACCTGCGTAATCAAAAAGCTTTAACCTCTCAATTAAAACTGCAGGAGCCACCAAGCCCTACGGCTGCCCAAGGACGAGAGAGAATATCGCTGCCTCACATGAACCAGAGCAATTTTTGAGAGTGGACCTTGAATTTGTCCCGCATGTTGAGTTTCCTTTTCTTTCCAAGTGAATTGCCTGGTTTTTGTTCACGGATGTCAATGCATTGTGACAAGGTTCTGTGCTTTGACCTTTAAATGTATTTGGGCAGTTTGCTCTACATACACAATAGAAATATGTAGCTGGTGCTGAATTCTAGAGCTGAGAGACAGTAAAAAAAAATAAAAGGAAACCCAGACAAGGCAAAACTGAAAGAATATTTGATTTTGAATCGGTAAAATGTACAGCAGACAAGATCTATTTTTGTCTTTTATTTTATTATTTTTTAAGTGATTTTTTTCTCTTCAAACACATAATGAAATTAGTAAGGTCTTTGTGAGGTTACACGCCACACAGCAGCGATTCCCAGTGATTAATCAAACGTAATAGAGTTAATAAGTCCACCAGGGAGCAGGTGCACTCCATTACATTACAGAAAGGTACTCAGTCACAGCTGATTCCAGTGCTTTGAAATGAATCCTGGTGATCCAGGACCCACGATGTGTTTCACACTCAATCAAACTCAGCAGAGTTGCTATGGCGATGCGGGAGCATTTCTTAGAGAAAGCAGGCCCCAAGGTGGGGTGGGAGGGGGTTATTAGAGGTGCAGTGGTCAGCACCTTGGAGCCCACACGGGCCTAAGCGCGGTGTCTCGTTACAGGTAATGTATGACCAGCGTGCTGTGGTACAGGTCTACTGTGCGGAATCTTCAGGTGATCTATGACCAGCGTGCTGTGGTACAAGTCTACTGTGCGGAATCTTCAGGTGATCTATGACCAGCGTGATGTGGTACAGGTCTACTGTGCAGTATCTCCAGGTGATCTATGACCAGCGTGATGTGGTACAGGTCTACTGTGCAGTATCTCCAGGTGATCTATGACCAGCGTGATGTGGTACAGGTCTACTGTGCAGTATCTCCAGGTGATCTATGACCAGCGTGCTGTGGTACAGGTCTACTGTGCGGAATCTTCAGGTGATCTATGACCAGCGTGATGTGGTACAGGTCTACTGTGCGGAATCTTCAGGTGATCTATGACCAGCGTGCTGTGGTACAGGTCTACTGTGCAGTATCTCCAGGTGATCTATGACCAGCGTGCTGTGGTACAGGTCTACTGTGCAGTATCTCCAGGTGATCTATGACCAGCGTGCTGTGGTACAGGTCTACTGTGCAGTATCTCCAGGTGATCTATGACCAGCGTGCTGTGGTACAGGTCTACTGTGCAGTATCTCCAGGTGATCTATGACCAGCGTGCTGTGGTACAGGTCTACTGTGCGGAATCTTCAGGTGATCTATGACCAGCGTGCTGTGGTACAGGTCTACTGTGCGGAATCTTCAGGTGATCTATGACCAGCGTGCTGTGGTACAGGTCTACTGTGCAGTATCTCCAGGTGATCTATGACCAGCGTGCTGTGGTACAGGTCTACTGTGCAGTATCTCCAGGTGATCTATGACCAGCGTGATGTGGTACAGGTCTACTGTGCAGTATCTCCAGGTGATCTATGACCAGCGTGCTGTGGTACAGGTCTACTGTGCGGAATCTTCAGGTGATCTATGACCAGCGTGCTGTGGTACAGGTCTACTGTGCGGAATCTTCAGGTGATCTATGACCAGCATGCTGTGGTACAGGTCTACTGTGTAGTATCTCCAGGTGATCTATGACCAGCGTGCTGTGGTACAGGTCTACTGTGCGGAATCTTCAGGTGATCTATGACCAGCGTGCTGTGGTACAGGTCTACTGTGCAGTATCTCCAGGTGATCTATGACCAGCGTGCTGTGGTACAGGTCTACTGTGCGGAATCTTCAGGTGATCTATGACCAGCGTGCTGTGGTACAGGTCTACTGTGTGGAATCTTCAGGTGATCTATGACCAGCGTGCTGTGGTACAGGTCTACTGTGCGGAATCTTCAGGTAATGTATGACCAGCGTGCTGTGGTACAGGTCTACTGTGCGGAATCTTCAGGTGATCTATGACCAGCGTGCTGTGGTACAGGTCTACTGTGCGGAATCTTCAGGTGATCTATGACCAGCGTGCTGTGGTACAGGTCTACTGTGCGGAATCTTCAGGTGATCTATGACCAGCATGCTGTGGTACAGGTCTACTGTGTAGTATCTCCAGGTGATCTATGACCAGCGTGCTGTGGTACAGGTCTACTGTGCGGAATCTTCAGGTGATCTATGACCAGCGTGCTGTGGTACAGGTCTACTGTGCGGAATTTTCAGGTGATCTATGACCAGCGTGCTGTGGTACAGGTCTACTGTGCAGTATCTCCAGGTGATCTATGACCAGCATGCTGTGGTACAGGTCTACTGTGCGGAATTTTCAGGTGATCTATGACCAGCGTGCTGTGGTACAGGTCTACTGTGCAGTATCTCCAGGTGATCTATGACCAGCGTGCTGTGGTACAGGTCTACTGTGCAGAATCTCCAGGTGATCTATGACCAGCGTGCTGTGGTACAGGTCTACTGTGCAGTATCTCCAGGTGATCTATGACCAGCGTGCTGTGGTACAGGTCTACTGTGCAGTATCTCCAGGTGATCTATGACCAGCGTGCTGTGGTACAGGTCTACTGTGCAGTATCTCCAGGTGATCTATGACCAGCGTGCTGTGGTTCAGGTCTACTGTGCAGTATCTCCAGGTAATCTATGACCAGCGTGCTGTGGTACAGGTCTACTGTGCAGTATCTCCAGGTGATCTATGACCAGCGTGCTGTGGTACAGGTCTACTGTGCGGAATCTTCAGGTGATCTATGACCAGCGTGCTGTGGTACAGGTCTACTGTGCGGAATCTTCAGGTGATCTATGACCAGCGTGCTGTGGTACAGGTCTACTGTGCAGTATCTCCAGGTGATGACTCCGCAGGTGCGGCCTACTGCACATGCTGTTGCTACCAGAATATTCTAGCTCAATCCACCACGGGCCCATGACCCTGGATCCGGGGAGCTGCTGGGTCTGCTGGCTTTTTCTGTTATGGCTCAGCGTGTGATTTATTGATCAAAGCCACTGATTACTCAGGTAAACTCACCTCGCCTGCTTTCTGGGGTCTCACTTGGCTGCTGAGTTTGAAGCAAGAGCATTAGACTCAGCAGCCCCCCTACAGCTGTGTAACAGGCCTTTGCTCTTTCAGGACACCCCCCCCCCCCCCCCCCCCCACCCAGGTTTGGTTTCTGAGGAAGAGGAAATGGCGTCCATTTTCAGATTTAAAAAAAAAAAATTTTTTAAAATTTAAAACTTAGTCAGGAATCATTGCAACGCATATTTAAAAAAAAATCTGAAATCATAGAAAAATAACTTTAAAGGGATTTATTCACCACATCACATGCACAAAAACATCTGGGGCTGGCAAAATTTTATGTTTTCATGCATATTCATTTCTCAGTTTAATTTGTCGGCTTGGAGGCGCCTGGTACCCAGCTCCTGAGCGTATTTATTTGAATAAGAGATTAATATGATGCAATCCAGACACTTCGGTGGTTTAAATGATGCAACACTGAACTCTCTGCTGTACAAACTCTGACCAATCAGGATGCTTCCCTCCAAGCGCAATGGCTGTTTGTCCCACTAGTCACTGGAAAAGGAGGTGAGAAAACAGAAAAAAATTAATTGATGGGTGATGAGCTGTCAATCACTGGCTTGTCTGACCCAACGCAAAAAAAGGTTTTACTCTTGACAGCAAAACACAATGATTGCTTCAGATAATTTGCAGTCAAGATATAGTGGCTCCACCCACTTCTGATGTCATACTACTTCATTATCCCAGTACAATGCTCCACGTGTGTTGTTTTTAACACACTGCCCCCTAGCAGTGGAACCATCAACCTGCGCCATCATTGTCAAATCCACTCAACTCATTTTAGCCATTAAAAAAGCAAATTAACCAATTAAATACACACCTGACTTCACTTTGGTTTCCTGAACATGGCCATGTGCAAACCACATGTGCAACTGCATCTCCTGAATAACGTTTTTTTTTTACAGTTATAAGTCTTGTTTTAATGATAACATCTCTAATACCTTTTTTCTGTTCTTCTCAAAGTCACATTTCCCAGATTATCCCAAGCAGGTCCCTTTTAATGTAATTTAGTGTCAAAAAAAAAAACAAGCATAAAATGGAACAGACAAAATCCCAACACATACGAATTGCCCTTTGCTGGGTCTAAAATTGGTTTCGATTAAAGCTAGAGATTTCCAATATGAGTGGTTCAGTACCTTCCATACAGGGGGTCTGTCGCTCTGTGTGCTGGTGGGATATTGTCTGTCTCTCTCTTGTAACCATTAAGGTAAATGCACTGCAGTCAGATGCATTAAAAAATCACTCCAAGCCTGAAGATTAACCTTCTGATGTAAATTACAGCGCTTGCTACTCTCCAGTCAGGAGAACGTTCATCCTTCTCCTCTCTAAGCAGGGAAAGCAAAGGGCATGCGTGCGATTTCTCTCAGCGAACTCGACCACCTCACACACTGACTTCCATTCGAAAGGCAGAGGCTGGGGATAATGGCGGTGCCATCCATATTCAACTTCATCTAGGCCCCTGCACATTTTCACTTTCACCGTATAATTTAACGGTTTTCGAAAGTTATGACGTACTGTACGTGGGTACGTCAGGTCAAGCGAAGCATCCTTAAAAGTGTAGAGAATTGTGTGTCCAATGGGGTGCGGTTTCACTCCAACATCTACACTGATTGGCTAAAACCACTTGTCAGCACAAAGAAAAAAATATTATATTTTATCTCCTGTGTTCTGTTTACTTCTTAGCACCTGTGAAACTGTTGACTGCCAGATATACAGGATTGTAAAACAATACAAAAAGAAAATCTATGGAAAAAACACTCCATATATTATCTTTATAACTTGAAACAATATGCAAAATGTAAGGTTAATGGTTGCCCTTTAATTCTGCCAGAGAAAATTTAACAATGAAAGTGCCATTCATTTTTTTGTGATAAAGATGTGATTTATAGAAATCCACTATAATGAAGGCATGCAGGCTATGAATCATGGTTATCAGTGGAAAATTAAAAGAAAACAAGGTTGTCATGAAGTTTAGTAGTTTATTAATATTTACTGTTTTGAACTGACATTCTCAATTATGTTTTAGCTTTATCTTATTATATTCAAAGAAACTATTTAAGCACAAAGGCATAAAGCAAATCCAGAAGATGAACTGCAGGTAGAAACTCAAAGCAAAAGCCAAATTTAGACTGTAGAGTCAAAAAAACCTCAGTTTTATTTCACACCATTGAAGGGCTTATTTTGCATCCGGGTGCTCCAGACTTTTTCCTTTTGCAACCAAATTTAGTTCTGGTTTAGTCATAGGTTCTGAAATACATCTCACTCCCTTATAAATAGGAAGGCATTTCTGCATGAGAAGACTTCATTTTATTAAAAAAATGTATTAAATTATAATCCATTTATAGATTCATTTTTGGTCACAAGGTAATAGTTTGGGCCACAAACATTCATTCCATTGAAGTATTTTTTTTTTTTTTAAACTGTGAGACCTGCCTTCTATTAGTGATTCAGAATGCAAAGTCTGTCATTTTATAAGAAGCCTCTTCTTCAGTTTTGATATTTACAGTTCAGATGTGGAACTGCAACCTATTACTCCTACAGTCTGCTCGGATCACATTTTAAAGCGAGCCTCAAATAAAAAAAAGAAGAATTATTTCTGTGCATAAGACAATAAATACAATATTAAGTGGAAAATAAATTAAATTGAACTATATTTCAAGAATGCAAATTATGTTAAAGAAACTTTTTTTGTAAAACATTTCTAAAGCATAAGGACATTTTCAGTACACATCCCCGGCACAGTTAAGCTAAACACTGTGCTATCCCTGCATAAATATTGCCTAAATGGGTATTTACACACTGTGCTATCCCTGCATAAATATTGCCTAAATATTTATTTACACACTGTGCTATCCCTGCATAAATATTGCCTACATGTTTATATAAACACTGTGCTATCCCTGCATAAATATTGCCTAAATGTTTATATAAACACTGTGCTATCCCTGTGTAAATATTGCCTACATGTTTATATAAACACTGTGCCATCCCTGCATAAATATTTTCAACATGTTTATATAAACACTGTGCTATCCCTGTGTAAATATTGCCTATATGTTTATATAAACACTGTGCTATACCTGTGTAAATATTGCCTACACTGTTACCATAAACACTGTGCTATCCCTGTGTAAATATTGCCTACATGTTTATATAAACACTGTGCTATCCCTGTGTAAATATTGCCTACACTGTCAGCATAAACACTGTCTATGTCTGTAGAAATATTACCTACTGCGTTAGGATGAACACCGTGCTTTGCCTATGTAAATATTACCAACAAGTTTATATAAACAATGTGCTATGCCTGTCTACATTCACTACAGCATTAGCATAAACACTGTGCTATACATTTGTAAATATTAGCCTCCACTGTTAGCATAAACACTGTGCTTTGCCTATGTAAATATTACCAAGAAGTTTATATAAACAATGTGCTATCTGCTATGCCTGTGTACATTCACTAAAGCATTAGCATAAAGACTGTGCTATGCATATACAAATATTAGCCTTCACCGTTAACACATAAACATTGTGTTATAACTGTGTAAATATCCCTTGCACAGTCAACCTAAACACCATGCCCTTCTCTGTGTACATTCTCAACTCCAAGACCTGTATTCAATGGACATCACTTTGAGTAAAAAGTACAGAAAAATCAAGAATTACATTTTTTTCACAAACTGAAATTAAGTCTTGGTCAGTTCACTTTAGTGATTTTTAAATGGGCCAAACTGTGTTTCTGAAGAAAAAATAATAATGATTACCTTTAATTGTTAGACGAAGTAGAGGAGAAATGTTCGGTTAGTACCAGCCTATAATTGTTTTATATACCTTGGCTTTCTTAACAATATAAAAGTTCATCAAGCTAATGGCTGACTAATCTTGTATTTTCCTAGAATATAATGTCAGGCTGAAATTCATCTGGGGAACAATAGCCCCAGCAGAAAGCAGTGGCTATTCAAAGAAGAAAAAAAATCACGTTATTAAGATTATTACACAAAAGTAAATTGAAGGTATTAAGTGAAGCAGGAACAAAGGGGAAAAAAACATTTGGTAAAACGTACAATTATAACAATTATTTAAGTTATGGTGTACAAAGTGTACTTTGATATGTACATGTCAAGCAAAGGTACAAATGTACAAAGCAAGTAGCTCAATATCAAATGTACTGTATGCCTGGTGATAGAGCTGCATTGCTGATTAATTTTAGAATGTGCCTGGAATCCGAGGCGTTTTAATACACTTATTAAACAGCTCAATGAGCTTTGTGATCGCTGCCTCCATACTTTAAAGCTCATAGGTGTCAAACATGACTCAGTTTTATTTTTGGATAGAAATACCTACATTGTATGAAAGATATGTTGATATAGTCAGGCCCAGATGAAGGTGCATGAAGCCGAATCGAGAACACAGATTTCCCGTGTGGTCCTTCATGGAGAGAAATAGACAAATGCACATATGGAACCTCTCCTTTCGCTTCTTTTTAATCAAGCATCTCAGCTGTCACTGCTTTTCCATTCACCCACGTTTGGACTGCCATCTGGGGTTCTGTTTGAACCCATGTTTGGACTGTTGTCTGGGGTTCTGTTTGACAGGGAACCCACGTTTTAAGGTTCTGTTTCACAGGAGAATCCACGTTTGGGGTTCTGTTTTAGAGGGAATCCACGTTTGGGGTTCTGTTTCAGAGAGAACCCAGGTTTGGTCTGTCGTTTAGGGTTCTGTTTCAGAGGGAACCCATGTTTAGGGTTTTGTTTCAGAGGGAACCCACGATTAGGGTTTTGTTTCAGAGGGAACCCACGATTAGGGTTCTGTTTCAGAGAGAACCCATGTTTGGACTGTCGTTTAGGGTTCTGCTTCAGAGGGAACGCACATTTAGGCTGCCGTTTGGGGTTCTGTTTTGGACGGAACCCACGTTTGGTCTGTCGTCAGTCAAAATGTGGGTTCCCTCTGAAAAAGAACCCCAATTGTGGGTTCCCTCCGAAAAGGAACCCCAATTGTGGGTTTCCTCTGAAACAGAATCCCAAATGTGAGTGTCTGCCACTGTCCACAACAGCAGCCCTTGAATTTGTCTCATTAACAGAGACAGATTTCTTCCTCTTCTTGCAGAATGTTTTTAAATATTAAGGGGTCGTAATCAAACCCCAAGAGGGTGGTGGTAGAGAACACCTTACTTCACCTGGCATCCCATCAAAAGCTAGTGAAAACATTACCTGTGATGTACATCAGCCACTTTTGCACAGGTGGTCAGACAGGTGAATTTCAGTCTCTCGCTGCATGTGAAACACCCTTCACATCCTGTGGGGCTAAATCCTGTTTCACGCTTCCTGCACACAAAGAATCTCATGGCAAGATTTACATATCTGAGAGTTGGCTGCATTTGTGGGCTGCGAGTGTTGTCATGCAACTGCCAAAATTAGAATGTTCCCTGCCAATGGCCTCACTTTTGTCAGATCATTACTTTGGCGAGTGACCTTCTCATTCTACCAGCAACCTTCTCCCTCTGCAGCTTTTTGAACTCTGAAAGTAGGACCGGACTGATGACTGGTGCACAGCGCCATCTATTGTCCTGGAGTGAAATGGCAGTGGCAACGGTTCCGGAGAGCAGAAACGCTCAGACACTCGCGGACGGCTCGCAGACACTCTCGTGGCGCTCAGCACGAAAAAAAAAAAAAAGCACGAAACGCTCTTCGCTTCAGACGCATCCCCTTGTCGCCCGTTCTGTTCCCCAAGGTGAAACCACATCCAGCTCCCCGCCAACGATCCAGAGAGTCTCGGTGGCGCTCGGTTAGCTATTTCCCCACCGGCTGAACGCCAGCAGGTCCGCTCGCTGTTCTTTCGGATACGGGAACGCGATTAGCGCTCTCCTCTTCTGTGCCTCTCCTCTGTACCAAGTTAGCCTTGAGAAAGGACAACGTGCTCTTTTATTTGCTGTAATTAATTCCTCAACGGAGCGGAGCAGCCTAAAAATAAACCGGGGTCTATTTATGAAGCCATTTATCTCCGCTCGCCAAAAAAGATCTCGGTGAATAATTTCTCGTTCGGGCTGCAAAGACAGAGCGCACGAGGTCCGCCACCGGCTGTGCGGGTCTGGGGAGAGAGGCAGGGGTGTTCTCCGCGAATATATCTCACGGGCAGGATCTGCAAGCCAACGACCCGTGAAGACCTTCGCCCAGACACAAATTTTTAAACATCCAGCGTTTCTCAGGAAGGCTTACGTAGCGCGTCACAACGCACATTTATGACACGCTCAGGCAGCATATCACAAAATGTATACACTGCCTACTTGTACATCGTGTCATGATAAGTATTATTGCATGCTCATGCAGCATATGATATGTGCTTATTGCACCCTTGTACATAATATCATATGTATTTCTTATATGCTTATTAATGATATGTGGCTATGGCTTGCTTGTGCATCATATCATAATATACATTTATGACATTTATGCTCATGCAGCATATCACAATATCTATTTATTACATGCTTTTACATTCTGGTGCATCATATCATGATACAGTATGTATTTCATTTATGCTTATCCAGCTTATGAAGATATGCACATGTATTGCATTCTAACACTGCACACCACAGTGTGTATTGCTTGTATGCCTGTACAGCATAGCACAACATGTATGCATTGTATCCAGCCGCCACAAGACCTGTTATCCCCGATTCATTCTGAAGTGCAATCACAAATCTATAAGCATTCACAGATGCATGTAATTTTGATTATTTAATAGTATTAATCATGCATTCACGCACAGACACACGCTACCATCGGTGCTGTGAAACGCATAAGTGTGATCATCCACGCGTAATGGGCCCGAGCATCATCGCAGCGGCTCAATCGATGAGGCCGACGGCGCAGTGTCGAGAGCTCACGGACCTGAGGATGCAATCGAAAGGGGCTGCGAGCTCAAATCCCGGGTAAAGCTGTGCCCCTTGTACCCTTCTGAACAAAGATCCACAGCCTGAGTGCGTTCGATTAATTTTCAGCAGTTCAAACCAGTAGAATGTGAACTGTACAAGTAGCTCCAGAGTTGTGCCGAGGAGATTAATAGCAGATTTACATTTAGCATCACGCTTGTAAAAATTTCAGAGAGCTTTATGTTTGCTTTCCTTCCGCGGTTAATGTCCCCAAATGGAGGCTGTGGGTTTGTGATTTAAACGGCCTTTAATTGAACCAGGATGACAATTTATCTGAGCAGTTTATCAGAACAGTCTGCCTGCAGGCAGTTTCCCTCCATGTGGAAAGGCAAAAATTCATCATTCTTTCAGTGGATGTATCTACCTTGTGTGTGTGTATGTGTGTGTGTGTGTGTGTGTGTGGAGGTTCTTGGAGAAAACGTTGCACACAAACAGGATGTTACATTGCGTAAAACAGATATGCTGTATGCTCTTAATTGAGTTCAGCCCAAGAGGAATTAAATACTAATGTTATACAGTCTTTTTTCAGGTCTTTTTTCCTCTAGGTGATACAGTTTGACAGTTTTGTGTTTGTGATAACAATAGTCCATTGAACACATTACAGCAGACACAAGCGATCAAATTTCAGACGTTTGAAAGAAAAAACCTCAGACAATCCCACCTGATGGTGCAGATTGGTATATCATTTTGCTTAGAAATTCCTTTTTTTTTTTCTTCTTCTTCTTCTCCTTCTTCTTAATAGCAGCGCACGCTCGCTGTGATTGGACGGCCAGCCTCGGAGCTTCAAGTTCACCCTCACCAGCCAGGCTCTTCAGTTAAGCAATCACCCGGCAACGCCAGCTAGTGGTCCTCACCAGCATTCCGCCAGCCGTTGCCCCGGCAACCGCCTCCGCTTGATCAAGCCCCCCCCCCCCCCCAAACCCCCCCCCCGTTCGTCGAGTGACACTTGAATGACCACTTCACAGATCAGTGGAGTACGGTCCGGCGAGGACAAAAGAGAGCGGGAGAATAATAACTGCAACAATGGCCTCCATCTCAGAGGCTCGGGAAGCCTTCAGCCCATCTCGCCCGCCGAGCTGAGCAGGCCCGCTCGGAGAAGGGGGGGGATCAATACGGCGAAGATGCGTATCGATCAGAGCTCAAAATCACCCGGCGATAGCCGGCCTAAGAAAAGCTACGGGCATTAAAAAGAAAAAGAAAAATATACAATCCCTGGTTGCTGTGTTTTCTGAACAAAAAAAAAAAAGAAAAGAAGTCTTATATTCAAAAGAACATTACAGCTGCACTTTTTGTTGTGCCATTTATTGTTATTTGGTGTGTGTGTGTGGGGAGGGGGTGAGGGTTGCTGTAATGGTGTTATCTGTACTGTGAAATAAAAATGCTGCATTTAAAGTGTATGTCTTTCAATAAGCACTACTGCCTTGTGGCATTCTCAGCCAATCAGGGCTTGTGGTTATGATGCCCTGCGGCATTCACAGCCAATCAGGGCTTGTGGTTATGATACCTCGCAGCATTCACAGCCAATCAGGGCTTGTGGTTACATTGCCTCCTGGCATTCACAGCCAATCACGACTTGTGGTTACACTGCCTCCTGGCATTCACAGCCAATCAGGGCTTGTGGTTACACTGCCTCCTGGCATTCACAGCCAATCAGGGCTTGTGGTTCCGATGATGGCGCATGTGCAGGGGTTTACTGCGTGTCCCCCAGGCGGCCTCCTGCGCCAGTCTGTGCTGTCAGTAGAGAGACAGCGACCTGGGAGGGAAGTGCCTGTCGGGCCTCCGCTGGCTCCAGCTGTCGGCCCGCCGCCGGCCCGCCTCCAGCCCGCTGCCGGTCTGTAGTCTGTCACTACGGTGGCCCGATAGGCCCAGCGCTGGCAGGATAACTACTCGTGGGGCCGAGGTTTGGTTGTTAGTGGGGGGGGGGCGGGGGGCTGATTCACCACAGAAAGGGTTGTTTGGAGGTGAGAAGAGAACAACACCCTTCTTTGCCCCCCACCCCCTCTTGGACTGAAGCCCTCCCTCCCCAGGTAATACTAAAATAAATTAAAAAAACTTCCAGAACTTTACAGTATAACAATCTTTTTCCACCAGACCTTCACCGTATAAAAAAAAGGTGACAATACATTAGGCACACAGTCGCAGGCTGCATATCTAACAGATGTTAAATGAATTCCGGTGTTTCACCGTAAATAATACAATTATTTACACATCTGCTGTTTGTGATTTTGTCAGCTTCCATGATTTAGCACCTTTGCTATTTTACAGACTTTTACCGTAAAAATTTACCGACTTTTTTGTTTTAACGTGTGGCTAATCATTGCCCTGTGCTTCTGCTGCACTGTCACGCCGATGATGTCACAGCAGTCCCGCGTTTGCTCCCGCCTTCTGGAAACCACCGTCTTCCACGGAGGGCCAACAAGTTTCACAAAACTTTACAGCACCTCAACACCCTGTCCCCTCACCTTTCAACCCAAGGCCCCAAACCCTGAAGCCCCCCCCCCACCACCACCCCCTCCCCTTGCCCCAGTCCCAGGGGGGTGTACATTGCTATTGTCTGGCTGTGACAGAAATAAAGTGGTGACACATTGATCGAATTCTCTTTAATGGGCTCCTGATCTTTCTGATTCAGTCATCCTTGTCTGTTTCACCTGCAAACATTCACAGTCGTGAAAACAGGACATTATGACGATGTTTCTCTTATCTTGCAGTGTGTAGCGATATCGCTAATGTGAACCATAAATACGCGCTATTTTCAGAGCTGCACAGCCACTTAACGGATGAAAAATAATATCTGTGACCGCACATTCAGATAAAGGTCCAGGGACTCCGATATTATGCTAATGGCCTTGGATAGGGAATAGGGATTGTGGGGCAGGTTATCAGGTTAGCACCAAAACGTACCGACAGTTTATTACTGATTAAAAACGCGGGCCAGTCTGAGGCGTTTCTCCTAGTTTTGCATTAGTGCAGAGTGACTCTCCTATTCCGATCAATGTTGACTGCTTGAAAGCTAATGACACAGCAGAGCCAAGACGGAAACAAGAGAGGGGAGGAAGAGAAAAAGACAGACAGAGTGACAGAAAGAGAGAGAGTGAGAAAGAGAGAAAGAGAGCGATGTAGGGGAGGCAAAAGAGAGATACGGAGAGAGGGAAGGCGACAAAATGAGTGGCACTGCACGGACAGAAAATATTATTCCACGAGCTGTTACTCTTAATTTAAAAAAAACATAACGTCTCCACCAAAATCAATAAAAACTTAATGCTAATTGGGAAGAGAGCTGCCCCCCCCAGCCAGGCGGCACCATTTGAACTGTCTGCTCCGTGCAGACTCTGGATATTCAGGGGAACTTTAATAAAACGAGGTGCCTGGACTCAGTTTTTGGAGACCAGTCGGTTTTAATCTGTGCCACTCATACAGGAATCAATGGCACTGTGGAGATAGCGCTCGACCACGTCTCTCCTCTTCCAGCACACAGATTACATCTTACACGGTATTTATTTCCTTCGTGTGTACATTTTGTAATTACACGATTTAATTAATCGTTAATCTGATTACACCTCTGTAAAAGCTGCAAGGCATTTATTCACCTCGAAGCAATACATATTCGCGCACGGTTTTAATTGCTATATTCATAGGTATTGCTGCAATATTGAGGCCATTTGGGCTGTACTGCACAAAAAGTGTAATATATGTCATTTTTACAAAATGATCATTGTAATATATTATTAATAATAATAATAATAATAATAATAATAATAATAATAATAACAACAACAACAAGAAGCAGAACAATTTTAATTTTAAATTTCATCTTTCATTTAATTTATTATTTTTTACTATTTTTATTTTTATAAGTTCTATCTATGAACACTGGCACTGTGTGATTTCTCATTTTGCGTGTAGTACAATGAGATTCCAAAGAACCTTCTGGAAGCAGCAGGGTCTGCTCACTGCAGACTAGCTGAGTGGAGCGTCCTTTGCCCCCCCCGCGTTGTGCAATCTGGGCCAGGGCAGAGACTGGATGGGAAGTGACAGGACAGCGTGTTTGGGGGGGGGGCGTTTGTCCGACCCGTTAGCCTCACAGCGATGGTAATGTGCGCTGACAGGTCCCTTCCCAAACATGTCCGAGGGCGCTGAGTCACTCCACGCTTTACGGGGGGGCTGGATCCGTGTTCAAGAGGACCGATTTTATTCTGCCGCTGACCCCTTCCTGCCCCCCCCCCCCCCCCCCCGCCCCCCCGCCCCCCAAGGCCAGGTTATTCCCTAGGAATGGGCTGCATTTCAAATACATGCATTTGAATTTGTGATACGTGTATTTGCATTTGTGAATTTGCACATGCAATGCAGCATGTCGTGTTTGTTTCTGTGGTTTGCACCACCACACATTTCCTTCCCCATCATTTCTCTAGCAGTTTATATGCACAGCATGCACATATTTAGTTTAGCAGGCCTTTTTAATGTTGTGTTTTGTAATAAGATGCAGTTTTGTACATATTTTGTATTTTTTGCCTATCGAAGTCAACACCAATTACAGCGCCCTCCCCCTACCTCCCCCACCCCCTCCGGTGGGAAGCTGACGCCTGTCGGCTGTGTTCTTGCGCTATAAAGGGGCAACAGGAGGAAAAAGGGGCGTGTCCCCAGGGAAAGCCGCCCGCTTGCATGTCAGCAAGGTCCGCCACGGCAATGGCAAGGTCCGCCACGGCAACAGCAAGGTTCGTCACGGCAACGGCAAGGTCCGCCACGGCAAGGGCAAGGTCCGCCACGGCAACGGCAAGGTCCGCCACGGCAACAGCGATGGGCCCCTCAGAATAACGGCCGCTTCCAGCATCCGGAGACAGCCTGGTTCCACACCCCCCAAACCCTCCGCCACCCCCTCCCCCCTACACGCCCCCCCCCCCCACCCCACCCCATCAGACTCCATTTCCAGTTGGCGGTTAATTTAGAGCCTCGGTCTTAGTTCGTTTACCGCCAAATCATAAAACAGTTATAAAGGTTAATGAAAGCAGGACGACTAGACTTATAGCTGCAGATGCAATTTAGCAGATAATGCCAAGGAATTTTTTTTTTTTTTTCAAAATGGAGGGCATTGTCCAGCATTGTGGAGAACAATGACTGCAATCTTTCAAATACCTGTCTTGTGTGTGGGGGGGGGGGGGGGAAGGGGGGGGGGGGAGCTACTGGCAACATGCCACTAGAATTGCTGACAAGGAAAGAAGTGGGAATTAATTGCTAGTGAACATGAGCGCTAAAAAAAACCCTTCACTCGCTACAAGAGTGTCTGTCTTTCCTTTCTCTCTCTCTGACCTTCAGCCATCCCCTCTCTCTTTCTGACTTATACTCGTCTGCTCTCTCTCACTCTCCATCTCTCGCTCTCTTTCTCTCTCCCTCTCTCTCTCGCTCTCTCACTCTCTCCATCTCTCTCTCTCTCTCTCTTTCTCTCTCTCTCTCCCTCACTCTCTTGCTCTCTCATGGTAAGATGATCCTTTTTCTGTAATTGTGTAGTGACTTTTGTTTTTTGATTAGTGATTGTATAGTTTTGTACTTTTGTGTTTTCTTCAGGTTTGTGGCAATGTTCTCTCATTATGTGTCAACTACGTATATATAAATATCTATATATATATCTACATATATATATATATATATACACTGTATATGTGTGTGTGTGTATATATATGTATATATATACATTTTTTATTTTTTATTTATTGTTTCTTGTATGTGTCTGCTGTGAGGGGGTATTTGTGTTAATGTGGTCTCTTCACTTTTTGTACTAAGCAATGAAGGAGACTCAAAAGTCAAAAAGTCTCTCTCTTCTCTCTTCCTCTCTCCCGCTCTCCATCTCTCTCTCTCTCTCTCTCTCTTCTATATTTTCCCCCAGGATGGAGAATAATCAGCAGAATTACACCCGTGCGTCTCCTTTGATTGACAAGTGAACTTCCCGAACGAACCCAAAAAAAATTAATTCAGCACTGAATCGCTAATAATTCCACTGCACACGGTTTCCTGTGAAGAAAGGAAAAACAACAACAACAAGAGCAACAACAAAAAACAATAACGACAGCAAAAGGCCTCCCAAACCACCAGAGCAACAGGTCCGTGCCAAGCAGGGAAGGGGCTGCGGGCTCCTCTGCCTTCTTCTCTTCCTCGTTCACTCCATCATTTCAAAGAGAATAAGGCATTAAGAAAATCTTTGATTAATTTCGCCGCCAAATAAAGTCTAGCACGCTGCCAGCGGTGGAACATCTTCATAGCATTTCTCTTCAAAGAGGGAGAGAGAGGGAAAAAAATAAAATAAAGATCGATCCACTTTGTTTTACAATTCCAAAAGCAAAATGGAATATTTAAGAGCGAGGATGTGACACTTGTTGGATGGCGGCTAAGGCAATTTGTGAAACAAGCACGACAACGCCAGGAAATTTGGATGAGATTTCAATGTGGATTTTAGTTGAGGAGTAGCGCACCCCTTTTAACGTTTGTGAAGGGAAGGACTGTGAAATCAGGATGTGTGTGAATCACAACCTAATAATCACACTGTCGTCGAAGCTCCAGGGGGTGGTGTTGCCTTCTTGTAGAGACTGCTGACACGGTCAGAGACGTCCCTGAACTCCAGTACTGCAGTTACAAGTGGAAGTCTAGTGAGAGATAACATTTACAAGACCTTTATCCGTATGGGACCGTTCTTACATGCATGTAACACAATGGGCTTTGCAGAGCCTTAGAACCAGGCATGGCACAGCAGCAGCAGTGTGGAAATGCATGCTGGTATAGCGTCTGCAGAATTCCCGGAGGACTGGGCCTGAAGCAGGACCTGGACAGGTGGAGAACAGAGTCTACAACGATGTCATTTCTGGTCAAGAGCTTTTGATGAGCACGCAATTAGACATCCAACGATTATTACGAGATCAAGCACATTACATGAAGGTGAGCGAGAGGCAGCACTTGAAAAATTCATACAGATTGAAGACTTTGTATGTGGCTTGTCGCTCCAACGCGTGTCATGTGAATGAAGTCGGTTATATACGCATTAGCCTTTATCACGGAATGAAATATGAAATCGCTCCCAGGAGGAATGTCATGGGAGAGAGGTGCTTTGAAGGAACGTTCTGTCAAATTACGGCTCCTTTCAAATAAATTCATTTAAGGAGGAGGTACGCATGTCAAAGGCATGTTTAAATATTCAGATTCCTCAGCACTCTCGCATGGTACAGTAGCAGCAGAGGTACGAGGCTTTTGAATTAAGCTTTTGAGACCGATGCAGGCAGGGCCTCCCAGTCATGACATTTCATCTTTCATCATTAAATGGCAGTTATCATGTCAGAACCGAAGTCCTTCCTGTTCATGCCCGGCGTACAAAATAAAAGCAGGAAGCAAAAAGAAAGTGAATCACGAGCAAATCCACAAACATCATTTACATTCTTGAAAACAAGTTCTAGAACAATTGTCTAAATTTTAATAAATAATTTTTAACCGTGTTTGACACAACATCACGTGCCATGCATGCATGAGCTATGTTATATTGCATTCCATTCATTTTGCAGACACTCTCACCCAGAGCAGCTAACAGAGTTGGAGGACAGAGGACCTGGCCGACAAGATCCATAGAACAGCATGTGTATGTGTCACATTATGAATCCTTTGAAGAGTAGGATTTTTGGAACGGCCTGTCCAGGGTGTATCCCTACTCTTGCCCCCAATGCATGCTGGGATAGCCTCCAGCACCCCCATGACCCTGCCCAGAATAAGCAGGTATAGATTATGGATGGATGGATGGATGGATGGATCTTTGGAATATTTTTTTTATTTTTTATTCTAATTCAGTGTTCTAGAACTCCAGCGCTTTCAAATTACCAGTAGTAATTGTTACATCAGCATTAGAATGTTCAGTTAAGAGCATTCTATTCACACATTTGAGATCTCACATCTTAAAGGGTTAAAGCTCCTTGAAGTGTAAGTGAACTTATTCCAAACTGCAATCATAAAATAAAAAAAAACACAAATGCTCCGATGACATTTATTTCTTGATATATGGTTTCCATTGTGCAGTTATGCGTCATCATGCCCATGAACGAACTGAAAATATTTCTCGAGCACATTTAGCCTTTAATGGCAAATTAATTAGCCTGAATTCCATCTATGCAGACAATCTGAAATGATGAAGTGTGTGTTATCACAGTTTACTCCAAGGTTACACAAGAAATGTTTCACTGATGACAGCCTCTGCTGCCAGACATTTTCTCTGCCATTTTGCCATTTGACTGATGAAAAGGGAAAAGAATAAAAACCCATAAAAGAAGACATTTTTAAAAATGATTTTAAAAGATGAATACATCCGGGGGAAATATAAGAAATGTGTAAAAAGAAAATGCATGAAACACAGAGGAAAAAGGGAGCAAAATTGTTGTTTTTTTTGCAAAAGACTGAATTGAGTATCCAGATTTTTCTGAAGTTAAAGACTGATAGGCATTTAAAAGTGAGTAAATAATGACAGTTAATTCAAACTTTATGGTTTATAAATATGCCACCGTGGACCTGCCCCATGAACTTAGCCTAAACCAGAGGAGAAACAGTCCATCTAGAACATAAGAATACATAATGAAGAGAACAGACTATTCAGACCATCTAAAACATAAGAACATAGGAATACATAATGAGGAGAACAGGCCATTCAGCCCATCTAGAACATAAGAACATAATATAATGAGGAGAACAGGCTCATCTTCACCTGCAGAACGGAGAGCATCAGGCACTGTCAAGCCTGGGCTTGAGCACACCAGGGGTCCCAACCTCTACTACATGACCAGGCAGGCTGTTTCCACAAACTGACAACTCTCAATTCGCGGTGTAAAAAAATACTTCCTTTTATCATGTGGATACGGCTCTGCCCCCATTTATCCACCTTTGTTCTACTAACAGAACTCGCCGTTAAAAATCTTTTTCTAAACCCTATTATAAATTTAAATACCTATCAAATTCCAATTTATTCTGCTTTTGCTAAATTTGAAGAGATTAAGTATCTAAATTTGAAGAGATTAAGTATCTTGCTGCTCTCTTCATAATCTTTTTTTTATTCTAGGAAACAATTTAGTTGACCTTCTTTGCACTTTAAAAATAAGAGCAACTTTTTTCTTGTTTTTTTTTTTTTTTTTTTTGTCTTTCAGGACTTAAGTGCTTTATTTAAAACATTGATTGGGCTGAAGGGTCCACACACCGTGTTTCGAAGGCCTAAATTGGGTGCTGATTGAAAGGAAAGCGCAAAAAGCCCACAGAGAGAGTAGCCCACAAAAGCTACGTTTCTTTTTTCTGAAGCTACATTGTGATGTTAGTAAAAATGTTAAGGATTTCAGCCTCAGAGAAGAGGCGGGCAGCATCATTAGCCTTTCAAATGAGAGAACACTAGTCCTTGCAGCGGGGTGAGTTCAAAGTTTCCACTCAAATGTTTACTTCAGTAAAATCCCGTAGAATACTTAATCAACTCTATTTGCAAAATCCCCTCCCAGTTTAAGCAAATTTATGCCAGTTATACATATGCATATGAATAATTACATATCAAAGACAAAGGCATAGAACGTTGTTATCCCTATTTTTTTATTTTTTTATTTCCCCCATTATGACTGCTTTGGGAAATCTAGCAGATGCTCTCCTGGGGCCTTCTCTTCTGATATGCACAAACGCTTCTTTAGGAAATTTAGCTCTGAGTGAGCAGCTCCACAGTGAGTAGCAACATTAACGCTTTTTAAAAATGAAGACGGGACAGATGAGGGTAGAGAAACATATTGTGCTTTTACCTTCCGATGGTTTTTATGTCTCATTCCTTGCAATTTTACTGCCCTTACTATCAAATATAGCAACATATCCCTGAATGGTGTGTATAGACATCAGCACATGTAATGTGGCCAGCAAGCTGCATCGTGGAAACGATGAAGAGTGGAAATAATGATCCTCCAGCCACATCAACACCAACAACAGCTTGAATAATTATCAGATTTTTGTCAATAAAAAAAGTGTCTTGTTTTATATGCTAAATGCGTTTTATACATTTTAATACCGTATGGCCTGACTGTTGTGAGTCTGCTAAATAAAGGCATTGTAATCTAATGTAATTTACATTTATTTCAAAAGCAGATTTGTTGTTTATAGGATGCTGATTCTCAGGCCTCTGAGCAGTGCTTTCCTTTCCCACCCGATCCGGTTTAACCCGGAGAGAAGAGGAGAGAAAATTGATGGTGACCTTTGACCTTTTTTTTAATGAAATGACCTGATCGCCTCTTGCAGTCAATTACAATGATTGCCTGCAGGTTTGTGACAGTAAAATGAGTTCTGTAGTTAATAAAAAATCTGTCCATCCGCCTACTCCAAAGCACCCCGCAGTCTTTGGCAGCGGACGTACAAATATGCCACAAAAATCAGCACAATATTTGTGTTTTTGAATATTCACACAGCATTCCTAGACGTTGACGCCATCTATAAATAACGCAAGCGTGGGCAGTCAGGAGAGCTGGGCCAAGTCTGTGCATGAAACAGCGATTTTATCAAACACTCAGAGTAAACACTTTCGCGAGGGTAGGCCTTGTGCACATTTTATTCTGATTTCCTCAGAAACGATGTGACACTTAGTACACAGAGAGTAATAGGCTGACAAGATCTCCTCTTTTTCCCCAGATATTTGTTCTTGTTTTGACGGTGAGATTTCTAAATTCCTAAAAATGCTCATTCCATTGACCGTAAAAACAAACAGCCTGGTGTAAGGTTGATAACACCCACCCACCCTCTGTCTTATTTTGTTGAGGTACAAATGTGTGGTCACCCGATTATTTTGTTCATCTGTAAATTAAAATCAGGGCTCCTGCTAATGCCACATTCAAACTAAACTTTAAAACGGTGTTTCTCAAACTTGGTGTAAAACTCGGTTTTAATTCCAATCACAACTGCAATCCTGGAATTTGAACAAGCTGTTGATGTGTCTGAATTAGGTGCTTGCCTATGTCTGAAAAAGCCATGCACCCCAGGACTGAGTTTGAGAACCACTGCTTAAAAAATGCACATTTCATATCTGCCCATAGTTACACCAAATACAAGACGAGGTCACCAGCAATGCACTCTGGGACAGGACCTGCATGGAATCAGCATCGGTGAAGTCATTTAATAATTTCGATTTCTCTTGTAATCACACCCCTGTTCATCGACCCGCAGAAAACCTTTAGTAGACTAATGAGCAACATGGGTTCTCTCCCTCTCTCTCTCTCTCCCTCTCTCTCTCTCTCTGCGCCCTGCAGGTGGGGGGTTGCAGGTTTTTGCATTATATTGATTCATGTGATATCCTACTGCACTGAGAAGGCCCCTCACTGACAAACTCAATCATATTTTCCCACCAAAAAAATGTGATTCAGAGATCACACAGATGCTGGTGGCGGAGCAAGGCCCTTGGTACAAAGTGCTGTCATGGACAATCAAAATGCGAATCAATTCATAAGGCACTCATTTAAATAAAAACGTTTTAAAAAGTATTGTTCCCTTCCCCCCCCCCCCCCCCCCCCCCCCCTCATTCTCATAAATTTAATTGGAAGTTTTTGCATCCAGATGCCAGAATGTCACCTGGAGACAGCAGAATGTCACCTGCACAGCAGGAGCCCTGCAATTGATCTACCTGCTCTCCTCTGATACACTTACCTGTGATCCAGTGACTATGTTACACCCTACAGGCTGCACACAGTACTACAAGAGAGCCAGTGACTATGTTACACCCTACAGTCTACTCACAGTACTACAGGAGAGCCAGTGATTATTATACACTCTACAAGTCACACACAGTACTACAGGAGAGCCAGTGACTATTTCACACCCTACAAGTCACATAGAGTACAACAGGAGAGTCAGTGACTATATTAAAATAATAGTAATTTTGATTAATAGAACTAGCTATACTTAACTATAATACTACTAATAATATAGTCACCTTCATCATTTATACTAATAGACAGGCATTCATGCATTAATTGCATAGCAGTAAGTGCTTTAGAGGGAGGTACAGTACAGTAATTGCTGTGATTTGAAGTGACAGAATCCCAAAAATGAAGAAAAATGAGGCACAGTCACCAGTGCGGCTGGTTTGTAGTTCTCACCTCACAATCAGTGACCAATCAGGTGAGGTGAGTTAACAGCGAGGAGCTGCTCTGATTGGTCAATTACAGGTTGAGCAGCAATGCAAATCCTTCATAGGCTGCAGCTCCCTGCAATCAACCAAGAATTACTCAACCCAAAAAGTGAGAGATATTGTCAGAGAAAAGCCATAAAAGACATTCATCACTTCATCACACATCAGACACATCATCTTCATCACTGCCCTGAAAAAGACTTACAACACATGATTCTCAGAGACCCTGACCTTTGACTCAACCCCCCAATTCATTAAAATGATTGTTTTTTAAATTATTTTTATTATCTTCGATTTGTCAAAGTTACCAGAGAATTACCAGAGAAATACCCATAAAAATGTGTATTTCTGTGCAACCAAATCGCTGTGTCTTTATGTTGAGAGCTAAAAAAAAAAAAAAGATAAAATAAAATACATAAATAAATAAAAAATGAAACGTCAGAATCAGCAAATCGCACGCTTTGCATAATGAGCACCAGACAAGTTCTGAAACAGGGCAAAGCCACCGTGAGACACTTTCTTCTCTTCCCTTAGCCGAGTCAAACGAGGACTGAAGAGGGGCGCCGCTTTGTGTGCGCAGACAGGCGTGCGCCATTCAGAACCTAATCAGAAGCACAAGAGCGGCGGCCGGACCGGGAATATCACACTTTCCACCAGCAGCAGAGGATCGGTAGTGTTAGAGGCAGCTTTACTCCAGTCCTGCGAGAAACGTACTGAAGAAACTGAAGATTGGGGAGTTGGGGGGGTGGGGGGGTGGGGGGTGGTGTTGTGGTGTTTGTGTGGGGGGGGAGGGGGGGGGGCGTGGGGGGTTATGAGTTGATGGCACTCCAGCAAATAAGGCGATCATTATTATAAAATGCCTTTACATTCACTTTTCAGTCCAACTAAAATATCCGTTCGTCGGCTTTGCCCTTTGGATTTTTATATGCATGTCTGACATTCAGAGGAGAGTAATATGATGCCATTATCTCTCCAGTGTGCCGGCAAGCCAACAAACATCGGCTCGCCATAGTAATTTAATGATGACTGCATGCTTTTCAATGCTTTTCAATAGCATAAAACAAGCATACTGAACTAGCGCTCTGTTGGATACATCTGCAAGGCCTGCGTACGTTTCTTTCAAACAAAGCAAAAACATACTTAACTGGAGCTCAATTCGGTATATCTGAAGGGCCTGTTTTCTTCTCAATGAAATAAAACAAATATAATTAACTAGTGCACCGTTGAATTTATCTCAACGGCTTGTATGCTTTTCACTAACAAAATAAAAATATGTTACTGGTGCTCTGACAGATAAATCTGAAAGGCCTGTATGCTTTTGTTTAGTATAAAGCAAACATATTTATCTAGAGCTTGATTGGATAAATCTGAAATGTGTGACATCCTTAACCACAGCCCTGTTAGACAAGTCTGAAAGGCTAGTCTATTCAGTACGGAGGCAGAAATGAGTAGCAGACCCTATAATAACCCAGTAATTAAAATGGGTCCCCTGTTTTGTGTTTCTTCTCTTCATGAAACCTGTATTATTATTTTATTTCTTAAATGTTTAATAAGTGAATAGCTGTTTCTCCCATAATTTCTTGTTTTTACTTAGCGCTAATTGATGTTGATGGATAATGAAGAACTAATTACACCTGTGATCATGAACATTAAGGCTGCCATTAAGTCTGTCCAGGTAAATGGGTGACTGGCACATGCAGAAAGTAAAATGTAAGATTTTTTTTTTTTTTTTTTTTTTTTTTAAAGAAATGCATGTTTTTTCAAAGGCTAGACTTTCTTTATGTTTCTAAAGACACGAAAGAAGACCTCCTCCCCTCTGATAGGTTAATTACGAACTTAAATTTATAACATGCTATTACACTGACAGCTTTGACAACCTCTGCTATTAGGAAACGGCCGGAGAAGTAAACAGGTAATTTTCGCAGATTGAAGATCTGCAGAGTATTCGGCATAATTACGGATAATTATTTTACAAAATATAGCCGAAGGCATGCTTTCAGGGTAATGGAAAATCAGTTAGAAATTTAGAAATATTTCCACCTGGTGTACACCAAGCATGAAATTTCATTCCTAATAATAAAAGTTTCCCCATTTCTTTTTCATACTCGTAGTTTAGCAGCAGTAATATTTTGGTGAGGATTTCAGATGCTTTTACCACAGGATTTAATCTGTAGCGATTTGTGAAGTTGGAAAACATATTCTTTGTACCTCAGCTGTCACTTTCTTTTCCTTTGCAAAAAAAAGGCGATCTCAACACCTCAGTCCCCACCTTTCTTTATGATCAGATCCTTCGTTATGCATTGCTGATGCAATTGAATTCAGCTAAGATTGTACATTAATTAATTAATTAATTTGTTTATTCATTTATCCATCCATCCATTTTCTATACCCGCTTATTCCTGGGCAGGGTTGCGGGGGGTGATGGAGGCTATCCCAGAGTGCATTGGGGCGAGAGGCAGGAATACACCCTGGACAGGCCGCGAATCCATCACAGGGTGCACTCACCATTCACCATTATTATTATTATTGATAATCTTGTATAATGCAATAAAAACACAATAATACTCCCACATGTACATTCAGTAGAAAGTATCACGTGTTTATCTGCATAACAGCACAGCACTAAGATTTCGGGCGAAATTTAACAACCAGCACACTTAAGTTCTTTGTGAAGTTGTGGGTGCACACACACAAAAGGCAACTCTGAAATATCATTCTATGCTTTCAATTTTTCCCCCCCTTTTTAGATTACCCTGCTATTGTAGCCAAACCTTTAATTATACGAAGAATTGAAGCAGTCGTGATATCTCACCAAACAAGCGACAGCCCGCACAATTTGCAGAGTAGTCCATCATTTTGTTTTTTTTTTAATGTTCTATCAACACATTGGAATTGAGGGATTTACTGCAGAATTGATTTCGATTGTCTGCTTCTTTCAGGTTGAGGGGAAAACTTTCAGAAAATCGTTGCTCGTTCATTAGCGATTTCAGGCACACAGTTATGTTTTCCCAGCAGCTCTTGGTACAATGCTGAGGAGAAACGGCCATCTTCTCTTTATCCCTTTGTTTTCTTTGACAACCCCATTACGTCTCTTCTTCACAGCGAAAAATTGAGCATTCTCCCGCTCTTTTCTGCGAGGGCATCATTTTGTATGATTAAACATTAGAAACCATTGATTCATCAACTCTGTATGTCAGGGAGTGTAACTTTTTTATCTTTGTGTATAGTTGGTATTTATGTGATAGTGTTTTTAATTTTTTGCCTGTCTCTTGTGGATTGGATGATGTCTGTCATGTGCGTATAAACTAATCCTCTATATTCGTTTAATTGAACCGCTTTTGGCTTTCGCCTGAATTCACTTTCTGGGTTACACAGTGCAGTGGAACCTTTCTGTCCCTTCTAGAGTGCCGTAGTTTTGTGTATCTAATTTAATCTTCAAACTGAATGATAACCCCAGGGTTACTTGTATAACTGTGAAATAATTCCACTCTGTGATCTGGTACTGCTTGGTGTTGGTTTATATGTCTTTTTTTAAATGACTTTTTATGAACTTTACTGGACAGGAGGGCTAACACTGATAAGCTACCACTGTTACCCAGTCTTGCTGTCATAGTCCTGTCCTCACACTCAGGCAAATATTACTGATATCAGATCAAATTTCCTATATTTTATCAACCCATATACAGTTCAATATAAATGATCCAGTGTTGTGTGCAAGTCTGTGTGTGTGTGTGTGTGCTGCGTACATGTGCGTGTGAGCGCAAGTGTGTGTGTGTGTGTGTGTGCATGTGGCTACAAAAACTTTTTCATCGTGGAAATTTCTGATTTGTTTTCTGATTATTACTCTTACACAGAGAGTTAATCGATGTGTGGAAGGGCTTTCCCGGTTTTTTTGTTTTGTTAGTTGCTGTTTTTGCTCGCTTCCTAAAATTCGGCGGGCTCCAAAATGAAAGCGGCCTGTTCTCGTTTCTGTTCTTTTTCTTTTCTCGTCATCATTTTCTGTTTTCTGTTTCTTTTCTTTTTTTTGTTGTTGCTGTTTTGCTCTTCGGCGGGAAAAAAAGAAAAGAGAACGGCGATCGGTGACAGAGCGCTCGGCGACGGAATCAATCCGCCTTTGTGTGCGATGCGCATTTCTGGCCCGCCACCCGCGGCGACCCCCTCGGGGCGTCGGAGACGCGCCGACCAGCTCTTCCCCGCTAACGACATAAGAGACTCGGTAACCACGGCGATAAACGCAGAGATTTCTGCGGGTAGGTTCTGGGGCTAGGACAGCGGGAGGGAATGCGGAGGGAGGGAGAGAGGGAGAGAGAGAGAGGGAGAGAGAGAGAGAGAGAGTGCCTGTGTGTGTGTGTGAAAGAGAGAGAGAGAGGGAGAGAGAGAGAGAGAGGGAGAGAGAGTGCCTGTGTGTGTGTGTGAGAGAGAGAGAGAGAGAGAGTGCCTGTGTGTGTGTGAGAGAGAGAGAGAGAGAGAGAGAGAGAGTGCCTGTGTGTGTGTGAGAGAGAGAGAGAGAAGAGGGAGAGAGAGAGTGCCTGTGTGTGTGTGAGAGAGAGAGAGAGCGAGCGAGAGAGAGAGAGTGCCTGTGTGTGTGTGAGAGAGAGAGAGAGAGAGGGAGAGAGATAAAAAGAGGGAGGGAGAGAGAGAGAGATGGCATAGGCTTCTGGCAAATGTAAAAGCATGCTACAGTATGTTAATGCCATGCTTCTTTAAATTATGGTACACCATAATCTACTATAATGTGTGCGAAAATACAGTACCATGGTACAGTGTATCGTAGGATACCATAGCAAATGTACCACGGCACTGTCAAAGATCCTATGACATAAACAAAAACTGTGGCAACTATTCCATTATAAATGTGCCATGGTGCTCTTTAAAATCAATGGCATATGAACTGCCGTGATTATAAAGGGTGAAGACTGAATTTCCAATCGTTTGGCTTAATCAGGACACCAATTTCCCTCCGAAGTTCACTCGTACTTCACCTGTAATTTCACATCTCACAGCACAATCACCTCCCCCCCAGCCGCAAAGAGCACATCATTTCTCCTCTTTTTCAAAACTCAGCTATTTGTGCTGCAGACCCTCTTCAGCCAGGTTTCAAAAGTCCTTGAGACAGACATCAAAGTGTTTTTCTTAAAATAAAATAAATTTAAAAAAATTTAATTTAAAAAAAATAGTATTTCTGTTTCCTTCTTCTGGGTGCTCGCCCTCAGATGCGGTTTTGTGTTAAGACACCGGCTCCTATCCGCGTTCATAATGGCTCCCGGCTGGCGGACGCTGAATTCATTTCCTTCCCCAGGAAGTCAGGCCGAAAAGCTTTAAGTGGTGCTCCGCGCGCCCCCCCCCCCGGGGCCCCTGTGGTACCCCTCGTTCCGCAGCGGGGGGAATCAAAAAGAGGGTCCCGTTCGGCTCGCGTCTGAAAGACGTCCTTCACGCGCGCCAGGTTGAGGAGGAACAGAGTATTAGAGGAGAGAGCACTTCCAGAAACTCCTCAGAATCTGTCTGTCGGTCCATTATCCACCTGGGATTTATTTTGGGATAGGTGGATTTATAGTAGGACAGAAATCACCACAGGAAGTGCAAAACATTAAGACAACACTACAGAACAGCAATAAAGAATCTAGACTAATAATAATAATAATAATGATAACAATAATAATAATAATAATAATAATAATAATAATAATAATAATAATAATAATAATGAATTATGGACCTGTGTTAAATATCTAATAACTATCCAGCGTGTATTCCTGCCTCTCACCCAATGCATGCTGGGATAGGCTCAAGCAACTCCTGTGACCCTGGCCAGGAATCAGTGGGTACAGATAATGGATGGATGAATGTTAAATAGTGGCATGAACTAGAACCAGAACACATAAAAAAGGGTCAGCGGGGGGGGGGGGGGGGGCAGAGCGCACCAGAGTTAATTGACAAAGAGAAGAATCAGGGGCGACTTTATTCATTACTGATTCCACCAAATCCCTGGGCTTTGAAATACACATTCCGTTAAAAAGCCGAGCTTTTGGCTCGCTTGTGAAAATAGCCCGGTCCCTCAAGCCCTCAGACCAATTAGGTTCAGGGAAACCCAAGAACTGCGGACCAATTAGAAGCTGGCAGAAGCCCTCGTACCCCACATTACCCATGATCCTTTGGCACTGTTCTGCCGCGGTTAGAATTGTGTCAAGAAAAGGTGGCGGCCGCTGCCCAAAGCAGTCCCCATTAGCCGCTCCACAGTAAAGCAGAATGTTATCTGTCCTGGGAGAGGCTGGGAGAATCGACTGTACCTCAGACCGCCCCCACCCCCCCACCCCCCCTCGCCTCCAGGTAAACGGGGACAGGCCTGGCCATTTCCATGCACCTGTGTTATGACACGGCCTCCTCTCCTGGGGGACTCACCTCAAATGTCACCTGCTTCCACGGGTCCCACGGCAACAACAACAGCAAAATGCCAACAAATGCTAACGGTTTTCCCCGGCTATCGACCAATCGACAGTGGCCAGGAACGTCCCTATGGGGACCGAACCCTGACCGTGACCATGATGGAACACAGAAAGGACAAGCATGATATGGCTTTTTTTTTTGGGGGGGGGGGCACTATTCTTTATTCTGCTCGTTTGGACGGTTATTACAGGAATGCATCATAGTCAAAGCTATTCCTTTGAGAACACACACACACACACGCACACACACTAGCATGCGGGTGTTGCAGGCCATGCGTCTTTTTATGGCGCAGTCCACCAACGCAGCTGCGCTAGATGCAGACCGCTAACACCCCATTGACCAGAGGAGGCGCTGTTGAGCAACGAAGCAAGGAATATCCCTCACCTGAGCCCATCCTTCTCTGTGGTCTGAAAACACATCTCTTCAGACTGTGCCTATCTGCAGGGCGCTCCCAATCTAGGATCGCTCATATCACATGTATCCTTCTATCTTGTCCCTCTAGCACTTTCATGTTACACTTGTATCTCCATCCAGCACTTACACTGCACTTGTATCATCTTGAAGTTGTAGCTCGCCGTAATACCTGACCTAGCCTATGCTCACTGTGCGAACAGGACATAATGTTTTCACGGCTATGGATAACTGTTATGCAAGTATTTCACCTTATCGGACCTGTGTTTTGTAGTTGTTCCAATGACCTTCGGTATGCACTTACTGTACGTCGCTTTGGATTAAAAGCATCTGCCAGATAGATGTAATGTAACCCTCCCTTCCTGCGGTACATTAAGCCCAACTGTGCATCAGTTCTGTGTTGCTGCTGGATCTGTTCTGTGTACACCCCGCTGGGGGGGGGGGGGGGGGGGGTTGCTGCTGCCCACCCTGCCTTATCCATGCATGCTTGTGTGGGATGGGTGGGAGGGCTTCCAGAACAGAGCCGTACCACCAAACACAACTGTGTTGCCATTTAAGATTGTTAATAAAGATTTTAGCTTTGACGACGGTGGTCCTGGCTGAATATTGAAGAGTCAATGAAAGGTCATCCATAAGGAACAAAAGGAGGAGAGAAAGGTGGAGTAACAGGTGGTGCCCCAGGTGTTGGACACAGAGCCACGTGGCAGAGACAGAATGTGGGGCAATGACAATGTCAGTGAGAATCAGCAAATGCATCTATTAGAAATTAACAGGGGAGTGTATGAGCGATGTGAGATCGGTGTCACGGATAAGGTGAGTTAGCATGTGATCCTCTGACACAGGAAGTGACATCACCACTGGAGGGGGAATGAGAGTTCTGGCAGACCTTTGGTCTTCAGCTGTGCAGGGAGGGAGTATTTCTGGCTTTTTTCGGCGCTGCTGCGGTTGGAAGCTAGCAGCGGGCATACCCCGTTACATCAGCACACGGGCTGTCAGTCCAAGCCCTGCCAGGAGGAAAATAACCCACGAGAGAGAGAGAGAGAGAGAGAGAGAGAGAGGGGGAGGGAGAGAGGGAGCGAGGGAGGGAGTGGGGAGGGAGAGAGGGAGGGAGGGAGGGAGGGAGGGAGAGAGCAGGAGAAAAGGGAGAAAGGGAGAGAACTGGGAGAGAGGGAGGGAGAGAGCGGGAGAAAGGGAGAGAACGGGAGAGAGAGACAGCGGGAGGGAGGGAGAGTGAGGGAGGGAGGTAGAGAGAGAACAGAATTACAGCTGACCAGGAAAAGGAGGTGGAGGATGTCTTGCGAGGCCAAGCGTGTGGGTAATGAAACGACTGTTCTGACATATGAGATGTCAACGGCAGCTTAACTTGACATGCCACCCCCCCCTCCCCCCCCCCCCCCCCCCCCCCCCCCCCCCCACCCACCCGACCGGCAGAATCAGACTCAGACAGGACAGGTTCTGCACTTCATTTGCCATGGAAACCGTTGGGCCAGGCCAGCTTATAGGGAAAGGCACAGTGTGTGTGCGAGTATGTGTGTGCGCGTGTGTGTGTGTCAGTCTCACACACCCTGAAATATTTACACACCCCTCTCACACACTCTCAACATCTGCAGGTACGGCGTGTTCTATTAAATAATCATGATATCACTGCAGTCCTGGCGTTGAAGGTGGATATGATGATGATGATGACAACGACGGTGATGATGCTGATGATGATGACGATGATGATGAGGTTGAAGCTGATGATGATGATGATGGAGATGACGATGATCATGATCATCGTCACGATGATGATAATGATGATGAAGATGGCAATGATGCAATGCGTAAATGTCTGTCCCCACTGAAAGCCAGAGAACCCTGTTCCTGCGGCAGAGCTTCGACGCTCGCTCGCTCGCTGGCGTCCGGCTGAAGGCACCGTCGTCGCCCGCGTTGAGACAGAGCTCACTTCAGTCGGAGCTTTGCACCTGAGCCATCAAACAAATCTGTGACACGCCTTAAATGTGTCTGAAGCGCAACCCTGTGTGCTCCCCCCCCTTTCCAACGCACACTGTTTATAAACAGCGTGTTTATTCTGTTACAGCGCCTCTGCGCTCCGTTTCAGGAGCTGAGAAACGCGCACACTGAGGACAGAATCCTACTTCTGCTCGATGCCGAGGACGGCGTCGTTGACCTTGAACACATCGGTGGGCCTCGTCCCGCCCAGCGAACACGCCAAAAACTCAAAAGGTCCATGACCTTCTGATGGTATCGACGCACATACGCCTGTCTGTATTCCTCACTATCGCCAATCAATTGGTGTAATAATTCGGTGCCGTTTGCAGGCGAGGGGAAAAACTTCTAGTTGAGACCGTATTTTTATGACAGACACACGCTGTTTCTTTATTCAGTGCATCTGAGCGTTTATCGCACGGACGGCTAATTTCAGGCCACAATGTTGTGGAGTGTTAAGGAAAATCATCATACGTGTGTTAATATTTTTAAAGGAAAATCACAGGTGCAGGGGGTTTTGTACTCACCCAGCTAAATGAAGCATAATTAATTTGTGATGATAACATATATTTATCTGCCACCAGCCTTCATTAGCACATCCAGCTCACGCTGTCATGACAACCATAATTAATCTCTCTGATCTCACACTTCATTGGAGAAAAGTTTCCCAGCTTTCTCTGCGATTGCATCATCTTCTTCCATCTTGTTCTGGGGTTGCAAAGATAATATTTTTCTCTTGCAAAATGGCTGACGCTTTTTTTTTTTTTTTTGTTGTTGTTGTTGCTGTTGTTGTTGTTTGTTTTTCTCGCATAAGGCCATTTTCTAAAAGTCGTTTTTTTTTTTCTGAGCCACAGCACGGCACTGTGGGTTTCCCCTCGACACACACGAGACTAATGTCTCTCAACCACTCCTCTGTTCTTCTGAAGGGGGTCTATCACTTTCAAATCGCTCCCAGCAAATGGAAAAATGGGGGCGATCCCAGAATCCTTTGCAGCGCGATGGCTCGAACCCTGTGAAACTTCACATGGGCTTCTTGAAGCCGCAACATCAACCGTGAGTCTGAAGAATGTTTTTCTCCTGAAGAAGGATGGAGTCGCCCTGGGAATTGGCTGTGTTCTGGGTATGATAAAAAAGAAGTGGTAAAGGAGGGCTGCTTTTTTTATTCATTTATTTTTTTGCTGCTTAGTTGAAAAAACTTCGGAGCTCCCCGCTCGCGATTCTCAGATGATTCCAGGGACGAGTTTCCCTACGGGGCCCAGGCGCGAATCCGAATAAAAATTCTTGGGGAAAATTATTTTTGCCTCGTCTGCTTACAGTCAAACGCACGCAAGAGAACGAGGTCCAAGTGGGCAGGTTCTCCCGTTGCCCTTAGATGTGTCGTCTTCGAGATGCGGACGGATCATCATTTCACAGAGCAGGATTACTGAGTTAGCTGGATAACTGCACTGAGTAAACCCGGAACAGTCTTTTTAACTTCAGTCCATGTTCCAGATTTGGGAGAAGTTCCGGGTTTTACTCAGTGCAGTTAATCCAGAAAACACAGGAATCTGCTTCGTGAAACAGGGCCCAGTCTTGCAGACCTAAAAAAAAATTTTTTTTTTAAAATGACAGGGAAAAAACTAAAAAATAAAGTGTAGAAAAGTAAAAACCTTTTGGGAAGTCAGACCAGGCGATACCCACCTGGACTATAAAATATTTAAGGAGGTCTTCCGATGGCCATCTCTCTCTCGAGGCGAGGGAGGAGCGGGGGGGGGGGATGCAGGGGGTGGAGTTAAAGGTCTTTAGCTCTCCTCTGCGTCATCCCAGCTCCGGGATGAAACTCGTGGTGGGACATCGAGAGAGAGGCCTCGAAATTTGTAAAGAAACAGTTGGGAGAGACGAGAAGCAGATTCGTGGAGCAGAATGCTAAGGCTGGAGCTAAGCACACACACAGAAAGCCTGAGGTTATTACCCCCCCCCCCCAATTCCTGAAAAAATGGCCTTCCACACTTACTTTCCCATCAGCCACTGCTTTGCAGGTTGAGTCTCTCAGGTCCTCATATGGTCAGCCAATCACAGATTGCTGTCCAGGTCAGACTAACCACCCACAGGCCTCATTATCCTAAATCATAATTCATCTGTGAGCTGCAGTTATTAAACAATGCCCTCGGTGTCTTTTCTGTCCTCGTTAGCAAAAGGTTTTATTTATTAATTTATTTTTTTGCTTTCCTCTTAATAAACTTTTAAATTACTGTCTGTATAAACCCGTGGTGGTGTTGCCGTTGTTGTGGTCGCTGTTATTATTACGAACGCGTCTCAGATATCGTTTTCTCGGCAGATGATTAGATTAATTTCGCGCTGGAGGACTGAACTCGGGGAGGTAATTGAGCCAGGCGTTAGCGCTGGCCAGCCCGCGGGAAGCTCATGCTATCAGCATCGCTCAAGGTTACTGTGAGTTGCTTGGAAACCATTTGGGATTCCGTACTGCCTACCTGTACTCTTCCCAAGGCTTGCCTTGCATACAGCTCACCTAATCGATATCAGAGAGCTTGTGATTAGGTGCTGAGGTGATTTATTTTTTATTTATCATCCACCGCTACTCTACTGCCAAGACCTTTGTTTGTGTATCATTTAACGGTTTTAATCAAGTGCTTTTTGAAACGATGGCAAGCTATGTGTATCTCTATGTGTAAATGGCTTGTAGTCAATATTGTGGTGAGTGTACATGCGTGTGCGCGTGCGTGTGTGTGTGCTCTTATGTTTGTGTGTTCGCATGTTTAATTTAGGAATGCCTGTATAGCTATAGGTGCGCTCTGACTGAGCCAGACACTCAGTGTTTTTAGAAATGTGTTTTACACACCGACAAGTTTTTCAGATCTCCGCTATCATGAGAAGAACCTGACTGGGAATGAGAGAATTTTGGCAAGAATGGGTGTGAAGTTTGTAAGATTCTCACCCATTGTTCTCAAACTTTACTTTAAGTAACAGCTTCCTAGGTCCACAAGCACATTTACATTTGATCATTTGGCAGACTCACTGTCAGAACAACTTTTTTAAAAAAGAATGTACTGTACGTAAGCGAGGTTTTCCAGGTAACAACAGAGAAGTGTATTTTTTGTTGTGTGATTTTGAGATCATAAAGTCGTTATTTAAAGTAAAGTTTGAGAACAATGGATGTGAACTGCACAGTCCAGTTCACTGTCATTCTGCAGAATAGAGACCAAGGTTAGTAATAGGTCTCAAACCCAGATAAGTTCAAGTATTCTATTTATTTATTTGACATCATAGAAGAGTCTTGGATGACAAAAACACATTGCAATGAAAATGTTTTAAAAAATATTTTTTTTTTTTTTTTTTTAAATCATTTATTTTTATTGAATGTCCCTTGTAGCAGAATATTATATGGTACTTGAGATGAAGACCAGCGACTCGTGCCCCTGATAGGGGACGGGTCTCAGGAGGTTATTTGAATTGGCCGTTGCAGATTCCTGTTTTAGAGAACAGTCAGGTACTTAATGATGTCTGTCACAACGTTACTGAGCTATGCAGCCATAGGAGCACAGCGATTGTGATAAAAAATCGAATTGGCCTAAATGCAGGAGAGATAATGTCAACAATCAGAGATCACTCGAGCTCTGACACTCAAACATGTGCCTTTCGGCCAAACCACACCCCAAAGAGACAATCTCTCATCTTACACAGACAAACCCGCACCCCAAAGAAACAATCCCTCATCTTACAGAGACAAACCCGCACCCCAAAGAGGCAATCCCTCATCTTAAAGAGACTTTTGTCTTTTGTCCTAAAGAGACCACTCAAAATGTCCAAATGTCCAAAATATGTTATGTGAACTCTGACAGAATACAATTGGTCCCGAATGGACTCATGCAGCACTTACTCTGTTAGAGTTAAATTAACACAGGATATTTTACTGTGATTCCTTTTTGGGAGTACTTGAACATAATATTTCTCTGTCAGGAACAGTTTTTTGCAGAATTGTGAACTTGTTTTCTCCCTCTGATTGCTGATTAAAACAGGTTTCTTTACTTCCTGCACACCTACACACACACACACACACACACACACACACACACACACACACACACACACACGTACAGACACACACACACCATAGTATTACGATAGCTAGTCAAGAAGGGCTAAGAAAATAGGAGAGGAATTTAATCGGCCTAATTAACCCCTATTAGACATTCACCCACTCAGAGACAAAAACAAGGGAAGGGAAAAAAGAACGACAGAGAGGGAGAGCGAGGGAATTAAAAAAAAAAATGAAGAGCTGAAAGACCTGGCTGCACATTTCCTAAATGTCACATCCCCTCCCGCACACCCCCTCCCTCCTCTCCGCCCCCCCCCCCCCCAGCCCCAGCCCCAGCCCCAGCCCCTGCTGGTAGCAGCTGCTCCAGGAGAACTCCCTAATAATGATAATTAATCTTCCATTCCGTCCCCTCCGTTCCGCTTCTCAGGGGAGGAAGCCTCCCTCCGGCCTCCTCTCCTGTGCCCTGTGTGTGAGTGTGTGGCAGCACAGAGGTGCCCCAGGTCCTGTCTGCACAGCCCAGCCCAGCCCAGCCCAACACAGTGCAGCACAGCACAGCACAGCACAGCCAATCACAGCCCAGCACGGCACAGCCAATCCACAGCCCAGCACAGCAGCTAACCACAGCCCAGCCCAGAACTGCACAAACAATCAAATCCTGGCACAGCACAGTACAGCCAACCACAGCACAGCACAGCCAATGTCAGCCAATCATAACCCAGCCCAGCCCAGCACAGACAACCACAGTGATGCCAAGCCCAGCATAGCCCTCCTGTGTCAGTTTCCTCTCAGTCCAGCTATCTGAGCAGTAGCACAGCACCACAGCACAGCGCCCCCGGTGGTGAGAAAAGAAAAGAACATCAGCACATGCGTGTAAACACCAGGTTTAATCTCAGGGGTTATTAAGCGTCTTCTTCAGTGGAAAAAGACCCACAATGTTTATTCTTCTTTGGGTTTTTTAAATGAAACACAAAAGCATTAACAGATTGAAGTGTGCTAATAAATAAATACTAAAACTGCTATGACTACATATTTAATTTTATATATATATATATATATATAAAATTAAATAACAGTCTGCGTAGATTCTGTCGGACAGTGAATCAGAAACAATTTTAGAAGCACTTTTAGTCTTTAAAATGCCAAATTGATATTCTCTGTGGAATATTATCCTTTTGAAGAGGAAACCCCTATCATTTTCAGCACTAAATTGAAGAGCCCTTCACAAAATTAATACAGAAAAAAAAACATAATTTGTCACTTAACCGCTACGAGATTTATTTTCCTTTTTTACTAACTTTTTTGGTACATTTTCTTCTGAAGTCTTAAGTGTGGAATATCCAGTCAAACCAGCGTGCGCGTGCTTCCTCAGCCCACACTGTTAGAGGCCTCACAGTCTGCAGTCAATCAGCTGTGCTGCACAGTCATTGGACAGCACGCGGGCAGCAGGTACTCAGTTGGCCAGAGGGGGCACTGTTGAGACCGTCCACTGGTTACCTCCCCTATGCGGGGATTTTCCACCATGGACCGTATCTGGACTTGTCAGGATTCACAGAGTGAGATCTGTTGAAAGGCAGCCCTCCATCCAAGCTTTTGTCGGATGGGACAGGCCACCCATCCTTCCCCCTTCACCCTCACTGGCAGAACCGTGCGGGGGGCCAGTTGCCCACTCGCTAAGAAGGCTCTGAAAATCAGCAGAGCCCCCAGCGGCTCCCCAGGACCAGGGCTAGGTCGAGCACGACCATTAAGCACACAACTTAAGGACCGATTCTGGCTCTCTCGTATCCCACCGTACAGCCTACAGCTTGGCTTTGCTGTTCAAGGAACCCCAGAGCCTCTATTCAGGGCAGAGTTTCAAAATGGAGCACTCTGGGTCTCCAATAAAAACAATGACAGTAACTCCAGCGCTATGTTTGACAAGGTAAATTTTACACCTGCGGACGGTTTGATGTCACGGCTGATCACATTCACAGAACTTTAAGAGCGCTTTAAAAGGATAAATCAGAGCTGCAGACAGAAAATGAATCAAGTCGATTAATTCAGTGAATTATTTTAAAAGTCCTCAATGAACGGCCCAGGCATTTAGCAGTTCACGTTTCCTGCACCGACTGAATAAGAATGGAACTGACCCCATGTTTTTAATTCACTTAAACTGCTCCGGATCAGACGCAGTAATCCAGAGCGGCGTACAGCGCAGCGCGCTGCAAACACTGAGTTGCAGAGGTCAGGAATCGCAGAGCAGTAATTCCCCAGAGGAGGGGGGGAGGTATAGACTCAGGAGAGACAGCCAGTGTCAGAAGGGCAGATTCAGTTGACAACCACTCAATTAACCCCCATGAATGTTAAACTATGCAATACAAACAGGAACAAAACTCTGGTGGCGTACCTTTGTGCAGGAAAGAGAGATTACACGTGGGCAGCTTTCGATTGTTTCTGTTCCAAAGCATCCAAACACCTCGGGAATGTGTGAATGTCTAGTTCTCCTGAGTATTACACGAGAGTTGTGTCTGGCAATAATTTCACTGTTAAATAATAAAAAAGAGAGAGACCTTGATGCCACTCATCTCCGGATGGTGTTTTACACTCACCGGTCTCAGGGATTCATGGGGTTTGAGTTTGGGGGCTCATTCTGGGAAATATAATCAGGAGAGTAGTTCACCTGCATGTAGTTAAACTTGTAGCTTAATTACATTTAGCAACAGTTTGCTAGGAGTTCACCTACATTCAAAGTTGTGTAGCGGTTGTAGTTGTTTACTGCATTTTTTCTCATTTTGAGGTGGTTAGCTTTATTCTGAATAAACTATCACAAAATGATCGTCCCATGAATTTTAATGTCCTATATGTTCTTCTCGTAACTTCAACGTTTGAGTCCTAACTCGATAACTGACGTAAATGTTGTGATTACCCAAAGCATTTGCCTCGCTATCGGCATTAACACAGCATATGAAACTGAGATAATTTACTTAGATAATTATATTTGGTCGAAAGACATCTTTATCCACGCATTAATTGCAGTTAATTGCTGGAGACTTCTGATATCATTAGTAATCAGAACACCTCCCGCTTGGGCCCGACGTGCACACTCTACTGAAGACGCGCTGACGAGGGAACTGCTCTGAAATCCGAAACATGTGCGAGTCGTTGTTCCTCAGTCAACAGAATAATGAACAAAACCTGCTGAGCAAAAGTAAACGAAATCACTTATAATTTCCTAGTTGTTTCCGTCTCTTAAATGACAATGTTGTCTTTGTAAAATGACACCAGTAATATTCTGAGGTCAGTGCGCCGCTAGTGTGATGCACGGCCAGCGACTTACATTAATAATGGGGTGAAATCAAAATTAAATATTTATTGTTTGGAGATACGGACAACAACATCCATATACCGCATGTTTATTACTTGTTTTCAATGCGACGAAATATATATTTTTATGTGAATACGTTGTGTACAAGTACAGTACGAGCCGGTTGCAGATGTGTGGTGAAAGATGTGGATGAAGTGGCCTATAAAGAGTTGTGAACTTTGGATTTTTTCTGCGTGAACAGCCTTTAGTCTTTTGTAAGACCTATCAACTGCAAGTTTACCAAATACACGACTTTAGTATCCTCTAGGTGGCGTTTAAAGCACACTGCTATTGGGTTTAAAAGGGGACTATACTCAACTATGTCTCATCGAGTTTGAGAGCACAATGCAATCGACTAATGCTGGCTTTAAGTCATACGAAAATCATTCCAGTCTTACCTCAGTCGGTGCGCGCCCCCGTCACGACACACGATTTTTGTGAGATGTTATTCAGACGGTCTTTTTCTCGTCTTGACAATTCAAACAGTTTAATATTATCATAAGCCTTAGCTCGAAGGGTTTGTAACGGTCAACAACGAAATTTATAATCCTACAGCCAATGGGCGCGCTGTATTTTTCTGACATCAGCACATCGGAGGGCTAAAATATAGAACCTCCAAAAGAATCCTGTTGCAGTCTTATAACGTGCGAATCTGCATGATTCCCAGTCTTAGCCGAATCTGAAAACTAAAAACTCGTGCCTGTTGTTAAATGTGAGAGCGTGTCAAACTTTAGTCGTCTAGCATCTAGCGTCAGGGCAGCTTTCGGCAATTCGGCTGTGATCTTGACCTACATTCGGGAAATACGGGAAGTGTTCAGAAAATCCCACGCTAGTCTCCAGCTTGAAGGCGCACTGCGATCAACCCACGGCGTCTGCCGTGCTGCGACAGAAAGACTCTCCTTAAAAACCCTTCAGCGGACATGGCAGCAATCACCGGGATCATGCTGCGGATGAGCGTGTTGTACAGCAGTTCCACAATAAAATAAAACAAAAAAATACGCCTGTCCATTCCTGTGCTACTTTAATAAATTATCAAGAGGTCCTGACCAGGAGGCAGCGCTTGAAAGGAAGTGACTGACAGGTGTGTTAAATGGGGTTGTGTAGTGTGACGGCTAGCCAATGACAGATCGTTATCTTTAATGGTGGGGAGTTGTCATTATCGGGCCGGGCGCAATCTCGAGTCGGCGAGTAAGGTTTGTAAGACGGAGAGTATTATTTCAGCCAACAGGTCGGTGGGTCTAAGAGAGGGTTAGGGTCGGGGGGGGGGGGGGGGGGGGGGGGGGGGGGGGGGGGGGGGGGGGGGGGGGGGGGGAGGCAGAATGAGAGCGAGAGAGAGAGAGAGAGAGAAAGGTAAGCAAGCTTGAAGCGCACAAAGGGAGATATAGAAAAGTCTTTGAATGAAAATCTGCCACAGTAAAGGAATAAAGAATAAACATCTATTTTTAAAAAATAATAATACATTTACAAAGGCGCCATGTGGTGATATTTCACAGTGGGTGGTGATATTTGATATTTCAAAACAGGACACATTACATGTGATGCATTATCTCCCATTGCATGATGGGAAAGGAAGCAGGAAGTGCAACACAGAATGGAGCCCTTTTTGCAAAACACCTGCACTGGAAATATGCTGTAGCACAGGCAGGCAGGTTAGAGTCACAGGACTCTCGAGAATGTATTAGCACATTATCTATTACATTTACAATGTTTGTAAAATTACAGGGATCCATACTGGGCATTCAAACCTAGCTCTGGAGACCCACTGTGTGTGTTGGTTGCTGTCACTGTCTCTTGCTCAGTCCAGGTTTGAGATGACAGGCATATAAATTGATTGATTTTTTTTTATCTCAATGTAGGTGTGACAAGCTGTCTTTTCCTCCTGTGTCTTTGGGTTATGATTGACTTAGTGTCGTGACCAGGCGTCCATACTTAAAGCAATTAGGACCCCATTGAGGTCAACTGTCAGTCGATATGATCTTTTTTATTTTTTTTATTTTTAAAAAGCAGCTTGATAAAACTTTTTAGTTTGAAACTATTCCACTGCTATGGTGCTTCCTCGGGTCAGCTGGTTGTGTACAACTTCAAAGCCATATAGAACTCACATTTTAAAAGCAGATCATCCACAGACTTCTACAGTACATGGGAGGAAACCAATACAGTAAAGTACTGTTGTTCTTAGCAATTCCCTTTAACCTGAAAGAGCCCAAAACAGGATGTCAAGGGGAGTGTGAACACCGTTATTAGGGTAGAACGAAAAACATCCATATTTAATATTGACAATATGACAGTTTAAAAAAGGGGGAGAACATGTATAAACATTCATTCCTTTTGCGGAAGGAGGTGTGCAGTCGCCTTCATCCTGTCGTCTTCGGGATTTACGAAGGCGCCGTCAGGCGAGCTCAGGCCGCCACGCCGATGGATTTCAGAAAGGCTGGTTTATGGCTTCCTTTGATGCTTCAAACAGCCGAACGTAAACGCCTCATCTCTGAAAATGTGCTGAGTTTTATGCACAATGACAGAAATCAAGTTGCTCACTTAGAGAAATGGAAAATTCTGGCTTTCATTTTATGCCACTTAAATCTAAATGCATTCCGAGCCTGGGAGAGACTTTAAATTACAGCGCAGGGGACCTTTCATGACATCTCTCTTTGAGCCGCGGCGTATAACCGGGTATAAAAATAAGGTTGTGAAGACTTTCTCCATGTGCTAACATTAGAATATATGAATGGGTGAAGGCTTATTACGCTAAATGAGGGCTTATTATATATAAACCTTGCAGCGCATGATTTTCTTTTATTATATATATACTACACCTGCCTATACATATATATACATGGGTGACAAATTAAAGGAAAAACCATAATAAATCAGAGGAGAAACATAACGAATACAGATGCTTCCATAAAAGTGTAAAGCAAGATACAATTAAGCAATTAACATCCCATCATGCTCTGCGGCATGTATAAAAATGCTGAGCAGGCCCAGTTGACCTTGATTTTGGATCAAGGTGGCAAGAGGAAAAGATCTAAGTGACTTTGAAAGAGGGTTCGTTTTTGGGGCACGGATGGCAGGAGCTTCAGTCACAAAGACTTCTCAACTGGCTGGTGTTGCAATAGAACCAGTGACTAAAGTGACATCTGCATTTAGATCCAGGGGAAGGACATCAGTAAATAGGGCCAGAAATTGTGGTTGAAAGCGTACATTCGATTCACATGCACCCTCTTCCTTGGCAAATTTGCAACCTGTTCCAGTCTTCTGAAACTTTTTTGATTATTGCCCTGACTGAGCTTGGTGGTATTTCTAAACAGTTTATGTATGTTTTATATTCATTGCCTGTTCTCTTTCTAAATGTTAATGTTAATAGATGATTTTATTCAGTGCCAGAAGGCCTTATTGTATCATAGTACTCTGAATCTACTCAACATTTTATCCTGAAAAGAAAGTCTTTATTTTTTCACTATCTGGAGATACTACCTTCACAATAAGCAAAAAGGAAACCGCTGAACTGTATTTGCGAAGAAAAAAATATCCTTCGATTGTGAGTCAAAGTAAAAAAAAAAGCGAACATTTGTTTAAATTGAGGTCAGTCTGCATTAGTTGTTTACAATGAAATTTTTTTAAAATATATTTTTTATTTTTATTTTATTTAATGCAGTCCTCTGTCCAGGATATTTACCGTGATGAAAGGCCGGAGACAGGCGAGGCTCCTGTCCGTTAAGCGCTGGGTGATCGCTGCCACGCCCGGCCACAGTGACTGAAATCCGATGTGAGGCCTGGTTTACATGCCGGCTACTTAACTCTCCCTCATCAGGGTTTTCCCTTCAGAAATCGATAGCCGCATTAGCATAGCGATCTGGAGCCGTTCCACCCCCCCCCCCGCACCCCTTCACTCCCCTCTGAGCGACCCGACGGGGGAAACCATCCGAATCCGAGCAGCTGTTATAATCAGTCACCCCCCCCCCCCCACCCCCGCGACCCCTGACCCCCCCCCCCCCCCCCCCCCCCCCCCCCCCCCCCCCCAAGCAGCCTGCCATTCTTTTCAATGTCCCTTTCAATTTTCCAAATATCGACAGAACTGTGAGTCGTTTAAATCCCCAATAAGTCAGCTGGCCAGCAAGTGCATACATGTGCGTGTGTGTGTGTGGGGGGGGTGTCTAATCATCTGTGACAGAGGAAACCTGTGCCCCGTAACCATGACGCCGATGGCTTGGAGACATACCTGCCCTACAGGCATCAGGACTGGCCGAGTGTCCCACATCGCCATTAACACTGACTGCTGCTGCAGAGCCATGCGTCATAGCGCCCTCTATGGGATGTGACGTCACATTACATTCACCAGACACTTGAGGTCAAAGGTCAGAAAGCTGAGGACATACAGAGAGAGAAGGAGCAAGACAGAGACAGTGAGAGGAGAAGGAGAGGAAGCTATAAAGAGGAGGAAGATGAGAAAAAGAGAGGAGGAGGGGGAGAGAAGGAATAAGAGGGAGAGAGAGAGAGCAGGAAGAGGGAAGGAGGAAGAAGAGGAGGAGAGAGAGCAGGAAGAGAGAGGAGGAAGAGGTGGAGAGTGGAAGAGAGAGAGACGGAGCTGAGGAGAGAGAGAGGAAGAGAGAGAGAGGTGGAGGTGAGAGAGGAGCAGAGATGGAGGGAGAGAGAGAGAGAGGGAAAAACAGCATGAGGCACCGCTCAGAGTGACTCGCGCCTCCTTCCCTCTCCTCTCCTCCTGGATGAAGCCCGGCTCCCCGTGGAGGCCAGCGGCCCGGTGGAGCGTGCCCAGAGCACGACCCAGCCGTCTCCCCCCGTCCCTCTGTGAGTCAGTAACCTTTCTGTTAATACAGAGCCATAATGAGGTTTTATCGGAGAACCATAAAGTGCGTGCGAAAATAAGTGCACACTCTTGCTTAATTAAAAGTTGGCATCCCCGCCCTGAAGATATTTGCGCAGCAGAGCCTACATCATATACATCAGATGGGAATCGGGTGCTCTCTCTTTCTCTCTCTCTTTCCCTCTCTCCCCCCACTGTACTTGACCCTCTCTTAAACCCATCCCCTTGTCTGCTGATATAATACTCTTCTTCTTGCTTTACTTACTACTTTTTCTTCTTCTTCTTATTCTTCTTCTTCTTCTTACCTTACTCCCAGACCCATTGTGTTCATTTGTTTGTTCACATCAGTCGAAGACCCAACCTTGGAAATGAGTAGCCAGGCACCTCTGCCTTGTATGAAAACTCAATCTCAGCCATACTCACTGCTATGATCTCTACCAAAATCTTAACCAGCATTTTCATCCATAATCTCAGCCACAATCTCGACCACAGTCTCAGCTATAATCTCAACTATAAACTCTACCAAAATCTCAACCATAATCTCGGCCATAATCTTGGGAATCATCTCAGCCATAATCTCAGCCACAATCTCAACTATAATCTCAACTAAAATCTCAGCCATAATCTCAACCAAAATCTCAGCCACAATCTCAACCACAATCTCAACCATAATCTCAACAAAATCTCAGCCATGATCTTAGCCTGCAAACAGATTTCCACATCCAGGGGCTGATTGTGAAAGAGAGGAGGACCATTGGCCACATGCCGTGTGATGAGGAAATATTTTCATTTACCTGCCACCTGCAGTCCACCAGCCCAACCTCAGGACCCCAAAAGGTGCAGAAATCTAAGAAAACACTTCTGATGATTGTTAGCAACAAACAAAAACCTATTTAATTCCTGGGTCATGCCAGCAGCGTTTATACTCCAGAAATAACCCGGCCGGCTGTGCGGTGGAAGTGATTAATGACGACAGCCATTGGCTGAGGCAGAGCAGAAAGCCATTACTTTATTTCTTCGGCGAAGTATAAACGTGACTGTCTCCTGCATGCAGAATCATAACCCGTCAATAATTACACTGCGCTGCATTCACTTAGCAGCCAGTCTTATTCAGTTGGGCCTTAACTGTGCGGGGGAACTTGAGTGCAACCGCCTGAATCATATGGCTAACGACATTAGCGGAACAGCAGGTGTAGCGGCAACATCATTAAAGTACAAAGTGTAACTATTAATCCCAGCTCTTTTCATCCCACATGCAAACAAAGACCAGCACCTCAAGAGCCAGTGCTTGCCTTTGCAGATTTTTTTTTTTTTCGGTCGGCCGCAAGCATTTCTCAATACTCAGTACTCGCTTTTTAAAAAAAAAAAAAAACTCTTCAATGCGGTTCTGTCTGTTCAGGTCTTGTGTCTTCCTCTTCTCATGGCAGTATATTCTCCAAGTCACTCTTCTTCCTCCATCCATCACTTCTCTATCTTTTTCTGGGTTCATCTTTACGTTAAAAAAAATCAATCCGAAGATGTACCCTGTCATAGATGGAAATGAAATTCAAACCAATGAAAAAATCATTCCGTTTGGTCCACACAGACTGCTGTTGCGCTAACTGTGTGAAGACTTTTGAATAATTTAAACTGAGAAATGCTTGTAACCAATAGTAAACAAAAAAACTGCAGTTACCAGCAGCCATACCACCATGATGCAAGAGGTGGTATTGCACCAGTAGGGGGCAATATTATAAAATGGCACAGCACAGTAATAGGACATTTTGATGAAGAAGCTGGCATACTTTGAGTGACACATTACACCAAGACCCAGACTTAATGGGATTTTTAAAGATGTCATGGCACCTTAAAGATCAGCCTGTATATTCAATAATCAAATAATAATTAAATTAACGGTGTCAGGCACTAGGCCACATTTCAATGGAATCCAATCATTACTGCTGTTGTCACAGTTATAAGACAGGCTTCATCCACACTGTTCTTATTTTGAACATGATACCAAAATTAGCACAACATGAAAAATTGCAAACCGAGGTCCCCAATCTACGAATAAACCCCTTTCCTTGGGGAAATCATATTTATTTTAGGCAACGATGTGGAGATGAACAGTCTTTTTCAGTCTCTTTCTTCATCACAGTTCCAACAAAAACAGGACCGATGGGCATTCCACCATAGCTCCATCTGATCTTCTTCTTCTTCTACTTCTTATTCTTTTTCCTCCCCTTCCTTTTCCCCCCTCTTCTTCCTCTTCCTTCTTATTTCTCCTTCTCCTGAAAACTAATTCCTGGTTGGGAAATAGAAACGCTGGACAGTTAAAACAATGATAAAAAATAAATAAATAAAATCCTCTCTGCTGAGCGGGCCATCTTATCGGAAAACGTAATGGAATCCTGTATCTAATCCGAGAGAACCCCATTGTCAACAGTGATTTAAAACACGGAGGCTCCTTCCAGCAGTGGAGGGATGAAATGAAATAAAACCACCACCTGATCTGTGCTACTGTATAGAGCTGGCAGCCTTATGGAAAAAAAATAAGGAATTACTTTGCTTGTTGGTCACGAACGAAAAATAAATATAGAAACGCTGGAGTGATTTCATGCTCTCACCTACATACAGTGTCAATTGTAGATTATTGTATTTTTCCAGCTTTTCTCTCTCTCTCTCTCTCTCTCTCTCTCTTTCTCTTTCTCTCTTCCTCTGTCTCTCTTTCTTGCTCTATATATATAGTATAGTATACTACTAGTAGTATACTATATTATTGAAAATCCGAATAGGTGTAACTGTGTTTAGATTGTACAGAGGATTGTTGTATACTGTATGTAGTCCTCACCAGTGGTGTGTTCAGACAAATTTTTTTTAAAAAGGGGAGGAGGGGGTTTCAAACAGCACACAGAAATGCACACACCATCTTTAGAAGCAACAGATGATTCCACTGGGGCTCGAACCCAGGACCTTCTGCGTGTAAAGCAGATGTGATAACCACTACACTATGGAACCTCCTGCCTAAATGGGCTGAAAAGAGGAAGTCTGTAGACACAATGGGACGGAGCACCATAAATTTACCCATTCCTTTTGGCAGTAAGTGAGACAGAGCCTTGTGCTAGTATCCCGGGCTCTCTCTGACAATGTAGGCCCGTATTATTCAATCAACATCCATCCTTAACTTTGGCCTGGATTCAATCAACACCCATCCTTAACTTTGGCCTGGATTCAATCAACATCCATCCTTAACTTTAGCCTGGATTCAATCAACATCCATCGTTAATTTTTGCCTGGATTCAATCAACATCCATCGTTAATTTTGGCCTCGATTTAATCAACATCCATTCTTAATTTTGGCCTGGATTTTACAAACTTTTGTTTTGGATTTGTTCAACATTTGACTTAACATATGAATGAAAGTGTGTACCTTTATCTTCACCCGTTAATTTGATGGTTAATTTTGATTGATTCACTCGAGTGCTGAAATTGCCAAAACGTTAATGCAAAGAAAAAAGTAACACAATGCACATGTGCATTCAACATTAAAGTTTAAAAACAAAGGTTGTGTGGCTCCAGGTTGACTGAATTTCGGTGGTGTTTTGTGCTGCTGTCATCACCACCAGGTTTTCCATTTTAATCCCATCCATAATTTTGTTCTTTTCCGGTAGATGGGCAGGACCAGAATTTTCCTGGCCAAGAAAAGAAGATGCTCATTAACTGTGAGATGGAGGGAACAGATGGTCAGACGTGGAATGAGAGACGCGCGTCTCGATTGGCCTGGAGTGAACGAGCCAGCTGTGCGTGCGCCTCTGGGATTCCATCGAGACGTCTCCTCCCATGTGACCCGCGGGTCCTTCATGAAGCGCGGGCCATCCCTTCGGTTGCCATGGCGCTCCTGAACGTCCACCGCGGCGTGAAGAGGAGCTCAGGCCACTGAACCGGGGAGGAAAGTTCCAATCCCAATTCCAGTTCCAATCCCAATTCCAATCCCATCCAATCCCAATTCCAGGTCCAATCCCAATTCCAGTCCCAATCCCAATTCCAGGTCCAATCCCAATTCCAGTTCCAATCCCAATCCCAGTTCCAATCCCAATTCCAGTTCCAATCCCAATCCCAGTTCCAATCCCAATCCCAGTTCCAATCCCAATCCCAGTTCCAATCCCAATTCCAGTCCAATTTACACGCCACTGAGAAAAATCCATGTTATCTGGGGGGTGGGGGTGGGGGGGGGTGGGGGGGGAATCGAAATACATACAAAAGTTAAGTTCAAAGAATAAATGTTAAAATTCATACATGTGCATTTTGTGCCTCAGAATAAATGTTTGAGACTGTGAATTTTGGCATGTAGTAAAAAAACACCCCCCCCACTGCATCTTGGTATCTCTTGCCTCCCCCCCCCCCCCCCCCTTACCCCCTTATTAATTGTACAGTAATTTACATGCCTGCGGCTCAGGTCCCCAGTCCACAGTGACTTCTTACAGCCAACCCCCCCCCCCCCCCCCCCCAACCCCCCCCCCCAACACCCCCTCCCCCCAACCTCTACCCAGTTCAACATTCCTATTTAGAGCCACCAAAATCCTAGAGCTGGCTCTGTTCCTCCTTTTTATGCTGATTCCCTTATCACAGTTTTACATTTCTGTGCTTGGGGCTGGCTGTGCATGTGATCTGTATGTATTCAGAATGTGCACTTTGGTTCTTGGTTAGCATAGTTGGCTTACCCAAGTGCTTTATTTATGTTGCGTCCTGGTCTTCTTCCTGTTAGTCATTTGGAACCATTACTTATATTATTGAAGTGAATGCGCTCACATTTCTCCTGCATTATAAGCCACTGTGGATAAATGTGCCTGCGAAATGAATGTAACTTAAAAAAAAAAAAAAAATTATAACATGTTCTTTCTTTCTTGGTAATATAACACATTTTCCTTTTATGCCAGGAGCACAGCAATGGCATTGCTATACTCAGTTCAGCGATGCTCAGTCCAACACTGCGCTCTTAAGCTCCATTCTTCTTCTGCTATATTCTGTGAACTTGACGATGGAGATCATCAAAGAAGACGAGAGGTCTGTCTCTGTGTTTTCTCATCAGGTCACGGCTGTTTCGACAGCCGCACCCGTTGTACTGCTACGGAAGTCTTACAAAAGGAGCGCTCGCATGACCTTCGTTCAAAGCAGACTGGGAAAGTGTTTAACAAAGCTATGGTAAGTCAGGCATTCACATGCTGCAGTATTCAAGTTACACTTTTCCATAAAGATAAAGATCTTATAGAATTCATCGCTCGGAAGCCTTCCGGTGCTTAGTTACGTGAGTGAGACTATTGCCCTTCAAATCCGCAGATCGCTCGTAGAGGGGGGGGGGGGGTGTGTGGGGGGGGGTGGAAAGAATAAAAGAGCCACAGATCTCCCACAGGGCTTGGGGAAGGTAATGAATTGGTGTGGAAATTAGAAGTTAAAGCTGCCTCTTTGGCTCCAAGGTCCTCAACCACCAGAGAAAGGAAGAAGTAAAAAAAAAAAAAGATAAAAAAGGACCTTTCAGCGGAAAACCACCTGTGTTTGTCCGGGCGCCAGGTTCTCTGCCCGTTTCTGTTTTCGGACTTCAATGGGTGCCAACAGGGGTGATCACAAGGTATTCCAAATGTGCTCCATCAAATTTAGCCTGCATGCATGTGGCAGTGATAGATTACTGCTGTTAGGATTAATGGACCCACCTCCCCGACGGCCTCTCGCTCTCAATCTCTCTCTCTCTCTCTCTCTCTCTCACTCCCTCTCCTTTTCTCTCGCTGCCTCAGCCTCCCCTCCCTCTCTCTCTCTCCCCCCCCTCTCTCTGTCTCTCTCTCTCTCTTCCTCCCTCTCCCTCTCTCTTCCTCTCGCTCACTCTCTCTCTTCCTCTCTCTCTCCCTCTCTCTTCCTCCCTCTCCCTCTCTCTTCCTCTCTCTTTCTTTCTCAGCCAACAGGGCTTAGTTGTCGAGGGGCTGTTGCTAACAGAATTCAGCCACAGATTAGCAGTTCATTGATTCCATCACTTCAAAAAAAAAAAGAAAAAACCTTTGCTTTCAAGCAACCACATATTAAAGGTTTGCGGTAGCTCACTGGAAATTACAAAGCTCAGGCCATCCCAAGACTGTGGAGCAAGGGTGCCCAAAGGAACTAACTCCCCCCCCCCCCCCCCCCCACCAGCCACAAAAAACCAGACCCTCCTCCCAATAAAAAGTGGAAATCTAATTCATTTCAAATGCTGAATGACAGCTGAAATGACCTCATTGGTTGATTGAAAAACTCAATTAAAATAAAAGGAATAAGTCCAGTTCTCTTTTGCACTTGATTTCTGAACTTTTGTAGGGCGTGTCTGGAAAGCTAAAGAACAGTCGCTCTGTGAAAACACGCAAAATGCAAACTGGCTTTTACCGTGGAGAAGGAAAACAACAAGCCTGGTGATTACCTAGCTAACACAAAGTGTTCTCACGACGTTGCTGCAGTGTCGTGGCAATGTTATAACACGGACACAGCGTTCAAGTAACATCGTGAGAAAACTTTTGTTGGGTAGGTAGTGAGCGGGGTTGATGGTATTTTGCCTTTCCAGTTTTTCTTGATTGACGTGTTCATGGACAGCAGGCACACAAGCCATAGCATTTGGTTTGAACAAGGTTGGGGCGGGGCTTTGAATGAGAGGGGATGGGGTTTTTCTGATTTTTTTTCCTCCCGTTTCCATGGTCACACTACCGTAAAATGACGAGGAAAGGAAACCAGAAACCGGGGAGTTTTGAAAGGTTCAGACCCGAAGCCTACTGCAGGTACGAGTACTGAAACAGTGCACTGCGTTGGCCGGTAATGAACTCCAGTTCATTCAGCTTGGTCCAGAATGCCTCTCTCGCATACTGAAGACTCCAGCTTTCAGTCCTCAGGCCAATCAGTTAGAGATTCTCACAGGATTTTTTGTGCTAGCTGCTTTTTTCAGCATTATGCCTTGAAGTTCTCAAATTGCCCAGTATGTGCACGCACCACGCATGTGAGTGTGTGTGTGTGTGTGTGTGTGTTTTGTTTGTTTATGCTTGTGCATGTGTGTGTGTGTCTGTGAATGTGTGTGTGTGTGTGTGTGTGTGTGTTTGTGCGTGCGTGCGTGTGTGTGTGTGTCTGTGAATGTGTGTGTGTGTTTGTGCGTGCGTGTGTGTGTGTGTGTGTGTGTGTGTGTGTGTGTGTGTGTGTGTGTGTGTGTGTGTGTGTGTTTGTGCGTGCGTGTGTGTTTGTATGTGTGTGTGTGTGTGTGTGTGTGTGTTTTGTGTGTGCGTGTGTGTGTGTGTGTGTGTGTGTGTGTGAGTGAGACTAGGGCAGGTCTAACCACATCCCTCACAAGGAGCCACATAGAACAAGAGATGAGATAACCCACGATGAGATGAGATTAGCTGAAGACCAAGGCAGGCCTGTGGATCTAATCACACTCTGACTGCTTCTCAATGTGTGGAATAAATAATCTCTTAGCTCATCTTTACTTAGAAACACGGCGTGTGGATCTTTCCTGAGTGTAGTCACTGAATTCCTTTGATCTACACACCTGTGTTTTTTAATTCAAAGGCCTGAAAAAGGAACACCGTTCTGCTTAAAATGTGTATTCCTGTCTGGATTCACTGCCGTGGGTTTAGCAGGTGAAAATCAAGGCTCTGATTGGTTCTTCCTCCTCAATTTGCTCGTACACCTGTGGTGATGGTATACAATTAGGTATAGAAGGAAGCCTTTAGCGTATAAGAACTTATGAGAACAGATGAAGCCAATATGTTGATACGGCTGATTCCTCTAACATCCAGGTTGAGACCAGGTTTTTAGTTAATTAAAATTTAATACATGTTCTGTTTGGGGGTAGCATGGTGGTGCAGTGGGTAGCACTGTTGTCTCTTGGTTCCAATTCGGGCCTTTCTGTGTGGAGTTTGCATGTTCTCCCCGTGTCCACGTGGGTTTCCTCCGGGTACTCCGGTTTCCTCCCACAGTGTAAAGAGCTGCAGGATAGGCTGATTGGAGACTCTAAATTGCCCATAGGTATGAGTGTGTGAGTGAATGGGTGTGTGTGTGCCCTGCGATAGATTGGCGACCTGTCCAGGGTGTGTATTCCTGCCTCTCGCCCAAAGCATGCTGGGATAGGATCCAGCAGCCCCCGCGACCCTGACCAGGATAAACGAGTATGGATAATGGATGAATAGATGGATGGATGGTTCTGTTTGGAGGAGGATCTGAGGTAGTAATAATCCTGTTACTTCGTTTGTACTCTGATAACTGCCTTAGATATTTAACAAAGCTAAAAGTATACTGCGAAAAGAGAGGAACCGCACGGATTGGACCACATAACGGCGAAAGGAGGCGTTGGATTGGACCACATAACGTTGAAAGGAGGCGTTGGATTGGACCACATGACGTCGAAAGGAGGCGTTGGATTGGACCACATAACGTCGAAAGGAGGCGTTGGATTGGACCACATGACGTCGAAAGGAGGCGTTGGATTGGACCACATAACGTCGAAAGGAGGCGTTGGATTGGACCTCATGACGTTGAAAGGAGGCGTTTGTAATCTGCGTGTGCAGTTACTCAGAGAGAAATGTAATTTAATTTTTCCGTCTCGGATTTCGTCGGGAAGGCATTTGGATGGAGACCCACTCCTGGCAGTCACCCGGTTTTATTTAGTGGTGGTTGAGGCTCTCGGGGCGGGGGGGGGGGTGGCAGGGGGGGTGAGGTTATCTTCCAGCAAACACCGTAATGAGCTGCATAATCTGTGCAGTTGTTTCTCGTTTATTAGTCCGTATTGATTTTCATCTTCAGCCACGTGGTCTCGCGTGAATCATCTGCTTACGCTCTCACACGCCGAGGAAACGTTCTGAAGCCTCTTTCAAAGCCGCATTGAGATGCTGTCACCCACAGCCTGCCGTCGTCAAAACTTATTCATTAAAGATGACTGTGTTAATAGTCTATGGCACTGGGAGTCTTCAGCGTACGATGTCATTCAATGTTCGTTCATTCATACTCATCTGGCCTTGTTATCTGGCTTGATTGTGCCGGCTGTTTACGGTGTGCAATACAAATATCGCTGATGTTTTACCAGAATTCTGACAATAACTCTGGATTCAGATCATTTAATTAGTTGGTTGGAATTACCGCTTTACTAATATTCGGTTTGCAGTATATATGATGTTGGGTATTTATTTTTAAACTGACCTGTGCCGTACAGTGTAATGATTAGTTTCATTGTATTTGGCGGAGAGGAGAGCATTAAAATTTTAGCAGTTCCACTGAAGCTCTTGAACCCTTTCACCACATTAAAGCAAACTGTTACTGAGCAACGGTGGAAAAGAGATGCAGCGTTCTTCCGTTGCTCCTGTGTGTGTGTGTGTGTGTGTGTGTGTGTGTGTGTGCATGTGCGCATGTGTGTGTGCGTGTGTGTGTGCATTCGTGTGTGTACGTGTGTGTGTGTGTATGTGTGTGCATGTACGTTTGTGTATGTATGTGTGTGTGAGAGAGAGAGGAAGAGAGAGACTGAGAGATATGATGGCAATGGTAATGTGTGTGTGTGTGTGTGTGTGCGTGTGCGTGCATGCGCGTGTGTGTGTGTGCGTGTGTGTGTGTGTGTCTGCATATTTTAAACTCCCCGCCCTCTGTTGTTATTGGGGGTTAGGTGGGGAGGTTGGGGGCGGGGCCTGGTGATGTCAGTGGGACTGACAGCAGGTTAAAGCCTCAGCAGCAGAGCAGAGTACCCGGGGAGCAGAGGATCTGGGGAGCAGAGGACTCGGGGAGCAGAGGATCTGGGGAGCAGAGGACCTGGGGAGCAGAGGATCTGGGGAGCAGAGCACCCGGGGAGCAGAGGATCTGGGGAGCAGAGGACCTGGGGAGCAGAGTACCCGGGGAGCAGAGGACTCGGGGAGCAGATGATCTGGGGAGCAGAGGACTCGGGGAGCAGAGGATCTGGGGAGCAGAGCACCCGGGGAGCAGAGGATCTGGGGAGCAGAGCACCCGGGGAGTAGAGGATCTGGGGAGCAGAGGACCTGGGGAGCAGAGGATCTGGGGAGCAGAGTACCCAGGGAGCAGAGGACCTGGGGAGCAGAGCACCCGGGGAGTAGAGGATCTGGGGAGCAGAGGACCTGGGGAGCAGAGGATCTGGGGAGCAGAGCACCCGGGGAGTAGAGGATCTGGGGAGCAGAGGACCTGGGGAGCAGAGGATCTGGGGAGCAGAGTACCCAGGGAGCAGAGGACCTGGGGAGCAGAGGATCTGGGGTGCAGAGCACCCGGGGAGTAGAGGATCTGGGGAGCAGAGGACCTGGGGAGCAGAGGATCTGGGGAGCAGAGCACCCGGGGAGTAGAGGATCTGGGGAGCAGAGGACCTGGGGAGCAGAGTACCCGGGGAGCAGAGGACTCGGGGAGCAGAGGATCTGGGGAGCAGAGTACCCAGGAAGCAGAGGACCTGGGGAGCAGAGGACCCGGGGAGCAGGAAACTCCGCTGGAGTGGCTGGACTGAGCCTGTTTCGGAGGCTCACACGCGCAGGAGCGCTGACGGGCGGCTGTATCAACACCGCGGGGTCCCCCGGGGGACCCCGACTAAATCAACGTACTCAGCGCGCTGCAGGTACTTTAGAGGTTATGCAAATGCGCGTGGCGGGGATTTGACATTTTGAAAGCGGGCGATGGATAACCCCCATTAGCGCTCCCTCTGACGGATCTTAAAAGGCACTTTCAGGCCACTCTCCCGATGGCTCCCCTTCCTTACAGCGTTTCTTTTAAAAAAAAAAAACAATGATTTGTTGGAGATGGTGCTGGGGGGAGGGGGAGGGGGGGGGGGGGGGGGACTCGTATCAGATAAAACAAAAGGCTCCCTCCTTCTTCCTGGTAAAACAGTCGCATAACCTGTAGAAAGGAGGGAGCAGGGCCTGTCCTCACCCTCCTCTGCTCTTCCTCCTCTCCTCCTCCTCCTCTAGCACCCGCAGCTCCAGCTTTGACTCCCTGCTGAACGGAAGTGCACTCGCTTTTATTGCCTCCGGGGGCTTTTATTTTATTCTGCCTTGGTGAAGGGTATTTAGTGAATAACGCGGTGCAGCAGGTGTGGGCAGGTAAGCCGTCGGGAATCTCACCTGTAACCAGGGGGGGTTCTGGGCTTTAATCGAGCGCGGGGGTGTCACGGCTGTGCCCGTGAGAATGGTACTTAACCCCGAATTGTTTGGGTAAAGACTAAACAGCTCCACAGGAAGCACCCAGTCTCACCTCCTAGTTTTATTTAACATTACTCTCTGACCTAGCCTATGCTCACTGTGTGAACTGGACTTAACGTGCTCATGGCTATGAATAAAATAGTGAGTTGCATAATGAGTATTGTACCTTATTGGAACTGTGTTTTGTAGCTGTTCCAATGACCTTCATTACGCACTTATTGTACGTCGCTTTGGATAAAAGCGCCTACCAAATAAATGCAATGTAATGCGTAATGTAATGTAACGCACAGACAGACAAGGTAAAGTACCAGCCTCCCGATTACATTACTGAGAATTTAACCCCTTACATTTGCAAAATGGCCGACCTAGAGCAACAATAGCAGTCCGATGGATGCTTGCCTGCTTGCTGGCAAAGCTCTGGTCTGGAGTGACGGTCTAAAGGTAATGTCACACTTTCTGGGTTTTAACTCCCTTCACGAACTAAATGAAACTTACAAAATTACCCGTCTTGTCCTGACTACTTAATCCTGAAAACGGTGTGAAGTGTGTCAGGCGTCAAAGAGCATCCTGTCCAGACTTGCCTGATTAAGATCGTCATCATCATCATCATCATCATCATCATCATGTGTTCTCTGAGTTTTTCCTTTCTCATTGGCAATTATTGGCACTGCACAAAAAAACTGTGTCATTAAACTCGAGAATAAAAGCCCCATTTCTGATGGAGTCTAAACACACCCCAATTACCTGCAGTTAGGTGTCCTGTTTCCTGGTACACACCACAGCGTCTCCCGCCCCCCCCCTCCCCCCCTCCCCTAAACACATCAAAATATCTATTAGGAGTGCACAATGCACCTCAGCAGGGAAATGCCATTAGCCTGTTCCTTTGGAGGATGTGTAATTAACCAGTGATAGATGTGCTCTCATTTCGGAAACTCATTTTGGCCTTTTTTTTTGGGTTTTTTTTGTTTTTTTGTGTGTGTTTTGAGCTCCCACAATGCTCAGTTCAGGGGTCACCGCCTGTTTTAACCAAGTTTGAAACGAGCACAGAATCATTTTTAAAACTGCTGAAGAGCCAAACAATGAGTTTGGGAGGGGAGTGGGGGTTGGGGGGGGGGGGATGGCCTGAGCAGCTACCAAGAAAGTATGAGCAGTTTGCCATGCGTCAGGAAGCATAAATGACTGCCGGGGGGTGGGGGGGGGGGGGGGGATTGGCGCCATTTTGGGTTGATTCGAAAAGCTGTGAACCCCTGGAGTGTATTGAGTGTATTCTGTGGGAGGAAAAGCAGCCATTTCGGGAAATTAGAGCCCTAATTGGCGATGACATCAGGGGTGGTGCATTAAGGCCCCCTCGGCGCGCGTTCCTCGTCTGTAATTTCGCTGAATTGCCGCTCGGTCCATCGCGGCTCTCTGTTTGTCATATCTGGCAGAAGACGCCTCATTGGATAATGTCCCTTTACCTTTAATGTCCCGTGGCTGTGTCCATTCACGGGAGCTGCCTGGCAAGCACGGCCAGCGCTGCGGCGCGGAGGGACTTTCTTCCATCCGCACGCGCTCAGTACACACACAACGACAAGTTACTGTACGATTTTTTTTTATGAGCAGGCTAGTACTTTCCATTTTTTATGATTTTTTTTTTTTTTTTTTTTTTACCAAATTCACGGTTTGTGAATTTGTGTTATTGTTTAGCTGAGTTGAGTTGCAGCTGGAATACATTTTTAAAAAAAGGATGCGTTTTCAGTGATTGGTTTCTGGCATTTAGATGTTCACGTGTGTGTCTCTCTCTGGAGCACAATCCTCAGCAGGCAGGCGGTTTTAAACAGGCATGGCGGGGACTGGCGAAAGCTCCAGCCGAGGAAATGCATACTTCACCAGCATCTTCGGCACGGAGGCGTTTCCAACGCGCTGCCTGTTCCACACGGCGTACAGCGCAGCAAAATGGCCGCTGGTATTCAGCTCTGAACAGATAACACTGTGACATCACACGATGTCATCTGTTAAGCGCTGAATTAACAGCTGGGCATTCTGCTCTGGGGGTAGACAGTATACCAACAAAACCGGGTTAAGGTAGGGGGGCTGGGTCTCAGCGGGGGGTTGAACCCTGTCTCATTACACCCCTCTGCGCTCACGAATGTTTACCCCTCTGTATGCTGTTAATGGAAATACCCACATCCAGGCTGAGAACAGGAGGGGACGGGGCGGGGGGGGGAGGGGGGGGTGGGGGGGGGGGGGGGGGAAGGGGGGTTGGGGTGAATAAATATATAAAATACATAAATTAAACATTAGGGAGAGGAGACTGAGGCGGGTAGAGGTGCTCTGTGAAAATGCGCTGGTACCAGGAGGTTAGGCTCTGGAGACCCACAGAGCTGCCTGAGTTTGAGTAGCTAATCCCACTGATCTGCCAATTAGCCGCCGCTCCGGCGTTGGCTGTCAGTCATATTTGATGGGCAGGTGGGTGAAGTGGGGGGTGGGGTGAGGTGAGGTGAGGCGGGGGTGGGTGTTGGATTAGGGATGAACAACCGGTGATGACCCTTTGCTTTGTGTGGGAGATTTGTGTGGGAGTAGACAACACAACAGCACAAAAAGACCCAAACAGAAAACATGCCTGTTCAGACCCACCTCTTGGGCCTTTTGTACTAGTTCAGGTTTAAAAAAAATATGTTTTTCCATGTTTTTTTTGTTTTTTTTCTTTTTATGGATGTAATCTGTACGAGTATTCCTGGTTAAGCACAGCTGGTGTGGAAATGTTGATGGAGTTATTGCTCATCTTAATCAGGTAGTTGGCCCTATACTCTCAGACCCTGTGATTCATACTCACTGAAAGTGTCTGTTGGTATCGTGGAATGAAAAAAAAGCCGTTGTTTCACCATTTCTACGATGATGCAGTCAAACAACATGCAAAGAAGCCCTGCTGAAATAAAGGAGCAATAATAATAATAATAATAATAATAATAATAATAATAATGGGTAGGGGGGCGGGCGGGGTGGGCAGGGGGGCGGGGTGGGCAGGGGGGTGGGCAGGGGGGCGGGCAGGCGGGCGCTAAGCAAAGTTCCCATCATTCCCAGCGACACCCTTCTTTCACGCGGCTGTTCTTTGTCGTTCCCTTTCATTTCTCAGGGTTGCTTTTCTTTTTCATGTCGTTCAGAATCCTGACAGTCGCAAACAACCTTTTCGTTTCTTTTTTTTTTATTTATTTTTTTTTTTTTTTAAAAAGGCAGAAGACAGCCGTGTCAACTGCCGCACGATTATGTGTTTTGTCAGTTTGTTTTGTTTGTTCTCCCGCTGTTATGAAAGATCTAATATCATTGATATTCTTGGTAACACTTTACATGAACTATCACGCAGTCTACATAACGCTGTCACAAGCCCTGTCATAATCAGTCCTGAGTACTTAACGACGCAGTCCTCACGCTGTCGTTATTTATAATCGTATTCGGCGTCCTTGTATCCGCGTCTCACACACAACACGTGTGCCACGATTTCTGTCGTCGCCTCGGCCAATCACAGCGCACGGTACTTGCAAGTGCGGAGCATTCCCCTCCTGCGGTCCAATGACAGCGGAGTCAGTGACCGTGTGAGTTTTTTGCCCAGAGGTACATGTGGTGAGTATGTATTTACATATGACCTTGCTCTGTGCAGGGGAAGGTTCTGGGGTATGATGGGGGGCAGGGGCAGTGGCGGGGGCTGGGGGGGGGCAGTATGTGATCAGTGCCTGCCAGCTCTGTGTTACTCAGCCTGATTCACCGCCTGTCAGCAGAGATGTTTTTTCCTTGACGTTGCTCACAAGCGGCAGGTCTCTGCCTGTGCCTGCTGGTTCCCCTGGAACTAGAGTGAGTTTTCAAAATGGGAGACTTCAGGGCTGCTGTCAGTGCAGTGGGCGAGGACGGTTCCTACGCTGTGATCAGGTCTATCTCCGTGACAACCCCCGCCAAGCTGAACCTGACAGGCTCACAGCTGGGAACCAGGGACTCTGATGAGTGTGTGTGTGTGTGTGTGTGTGTGTGTGCGTGTGTGTGTGTGCGTGTGCGTGCATGTGTGTGTGTGAGTGTGTGTGTTTGTGTGCGTGTGTGTGCGTGTGTGTGATTGTGTGTGAGCGTGTGGATCTGTGTATGTGTGTCGTAGTCACATCGCAGGTGTCTGATTGGCTGAAGGAGGTCACTGGTGCGTGATGTCACAAGGCCAGTCCCACTGAATGGAATCCATATCTCCCAGGGAAACTCTGCAGCCAATCAAGCATTGCCCTGCGGGGCCGCCAGGCAATCGCCAGCACCATCTGGATTTGACAGGAAACACTTTTCCACTGATGCATAAATATTTATCCCGATGCTAAAGCTGATACGGGCTGATTTTTTTTCAGCGATGTGCAAAAGCACACCGTACACCGGGAGGAATTTTTGATAACTATGACCACAATTATCCATTTCTAATTTGCATGTCGTTGAAGTGAATAAAAAAATAAAAAAAAGAACATCGCCATGGTAATGGCATTAACACCTGGCAGATCGCCCGCCTCTCTCCCCCCTATGTTATCGACTGCAGCGCTGGAGCCCAGAGCTTCAGCCTAATCCCGCATTAATCCCGAAACCTCAGAGGTATTGCCCGCGGAGACCCGGAGTCCAAGGTCTCCCGATTGCCCGGACGACCTTGACGAGCGAAACGATGCGGGTGAGGAGGCGGAATCGATCCAATGCGAACCCCGCGTCCCGCGTTCATCCTTCGCTCTGAGATCTGAGCTCAAACTTTTATTGATAAGTCTGTGAGTCACCGATGATGACTTCCCTGTGTCCCTCTGCCAAACGCCTTCAAATGGTCTACTGTACTGTACCGGTGAACCAGCACTGGAGCCAATTAGCCAACTGGGCCAGGATAACTGGTGGAAGTAAAAAAAAAACCTTAAACACACCTGAACTCCAGGTAAGGCATTTCCCACCCCTGCTTTAATCATTTATTCTCTCTGCCTAGGCCACTTTTAAAATTCTCTTCTTCTTTTTCAGATCTTTAACAAGTGGGATTTAAAAAATTAAATATTGAAAACCTGTACCTGTACTGAAGATCCCTTTGTCTTTGTCAGTTATCACAAAACAATGCAAGCAGCTGCAAGACTTGGTTCTTTCACCGTCTGCAAATACAAAATCATCCTGTCCAAAATACACGTGGGTTCCTCTCACAGTTTTACACCCAGTAGGCTGCTAAAGTTGTAGCAGGAAACCAGCCCAGAGCTCTGCTGGGTACATATTTAAATTAGCATCACAAGCTCCCCCCCCCTCCCCCCAAACGCTGATAGAGCTCATGGGGAGCGGGCCCTGGACGTAACCTTTACAGGTGAGCAATGAGACGCCTTGCTGGGACAGGTGCATTCATCATCCCCCTGCCCTACAAACGGACGCGTCCAATTTAAAACCCGTCACCTTCTCCGCCTGACAAACACCTGCGTGGCCCGAGAGTTGGCCAGACGGCACCTACTGACCTCGCTCGCGGTCGCACCTGCTGACCTCACACACAGGTGCTGGCCTCGCTTACGATCTGACCTCCTTTCTCAAACCCGTCGTGTTGTTTCTGAATAGTTCTAATACCTGGTCGTTCATTGGAGACCTGAAGAAGTGCGCTATACATGTTTTTTCCCCCCCGAGATTATAACCACGTTTATTCAGTGACATATAAATGTTTATGATAATGCCACTAGCCATACCTATGCGAAAACTCAAACTATGTCCCCTAAACCATTTGTTTCCTAATGGATCCACACTCTCCATCTCCCTCCTGCCTCTACCATGGCAAGTGATTTTATGTTGTAAGACTATGCTTAAGCCGCTCTGGATGAGAGAGCTTGCTGCAGCTTAAATGGTTATGATGGTGTTGCTTAAATGTTTATGATAATGACACACCCGGGGGGTGGAGGGGGGGGGGGGGGGGAATGGGTTTGGTTCTCTTCCAATCTGAAGAAGTAATTTTTAGGGGAGGAGGAAATTAATTTCGGTTTTGCTTTTTGCACGCACGCTCATTTTAAACGAGTGTGCCTCTTTGCCTCCTCGCAAAATTTGGAAGATAAATAATGCAGAGGTGGGGGTGGCAGGTAGGCCACCTGCTCACCCAACCCCCCCCCCCCCCCCCCCCCCCCCCATACCTTTACAGCCCTCCGGTTTTAATAGCACTACACATAACAGGCAGATCGCTCATTACTCATTGTAACGACCAGCACTGTCTGCCTGTGGAGATTTCCACTTCCTGTCCTCGTTCAGAAGACCTTGTTAAAAGTTTAAACACACCGAGGAGCTCTTCGCTTGGTACATTTTCTCAGCTCTTGTAAACTTGTGTAATTGTGAGAAGAAATCTCCAGTCATCCCAGGGAGATGCTTTAATGTTGGTCTACAGAGCCTGGGGGCAAAGACAATGTCCTGGTTAACCAATCGGGTTTTAGGACAGGAAAAAAAATGTCCTGGTTAACCAATCGGGTTTTAGGACAGGAAAAAAAATGTCCTGGTTAACCAATCAGGTTTTTGGGACAGTAAAAAAATGTCCTAGTTACCCAATCGGGTGTTTAGGACAGGAAAAAAATGTCCTGGTTAACCAACCGGGTCTTTGGGACAGTAAAAAAATGTCCTGGTTACCCAATCAGGTCTATGAGACGGGGATATGACCAGGTTGAAGAGCTGCAGGTAAGTCAACTGTTGGCTGACACTCTTAAGAGTCTCCATGACACAGAGGGAGCGTTCACCAGTGCCATTACTACAAGCACTTTTTATGCCTTTTATGTCTATGTGTGATATGGTGTTTTTATCTGCTGCTGTAACGCCCAAATTGTAAAGTCGCCCAGTGAATTGAGTGAATAAAGTCTATCTTGATAGAGTGAGTGAGATCTTGATTACAGCGTGAGTGGGAGAGTGAGTGAGTGAGTGAGTGAGTGAGTGAGTGAGTGAGTGAGTGAGTGGGTGAGTGAGTGGGAGAGTGAGTGAGTGAGTGAGTGGGAGAGTGAGTGAGTGAGCGAAAAGAAATATAATAGGCTTCCATTTACAGTCCCTTAGATAATAAGTACTAGATAATTACCAGGAAATATGTGGTAATGGCACATTATCGGGTAAGTGCCACTGGTAAAAAAGGTCAATAGTAAGAAACTAAAAATGGAGTACTTAGAAACGCCTATTCTATAGCCAATCAATTTAAGTGACTACCTCAGAGTTACAGTATCAAAGGTTGAGGTTGGTTATAGCCTGAGTGTAACTGTGTACTTCCTAGGAAATTAGACAATGCTTACATTCTAGAGGTTTTTCCAAGAAGGTATTATCTAGCTATGCTAGTGTGTGTATTTCATGGGTCCCTGAGAGGAACTACATTTTTTAAGTGGTATAAAGCAAAAAAAAGACACAAAAAAAAACCCCAGAAAATTACAGTGTGTCAGTTTTTCAGTATAACCGTGTCTGCTTTGCAAATATTCAATATGACAACGTAAATTGATTTCACTGCAGATTGGACAGATATGGCCCCTTTTCCATGAATAACGTGCCAGTTAATCTGAGGTGTGTTTTGAAAGGCCCCCGCGCGCAGATCCGCAGATATCCCGTCTGTCTGCGCCAGCACGTACGCGTCTTGTTAGCCGTCGAGGAGCACTGCGCCGCTTAACTGGCCACGCCTACCCGTGCTCTGATTGGCTACCCCACAACCGCCTACAACTTTCGTTATAAGCGGCGGTATTTCAGAAGTGTTTCTGAAGCTCGGGGAGTCTTTCTGAAAACAAACAATGCCAACAACAACAAAAACAACAACAAAAGAGATTGAGAAAATAAAATACTGAAAAGGAAATCTGCCAATCCTTGTATATATATATATATATATATATATGTATATGTTACTCATGCGATTTGAATGCTCTCCAGATCCCAGCAGGGGCTCACAGGGTACGGTTCGGGAACCACTCCAGCTTGTTATTGTCTTCTAAATATAATCTGAAAACTAAATATAAACTCATTTATCAGTTTTTTTTGTGTGTTTCTTTCTTTCTTTTTTTCTTTCTTTTCTTCTGAGAGAGCAAGGCGCTGTATACCAGGGAGATGAGATGAGATGGGTGGGGGGGTGGTTGGTGAGATGTGGGAGCTGGGGGGGGGGGGGGGGGGGGTGTGCTGAGATGGGGGGGGGGGGGGGTGCTAAAAGGGGAGGGAGGGAACTAATGAGCTCCTGACAGTTTCTCCCACATCAAGCAGACAGGAGCGCGCCAGCTCCCGCAGTCGCTCCGAAGGTGGAGATCTTCTCTTCTTCCCTCGTCTTTGAACCCCTGAGCAAGTCACTAAATAAGTCCCTGATCAGCTCTCTGTCTCTCTCTCTCTCTCCCTCCCTCTCTCTCCACCTTCCCTCTCTCTCTCTCTCTCCCTCTCTCTCCCCCTTCTCTCTCTCTCCTCTCTCTCCCTCTCCGTCTCTTTCTATCTCTCTGTCTCCCTCTCCCTCTCTCTCCCCCTTCTCTCTCTCCGTCTCTCTCTATCTCTCTGTCTCCCTCTCCCTCTCTCTCTCTCTATCTCTCTGTCTCCCTCTTCCTCTCTCTCTCTCTCTCTCTCTCTCTCCCTCGCTGTAGATCATTACCTGACTCTTATTTTCAGCCGGTGAGCCTGGGAGTCGAGGCTCTAATTTGAATTGCAACTGACAAAGTCTCCCTCTCGGCTGCCGCATGCACTGCCCCCCAGTGTTTGTTAACTCTTCAAATTGAATAATTACCGTTATAAAGGGGGAGGGAGGGGGGGGGGGTGGGGCGAGGGGAGGGAGGGGAGGGGGGGTTGCATAATTGAGGTGACCTTATGAAATAACAAGAGGGACAGCCCCTGATCTGGCTGGGGGGCATATGTCAGGATTTTATACCCCCACCTCCATGTGAACACCCTGCCTGCCCCCCACCCCATGTCCATGGAACTGTATAGAAAAGGATGGCATTATTTGAGGTGTGTCCTGTACTGCATTGAATGTGAGCCGCAATATTTGCTTTACAGTTTTACACTTTAGTCACTTAAGCACATTCATAGCTAAAGCAGCACACAGAATGTACATTTTCACATGGCTAAACCCCCCCCCCCCCCCCAAAAAAAAACACCAATAAGATCATGAGATGCGCAAAGTTACGAGCCAATCAGGGCCATCCGACAGACGAGCTCTTCAAGACCTACGAAACAAACACCTGCATGCCACCTACGGCCCGCCTCACCTGCAGGGCGTCCTCCTGTCCCTCTGCCCTCATCCCCGTTATTAATGACGCGCTCCGAGGCGTTGGCCGCGATCCTCGCCTCCTGCGGGGGAGGGGCTCCAGCGTGCTGGAGCTCCAGTCCAGGGCGAGCGGGCGGCTCTCTCTCTCTCTCCCTCTCTCACTGACAGACGGACGACATCATCGGCACCATCCCCCATCTGAAGTGCCGCAGCTGGCTTTTTTTTTCAGGCATCAGAACTAATCCGCAGCAATTTATTCACACATTTTGGGTCTTTTTTTTTTTTTTTTAAACAACACTGACATTTTGCCATTTAACAGGTTTTGTTTCTTTTTTTTTCACTCCCAGCTTTTAAAACGAGAGCAGGGGAAAAAAAGTGAAATGTGTGGGAATTAAATGGAGGTGAAACAAGGGACTGTCATGTGACAGTTTTTTCATGCTTTTTTTGTTGCCTTTCTGACATTCTGTGGGCACAGTAGAGAATGTCCCGGTGAGGAGGTACATATTATGCTGTTCTGGTGTATGGCAGCGCTCTATGGTCTGGTATCTGTTAAGGACTGTTCTAGTTCATGTATGGGTTCTATGGTGCAGTGTCTGTTAAAAACTGTTCTAGTGTATGGCTGCACTCTATGGTCTGGTATCTGTTAAGGCACTGTTCTAGTGTGTGGATAGGCATTATGGTCTGGTTAAGGTTCTGTTACAGTGCCTTATTTTGAAACAGGACTGGGTCTCAAATTGCTTAAATACATGTCTTTTTATTTAATTATTTGAATTTGATTTGCTCTTTTTTGATTGTCTTTGCAGACATTTTAATTTCCCTTAATGGAAATAACCAGAATAGCATAGAAATACTGAACAGTTCTTCAACCTGCCCTTTCAATTCCTTCAGTTATTCTCAGCCTGGATTTTTGTTTTTATTTCCATTATTTCTGAAGACAAACCTGTTAAATAAATAAATAAATAAATAAATAAATAAATAAATAAATAAATAAATAAAGGTGATTTCAATTTTAACACGGCCCCAAATTAGTTGTTTTAGCAAGCTGATATATTTGTTTTCTTGTCTCAGCGTTGTTCATTTGATATTAACTTTCTTTGCAAACTTGAACATTTAATTCATTACAAGCTGGAGAGTCAAAGCCTGCGTTCAATCAACATTTGTCCTAAAGGAAAACTAATTAATTCTGTTTGTATCTGAACTCACCTCTATTTGTCAGGGTAGAAAACATTTTATTTAACATTTATTTAACAGCTGCATGACAAATTTTTGGTAGCGAAAGTGAATCCATAACAAATGCTCATGTATCAAAGGTAAAATAGCAGATCCAGCATTGCCTTCTGTTTTTCTGTCTCTCTGAGCTGTGAGTGAAGCAATTTGCACTAACTCAAAACTTCAGTTATTTAGAGTTTATGTTGCTCACTACTTTCATTTTAAACATTCTTCCCTCCTTCTCTCCATTGACTGCAGATGTTTTACCAAATTCTTTTAATCATTTAAATATTTGTCATGTCCAGCTCAGCATATTTCTTTATACGTGTCCCCAGAACCACTTTCCAGAGATATGAAATCTTTTATCATCACAGCAATGAGTTTCATGAAGTTATGCAGCTTATTTAATTTTTTTTTTTTTTTTTTTTTTTTTGACTGAAGCAATATTAACAAATTTTTTTCATCTTCATTACAATCTCTCCATCAGGGTCATCTTCATAACAATCTCCCTACCAGGGTCCGTAACATGAGTGAGACCATTATCACAGGGTTTAAACCAAGCAAATCTAGCGTTCACCATGCCACCTCCATTCCAGGTGAGGTTGTGTGCGGCGTGATCGATAGCAGCAAATGAGCAAGCCGGCGGGTCACTGATGAACACAGAGAGCTCTCGGCTCTCTCTGTTTGTGCTCAAACGACATCGTATAAATGCTAACGCGCAGGCATCGTCCAACCCGGAGGCCCATACACGCCTCTCAAGCTTCGGTATGTAGAGACAAAATGTCAGCTGCTCTTTCCCGATCGTTTATATGCACAGGTGGACCCCGTCAGCTGTAGCCAATCACAGGACATTACATTCAGGAACACTTCTCTCTGCCCGACAAAAGGCAGTTTTGTACCATCGTCTGTCATTTCTCATTTGAAGTGCAAATAAACCGCCGTTAATCACAGAAAATTGTAATGGCTCTCCGCACGCATTCATTAGAATTTATTTGTGTGTTTTTTTTGTTGTTATTATTTATAGAAATGAATGGCCGCACACGAGCGATCCCTATTCGTCAGCGGGAGCACAGCGATCGCTCAGACGCCGAATCTACGCTAATGATGCCAGGGGCTCTGAGCGCTGAAACAGCCGAGACACGACGCGGGATGCGGATGAAGAGGCGCCGCTCGGCGCGCTATCTGTGCGTGCGCGCGCATCTCGCTGTCTGACATCCCGTAATGTCGGGGGATCCCAGTGTTTGAGACCCCATAGTGTCGGGGGCTCCCAGTGTTTGAGACCCCGTAATGTCGGGGGCTCCCAGTGTTTGAGACCCCATAATGTCGGGGGCTCCCAGTGTTTGAGACCCCATAATGTCGGGGGCTCCCAGTGTTTGAGACCCCGTAATGTCGGGGGCTCCCAGTGTTTGAGACCCCGTAATGTCGGGGGCTCCCAGTGTTTGAGACCCCGTAATGTCGGGGGCTCCCAGTGTTTGAGACCCCATAATGTCGGGGGCTCCCAGTGTTTGAGACCCCATAATGTCGGGGGCTCCCAGTGTTTGAGGCCCCATAATGTCGGGGGACCCCAGTGTTTGAGACCCCATAATGTCGGGGGATCCCAGTGTTTGAGACCCCATAATGTCGGGGGCTCCCAGTGTTTGAGACCCCATAATGTCGGGGGCTCCCAGTGTTTGAGACCCCATAATGTCGGGGGCTCCCAGTGTTTGAGACCCCATAATGTCGGGGGCTCCCAGTGTTTGAGACCCCGTAATGTCGGGGGCTCCCAGTGTTTGAGACCCCATAATGTCAGGGGCCCCAGCATTTGAGACCCCATAATGTCAGGGGTCCCAGCATTTGAGACCCCATAATGTCGGGGGCTCCCAGCGTTTGACACCTCATAATGTTGGGGGCTCCCAGCATTTGACACCCCATAATGTCAGGGGCCCCAGCATTTGAGACCCCATAATGTCGGGGGCCCCAGCGTTTGAGACCCCATAATGTCGGGGATCCCAGTGTTTGAGACCCCATAATGTCAGGGGCTCCTGGTGTTTGACACCCCATAATGTTGGGGGCTCCCAGTGTTTGAGACCCCGTAATGTCGGGGGACCCCAGTGTTTGAGACCCCATAATGTCAGGGGCCCCAGCATTTGACACCCCATAATGTCAGGGACCCCAGCATTTGACACCCCATAATGTCGGGGGCTCCCAGTGTTTGAGACCCCATAATGTCAGGAGCCCCAGCATTTGAGACCCCTTAATGTCAGGGGCCCCAGCATTTGACACCCCATAATGTCAGGGGCCCCAGCATTTGACACCCCATAATGTCGGGGGCTCCCAGTGTTTGAGACCCCATAATGTCAGGGGCTCCCGGCGTTTGACACCCTGTAATATCGGGGTGCCCCACGTTTGCTAACAGTGAGAAAGCACATCAGAGGGAGGAAGCGAAGTGGCTGCTGGGACATCGCCTGTCAGCGCTTCTCCTCACAGACGGAATTTTAATGCGCATTTACACAAGCTGGGCCTCAAGAATGACAGGAATACTGAGTTTTTTTGGGTTATAGATTTATCTCTTTTGCATTCTTCTCCTTTATCCTATAATAATAATAATGCGTTATTATTATTATTATTATTATTATTATTATTATTATTATTATTATTATTATTATTATTATTATTATCAATTCATTTATTTATTTTTGTTCTGAAGGATCTGTAAGCCTACAGGATAAATGCCCATAAAAATAGCTTGAATAAATATTTGAGCAGGTCATAAAATGAAATGAGACGGGGGGCAGGCAGGGACAGGAGATGAAGGAATATGGAGAGTGAGTAAGGTGGGGGTTGTGGGGGGGGGGGGGGGCACTCCTGGTGACAAACAAAAATAAGGGGAGAGTGGAATGCGTTTATGATAGTCGCATAACAGCAGCCCCCCCCCCCCCCCCCCACCCAAAAGCTCTGGTCAGCCATCGGTACCTGTAATCCGCCCCCCCCCCCCCCCACCACCCAAAAGCTCTGGTCAGCCATCGGTACCTGTAATCCCCCCCCCACGAAACACACACACACTTTGCAGTGTCATCCAGGCCAGCCCAAAGGCTGGGGCCAGCCCCGCCCATGCAGGGCAGGTCTTAGACAGAGGGTGGGTGGCAGTCTGCCTGCCCTCCCCAGGGCCTGCGGGACCATGCTGAATGCAGTCTGTTAAATCAATTACCAGCCCTGGGACCCCCTCACCCCCCTCACCCCCCCCTCCCCCCCCCCACCCGCGTTACTCCTGACCCGCCTGTTCCAGAACGATCCGTGCCAGCAGCGGATCCGTGCCCCGCCGGAGTCCCGTGTCCTCTCCCGAAAAAAACGTGCCAGGCGCTCGGCTGCACCCCAGCGGGTGGGGAAGGTCAAAGGACGAACCCGACGCCAGCGCGAAATCACACCCCCCCGCCCCCCCCCCCCCGACCCCCCAATCCCCCCCCCGCCACCCCAAAAAAAGTCAAACTGACACGGCTGCAGTGCACAGAATCACCCGCCACACATCCAGACTTCCCGCCATCTGTCACAGGCCAGAGTGCTAAAGCGCCTTCGTTTCCGCCATCGTTTCCGCCATCATCGGGCGTCTCAGCCAGAGCGTCTCTCCCGCCTGAGGATAAAACATCCGCTGTCGGGCTGCCCCCCCCCCCTCACCCCCCCCCCCCCCCCGTTTCCCCGCAGGAAGTCCTGAAGAGATCGCCGAGCGAAGGAGGTACAAACACAGACAATGTAATTATGTCTGCCACCACCTGCAGAGATTAAATTAATTTGTTACCAAAATTGTTTAAAAATGACGAAAACCCACACAGAGAAAAGAATCGCTACCCCTTGAAATCTTTTTTTTTGTTTCTGACATTTTCAGTGAAGCGTCCTCACCAGGTGAATATTTAACAGCTTGGGCTGTTTTAGTTCTGTCACAAAATCACTTTTAACTATTTTTATTTTATTTATTTTTTGTAGTTCGTTAATCATAATCCTGCCACTGAAAGGTGAGCGATGATATGAACGTTGGCCGTTCATTGATCTAGACCGGGGGGAAATTAGCTATAATAAATATAATAAACGTTGTGAAGATTCACCATTTCACACGTT
>CM045883.1:2442427-2459927 GCA_025169545.1 Anguilla japonica | reverse complement strand
CCGAGGGCGCTGTCGCAGAGAGGCGGGGCTTAGCGGCTGGGTCCCAGGGCGCTGTCGCAGAGAGGCGGGGCTTAGCGGCTGGGTCCGAGGGCGCTGTCGCAGAGAGGCGGGGCTTAGCGGCTGGGTCCGAGGGCGCTGTCGCAGAGAGGCGGGGCTTAGCGGCTCGAGGGGCTGTCGCAGAGAGGGCGGGGCTTAGCGGCTGGGTCCGAGGGCGCTGTCGCAGAGAGGCGGGGCTTAGCGGCTGGGTCCGAGGGGCAGAGAGGCGGGGCTTAGCGGCTGGGTCCGAGGGCGCTGAGTTAAGGAAGCAGCTTTTTGGCGTCTGCCGATAAGCCCGTTTGGATTTGGTCCAAATCAGGGCCCGAAGAACTTACTTCTTGGCAAATAGAAAATGGTTTTAAAAAGAAGGAAAGGTTTGAGTTGCCTTTTTTTGAAAGTGTGTGCGGTTGCACGTGGGACCTCAGGAGCTGGCGTCTCTACAGAAGGCCTTCCCCAGAGCCTCTCTGTCTGCTCAATTAACAGCCACGGCGGCTCTCAGAAAGACCCGCTCTCCTCCACTCCTCGACTCTTTCTCTTTCCCCCTCTCTATTCTCGCTCCCCCGCAGTTCTTTCCCCCTCTCCCTCTGCCTCTTTCTCAAGTCTTTAATTTATCACTCTCCCTCCGTGCGCCGCTCACTCTTCCTGATGGAGCTAGCCGTTTCAGACGAGCGTTTGTCATTCGGGGGGGGGGGGGGGGGGGGGGGGGGGGGGGGGGGGGGGGGGGGGGGGGGGGGGGGGGGGGGGGGGGGGGGGGGGGGGACCCTCCTGCCCTGTCACTCAACAGGAAATCGAGTCTCAGCTCACGAAGAAAAAAGGGGGGATGAGAAAAAGATGAGAGAAAGGGCCTAATGACTTCCTACTATTCCTCTTTTTTTGTAGAACTTTTCTCTTTTTTTGGAAGGGCCAGGGATTGCATTGCTGAAGGGAAATCTTTCAAAAGCGTTGCAGTAGAATAGCGGTGATTTTACAGTGTGAAGCGTTGCAGTAGAATAGCGGTGATTTTACAGTGTGAAGCGTTGCAGTAGAATAGCGGTGATTTTACAGTGTGAAGCGTTGCAGTAGAATAGCGGTGATTTTACAGTGTGAAGCGTTGCAGTAGAATAGCGGTGATTTTACAGTGTGAAGCGTTGCAGTAGAATAGCGGTGATTTTACAGTGTGAAGCGTTGCAGTAGAATAGCGGTGATTTTACAGTGTGAAGCGTTGCAGTAGAATAGCGGTGATTTTACAGTGTGAAGCGTTGCAGTAGAATAGCGGTGATTTTACAGTGTGAAGCGTTGCAGTAGAATAGCGGTGATTTTACAGTGTGAAGCGTTGCAGTAGAATAGCGGTGATTTTACAGTGTGAAGCGTTGCAGTAGAATAGCGGTGATTTTACAGTGTGAAGCGTTGCAGTCGAATGGGATGCAGTTGTGGGCACTGACTCACTCACTCACTCACCTACTCACTCGTTTACTCGCTCACTCACACTCTCTCTCTCACACACACACACACACACACACATGCTCATTCACCACAGTGAAGCAGCTCTGTTGCCCTGGCAGCCCACCCCCTTTCAGGTGCCCCCCGCTGTGCCCCCCCCCCCCCCCCAGACTGCAGCTGCTGGTGGTTCCTGTGGCAGCAGCCAGAGCTCATTCCCTCCATCACGTTAAACAGAGAACAGCACTGCACTTTTCTCCCTCATCTCTCTTTATCTATACCTCTATCTCTCCATCACTTTCTCTCTCTCTTCATTTCCTCCACCTCTTGCCTTCTCTGCCTGCCTCCCTCCTTCCTTTACTTTATTGTTTTCTCCTCTCTCTCCCTTTCACTCCTTCCTCTCTCTCACTCCCCTCTCTACCTCTCTTCCCCTTATTTCTCTTCTTCTCTCTCCTCCCTCTTTCTCCCTCTTCTCTCTCTCCCTTCCTCCCTCCCTCTCCCTCGCTCTTCCTCCCTCCCGCCCTATCTCTCTCCCTCCCTCTCCCCTCTCTCTCTCCCTTCCTTCCTCCCTCTCCCTCGCTCTCTCTCTCCCTCCTTCCCCTCCCACTCTCTCCCTCCCTCTCTTCCTCCCTCCCTGCTTGCTGATACGGCTCAGAGTTGGTGATAAGCACATCCTGGCGTCTGGCTCTTGCTGAATCCGCTGACAGCGTTAGTTCATTAGTGTCCACTGACGTGCAGCCAAGCCCCAAGTTACAATGTCACGAGACATTACATTTCACTCCAGTGCAGCTGCGCATTTTTAATGTTGGATTAAGGCTACCGGCAAAATATAAAAGCATGCACACACACACACACACACTCACACAGATACGCACACACACACACTCACATGTGCACCCACACAGACATACACTCACACGCGCACACACACACACACTCACACACAGACACACACACATACGCACACACACACACTCACATGCGCACCCACACAGACATACACTCACACGCGCACCCACACACACACACACACACACTCTCTTCTTTCACCACGGCACACCCTGTTCTTACACACCGCACCACCCCCCCCCCCCCCCACCACCACCCCCCCCTCGCCCATCTTCCATCACACCAAATCGAATAAATAATTGAATCGCAAAAACCAAGAGACATCAAGGCCCAATTACCGCCTGACTGACTCCACTGCGGCTTTCCGCGCTTTAATTAAATTGGATCTGCTCCGTAATTATTTTAATTGATAAATTATAACTTTATTATGTTGCATTACAGAACGTAAACCTCAAATGCTCGATGCGCTGATAAATGCGGAGTTGTCTGGCGTCCCGTTACGTGTAGTTTGGGGTGGAGGGGGGGGGGGGGGGTGAATAATGGTGACATCTACAGAAAATAAAAAGTGCCACGACCCCCCCCCCCCCCCCCCCCCCCCCCCCATTTGTTTCTTAGGAACAGAGCAGTCACTTAGGATTTTCACATGATTTGTCTCTTTAATCTGCAGAAGCCCAGTCAATTAGAGCTAATTTAATTTCATCTGAACAGCTAATCAGGGAATAGGGGACCTACACCATTTAATGCAGATACTGTAATTACATCCCAGTGAATCTGTCTCTTTTCCTTGCATTGCTGCTTCACTGGAGAAGGACACTGAGAGTCTTCAGAGTAGTCAAAATTTTTTTCAAGGCTCATTCAAACATGCTGCGATAGCCTGCCAAAAATTTGGCGCCGCCATTTTTAAAAAAAATATTAATTAACAGACGGCTGTCTCGTTAGCGGAATGTCCCAAGGACATCACCGGGACACAGCCACAGTCTGAACTGGGCCCAAATATGAATTATCAAAAAGATTTTTTAAAAATTTAAAAAACTACAAATACCAAGTGCATTCCCCAATGAGGAAAGTGGGGCAGGAATGGAGAAATACAAACATTAGCATCGTTAGCATTAGCCAGACAGAATTACATAAACACTGCAAAAAAATGTCTGACCCAAAAAAGTGGTATAAAACATCTAAGTTAATCCGTGGCTCACGTAGCGGGTAGAAAAAAAATGAAAGGTATGAAGTGAAAGTGACTAAAGAAAAGTTTTCAGCAAAAGTTTTAACAATACTGACATCAGTGATGCTCAAGAGAAGTGTGTGTGTGTGTGTGTGTGTGTGTGTCCATGTATTTGTGTGCTCGTGTGTATATGTGTGTATGTGCATATGTGCATGCGTGTGTGTGTACATGTGCATGTGCGTGTGTGCGTGCCTGTCTATGTGTGTGTGTGTGCGTGTGTGTGTCTGTGTGTATATATGGGTGCGTGTATATGTGTGTGTTGTGTGTTTGTGTGTGTGTCTGAAGAGCAAACACTGACCAAGGGCAGAGGCTTTAGCCTCCAGTGTAGCAGGAAGTGTCCAGCTTCACCCAGGGGCTGCTGGGAGAGCAAACAGACCAGCCCTGACCTCCTCATGCCCACAGGGTTCTCGTGTGTTCCTCTCCTTCTCTCCCTCTCTCCCCACTCCCTCCCTCCTTCTCTCCGTTCCCTGCCCTCGGGCTCTGTGCTTCCTCAGATGCCTGCTGGTTTCTACCATTTTATTTATTTATTTTGTGTGTTTTTGTGTTTTATACAGGGCGCAGACTAGATCCTGCACTGTAATGAATCGAACGGAAAAAAAACCCCCACAAAAAATCGCATTTCCGCAGACAGAAAAAATAAAATACAGCAGAATGGACAAATTTGAGATGATACCATGTTATCTAATATGATGATGTTGATGAGGATCCCTGATGATGGCTATGGTGATGATGATGGTGATGGTAGTGCTGATCATGATGACAGCGATGATGGTAATAGTGATGAAGATAATGATGGTGATTATGGTGAAGGATGATGATGACGAGGAAGGTTTCTGTGCATCCCAACTGTCATAGAAAGGACTTGCAGGTTTTTTAAAGGTATTGAATGAAAAACACCTAATATACAGGACATGACCAAAAGTATGTGGACACCTGAGATCCAATATTTCATCCAAAATTATGGGATTGCGTGCTGTAGCATTAGGATTTGCCAGCACTGGAAATAAGGGGCCTAGCCCAAACCATGAAAAACAGCCCCAGACCAAGGGGGCGTATCCAGATACTTTTGGTCATATAGTGTACAATAACAGGCCAAAGACCAAACGCAGAGCAGCACACCGCTCTTGGCTGTGAAAGAGAATGCGCAGAGTGCAGTGCCCGCAGGTTAAAGGGGGTTCAGGGGACTGCTGAACTCTCAGGCAGCGCAGAGCTCTGCAGACAGGAGGAGGCTGCTCTGCGCTGGAGAGCATCACCGTCGTCGTGGCGATGCATCACCGTCGCCGTGGCGATGCATCACCGTCGCCGTGGCGATGCGTTTGGCTTCCCTCTGACAGGTGTTAGCGCTGAAAGCGCGCGCCGCGGACCTGCCGTCGATCCGACAGGGGAGCGTTTCATCACCCAAAATGGCTCTTGACTGATGACAGGGGAACAATACAGCCCTGTGTTTCACTGTGTCCTAAAAACGTCTGTGAGAGAAGCTGCCAGACATCCCCTAGCCCACACACTTAAACAAACACAAACACACTCTCTCACACGCACACTGTCTCTCACACACACACGCACACACACACACACACAGACTCTCTCACACACACAGTCTCTTACACACACACGCACACACACACACACATACACACATGCACTCACACGCACTTACACGCACACACACACACACATACACACATGCACTCACACGCACTTACACACACACACACGCACACACACGCACACACATACACACATGCACTTACACACACACGCACACGCACACACACATACACACATGCACTCACACGCACTTACACACACACACACATACACATATGCACTTACACACACACACACACACCCACTCACACGTGTACACACACTCACACACACACACGCACACACACGCACACACACGCGCACAGACACACACGCACACACACACACATGCACTCACACGCACTTACACACACACACACGCACACACACACATATACGCACACACACACACACACACACATATATGCACACACACACACACACGCACACACGCACACATGCACACACACACACACACACACATATACGCACACACACACACACGCACAGCGCTGTGATGTGTAAGCATGTGCAGCTGCTTGCTCAGCTGTGACAGTGGTAATGAGATGTGCTGTAATCAGCAGGGTCAGAGCACAGCTCTACCTGTCGCTTAAAAGCCAAACAGCCCAAAGGCTGGAGCTGACAGGACCTCACACAGGTGTGCTGTCACACTGCTGCCATTACCTGCTCTGCTCAACAGCATCTGGGAGGATTCAGAGAGAGCTAATTGATAATTACAGTGTGTGTGTGTGTGTGTGTGTGTGTGTGTATATATGTGTATATATATATATGTATATGCATGTTTGATAGGTGTTTGGTGCTCTTGTTTAGTGGCAGCCTGGCTGACTAGAGGTCATCTGTCCCAGGACACCTTCAGTTCCCAGAATCCTCTCTGCCTGTGATGTGTGCCATGGTGGATCTTCTCTCTCACCTTGCGACAATGTGTGCGTGTGTGCAGTCCAGCAGCCCTATACTGCTGTAAATAAGTGAACAGCCTGTGGTGGAGGTGAGCAGGGCAGGCCGGGAAAGGGGGGGGGGGGGGGGGGGGGAGGGGCAGAGGGGGGCCCAGGAGACCTCATTAACCTCCACCAGCTGAGGTTCCACACCCAGCCAGCCCCCGGTTGTGGAGGGGGGGGGGGGGGGGGGGTTGGGCGGAGAGGACTCCCGTTAAAATACCGCGAAGCCGGTATTTGGCTTTCACCTCTGAATAGCGAAATTATTGCAGTTAAATAAACTCGGATTTTACATTTAGTGTGTCAGAAATGCTAACAGCATAGACAGTGAACCTTCAATATGTGTTGAGCTACAGTGACTCCCGTGAGCACTGGGGAAACTTTCGACCCCGTTAACTGTACGTTACACAGCTAGCCCAGGGTTAGCTGCCGGACTGCTTCTAACCCGTCTGTCCTTGACCACATTAAAGGTCCATTTGACGCAGTCCAGACTGCGGCTGAGTTGCTATGAGTGCTTCTTTTCCTTTTTTCTGATGCGTTTCCGTGCTGTTGACTGGAAAACTCTGAGCTGTTTGCTTAACGGTGCCCACCGCCAGTCCAGCTGAGTCATGCGAGCCCGCTGGCAGGTAGCCCGCCGCCATTCTCGTTCGGCTGGCTATTAAGAGTAACTTTCGAGAGGATGCTTCGCCTGCGGGCGATACCATAAAGCTCTCACACGCAGCCCTTATAGCGAAGAGCTGCGTTTACAATGCAGACAGCGCACTTTGGGTTTTTTTACGGTCACGTTTCCCCCCCCCGCGCCTGCCGTATAAACAAAAGGCCCGCGTAAACACCGGCGGATTTTACAGCCCGGATTACCGACGGATGATTTTACACCGCCGCCTTCCTCCCCGATAAGAGAGGCTGTGTTACGTATTTAGAATGTTTAAAAAGAGCTGAGGAAGTTCTGTCTGAAATGAGTTCACCAGTCAAATCGTTAGGTGATTTGACTGACGGATGAACGTGTTGATTGGTATGGCCCTGGTGTGTGTGTGTGTGTGTGTGTTAATATATGATTTAAATGATTTGTTTTCCATTTGTCCATGGGGTTTTTTTTTTGTTTTTTTTTTCAAGGGTGGGGGGTTGGGGTTGGGGGTTGGGTTCTTCACAATCAACTTTTGCATGTTTTATTCATATCTCTGCCATTTCGGGGGGGGGGGGGGGGGGGGTCCATCCTGAAACCTCATATTTATATAAATGAGACTGCCGAATGCCTCCAGGCTGGAAAGCAAACAGTCTCCCCTCCAGAGTTTCAAGGAGCCTCTTCAGAGTTTGATTGTGTGACCCTGATGCTGAAAAGTCAACACTTACAGCTACTTACCGGCCCAAAAAAAAACCCCAAAATCCGCTTTGCTGGTGTGATTGTGTGGCCTCTTAACAAGCCCCAAAAAAACCCAAAACCCGCTTTGCCGGTGTGATTGTGTGGCCTCTTAACAAGCCCAAAAAAAACCCAAAACCCGCTTTGCCGGTGTGATTGTGTGGCCTCTTAACAAGCTATGAAAGATCCTTTTCTGAGTCAATAACCACAAGCTTCAGTTTTTTTTTTGTTTTTCATCAACACAGTTTGGAGGGTTGATTGTTGGTCACTGCTTAACTCACCAACCTGTTTATGTGGAGAAAAAAAAAACTAGCCACGCATATTAATGTGCATCAGCCCGCAAAAAAAGAAGACCCAGCATCGGTTTAACTTTTCTATTTCCTCACATAAAATCCTTTTTTTTAATGGTGCTGAAATCTCTTTTGTATCTCGCAGTATCACAGAGGCAATTACTGCATTGCTGCGGCTTCATCGGCTGGCGCTGCAGAGCTGAATTTGTGTGATAGATTACGTCCGTTCTTCATCCAGCTGAGGGGCAAACACACAGAGAGGTACAGCTGAGTCTCAGAGCATAAACATCCCTCACGTCTCCGCTGTTTCTGTCGCAGGAGTCTTTAAGAGGGGGAGAAAGAAAGGGAGGGAGAGAGAGAGAAAAAGAAAGAGAAATTTATCCTGAACGGGAGACATTTTTTTTCCTCCTGTACCAGCCTCTCATTTTTCCCCAGAAGCCAAATTCAGAATTTAGGGGCAAGTCCCTTTTAATAAACCTTCACAGCTGTCTGCAACGGGGACTTGTCTGAATATTTAAAATGAGTGAATGAGTGGACTGATTTACAAGAGCTGCATTCAGAGTCGCTGAGAGTCACTGAGCTTGGATTTGGTTTGTCTCTGGTGTGGGGATTCAGATTCATAGAGCTCGGATTTGGTTTGGTTCTAGTGTGGTGATTCAGATCCACAGAGCTTGGATTTGGTTTGTTTCTGGTGTGGGGATTCAGATTCATAGAGCTCGGATTTTGTTTGTTTCTGGTGTGGGGATTCAGATTCATAGAGCTCGGATTTGGTTTGTCTCTGGTGTGGGGATTCAGATTCATAGAGCTCGGATTTTGTTTGTCTCTGGTGTGGGGATTCAGATTCATAGAGCTCGGATTTGGTTTGTCTCTGGTGTGGGGATTCAGATTCATAGAGCTCGGATTTGATTTGTCTCTGGTGTGGGGATTCAGATTCATAGAGCTTGGATTTGGTTTGTCTCTGGTGTGGGGATTCAGATTCATAGAGCCCGGATTTGGTTTGTCTCTGGTGTGGGGATTCAGATTCATAGAGCTCGGATTTGGTTTGTCTCTGGTGTGGGGATTCAGATTCATAGAGCTCGGGTTTGATTTGTCACAGGTGTGGGAATCTTCCTGTGAGGCCTAGGGGCTGCAGTCGGCACTGGAAAGGTCCAGATTTGATCTGAGACCTTAGGGCCCATCCACGCAACCAGAATGGTGCCTTAACCAAAATGAGCCAGCCACTGGTTGACCCATTTTAAAAACACAAAATGTTCAACTTAGTTAGATTTAGCCATTATGTATTCTTGCCTTCTTATGCATTTTTTTAAATTCTTTTAGAAATTCCATTTGGCAAGAATTCGCCCGTATAGCCGTGTTTGAGAAGAAAGGAAATTACGCTCGCCGTCGTTTGTTAAAAGCCAAATGCCGAGGGAAAAAGCTGTTTGACTCCTGCCCCAAATTTATACCCCGGACCCAGCAGTGGTGCTGAATAGGGCCTTTTTCCTGATTGAACACAAAATCTTTCCGTCCCAAAATGCATTTGGACATTCGCCGCACGTCCCCACTGAATGCCTACTGTGCTGCTGGGGCATGGAGCAGGGCAGAGGTCATGGGTCAAAGGTCAGCGATGTAGATGGAAACTGCAGCAGGAGAGGCATTTGTGACAAATCGCCGCCGCTTGTTTTCGTTTTATAACACGTAAATATGAAAACCCGGTATAAGAGCGCATAAAAAATAATAGGTTGCTATAATAAAAAAAAAAAAGGAACGGCAAGAAATGGCGCATGAGCTCAGGACTGAAAAGCGTCTCACACCGGCCTCCCTGTGCCTGTGAGCTCCGCAGAAACACACTTCCTCTTCACTGTAAGCACAGCGTAATTGCTCCAGCAGGAGCGGCGTTTGGTTTTATTGGAGGAGGATTTATAGCTTTTTTACCTGCGAGGTTGAGCCACGATAGCGCTGTGCATTGCGTCTCCGTGGTAACGCCGCAAAGGACGGGAGAGAACGCAGCTGCTGAACTGACTTCCTGCGTCGGCTCTGGGACGCCTCTGGGACATCGCCGGGACATCGCGGCAGACGCCTCCGGTGGGATATCCGCCCGTGAGACGCTCGGCGGGTTAGTCTGCGATGCAGACTGTCTGATGGTGAAGACTCGCCCCCTGCGTTCCCTAACGTTTGCTTGCAGGCAATCCTTTAAAAAGAAATTTCAATTATCTATAGGCTGAAACAACACAGGTCGCACAAAATGATTACTGTGGTGCAAAATCTAATTGGCTAATTAGCATCAATTATCACAAGATATTAACACGAACCAAAAAAACAAAAACAAAAAAAAAAAAAACAATTTAAGTATTCAAATGGCCGTGCAAGTCATCATACTCTCTTAACAGAAAAGTTAAATATTTTGTGTGTGTGTGTGTGTGTGTGTGTGTGTGTGTGTGCAAGCAGCCAGGAATACATGTGAACACATGTACACATGTGCATGTGATTGTGCTTAGCCCACAGAAAGGAAGTGAGGCGTGAGTGTTATTTTTTTCTCCCCATGCAATGAAAACATCAGCCTCAAATCTGAGAGGGAAAGGACAGCCCGTCGACAACCTTCAGCACGACCTTCAGCACGACCTTCAGCGCGACCTTCAGCACGACCTTCAGCGCTAAAGGAACCTGCAGTGCGGGGACCGGAACCGCGACCTTCACGGGACCCAAGGCCTCTCCTCCGCTGCCTCTGGGACACGCAGCGCAACCCCCCCCCCCCCCCCCCCCAGTCACGGGGCGCTGGTCACGGCCAACCCTGCACGCTCTCACGCTTTTTAAGATTATTTCTGGGTAAAATCTTTTAACCCAAACCCCCTGAGCTGCCGACAGTCACTCCCCCCCCCCCCCCCCCCCCCCCCCCCCACCACCCCTCACCACCCCAGCCAATTTCTACACTCCGATTCTCCTCAAATGCATACATACCCTGAGGGAACAGGATAACTCCAAAATTTCTTTTTTTTTTTTGTTCTTTTCTTCACATTTGGTTTTCATACTGTATGTGTCCATCCCCTCCCCTAAAGCCCCCCTGATCCCCCCCCGAATCCCTGACTCTGTGCCTCGCTCTGCTGCCACAGGAATCGACGCAGACCCAAGACCAGGAGAACCATAGAACGGAAGGCGGGGTTATTTCTTTAATTTACTTATGTTTTTAATTCGCTTGTTCCGAAATGAAAGGGTGAGCCCTGTGCCTGGGTGTTAGAGTCTTGGTCATGCCAATGCCAGCTATAGCCAGAGGTCCCTGATTGGCCCAGCCTCGCCGGGCCATGACTGCGGGTGAGCCGGCTCGTTCCGGAGCGTTCATCGCTCTCTAGCGGCCACTGCTGGTCAGACCGGGCGCCTGCGGGCACACGAACCACGGGTATGCTGAACTCGTCATCCTTCAGTGGCAAGGGCAGCGCATGACCGGTGGTGCGTCTGCAGCGTGGAAAACAGCGAGAATCGGAGGGTTCACGCGCCTGCCCTCTCCTCCTGACGTCAGCAGGAGGGGTTGCAGCGGGAGGTCAACGAGTTCGGCCGACCTCGGGTCGGGAAAATCGAGGATTAAAAAGATAAATAAATAAGTAAGCATTTGATCCTGGTGATGTAACTCGGTGTCCTTGCTTCCTAACCAGCGGGACCCTGGGGGTGTCATCGGGCCTCAGAACACAGAGAAACTTCTCCCTTCTTTTTTCTTTTAGTTATTTTTACTCTCTTTTTTGCGTTTATGTTTTTTTGGTTTGTCTGTCGTTAGTTGCGTTCGCTTGTCGTTCATCGCGTTTTCTCCATGTGTGTGAGCCCATGGTGGACAGGATGTGCATGGGGAGTCCTGCTCCCTCTCTGCCCCAAACCCCACCCCCTAGCCCCCACCAAACCCCCCCTCATCCCGCACACATGCAGTTTCTATCTTTAGACGACCCAGAGCACGCGGGGTCATGCGTGGGGGAGTGAGGGGGGGTTCACATCACCCAAAGACATGGGGGGGGTCAGGACCAGTGACGAGGGAAAACAAGAGGGACACAAGGAAGCGTGACTAAATAACACAACAAGAGGGGGGGGGAGTTGGGGGGGGGATTAATGTCTGTGGGGTGGGGGGGGACTGACCAACCCCCCCCCCCCCACCCCCCCCACCACTCCTCTGCACTGATAATATCTCAGTTCTCTGTGTAAGGCAGGAGAAGCAATCACAAACACACAAAGAACAACAGAAAGGAAATCTGAAAGCCTTTCTCCATGTTAAGGGGGGAGGGGGGGGGGGGGCGGGGGGTGGGCAAGTGCTGCCCTGGATCTCTCCCTGTAGCTCCTGTGCTGGTGTTGTGTACGATAGTGTGTGTGTGTGTGTGTGTGTGTGCGAGTGGGTGTGTGTGTGCGAGTATGTGTGTTTGTGTGTGTGTGTGCGTGCAAGTGTGTGTGTATGCGAGTGTGTGTGTTTGTGTGTGTGTGTGTGTGTGACTAAATTTACAGCATGCCCGTGTCCCCGTAAGGCTAACAGGCTGGTGTCTGTAGGCACAGACGCGCAGGGGGGGCACAGACGTGCAGGGGGGGCACAGGCGTGCAGGGGGGGCACAGGCGTGCAGGGGGGGCACAGGCGTGCAGGGGGGGCACAGACGCGCAGGGGGGGCACAGACACGCAGGGGGGGCACAGACATGCAGGGGGGGCACAGACACGCGGGGGGGGCACAGGCGTGCAGGGGGGCACAGACGTGCAGGGGGGGCACAGAGGAGCAGGGGGGGCACAGAGATGCGGGGGGGCACAGACATGCGGGGGGGCACAGGCGTGCAGGGGGGCACAGACGTGCAGGGGGGGCACAGACACGCAGGGGGGGCACAGACACGCAGGGGGGGCACAGACGTGCAGGGGGGGCACAGACACGCAGGGGGGGCACAGACTCCTGGGTAATTGCGGCGCTGAATTACCTGCATTTGAATGCAGACGTGTAATTAAGGGACGAGCGCTGAAAGAGAGGGGTCACTGCCCACACGGCTCGCATCGTCTCCTACATACAATCAGCGCTTCACATTAAAGCCTCCCCCTCATCTCTCCCTCCCTCCCTCCCTCCCTCTCCATCTTTCTCTCTTTCACAACCTTTTCAGCTCTCACTTCCATCAGTTCCCCCTGCTCTCTTCATCTCTCCACCTCTCTCTCTTCATCTTTCTTCTCTCTCTCTCTCCCTTCCTCTCTCTCTCTCTCTCTCTCTCTTCCCAGTTCTCTCAAACTCTTGTTCTCTTCACCAGGGCCTGGAAGGTGTGGCCCCAGGGCCTGGAAGGTGTGGCCCCCAGGGAGTGGGTAAATCTCCAGGACGATGGCAGCGGAGGTTTTTTTTTTTTTTTCTTTTTTTTGGAAGTAAATTTTCATAATGAATTAGTCGAGGTTTGCTGTGCATTCTGGGAGATGTGCTTATCGGTGCTCGCGCCCTCGCACCACATGCTGCTATCCTGATGGGCCGCCATTGATCAGCGACTCAGTGCAGCGGATCACAGCGCCGCGCTCCTAGCATCTCGTCATTATCTATCGAATTTCAGAAAAGAAAAAAAAAAACACTTTTTGGTTCGTTTCTCAGGAAAGCACATTGTTAGCACAAAGACGATGTACACAATCGCAGATTTATTTCTTCAACCCCCTGCCCCCCCCCCCCCTTTAGTCATTTTCAGACCCACGTTTTCAGACTTTTCCGAGGCGTGAAGACAGATATGCATTTGCCGCAGTTAAATGAATTCAGCTCTAATAATCCAAAATCAATACGATGCAGGCGCTGAAGTGGCCACTCCACTCACGGCCTGGCAGGGGACTAATAACATGGATTTACCAAGATTTCTATTTGTTTCAGTCCGCTTGTTAATAAATAGAATTCCATTTAGCTATCATCAGTGAGTGGCTGAGTTTTCATTACACCATATCTGTGTGTGTGTGTGTGTGTGTGTGTGTGTGTGGTGCATGTCTGAGAACATATTTATGAAATTAAACTCCTAATAGGATAAGAGAATAGTCCTATTTATGTGTTTGTAAATCTGTGAGTTTGTATGTGTGCGTGTGTGTGTCTGTGTGCGCGCATGAATTTGCAGGTAATATCATACAGTGATGCCCTCACCTTTGAGCCTTCAATGGTGACGTTCTCATCTCTTTGGATTTGTGATTAACAGCTGCCTATGTGATGGGGTTAAGTCAGCTGCATGGTTCGAACCACAGGCCTCACCAAAGACACAATCAGCCAGCCAGGCTAAAGACCAAGGTCCCCGCCCCCACTTAGCTAATCACATGCTGTACTGTTATTGCTTCTTCAGCAGAAGTTCACATGCTAACTGGCATTTCTGCACTCCACTGCACCCTCAGTGGTAGGGAGGTGCAGTGCAGGAAGACAGGAGGTGCAAAAGGCACTCCGAAAAATGAGGAGAAAACGTGGTGAGGGTTTCCTAGCCCCTGGTCCTGGAGAGCTGCTCTTTTCCCCTGGTAACTCCTCACTTCATTCAAAAGCAGTTGACCTGAACCGATTAGAGCTGTTGAGTAGACAGTTGGCTCACCTCACCTGGCTTCTTGGGGCCTGACTTGGCTGCTGATGTTAAGGTGAAAATAAAAAAGCACAGCGGCCTCTGGGACCAGAACCCCCCCCCCCCCCCCCCCCCCCCCCCCCCTCGCATTAGATCAATCGGATAAATGTTTCAATGCAGCTGGAGGCAGAAATTTGTGCGGACGGTGCACAAACTTCTGGAGTAGTCCGGAGTACTCCTCTCCTCAGGAGCTCATTTTTAAATAGCTAATGTATTTCCTAACGCCTTCGAATTTGTCTTCTAGCGGATGATTTGTGGACGGGGAGAATTTAAGGTATAATAAAGCGAGGAGTTATGGCCGCGCATCAGCACGGGGAATTTGATCCTGAGGAAAAGCGGACGGCAAACAGAGGGGGTGTTAATTCAGATATTTAGGGGAGCGTCGTGCCCCAAGGTGTGAAAATGAGGTAATGCGTTTTTGAAAAGGGGAAACTTATTTTATTAGGAAACCTTTTACCAAGTGCTGAGGAGACAAAGCAAGTGGAGTATTTTATTAATGGTGCTCCTTTGTTTTATTCCGATCACGCCTCTTTCTGATTCAGCTCCAAATCGAAAGCAGCCCCCCCTTTAACCGTCTCTACGGGCGCGGTTCAGCCACTCGCTGGGGGCGGCTTGCGTTTTGGTTAAACCCAAAAGCCATGCCACGCCAGCCGTAACCAAGGCCGACGCTCAGCCGAGCGCACGACAGAGTGCGGCGACAGCATTCCGCCGTTTCCCCGGCAACGGGGAAGAGCGAGAGAGTGGGTAGAGCGAGGGAGGTCGGATTTCCCTCGATCGAAGGTCCCCCCCCCCCCGAAGGTCGGAAAACAACAAAATGACCATCTGCCCCCCCGGTGGTCGCTCCACGCGCCGGCGCCTTGTCCAATAAACCGGGAGACCCCGCGGAGTGGCAGGAGAGGTGCGGCCTTCGCCCGAACCAGCTGCCACGCGGCGGGGCGCGTCTGCCACGTTCTCCCCCGACCCGGGGGGGCTGAGGGGAGGAGGGGGGAGGGGGAGGGGAGCAGGGAGGAGGGGAGGAGGGGAGGGGGGGTGGAGAGCTGAGCTCTTTTCTTAAAAATCATTATTCTAGTCTTTTATCCATTTACTGCCAGGGCTCAGGTCTGACAGCACAGCTCAAGCAGATCCAGGTTCTGTTCCTGTTCCTTGTTCCTTGTTCTCGGCGACACGACAGTAGAACCAGGTCACCTGCATGGAGTGAGACCAAGAGCTGTGGATTGTTTCCAATACTGTGGCCAAGTCATTGATGTAAATGATAAAGAGGGCTGGACTAAGGTTGCATCCTCGTCTCACTCCATGCCCCCTGTGTGCCCCAGTATCTGTCCGTCTTAGCAACAAGATAATTTGGCTGTGGTAAAACAGTGGGGTTAGTGGCTTTGCCGTGAATGCTCAGAAACAGAATGGATCAAGGTCTGTGATCGCATAATCAAGTGTGCTGTTGCCAAGAGGAGAGCTGTAGGTAAATGCCTGTAATGTAAAATGTAATGAATCATCCCAAAAATTCCCCTCGTGTTCTGCCACTGTGTGTACAGGCCCAGGTCCTAACAGAGCTGCTGCAGGTCTTGGATATTTTTTTGTTTATTTGGTGGTCATAGCTGTTTCTGGGTGAATACGTTTTAATATTGGGGGAGTTATTTCCAAAAGTGTGTTTATTTTCTTGGAGGTTCTTATAGTCAGGCTTTGTGCCAGTCCAAGCATTTAGGTCTCCACATATCATATAATATAATTTGTCTGCTCTGACTTGAACCAGATTAAAATACCACCAGAGTCTCTACCTCAGTTTACTGTGGGCTTTTTTATGGAAGGGGCTATTAATTCTCTGTAGAATGTTAGACAGTGAGTGGACAGTTCTGTTGGACATTGGGTTTCCTGTAGGATGTCAGTATCTTTAATATTTTGTAGTAATTCTGGATTTAAGTTTTTGGACCCAAATATAGATGAACGTGTCCCTTGGATGCTGCACAAACTCATTTTTCGGCATTTAATTGTGTATTAATGATTCTACTGGTTTGGATGACTAATTTACTTATTTTAAAATGAGGCAAACTGTTTGTAAATATGGAGAAAACTAGAACCCATTACATGTAAGTATCACATTATGTAACGCTTTCACCCTTTGTCTCCCTCTCTCTATCACATACACTCTCTCTCCCTCTCTCCCTCTCTCTCTCTCTCTCTCTCTCTCTCTCTCACTTCCCTCCAGTCAGAAGTGGGCTGTTTTTGTTTTTCAGGCCAGTGTGAGCCGATGCTGTGACCTGTTCCTGCTCTTCAGCTTCCATCTCACAACAAGCAAAATAACTCTGTCACTTTCACACAACTTTTAAAAAAACCAGCAAAATAACACTGTCACTTTCACACAACTTTTAAAAAAACCAGCAAAGAAACTCTCACCCTCTCTCACAACTTCTCAAAAAAATGAAAACAAAAAAAGAAACTTTCACCCTTTCACATCCAGTAACCTTTTGCAGACTATGGAAGAAGCACTCACCCTTTCATTAATCCACTCCTATACAAGGAAATAAACTCATTATTTCACAAAACTGAGATATCTAATGAATGACTCCATGAAGTAGTGCTACATATTCGATAACAGGAGGGCACAAGAGAGATTATCATGGTCAGACACTTCATATTCCAAAAAAAAAAAATGTAAATAAATTAAACACTATTTAAGTACTAAGATATTTACAAGATAAAAAAACAATAACAAATATTCTTTTAAAGTCGTCAGTGAGCCAGGGCTGTCGGACTCTGAAATGGGCGTGCAGGGATCCAGTGGGGTGTGGATTTGAGGAGAGAGCTGTAAGGAGGCCGGGCACCTTACAGACACACACACACACACACACACACACCAGTCTGGTGCATCCTCCCTCTCTGTGTCACACGGGACGAGCACAGAGCTCGAAATCCCCCCCCCCCCCAAAAAAAAAACCCAAACATTCCCTCTACAGAACAATCCCCAGCCCTGCCTGCCGAGCTGACAGGGATCCAGGGGAGTTTGGGGGGGGGGGACGGAAATAAACATAAACAGGGTTACCTTCCCCGTTGTAAATACGGTTTCCTGGAAAAAAATCAAAATTCCCCCACGCGAGCGTTAAATCCCTCGGCCTGTCAGCGATGCATATTTATGGGGGTCTAACGACAGCAGACTTTCAGCAAAACTTTATTACATATTCACCATGTGGGACGCCGGGCCTCGGGTTCGAAGCAGCAAGCCCAAGCGCCTTCAACAGAGGTGAAGCCCGCCACCCAATTT
>CM045883.1:2089927-2437427 GCA_025169545.1 Anguilla japonica | reverse complement strand
CGATAATGTAAAAACAGCCGCAGATGCGATGCCTTTACCACACGCGGGTCACGGTTTACTGAGCAATAATAACAGCGTGCGGTCGCTACGTTAGCCATGCAGACAGACGCTATGTTAGCCACGCATACAGACGCTATGTTAGCCATGCAGACAGACGCTATGTTAGCCACGCATACAGACGCTATGTTAGCCATGCAGACAGACGCTATGTTAGCCACGCATACAGACGCTATGTTAGCCATGCAGACAGACGCTATGTTAGCCACGCATACAGACGCTATGTTAGCCACGCATACAGGCGCTATGTTAGCCATGCAGACAGACGCTATGTTAGCCATGCAGACAGACAGCTCAAACACGCCCTGCTTTTCTGATCTTACTTGCTACGGACTTCAGGTTCATATTACACATCACCTCCGGTCCATATGCTAATTCACACATACACAGTATGTACATATGCACAAATATCTGAGGTGGCATGGTGGTGCAGTGAATAGCACCTCACAGTTTGAATCTCAACAGCGGGCGGAGTTTGCAAGTCGTTCCCGTGTCCGGGTGGGTTTCCTCCAGGTACTCAGGTTTTCTCCCACAGAAAGACATACAGGTAGGCTAATTGGCCATAGGTATGAGTGTGTGAGCTAATTGGTGTGTAGACCCTGGTGGACTGGTGAACAGTCCAGGGTGTATTCCTGCCTCTTGCCCACTGCATGCTGGGATAGGCTCCGGCCCCCTGTGACCCTGGCCATGAATAAGCAGTTCAGAAAATGGATGGATAGATGGATGAAATATGGAAATTAAAAAGCAAATTTTCTGCATGTTAATGTTTATACACACACACAAGCAAACGTGTTTAGCGCTCAGATGTTAATTCTACCTGCAGTGTCATTGTTTGCTTCAAATTCACGCGAGTTGTGAAAAGTGCACTTCTGAAACAGCCTGGTGTCTAATCCTGACCTCCCTCCCTGGCTGGTGGCTGACGTTGCGTTTGTGCGTTTGTGCGTTTGTGCGTTTGTGCGTTTGTTTGTTTTCCCGCGGCGCGCAGTAGGCTAGCTCTCCGTTAGACGGGGGGGTTCGGGCCCTAATGTAGCGGCGAAAAGACATTTCGGGGTCCCTCAGGGGGTCAGGAGGGGGTGCAGACAGGGGGCCCCCAGAAACGACATCTTCCCCCCAGGGCCCGGCAGGACCACTGCAGGACGGGGTGATACGTGATTTATGATTATACGAATTATGACGGTGTCTCTTTTTTTTTTTCTCGGCTGTGGCTAAGCAACTGCAGATCACCGCGGTAACTCACCGTGGCAACGCCGTGACAAACCTGCCCGGAGCAGAACATCAGAGTCTTTACCCCCAGGGACATGCCCGCCGAAGGCTGATGTCCCTTGCTCTCTCGCATCAGAGCCAGTATTCATAAAGCATCTGACAGAAGTAGTACTGATCTAGGATCAGTTTTTTCCTTTTAGCTCATAAAAGGCTGAGATACAGGTGGGGGGTAAACCGGATCCTAGATCAGCAGTCCGACTCAAAGAGGCTTTATGAATGCAGTGCCTGGTTTTTGGAAGGTTTTCGTGTTGTGTGTGCGTGTGCGTGTGTGTGTGCCTGTGTGTTAGTGTGTTTGTGTGTGTGAGAGAGAGAGATAGAGACAGACAAAGAGAGAGAGAGACAGAGCGAGATAGAGACAGACAGAGAGAGAGTACATGCGCATTGGGCCTATATATTCGCCTGCACTGAAACCTTTTATAGGCTCTTGGCTTGTTTGCTAATGGCTTTTTTTATTGTTGTTCTTGATGAATTGTACAATTAAGGATTTCTCAATGCAGACAGCACAGAGATGGCCCTGGTTTAAATGAATCTTTTAATTTTACATCATCAAGAATGTCAGGGAGTTCTTAACTGCAGGGGAATGTGTCAAAGGAGGCCTTGCATAACATGCACCTTATGAAACATAACTCACGCATTTTAATGATTACTGTGCAGGAAAAATTAGACACAAATGTATTCCTAGCTCACGGAAAACCAAGCAACATGTAGACACTTAGTACAGATGACACTACACTCAGTTTTTAAACATTCTGAATTGCCCCTATAGCAGAGGTGGAAAGTGCAGGGGTCAGAAAGTAAAAGTCCTGCCGTGAGTTTCTTCCACCCATGAACTCAGCCAGCTGATTTCACTATATAGTTCTAGCTCCTGGCTGAAGAATTGTGCTAAATAGCAAATCCAGGGTGACTGGAAGAAAACACTGGGGAGGACATTTACTTTCTGAACTTGGATTTCCCACCTCTGGTCCCATGTGAGTGCACGATGACTCTTTGAATGACACCAAGTTTACTTTTCTGAACGTTATCTGTTCCTTTCCCATCTGGGGGGGTATTTCATAAAGCAGGATAATATATGTTCCGGATTTGGGAAGCTTCCCGGTTTCGCTCAGTGCAGTTATACTCAGTAGACCTGCTTTGTGAAACAGGGTCCTGCCCTCTAAACGCTGAATTAAATAAGATGTATTCATGGGATTGGAGAGAGCCAAGAACAATCTAGCTAAAAAGTGAGTGAGAAACATCGCCGGCACTTCCACAGCATCGTGAGTTTGGTGCTCGGTTAACGCACTGCAACAAAAAAGACAGAAAAATAGAAAAAAAAAATTTAACACAAAGGTTGTTATGGTTACTTTGAATATGACCTTTCAAGAACCTACCATTTTAATTAAATGTAAACTGCAACTCAATTACCAGGATGTGTGTGTGTGTGTGTGCTTGTGTATGTGTGCTTGTGTGTGTGTGTGTGTGTATGTGTGTTTCTAATTCTCCCCTGATCAACATTTTAGTATATGTTTCATGAAGCCAAGGAAAATATATCACAGTTTCAAACAGAGCCTTTTTTTTTTTTTTTTTTTTTTAATTATCACGTCCCTGTTTGAGAAAGGTGAAAGTGTCTTTTGGTTGAAGCACAGAGAAAAATTTCCAGCCAAGAAATGGTTCCTGCTCCCCATAATTAAATGCAATCGCAGACTTGGCTGAGCAAATGTTTTATTGACCTTGAAATATGTATGCTAATCAACCTGGAATGACTATAAAAACTCACATACATATTAATGCATTTTTTATTTATTAATTTATTTTTCATTTAGCTCTCCTTGATTAATGTCCATTCAATGGATGCTCCTGCTCTGAAATAGGCCATAGGCAATGGTTTGCTCATTTATGCTGCATGTAAACCACCGACTTAAGGTATATATATGACATTGAAAGATCAAAGCAGCAGGCTCAGTAATGCGCACGTGGAATTGATGCAGTTTAATGTGCGTTTGTGCGGGTGTCTTGGCTTTGAAAGCCACGCAGCGTTCTGATGCTTTGGGTTTTGCGCTGTGAGGTGTCGTGGTGTGGTGTTAACCCTCGCAGTGCTGGTTTTAATGGGGCTACAGTAAGCGTGCGCTTGCGCCAAAATCTCTACGGAAATTACTCACAGGATGCACAGGGGCTGCTCACAGATTACACTAATTTTACTCACAGACTGCATCAAAGTAACACGGAAGTTACACACAGGTTGCAGGGAGATTCCAGGCCAGTTACAGTATTTACACACAGAGGTTGCACAGAGGTTGCACACAGGCTACAGTACACAGGCTGTACACAGGTAACATCGACATTACATCAGGTCGCATTAACGTTACACACAGGTTACACAGGGAGGTTGTCATAAATGTGTCCCTGTGGTTTGTAGTTTTCCATGTCAGACCTCCGGCTGATTGGACTGGTCTTGTGTTTGGTTTTACCCAACCGGAGTGGAGGGGCGGGGGGGGGGATGGGGGGGGGGGGTTGGGAGGTTGTGGCTCTTGCTCCTCCTCCTCCTGCCCCCCCAGCTCGGCACGGCGTGTTCCTACAACAGTTTATTTACGCATTCAGCGTGGGGAACATGGCGATTTGAGTCCTTCTGCCCCGCGAGACCGAAATCATGAATTACACAAAGCATTACGTTCGCTGCTCCGACCGCCTTAATTAAGAAGTCACAGTGCGGCTTCACGGGCGAGCGGGAAAATATATTAATAAATAAATAAACGTATGAATTAATACCGCACTGTGCCATCATGCAGAACCTCTGATGTGGAATGGAGGGGAGGGAGAGGGGGGGGGGGGGGGGGGGGGGGGTGAAAGTGGAAGTTCTTCACATCAGTTTGTTTGAAATGAGAGGAAGTCCTATTTAATTGGATTTTGATGGTTCCTTGTTGTCATGGCAGCCAGATCTCTCTCTTTGTACAAAGTAATTTTTTTGACAGGGAAAATATTGGGCAGAGGAAATGGGCCCCCTTACAAGAGCGATCAGTGGCTGGGAGATATTTATGGAGGCGGATGAATCTGCTCAAGTCCCCATTCGTCACCGGGCCGGGTGAAAGGGAGGGGGCGGGGCTACGGCCAATCTATCTGCTTTTGCTGCATTTTGATCAGAGTCTTTTGTTTTATTATTTCAAAACAATTTCTTCTCGATTTTTTTTTTTTTTTTTTTTGTTCCCAATTGGAAATCACAAACTGTGCCTCTTCAACAGGCTCGAGGAAGGATGTGTTCAATCTATCTGCACTTGTGCACTTTGACCCGAGTTTAACTTTTTTTCTTCGTTTTTTACGTTTTTTTTTCCCTCAGAAATTGTGCCTCTTGGGCTAAGAGAGGATATATTTGGAAAATGGGGGGGAAGAGTTATCTTCAATCAATCTTCCATGGTACTTTTTGACCTTAGCCAAGTGATTTTTTTTTTTTTTTTTTTTAAAGGTTTTCCCCAGTTTTTTTTTTTTTTTTCTTTCACAGTTTGGACTGAGAAATTGCGCCTCTCTGAGTTAGTGCCAAGGGAGGAAGACACAGTCGGGGGATGGAAGGGTACATTTCATCCATCTCCAATGGCACACATTTTGACCTTTGACCTTTTGGTAACATTCTCTTTTTCTCCCCTTATGCTGGGGGTCTGAACGCTGCCTGTGGATTGGCTCCTGTGTCTCTCGGAAGCCCAGGCAGGCTGAGCAGGAGCCCAGGTGCGTGTAACAGGGTTGGTTTCGCTGCGTGTTTTGCACCACGGGTTCTCAGCACAGCGATTGCGCCACTGGGCTAAAGACCAAGGTGCTCAGCCGGGAAAACCAAGCCAACTTCTTACGGCTTCTGCAGTGGTGGCTCGCACTTGCATTCCACTCTCCTGGGTCTAGTGTTACTGTGGGAGAGAGCCAGCGCTGCTAAGGGGAGGGGCTTATCGGTTGTCCTTAGAACCATCCGTTCAGTTTTGTCCCCTGTAGGGGACCAGAGTCTCTTGGCTTAATCTCAAGAACCATGCAGGTATATTCTACAGCCCCGAAACCTAGAAGGTTATGTTAAATAAAAAATTAAATATTTGATACTTTGAAGAAATTTAACTGAAAGGGATTTTTTGTGACATGAGACACTTTTGCTGCCAGCTCACAGGAGGCGAACTGACCTTGAGCTGGGAGTCCGAGCCAAATTTCACAGTTTCCCATTTCCCAATTTTCCCAAAAGGTCTGGGCCAATTCCATTTGAAGGAAATTAATTTAAAAATCAATTATTTAATTTAAGAATCCCCATAGAATATTTAGGCCATTTTTCAATTGACGAATTGTATTTCAGTTAATTTCCTCTATTGACAGAATTTAAATGGAACTGACCCCAAAGCCTAGATTTTATGGCCACTTTTGCTATCTGCAGCCCCTCCAGCCTTGCAGCAATCCTTGCATGGGCCCATTCTGTCATCATTTTGCTTCCCCAAAGTGGGACTCTCTTCAACCTCTTACTGAAATTTAACCAGAAAGAGCATTGAGAGGCTCGTTTGAATATTTTTCTCACTCTTATATCCTTAAATAAACATGTGGGGGTAAATCCCATATCTGTGAGACTTCAAGGAACATAAAACAAACATCATTTGATTATTATTTTCATACAGAACATGAAACTTGTCACGTGCACACACATACAGGAGGCGGAGGGCCCGCTCCTGCATTTGAGATTCTGTCCTTTCAGAACCCAAGCCTGCTCCAGTACCTGGCAGAACGTCAGTACCGCAGATAGTGTGATAGTGATAGCATCAGCACCACAAAAAGCGTCAGACCCACAAACAGGTCAGAACCACGCACAGCGTCAGCACCAGTTACAAGCAGCTAGGGCTCTATCTCCATCTACTTATTTTTCTTCTCCTTTACTTAAAAAAAAAACCAGGTGAGCCCTGGAGCCTGCATGATTTCGGACTGAGGGAGGAAGTCGGAGAGCCCGGAGGAAATCCACGCGTGCACGGGCAGCACACGCAAACTCCACACAAAGAGCATCCGGCCAGCCAGGATTCAAACTCGCAACCTCCTTCTTGCAAGACAACCACTGTGCCACCGTGCCACCCTACCTGGTGCCTAAATCAGTTGGCTACATAAAGGTATGAGTTAGAGTGAATAATAGGTGGTGAGGCAACCATCCTCCACCATTTGTCTTTTCCATTCAGGACAAGAGTTCACTGGCCCCCTCAGCCCAGTGCGTAACCACCCACAGAGCAGCAAGGCCCAGAATTAAGACTCGTCCCTGCTTCCGTTTTCAAAAAATTACAGATAATTCAGGGCTGTGATTTAAGTCCTGATTATCCCTTAGGCAGACAACGATGTGATTCTCTCTCCATTTTACACCCAGAAGCGGGACATAAAAGCTTTCAGACAAAGCCGTTCTTTAAGAACCCACTGTTATTCACCGCAGACAATGGCCTACTCGGTACAGAAGCACTCCTGCCTGAAAACAGTCCGCAAATACACATTAACAAACGCATAACTACGGCCACCGCACACCGGTTCTCTCAAGTCATCCTTCGGCACGCGTGCTGTAGGCAAACAGACACCGTGAATCCTCCATAACAACATGAGCAGCCTTGGCTTTAAGTTTCTTACATCGCAAGCAAGCTCCAGCATCTGCTACAAACTCACAAACTGCCGTTGGAGAACGCAAAGCTTCTCATTCATAGGTAAACTTCATTCATAACACTACAGACTGGATGATCTGTTTAAATGAAAGGCAAAGATAACTGAAAAAAGTTTTTTTATTTATTTTTATTTTTTTTTACAACGCAAGCCTATTGAATACTGAAATATCAGAAGATATTGCTATTCATCTACTGCAATGCACAGCTAAAGCAAACAAGATAATCCACCGCTATACTGATTCAACAATGTCTCTCATTTGAACTTTATATCAAAATATCTATTAGGTGTCACTGTGGTAGTCTGTGCTCGCGCGAAGCTGGGGCCGTACATTAGCTGTGTTTGCATGGGAAATTGATTGACCGCTTGCCTGTTACCGCGGTGATGTATACTCCTTATTATTGGAGACCAGCTTTTATTTTCTTGTTTATGTTTTCGCTCTCGGCCATTAAATGAGACCAGCTCGTAAAAAAGATTAGGCATCTATTAGCAGTTTTATGGTAGACGGACTTTATTGTCCTAAGAGATGGTGGTATTTGTTTCCACAGCCTGGTACAGGAAACATGAAACACAGAACGCAGAACAATGAAACACAGAGCACAGGGCACAGAACATAACATAGAAACACAGAACACCAAACACAGAACACAATTTTAAACATAGAACACAGAACAAAAACACTGATCAGAGAACACAGCACACCACCCACAAAGAACAAAGTGGAGCTTAACCCCCTAAGGAGTAGGATTTTTGGAATGTTTGTTTCAAAATTCTAACTTAGTGTTCTAGAACCCTTTTGGTTTCAATTACCGGTAGTGATTGTTACATCAGCATTAGAATGTTCAGTTCATAACAGTTTAGAACACTGTAATCACATATTTGTGATCTTACACCTGAATGGGTTAGAACAGCAAGTATTATGGATTGTATGGAGATGCTTGTTCAGTTCCACACTGAAAAGCTTTTTGTAATGACGCTGATAGGTCTCTCTTTCAAACACGGGAGGGGGTACCCAGCAATGACTTGAGATTGACAGACTTTTGATGATGAAGACAAATTCTTCGATGTGATGTGGTAATAAAAAAAGAAAAGAAAGAGAGAAAAAAGTTCCAGAAGATACAGATATCGACCTCCAGCCTCCAGACAATCTGAAAGGGCTGAACGCGGAGGCAATGAACTTTTACAATGACAGCTCGAGTCTGCCACGCTCATCACTGTCTCAGTAACAAGTCAAATGATTCTGTAATACAAAATAATTTCCTCCTGGACAATGATCGGAATTGAAAGGCCAACACTGCATCGGGGATTACAGACACACAATCATGACTTTGGCCGGCCGGCCGGCCCTATCCACACTACTGCTGGTGCCATGAAACCTCGATGACATCCCTTAAGTCCTCTAACTGAGCATTCTGCCAATAAATCCGGTCTTTTGCCAGAAATATGAGCAGAGCGGAGCCCGTTGCAAGATTAGCTGTCGATCCTTGGCGGTGTAAAATTGAGCAATTCACGGCGCATCAGTGTATACACAGCGGGGGTATTGACACGAGAGTGCGCGGTACACGCGCTGGCATGCTAACGCTGGCGTTACCCGTGCTCACGGGGAGAGAAACCGTGACAAAGTAATGCAGCTGCCTGTCTCTGATAACCTGCCGCTATTAGCACGATGTAGCACTATTTAGCACAATGTAGCACGAGGTTCAGGCAGGTTGAGGTATGTTCCCCAAGCTTACGAGGAGAGAAACTGTGACAGAGTAGTGCAGCTGCCTGCCTCTGATAACCTGCCGCAATTAGCACAATGTAGCACGATTTAGCATGATGTAGCACGATTTAGCATAACGTAGTATGATGTAATGCAAGGCTTTGGCAGGTTGGAGAGCAGTCTCGCAGTCCCGTCTTCAACCAGTGCAATATCACACGATGACTGAACATGTTAAACACATGATAACTTGATGGATATACCAGGGAACCAGTAGCTTGCATTGAGCTAAAGAGACATCTCACAGACCAGCAGAGCGGAGCATGGCTGTTCTTATTCAGATTTATTTGTCTCATGTTTTTTTACATGCGAAACAAAGTGATGGCACAGTCATATCTTCAAGCAGAGCAGGGTCCAGCTCAGACCCTGTGCATTCTCGTTTTGTTCCAACCAGTGTCCTAATTAGTTAAAGTTCAGGTGTTAATTCAACTTAACAGAGTGCATATCAGTCCAGTAGGGACCATATGTACTCTGTTAGAGCAGAGTTAAAACTGAACATTTTACCGTGATTGGTGTTATTGAAAGAATGTGTTTCAGTTCCATAAATTTGTGCTGAAACGGATAATAACACAATGCAGATTTGGCTCATTCCCATTTGCTTTGTCACTGAACTCCTCATTTCCCCACAAAAGGTTTAGCTTCAATGACCAGTTGTTGTCCACACTTTTTAAATAGGCTACACTTAGCGGACACCAAAAGGCACTATTTTCCACAGTAGAGAAAATATTCATTGCTCTGTCAAAAAACAGATGGGACTGGTTTAGTCAGTATATTAATAATTATATTCATTCTTTGTAGCGTGAATTGCTGTTTTTGACAATGTGGCATTAAGAGGGTAAACCCTTCCTTAGACATTAAAATGTCTAATTAAAAACAATTAGCAGTTCTTTATGCTTCAGGAAGTGTGATTCAGGGTGGAATGAAAACCAGCAAATACGGGGTCTCTCCAGGAGACTAAACTGGAAATTTCTGATGGGGAGGCACTATTGGTCAGCACTGTGCTAGAACTAGCTGCCCAAAATTTGAAGGAACCGTGCTGGTAGATCTTTCGATCGTTTCACAGTTCAGGTAGGATGCAAAAAAATTATTAAAAATGAAGGAAGCAGGCAACAGAAGTCAGCCTTCACAACAGCAGCTGCCACAAAAAATAGAATATTATGCCCGTGATCATTGTTACGCTTTTATGGTGTGTGTTTGTAGATGACAGGGTGGGGATTTTATATATTTAAAAATACATTTTTAAAAATAAGAAGGGTTTTTTAACGCCTAGGTTTTCGAAGACGCGCGGCGATTCACGCGGTGACTTTGAGCAGTCTGTGGCAGAAATCTGGAGCATCCATATTTAGCACGAGGACTTTTGGGGTTAATCACCCTCCGTGAAACACAGAGAGAGCGATGTCTGGTAGGACAAAAGAGCAAAAGTACGTTCCGTATCAAATTGATTTGCGCTTCAAATAGCCAGCAGAAGAGTGAAATTACTTTGTGATATCGGGCCCGGCGCGTGACTAATGACACGGTTTGGGCCGCGGCTAAAAATAGCTTTGAAAAACAGCTGCGATATTATTACCGCACATTCGGCCTAACAAACATATCTCTAACAATCCATCTCTAGTCAGTTAATTTCGAATGTCTTTGCCCATTCTGGTGTACAATAAAGCATTTCCAATCGCAATAAAAATGCCTTCCATCTATTACGCGCCTTAATGCATGAACCGATGTCTAATTTCTCTGCGAGACGCTGGTAAATCACCAGTAATACTGTATCCCGTATCACCGACGGCTTGCAAAAGGACTTGAAGCTTTTCGTAAGTAGGGGGGGCTTAATTTGAAAGATGCTTAATTAAACGGGCCTCGCTGAAGTGCAGAACAGTGGTGGGTGTAGTAGGGCTTAGCTGCTTTGTCCTAAATGCGTCTTTTTTCTGCTTGTTGTCAGTTGCCGTTGTTTGTGTAGAAGATGCTGACAGGATGTCGCTACATCACCATGCATGACCATATTTAGACACTTACATCAGCATGTTGTCCAGATGTGCTGCATTACCATATATAACTAACTGCATTCAAATGTTCTCTCTTACAGTGATTAAAAAAAAAAAAAACTATCAGTTGATTTCCTGCTGTGTGCTTGTGTTGTTCTGTGTAGGCATTACTGGTAGATTGCAGCCATTCCCAGTATAATACAAATATGGGATTGGCCTTCATTGTCCATTACTGTGTAAATATGCATTATCCTCATCAGGATGATGTACAGTCAATACAAATAGCGAGTACAGAGTCAAAACATAATTAAATAAATTGTGTCACTGTCCCAATGTTTTTGCATTTAACTGCATATTTATGTACATAACATTTTATTTGCTTTTTTTTGCTTATAGAATGGCCTTAGCCAGAAGAAATTTTATTTCTTCATTTTTGTATTTACAATACTTGCATTTCCCTTGACCAGGAAGTCATCCAGGCGCCATCACACCGTAAACAACAGCAGTGCCTCACCTTGGATTTGAACCTGCAGCTCCAAGCCGAAGTTCCTTGGTCACAGTTCTTACACCTCCACCTTGTACTACTGCATGCAGGTTTCCCTCTCTGGGTACAAGCTTTTGACATTGTAATAACGGGAATGCATTCAAAAAGGTTTCACCACAGGGTTGTGACATACCGGGGCGGGGGTGTTGGGGGGGGGGGGGGGGGGGGTCCGATGGAGTAATAATCATTAACCCGCGCCAGATGCGCCTGACGAGGCCGGCTAATTATGTGATTCGGTTTCGTGTGGATTAATCAACCAATTAACCAACATATTGACCCTTTGTTAATGGAATTTCTTGGGGACAGGTAAAGTTTTATCACCCAGTGAAAATGTGACAATTAACGAGGTGATTGGTTCATTCGTTTCTGTGTCGGCGCCGTGCCCAAGCCTGGTGTGCACGCAAACTCCGTTTGCCCTTACAAAATGCCCCGTGGAAACATGCCCCAACCCCCCACCCACCCCCTGCACTTGTCTGGCATGAAAGTGATTGGCCGACATGTCCCACGTGCTTCACTCCACGCCCAGACGCAGAACGGTGTCACTGATGCACACGGTCGTCTTCCATCTTTCCCAGACTCTAAAGACGCACACTCTCTCCCTGGTACACTCTATACTTACTTCATTTTAAATTAGCACGGTGTGATAACTGTGACTGACTGTTTAAAGGTTTTTTTTTTTTTTTTTTAGTTTAGACGAGGCGAAAAGATTCGGTGTTTTCGGGACGCGGCTTTCATTAGCGAAACGGCCTCGTGGCTAGCCCTGCGGCGTCACCACAGGTGCGCGAGCTCGTTAGGGAAGCGGTGGCAATCAGCGTCTTTATTGTCAGGTGGGCGATTAAGGAGCACTTAACTCACGGAAGCAAAGCCGAAAACTAATATCCTCTCCACTGACGGGGACGATTGCGCCCAGACGCTCGCACGTTCTTCTGAATGTAGTTCATGAATTATTTGGTTGGGAAGTAAGAGCACAAGAATAGCCTTGTTTTTCAGGGGGCTGAAATAAGAGCAGAATCTGTTTCTATTTAAAAATATATTTTACTTTTGAATTTGTCTCTTATTTCTTTATTTATTTTTTTTGGGTAATTTGTTACACAGTACTGACGGACTGGTTCTGAGTTTGTGATTTGAATCACAGCATTGCCAGACTGGTTATGAGTTTGTGATCTGAATCACAGTTACTGGACTGGTCCTGATTTTGTGATTTGAATCACAGTTATTGGACTACTCTTTACTGTGTGATTTGAATCACTTTGCTATTGGGCTGACTTCTGAGCATGTTATCTGAATCACAGTACTGCTGTACTGGTTCTGAGTTTCTGATCTGAATCACAGTTACTGGACTGGCTATTGAGTGTCTGATTTAAATCATGCTAGTTTTGGGCTGGCTCTCGAGAGTGTGATTTGAATCGAATTGACGTTGGACTGGCTCTTGACTCTGTGATTTCAATCGCACTGGCATTGGCCTGGCTCTGATTGTGTGATCTTTCTTTGCAGAATCTCATCAAAGAAAGGTGTTCTCATCAAAGAAAGGTGAGCTCCTTTCTATCTGAAGCATGTGTCCCTTCATTTTTATTGGATCAATTCTCAGTTTCACACATTTGCATAATTTATTGTTAAGACATCCTTGGGGGAGCAAATCACAAGGTGATCACTTTTTCAGTTTTTTTTTTTTTTCCAGGAACATCTGAATGTAAAATGTGTTTTTATTATTATTAATAATATCATTAAGCCACATTGATCTCTGAGCGGAGATTGCCCAGGGGACAGGTGTTGTTTGGTTGATATTTATGTGCTTCTCTGCAGAGACACTCTTAAGCTGATTGTCATGAGCTTCTGAACAGTGAGGCAAACAGGAGTGGAAAACTGCTGGTCCCAAAATAAGCCTCCCAAAAGAATGAATCATTCTCACTGGAGAGAGAGAGGGAGAGGGAGAGAGAGAAAAAAAATTGTTATGAGGAAGTGTTACACATTTTAATCAGAATTCTCCCATGGCTGTGAATACAGTTCAGAGCCGTTTTAAAAGCTCAGCCGCTCTTGATGTTCACTGCGTTCTGAAGGAATGTCGGCGCACGGGGTTCATTCTCAGCGAGTCGCGGATCAGCCGCCCGACTTCAGCAGGTCGGGGCAAAGGGTGAGCGGCGCAAAACGCTGCCGGCTTTTCCCAGAGTGCAGCGGCAAACGCGCCCCCCGCAAACAGACCCCCATGCCCCCGCAACCCCTGCCAATGCACCCCCGTAAACGTACCCCCACCACCACAAAAACGCACCATTCAGCAGTGTTAAGGGGGGGGGAGTGAGGGTTCAAATGCCAAAACAGAACATTGCTGTTGCGCCCTCTGGGAAAGTCCCTTTGTCATTGAACAACACACACACGCACGCACGCACATATACGGCATATGCACACACACACACACGCACGCACATATATGGCATATGCACACACAGACACATATACACACACAAAAATGGGTTTGAGGAAATGTTAAATAATTGAAGCTTGCAGTGTGTGAGTGTCTGCAAAGACGGGAGATAAAATAACAAACATAGAGCACGGCTTTAAAAATGGAGGGAGTTGGCATGACAACTGGGGACTTCAGATGACTTATCAGGCCTCTGGTCAGACTCAGGGGGGTGGGGGGGGGGGGGCAGCATATAAAGCTTAAGAGACATCTCGGGGAAGGATTAGGGGAACGGTGGGAAGACCAGAGAGAATAGAAAGAACCGCTGCTACGTCTCATGTGTAGACCCCCCCCCCCCTGCCCCCCCCCACCTCGAGGATCACCGCGGGGCCATCAATCTTTAATGCCCCCATCCCACCTTCCGTCTCCCACCATCACCGACAGGTGCGGCCCCCCCCCCCCCGAAAACCAAAGAGCAAGAAAGACGGAGGGATCACACAGGAAGAGGGGGAGGAGGGAGGAGAGAGAGGGGGGAGGAGGAGGAGGAGGAAGGGAGTAGCAGAGAAAAGAAAATGAGAAAAATTTCTGAAAGATTGAGGAGATGACGGGGTTTTCAGTGCACCAGCCAGTCCACATGATTGGCCAGTACAGCCCCCCCCCCCCCCCCCCACGCAAAACTTCTCATTGTCCAAGCACTTCTGCAACTCAGATATTCAGTTTTCTCCCATCCTTCCTCTTCCTCACGCTCCTTGTTAGATGAAGCAGCGCTGCTCAAACTAGGAGAAGTAACGATGGGGTCGGCAGCATTTATACTCTTCTTTTCAATTTGCCACAGCAGTGCATCTCTCTTTTGCTCTTTCTCTCTCTCCCTCCCTCCCCCTTTCTCTCTCTCTCGCTCCCTCCCTCCCCCTTTCTCTCTCTCTCTCTCTCTCTCTCTCTCTCCCTCCCTCCCTCCCTCCTCTTTTGCTCTCGCCCTCTCCTTTCAAATTCAAAACTGCTTTATTTGCATGATGGAACTTGTGTTGCTATAGCATTAAAATAGAGATGACATCTGCCCCACCCCCCCATCTCTTCTTCGCTATCCCTCTATCGTTACCCCTCTCGCTTATTCTCCCACTCATCCTCCACATCCATCAGGCAGGCGCCACATGTGCTTGCATTCTTAGACACGGAGTGCCCCCTGCTGGTGAAGACGGGATCAGCGGGCATTTGTTTCTGGGCCGGCCAACCTCCTGTGTGATAAATCGCCCATGAAATCAGATTGGCACCGGGCCCGCCACGACAGCCCCTGCCCCTTTCCGCTTTTCCTGGGGGGGTCACCACACAAGGGAGGGGGTGGGAGAGGAGAAGGCGGGGGTAGGGGGAGCGCAAGCGATCTTGATTCGGAGCCAGCGAATGGCACTGCCCCCACCCTCCCCACAACACACTCGCACACACACACGCACACACACACACACAAAATGTCTGTTAAACGGGGTTTTACTTCAGCCAATCGGGTGGCTGGGCCTGAGGAATTTAAATACGGAGAGACGCGTTCCGTGACCTAGCGCCGACGGGAAGGAACGGATCCCGACCCCCTGTTTTCGCGGCGTGAAATTCGGGGTCACAGCTTTTCGCTGTTCTGTGGCTTTGTCCCGCCCGTGGACGACGGGTTTAGCCAACCAGACGCCGGTTAATTTACTCCTGCTGCTGGTTCACAGGGGGAAATAAAACCGTTCTGCCTTCTCGCAGATAGATCCGCGCCCCGTTTTAAAGCCAGTAAGGGCTTCTCTGCGGGATAAGCTGGGTTTTTTTTTGGGAGGGGAATTTTCAACCAGCCATACACAGCATTGACCAGTGATGGCTGCCACAGTCTGTCCTCTTATTCTATACTGCAACACAACGCTCTCTTTTACTCTGAGCTCTGAGCTCTATGCAGATATCTGACTGGCTTCCTCGATGCTCCGTTGAGCACACACAAGCTGCGTGAGCAAAGGAGGTCCTCAGAACCAGAGAGGAAGACTGCGCGTTCGACGGAAGAAGAAGAAGCGTGCGCTCACACGCGATGGAAATGTCACGGAAGGCGAAGGACGAAGAGCGTGCGGCCGTTTGTGAGCTGCGATACCGGTCAGCGGATCTGCGAAAGCCCCCAGGGACAGAAAAGAAAAACCCGGAAGGACCTCTAAGGAGACGGCCATCTTGCTATGATTAGCCTCTAAAGACCCTGTGCACTCATTTTACTGCTTTTATTCTTCCCTAAGCCACAAGATAAAGATGTGTACAGGTTTTTTTTTTCAAACTCTTCAAACAGGTTCCTGCCTCTTGCCCAGTGCTCGTGGGATTGGCTCCAGCACCCCCCCCCCCCCCCCACCCCCCATGACCCTGTCCAGGATAATTGGGTATGGGTAATGGATGGATGGATGGATGTTCAAACAGGGCAATAAGTCAATTTCCCTTTGTCATTCATAAACACGAGAGCCGGAGGTCTCACACAGTTATTTTCATTCCGTATTTTTGTTAATGTTCTCTTCTGATTGGCCGACCACTCAACCAGCGCACTGCTGATTGGTTAAACTGTAAGTCACCGTGTAACTTTAGTCAGTTACATTTGACTCCAGGCAACCAATAGCAAAGCCTGTCACAGGTAGAGAGAATCTTGGGTCAGGAATGAGTTACACTAAGCTACTCTGTCAGAGAATAACACGAATTCAATAACTCCAAAGTCAGGTCTTTTTCATTCCAATTCGGTCAATTTAGGAAAAATAAAATGGAAAATTAGTTCACTGATTGAAAAATCCCCTTAGAACATTATGGGAATTTTTTTTTTCAGCTAATGAATTTCATTTAAATTACCTTCCTGATCTGAATTTCTGAATTGACTGGTGGAAGTTTCCTGGAACTGACTCTAAGTCTGCATAAAACACTAAAAACGTATTTATTCTATTTTCTTTTGATTTAACGGCAATAAGGAGTGCAGTGTGATCCTTCCTTTTTTCCTGCAGGTGGGTGGGGTTTTACTTGGCCTCAGGTAAATTCAGGTAAACTTTTCCCTAATACAGGGAGCAGTGAGATGGGGGACACATGCTGAGAAATCGCCAGATGTTTCAAATTTCACAGAAAATAATTATCTCCTTCTTCTTAGGAGTGGATTGGTACATATTTCAAAGCAGTTGTCTTCTGTAATCTTATGAGAAATAGCTGGCTCAGTCTAAAGCAGATGCCCATTTGGTTAAAAAAAAATATAGTAATACAATTGCTGTTTTGCGCATAAAAATCAGAGCCACATTCAATGTGTGTGCATGTATGTGCATATGCCTGTGTGTGTGTGTGAGAGAGAGAGAGTGAGAGTGAAATAGAGGGATCCTATGAAATCATGGTTCAGTGCTTGCATGTGCATGTGTGAAAATGAAATTACAAAACACAGGTGTGTCTATTAGATGCTATCATCAGAACAGTCTCTGTTTTTCTACAAAAGATATATATTGGCAACAATGCTGGAACATTTGGATCTCCTCATATGGGGGAAAATATATCATTGTTGCCTGAAGGGCTCCAGTGCCCAGGTTTATCAGAGACTGGCTGGTGTGGGTGAAAGCTGTGGTTTTGGCCGAACACTAAAATGTGAATTGATTCAGTTAATTAACTTAAAAAAAGGTCTTTCATTGAGACGTTGGGTAGTTCAATCGGTTTTTTTTCTGGGCAAAAACAAAAAACCTGCACCTACGTTGGTCATTTTTGGATTGGACTGGATGCCCCTGAAATCTATAAGAAATTTGCACCAACAAGCTCTTGGGTTTGGGGCCTGGAGGGTATAACTGCTCATGTTCCTTTGACTGCTCACCACTGATTACTGCACTTAGTGTCTGCAGTGCCACCTACAGGCGAAGGACTGAATCGCAGGTTAAATGTGTTGTGTTTACACACAGAGTGTTATGGGCCTAATGATATATTACTGTTATGCATTTAATCTGCGCCTGCTTCCCGACTCCCTGCCAGGTAAGTCAAAGTGAACTTTCCCTTCACCTCTGAAAGTTCTTCAAAAAAGCTCAAAGCACCAAAGGCTGAAAATAAATTGGCTTCATTTGCCATTGATTTCTGCAGCCATGACAAACGCAGGAAAGTTGTTTTTTTCCCCCCCCATTGGAATCGATGATGGTTATTGGCATTTAAATGAAGATGCTTCTGCCTGATGTCTCCAGAGATGGCCCACGGTATCCTGGTGGATGGATTTGTCTCCGTGTGTGTGCGTGTGTGTGTGCGTGTGTGTGTGTGTGTGTGAGTGTGCGTTTGTGTGAGTGTGCGTGTGTCTGTGTGAGTGTGCGTTAATGTGTGCGTGTGTGTTAGTACATGCGTGTGTGTGTGCATTTGTATATGTGTGTGTGTGTTTGCATGGGTGTGTGTGTGAGTGTGCATTTGTGTGCGAGTGTGTGCGTGTGTCTGTGTGAGTGTGTGCGTGTGTGTTAGTACATGCGTGTGTGTGTGCATTTGTATGTGTGTGTGTGTGTTTGCATGGGTGTATGTGTGTGTGTGTGTGTGTTTGCATGGGTGTGTGTGTGTGTGTTTGTGGATTTGCATGTACGTTGTCCTCTAGTCTCAGCTCTGTAAGTCTTGATGTGCCCGCGTGTAAAGCCAGCACCGTAGCTGAACTCCTCAGCCGGCCTGTTTTTAACAGCTGTGAGGGGATTTAAAAGGCCATCTCATTGGTGGAATTTAAAAGGGCGTCTCATTGGTCCACACAGCCTGTAAGAACCAGAACCGGCCGGAAGGAGTAATCTGCATGTCTCTTCACCGTCCGAGACGTGACACAAACCGCTGAAGCATTGTGGGTCGACCGGCTAAAAAAAACGAATGTGGCCAGACTGGATCTTTCTGTCGAAGGAAGCGTGTCATTAAAATGATCCGGGCTTTTGGGATTTTGCTAGTTGATTGAGCCGCGCTGGTAGAAAATCTGTGTCTTACGGAAAAATGATTCAGAGCGACGCTGCTTCCCTCCCTGTTTACTGGAGCGCTGGGTCTAACGTAAGCTGACTCCAAATTCCCACCATTTTAAAAGCTATTTGACATTGACATTTGCAGTCAAAACGATGTTGACCGCAGAATTATATTTATATTCTCTCCCTCTCTTTCCCTGCCTCCTCTATTTCCTTCCCTCCCACCCTCCCTTTCTCTGCTCTCTTTCTCTCTTTTTTCTCAATCCCTCGCTTTTTTCTGTCCTTCCTCTCACTCTCATTTCTCCCCCTCCCCCACTCTTAATCCCTTTCTGTCCCCCACTGTCCCCTCTATCCTTCTCTCCCCTTCCCTTTCTCACTGTCTCCCCCCCTTCTCTCTGTCCTTCATCCCTCTCTGTCTTCCCTTGCCTCCTCCCTCCCCCTCTCTCTCTCTCCTCTCTCTTTCCTCCCTCCCCCATCTCCCCCCCCCCCCTTCTAAAGTTAAAGGCATTTGAGTGACTGTCCCGGGAGATAAGGCTGCAGATCCAGGTCAGATGTTCCCAACTCGATCTGACACGTTTCAGTCTGGCCGTAAACACCTGTGCTGCACGGGACACCTGAGCTCCAGCCGGGACCTGAAGGACAGACCAGCGCTGGCTTCTCATTGGCTCTCAGCAGGCCGGTCTGGCTCTTCAGGGGGCTCTGATTGGACGAGATCTACCCTTTGCCGTTGTCCTGTGAGATGTATGAGTGAGGAAACTGACGTAAAAAAGGTGTACAGCAGCACAAAGCTGATTTAAGAAGTCGATTGTGCAACTCAGGCGGGTGATTCTGTTAGACTGTGCTGCAGGCTTACAGAGCGTTAACAAGGACAGTAACGCAAACGCATGCTTCGGCATAGGAACAGCACACGCCCAGTACTGCCCTATTTGACTGTTCGGTAGTTCTTCCTGGCTGATTTGGCAGTTTTAGTCATTTGCAGACAGCCCTCGTTTGCTCTAAAATATAGCCTCTGGGCCGGGATGGGCAATTATACACAAAAATGTACAATGATGTCCAACATCTCATCCAGAATTATGGGCATTCATTTGGAGTTGGTCCACCCTTTGCTGCTATAACAACCACCACTCATCTGGGAAGGCTTTATGTTAGATATTGGAGCATTGCTGCAGGGATTTGCTTCCATTCAGCCAGAAGAGCATTAGTGAGGTTGGGCACTGATTGGGCGATTAGGCCTGGCTCGCAGTTGGCTTTCCAACTGATTCCAAAGGTGCTGGATGGGGTTGAGGTCAGGGCTCTGTGTCGGGCTAGTCAAGTTCCTCCACACCGATCTCGACAAAACCATCTCTATATAGACCTCAGTGTGTGCCCAGGGGCACTGTCATGCTGAAACAGGAAAGGGCAAAGGGCCTTCCCCAAACTGTTGAGGAAGCACAGAATCATCTAGAATGTGATCGTATGCTGTAGCAATTAAATATCTGCCTTCACTGGAACTAAGGGACCTAGCCCAAACTATGAAAAATAGATACTTTTTTGGACAGTATACCAAAATTATATACTGTCCATATAGTGTACACATACCCACAGGTACAGGTACAGGTACAGACCCAGTCCTCTGCCTGTGTGGTGTACTGGCTGTCCTGAGAGAGCAGTCAGTGTTGAAGCAGGCAGACCCACACAACAGAAGTGAGTGGAGACGCCGGATCCTTTGTGAGGGGCATTGGTATGCAGACAGAGGAGGCCCTTCCGGAAGCTTCTCAGCTAGACTGCTGCTTATATGTAATTCATTTATGTACGTCGCCGGATGCTTTTCCTGAAACCTTGGGCGGCTCAACTGGTCTCCTCTCCAAGGCCCTCCGGCTGTACCTGCAGGATTAGGACACCGGAGGGGGGAGGGAGGGACCAGCATGTCTAAAAAGGGGAGTTTTTTTCTTTTGTGTCTGAGTTACAGAGGTGTGGTGGTGGAAGCCATAAACTTCAAATGGTGGTGAGGGGGATAAATCTGTTCCCTCTGTGAGCCATACTGCCGCTGTGCTTGAAGTGCGACCCCCATCAGTGGAGAAAAATGGTTTATTCCAAGGCAAAATAGCTGAAAAAAAGGGGGTAAATCTCCCGGTGAATCCACATATTTCCATTTCAGAGGCAAGGTTCATAAAAAACAGAGTTTGGGGTTTTCAATTGGTGGCGAGATAAGGCTATAAAGAGAACGTTCTCCAGTCTTAGAGCATGTTTACTGTTCCAAACCAGTTCTGTCAAAGTCGCAGAAAAGATGTTTCAGGCGTGTCACGCACAATCTCGGAGGCAACATCTCCAAATGGTTATCACTTAGTCAAGAAAAAACATCACGGAGGACGCGTTAAACATTTTAATGTTCCCGATTTTATGTCTTGCCAGGCATTTCCTTGTTTTTTTCTTTTCCCAACTGACTACATTAGTATAAACACACACACATGCATGCATGCGCGTACACACACACACACACGGTGTGTGTTGCTCCTTCTGATCTGTCCGTGTAAAGTGATTCATTATACTCGTTCAAAAGAAATTCCCCCAGATGTGTTTTAAGCAGTGTTGTGTTTACTCCGTCCGAACCTGTCTGGCATCACGGTAAATAATTTCAGTGTTGTAGTGCCTCCTCCAAGTATAATGAAGCTCTGGCCATTTTTATTATCTTATTATATATGTTTTTATATTTATTAAAGTGAACTTCATTTCCGTCGATTTGTGTACCAGGTCAGCGCGTGGTTTATTTGCATTCATTTATTCCCGGGGGGGGGGGGGGGGGGGGTTGGTTGGTTGGGGGGTTGGGGGGAGGGGGCTAAACTGGGTCACAGATCTGACCTCGCGCCACCACGAGCTGTTCCTCCGTTTCGCAAAGATTATATTTATTTTTAATTAATATTATTATTACTTTTTTGTGGTGGGGGATCCAGCAACCCAAAGCCTTATTCTCATACGATTCCCTGTAGTGCAAAGACTCGACCCGATTTAATCGTTAAGTTAAGCGATCCACAATTTAAGGCGCAGTTGTGCGTTTTGCCGGGCAAAAATGTAAGTCGATGGTGGCCGACTTTTATTGCGCGAGTAACTCCTCAGCTCTTTCATTAATCAACCTATGTGAATTTTTTTTTTTAACCCCTAAGCTTTGGTACAATATGCATGTTTTTATAAACAACGTATACCTTCCTTTTTTTAGCAATGGCAATGTAATTGTAAAAACGAAATTATACAGGACATGGGAAATAGGAATTATGATATGTTCATGTACTCATTTCACGGCTGAGAGAACGGAACCTTGAACCGGGAGACGCGCAGCCGAGCCCGCCGTTTTTGGAATGTGCGTATTGTAATAACGGAAAGCCTCCGGTTTTTAATTGGACATTGTTAAACTGACATATCAATCTCCGCGTGAAATGCCCCTTCCATGTAAATTATAATTGAAACGTCCCTTTTTCCGCGCAGTCGCCCGAGATCACTGCCGGCTTCGGTTTCTGCCGTGCCAATCCGCATTTGTTTATTTTTGTCGCTGCTTATACCGACGCGTTTTTTAATTTATTTTTTTTATTTATTCAAGCCTCGATTTGTCTACGCTTCAAGATGAAACTACTCTTGAAACATTGTTTAACGGCATTTCCCAAATGCACTGCGGAACTCAAAACAGGAATGATTTGGGTTTGAATAACATGACACAAGAATTAAAGCCTAGTGTAATCTAAAAGTTGTCACCATTCAAAAGACAGCAAATTAATTCAAACAAACGTTTATAGATCATTCTGCTCAACCTGAGACTAATGCTGAAAGCCTAAAATTTCAGGAGAGCATTTCAGTTCTCACTCAATATCCGTTCACCACCATCATCATCATCATCATCATCACCTCCAGTCCTTTTGGGGTCTATAATAATGGTTCCTGTTTGCCCCGGGATAAACCGAAGACCAGGTGGGCGACACCAGGCCAGGCATTCTCAGGAAATTAATAGCAAGAGCGGTAACAAAACAAACTACACTTTCAGCCCTTAGACAAGAACCGCACTGGAGAGAGAGGAGGAATTTACAGTCCCAATAAATCACGAAGACTACCGGCCCAGTAAAAGAACAATACGCCTCCTTCATCCTCCTCTCGGCCGTCTCCTAAACCGAAAAAGAACTGTGAGAAAGAACGAGGGACGGAGCGTGACTCACAGAGCCGCGTTATTGCTTTAAAGAGCCTTAAACAACGTGTGCTAGCCTAATATGCGGCTTATCAATCCGAAACGCACCGTCCGCTTTGAGTCGCATCTTACAGAACGTAACGTGACCGGAGTCGCCATTTCTCCAGAAGGACTTTCATAAATCAAAATGTGTGTGTGTGTGTGTGCATGCGTACGTGATTGGTGTGTGTGCGTGTGTGTGTGAAGACAGGGATGGGGGGGTGTGTATTTCACATTATGATAAGTACACAGCGGAGGCTCTCCTGCGTATGCTCGACACCACTTCAGCTCTGTGCTGGTAATGGTGAATCAGGGCCTGGCCTTGCACAGTTTCACTGTAGCTCCCTAAGTGGTTAAATACGCAGTGAAAGAGAGAGAGCGGGAAAGCAGAGAGAGAGAGAAAAGCAGTCAGAGAGAGTGAGGGAAAAGTGGAGAGAGAGAGAGAGAGAGAGAGAGAGTGAGAGAGGGGAGAGTGAGTGAGCGAGAGAGGGAAAAGGCTGTAATGGGTCCTCATTACTCACTGCTGTTGCCGAGGGAACCCTCATCTCCTCCTGGGGTCCCCCTTGACCCCAGTGGTCAATGTCACACCGTTCTCCTCCAGGTGCTCAATATACCTACCCCCTCATCTCAATATACCTACCCCCTCGTCTCTCTCTTTCACTCTCTCGCTCTGTCTCTCTCCCTCTCTTTCACTCTCTGAATCTCTCCCCCCCTCTCTCTCTGTGTCTCTTTCTCTCTTTCGCCATTAAATTCACTGGTCTCCTTAGCTGACTCCCCTCCCACTTTCACTTCCTGCCGATCTCCCTTTTTCTCTTCTCTCTCTCTCTCCCTGTTAATATCTTTTTCTCCCTGTCTTTCTCTCACTGTTGTATTTTTCTCTTTCTCTCGCTCTCTTGCTATCTCACCCCCAGACTTACTCCAGTCCAGCCGGTTTAACACTGCCAGTCCGTACGCTTTTCCATGGAATTGTAACGCTCTGGGCTGCTGTAGCAGGGGAGGGGGGGGGAGGTGAAATAGGGAGATGATGTGTGTATAGTGTGTATAAACACTGTCTCTCCTGCAGATAACTAACATAAATCACGCTGCCTACACTGCAGCCATTCCCTATCCGGGCTGTGCACTTAGTACTGCACTTCTGCTGAATTTCACATGAGGAATTTAGCTGTCCCCACTTTGGGGCTGGGGGGGGGGTGCTCAAGATACTGGGCTTGTGTGCATGGGTGTATGTTTGTGCATGCGTTTATGTGTGTGTGTGTGCGCGCATGAGTGTGTGCATGCAAGTGTGTGTGTGTGTATGTGTATGCACGTGTTTGTGTGTGTGTGTGTAAAAGTGTGTGTGCATGCGGTGCAGGTAAATCTATCAGTAAATCCATCCCTTTCTTCTTTGGTTCTGTACTTATTTTTTTATTAAGCTGCCTTTCAATGAACCCAGAACACTTGATAGTTGATTCAACTGTGTAACAGCGTACAGGGGAAACTGATCAGTGAGTTAATTATCATGCACAATTTTATAATAAACCTCAACTGGAGCAGCCGTCAGGGGTCGTAATATGCTCTGCATTTTTAGTGCTGAACCGTTCCAAGCGTCCATCTCAATAATCACATTCACAGATTTGTGTGTTTAAATTTATCTCCGATCACAGATGCTTTTAAGCAGTAATCTTGTGTGGTTAAATGCTAAATCTGAAGGTTTAGCAAAATAAACCATTGCCATCTTCAAAAAGTTGTCCGTTTGGATGTTTTATCTAAAGCTGAATGTCAATCCCAGATATTTTGAGGGCGTGTCCATACTTCAGGTTTGTCACATCATAGATAAGAAGCAGGATGTAAAAGGACAGCATCCTTACATCAGCATAAATCCTCTGATTAAATCAGAAGGTGGATTTGGCTAAATAAGTTTTTAAATCAGCCATGATGACGACACCTGGTGGACACTTGGTGCAATGCATGTGGAGAAATCACAGGGTTAGGACTCAAGGCCCTCCTTTAATGATACAAGGAGTCACAGTGTTCTTCCCCCCAGCAGGTTTGCATGAATGCAGCTTAATGCAGAGATGAGAATATCATCTCCGGAATCTCACTCCTAAACGTGTGGGGAAAACTTTGCGTAACTGCATTCATGATTTAGACAGCCGTGCGTCCTCGAGTTTACACTGATTAAGCCTTTGTTTGAAAGCGGAAGCTTCGCCACCCTGGATCAGTCTAAAGAGGTGCTGTCTGCTCATCTCCCTGCGTGGGGTGTAATAGCAGGCCTGTGGGGGGGATTGTGCATTTTCTTTAAACGATGGAAATCCAACTATACCCGCATATTCACACCCATTACGGATGGGCTGATTGGCCTGTTCTCCTCATTACGTATTCGTATGTTCTTGTGTACTGCTTTTACTGAACCAAAACACTGATGGATATTGAGAGACTGCTCATGAAATTGGAGAGCAGATAATCTGCAGCATCTATGATCTCTGGAAAATCTATGATTAATTTTGATTCTCATTTCGCTCCTGTTTTTTTTTTTTTTTTTTCCTTTCTTTCATTTTTATAGCAGAAGGATCATAGCAAAAAAGTTATAATAAGCAGTTATCTGCACGGTGATTACTGAACTGTCAGGGTGAGCGCATGGTCTTGTCAAGAATAATCAGGTGGTAATACGCAGGTGTCTTGTGCAATATTAACAGAAAATATTCCATAAGGATAATAATCAGGGGCATACCAAGGGACAGAATATTAATGAAGATAATTACGGGTTTTATCGCCGCACCTCTGTCTGAACTTCTCCTGGTACATGCAGATTCCCAGCGTGGCGCCCATACCAAGTCTCATTAAAGCTGGGGAGCTGAGACTGTTAAAAGCGCTCACCTCTCAGTGCGCGGCTAGTTAATCAGGGGCTCTGTTCTCAGGGTGACCTTTTGTCTCAAAGAGCTGTGCTGCATGGAGTACACACACACACATGCACGCGCACACACGCGTACGCACACACATACATATACACACACGCGTACACACACACACATGCACGTGCACACACACGCACGCGTACACACACACACATGCACGCGCACACACACACGCGCGCGTACACACACACATGCACGTGCACACACACACACAGCTGCACATACATGCCCGCCGCACGCACACAGGCACGTACATACACACACACACACACAGCTGCACATACATGCACGCACACACACACCTGCACACGCACGCACACACACACACACACACACACACCCGCGCACGCACGCACAGGCACACACACACACACACACCTGCACATACAGTTTCCCGTTACTTCCAGGGCTTCACCGCCGGGCCCCTCCGCCCCTCCTCTCCCGTGCCTCCCGTTCGCTCTGTGGGCAAGAGGGCGGGGCTGAGAAAGCTCGCAGCCATCAGTCACCGCGTGAACCCCCGCTCTACAGAAGCAGGCGGAGTGGCTGTAGGGGGGCGAATCGCGGATTTTGATTTTTAACAGCCTGTCCGTGTCCCCCCCCCCCCCACGCCTTCAGAAGCCCGTCCCCTGCAGCGGATTAGGGCACGGAGGCGGAGAGGCGGAGAGGCGGAGAACGCGTCGCTCACCCGCGTCACTCCGTCCGGTTGCAGTTACTTCCGCCTGACAGCAGCAGCTGGACAGAAACACGCCAGGCTCTGATTGGTGGGTCAGGGAGCAGGGGGAGGCCTACGCCGGGCTCACTGTGGACATGTTGATTGTCGAGGAGATCCGTGCAATACGAGGCGATTTCAACCACCTGCAAAGCAAACAGAAAGAATATCTGTAATTGGTCACGTGCGTGTGCATGTGCATGTGCAGTATATACTGTATATGTTTTGGGCTGTTTGTGTGCGTGCATGTGTGTGTGTGTGTGTGTGTGTGTGTGTGTGAGAGTGCGTGCGAGCGAGCAAGCGAGTGTGCGTGCGTGCGTGTGAGTGTGTGTGTGTGTGTGAGTGAGTGTGCGTGTGTGTGTGTGTGACGTGTGACTGTGTGTGTGTGCGTGCGTGCATGCGTGTGAGTGTACGTGTGTGTGCGTGCGTGCGTGTGTGTGAGTGTACGTGTGTGTGCGTGCGTGCGTGCGTGTGTGTGTGCGTGAGTGTGTGTGTGTGTGTGTGTGTGTGAGTGAGTGTGCATGTTTGAGTGTGTACCCTATTGATCCTCTGAATAAAATAACACAGGTTCTCATACTGAACCTCCAGAGACAGCTCCTGCAGCAGCTGCTTAGCACTTCAGTGTGGAGTTGTTACAGACACGTGGGTGGTGCTGCTATCAGTTCAGGTTCTGGGCCCGAGCTCCGACACCAGCGGTAATGAGCACCTCGGAGCATTGACTGCTCTGTCAAGCTTTAGTAGGAGTGATGCATCATGGGAAGGCAGGCGGGGGGGGGGGTGGAAATGTTGGATGGGGTTGATGATGCAGACGATGTGCGGCAGTACAGGTAGGCCCAGGTAAGCCCAGCTGTCCGCTGACAGGTACAATTACTCAAAGGACCATGGCAGGCAGTGATTCACATGCGCCGTGATAAAAGAGCACCTGGGTACACTGCAGCTAGCCACCTGGGTACGCTGCAGCTAGGCACCTGGGTACGCTGCAGCTAGCCACCTGGATATGCAGTACCTAACCACCTGGGTACGCTGCAGCTAGGTACCTGGGTACACTGCAGCTAGCCACCTGGGTACGCTGCAGCTAGCCACCTGGGTACACTGCAGCTAGCCAACTGGGTACGCAGCTAGCCACCTGGGTACACTGCAGCTAGCCAACTGGGTACGCAGCTAGCCACCTGGGTACACTGCAGCTAGCCACCTGGGTACGGTGCAGCTAGCCACCTGGGTACGCTGCAGCTAGGCACCTGGGTACGCTGCAGCTAGCACGTTAGCCTGCCACACTGGAAAAGGGGCATGTTACCCTATTGCACACACAAATTACTCTTACCCCAATACTCACACATTAGCACATTTTCCTACTGTTTTCAAGCATTACTAATGTCTGCAGCGTTCAGCTCATTAGCACTGTATCCTGGCACAGTAAAACTACAGGCCACAGCTGACCGTGTCATAACCTGAACGTGCAGAAGCGAATATCGCACTCGCGTATTGGTGCGATGGAGCCGCACATCGCCCATCTGCTTTGTGATCTGCATCTGCGTGTGATTTAATTTGCATTGATAATGAAGTTGATACACAATTTTATAGTGAAATACCATTTTGCTAAGTCATTTTTATTAGATTATTTTTTAAATATGGAAGAAAAGTATTCTTTTTTTCATATACAAACCAACATCCAAATGTCATAAATTATTGGGTAGGAGTTAGGAAAACACCATTCACATTTAACCCATAGGCAGTCTATTTTTTTAAAAAATTTTTATCAAAATTGGTCATGAAATCAAAAGGAATGACAACTTGACTTCTGAGGCCTATTTACACATTAAACCCAAAGACTGGAAAAAAAAAACAGAAACAAAGCTGTTGTGTTTGATCACATCTAGGCCTACATGAATGCAGCGATGGGATGACACTGATCATAGCCTAGCGACCCATGCATGTGTGAGTCTTTATGACTGTCTGGCTGGCTGCCTTTAAGAACGATCCAGGTAATTAATTAGGAATGAAGATCATTTCAGCAGAATGGGAAAGGCATGAACGGGAGCAAGTATGGTGCCTGCATGTCGGTGCAATGGAGCAGCACATTGTCCATCTGCTTCGCATTTAATTCTGTCAACTCCAGTGCTGAACTAAGCACTTACAGAACAGTGAGTTCACTATTTCCTCTTCTTCACTCTTGTATCGTTAAAACACTGTTCATGTGTCATTTTATAGCAAAACAACATTTTTTTTTCCCTACTGACTGCACTGACTATTCAGGTTTGGCTTCCAGATATGGATCTGATTCTTGACTATGGGTGGTCGGCTGAGGCCCCTTACATTATCCTGCCGCACTCACACATTAGCACGATAGCCTGCCACACTCATGAACTAGCACGATATCCTGCTCCGCTCATGTATTAGCATGATATCTTGCCCATGCTCATATTAGCACGATATCCTGCCAAGCTCATATAGCACAATATCCTGCTGCACTCCTGTATTAGCATGATATCCTGCTCCGCTCATGTATTAGCACGATATCCTGCCCATGCTCATATTAGCACGATATCCTGCCAAGCTCATATAGCACAATATCCTGCTGCACTCCATGAATTAGCATGATACCCTGCTCCGCTCACATATTAGCACGATATCCTGCCAAGCTCATATTAGCACAATATACTGCCCCACTCATATTAGCACGATATCCTGCTGCACTAACACATTAGCACGATATCCTGCTCCACAAATGAATTAGCACGATATCCTGCTACGCTGGGGCAACAGGGAACCGCTCTGTCCCACAGTGTCTGACAGGTGGACTGAGGAGTGAAAAGCAGTGATTCAACATCGTATTTTTCGGCTGGCAGCACACGCTTGTCTGTGCTCATGAAGACCCGCCAATTCTAAACTGGGAGAAAATAGTGGCACATTTTGAACGTAGATTTAAGGTCAAGTTGGGTCATGACTGCGCCCCTCCCTCTTCTTTACCCTCCCAGTCCGACAGACAGGGATGCAGCAACTCCAAGCACCAGGATTTCATCCTCTGCCAGACAGAGATGTTTGTGATTCACAGTGTTATTTGAGTTAATCACATGATTGCGTGCAAAAGTTTAATTGGCCCTTGAAATCTGTGCACAGGACACCTGCCAAGTGTCCAAAACGAGGCTGGTTGGCAGCGTACAATTACAAAAAAACAACGGACAATAAAATAAAAGAAAACCGGAGCCAAGAAAGTTTTATAATACAAATACCTGGGGTTATGGACTTCATGTCATGATGAGTTAACGGCTGCTGCCAAGGTGCGCGAGTATGAGGGCGGTGTCGAGTTATGGTTTCATCAGGGGAGAAAAAACAAAGAACAGGCAGAACTGAAGAACCTAGCGAACACAAAATGATGCCCAACAGGTCGCGTGTACGGGGCCATTCCTATATTCCCCAGATTAATATGGCACATAATGGGAACATGACAGAGGGTCCTATGTTCCCAGGGTCCTATGTTCCCCAGCTCTACATATGTGCTCTCCAGGGTCCTATGTTCCCAAGGTCCTGTGACCCTGGGAACCTAGGACCCTGGGAACATAGATACGCTCCCGCGTGTACTCACAGTGACTCAAGCCCATGTTTAGTTACTTGGATAGAAATAATACGGAATATTATAGAAATAATACTGAGGTCAAGAGACTTGGCTGCATTCATTCCCCTCCTCAATGAATTGCAACTGATGTTCTCAATAAAGAATTAAATTAAATATGGGCTTTAGAACAGGACATGAAAAAAATACAGAGGACAAGACCTCGGTGTCCTCGATGGTGGTTACCAGCCCAGGAAACGGCCAGGGAAGTGCTTTGTGCTATAAAACTGCTGTAAAACTAAGGTTATGATTGTGATTATTATTATTGTTAATGTTTTCTGCTGCTGTTGTTGATGCACTGTGTTGTAGTCCAAGATCCTGACTCACTGTGGTGTTTAAAGAGCCGATGGCACATCTGCTTGAGGACTAGAGGTGTTGACCTCTGTATCCCGGCCAAGGTCACAGGCTATATGTCAGTGGACGCTCATTTCATTTTTCCTTCTTGCTATTTTGATACAAAAGGGAAAAAAGGTATACACATATAGACATATGCATGTTTTGCATGGATACTCTGTTAACAATCTGCATTATATTTCCACTTAACACACCATTCACACACACACACACACACACACACATGTGCGCAAGTGCATATTTAGTGCCGCTACGGTACAATTGTGTCTTGCCTCGATGTGTGTAACTTGGATTCGAAAGTCTTAACAACTGTCCTTGTCTGGCTCTGGTATTGATTCTCTCCCGATCGATACCAGGGAAAGCTGCCGGGGCAGAAGTATTGATAACAGACACAAGTGCAGTCCCAGCCCGGGGGGGAGAGGAGGGTGATGCCTTTAGATTTGGGGAGTGTTAAGAGGAGAGGGCTGTATTGATGGAACTTGGGGGGGGGGGGGGGGGGGGGGCGAGGGGAAGGTGAGGCAAGGTTAAGGACCAAGTTGGGTGTGCTCACATATAAAAGAGGGAATTATCTGAGGCTTAAATTATTATGAGCGATGTTAATTATAATGTTGAATTTCTTTTTTTTTTACCCCTATCCTATCATGCCTGAAAAGTCAGACTCTGTGGCCCACTTACAGATCGGGTGGCTGCTGGGTAATTTGAATTAAGGTATGGTCTCCCCAAAGTCTTAGGCGTCGTCACTACAGACGTCACAAGGGTTGGGGTGGGGATTGCTGCGGGGGCTGGGGGGGGGCGGGGGGGTTGCGGGTTTGAGTGCCCAGGTGGATGCAGCACTTATAAATAAATAACCTTACATTACTCTCGTTCTCCGGGGTTGTAGTCTTCTACCGCTGTTGCCATGGAGAGGGAGCAGCACCCCGTCAGCGCTGACTCACTCCGCTGTCCGTCCTAATCAGCTCTCACGTCTCGCTTCGCCCGCCCGCGTCTCGCTGGAGCAGCTCGGCCTTTCGGAAGCACAGTCAGGGGTTCAGGACGCGTGCACGTCCCAAGGTTCGACTGCGCAGATTACAAGAAAATGTAATGAATAAAACAACTTTTTTTTTTAAATGCTCTGCGTAGCACAATTCTGAGATTGAACAGATCCTTTCTTAATTCTTAAAAAAAAAACAATATATAATATTAGCAATGTACAATATGTTTCATATGTTTTCTGCATGGTGAAGAGTACCTGAAAACGCAAGTTAAATATTCAGAGATGCACTTTTACAAGTAGAATTGTGTGAAGAAGCCATTACAGGCCGGAGCCAGTGTTATTCCCTTTGAGCAAAGATTCCCTTGATATGACACATTAATATTACAGCTTCCTGTCTCGCGAGCCTGCTTCCTGTCTGTGCTGGTCGTATATAAACTGCCTTCTGCGGCTCATAACTTTACAGACACTAATCTCCCCACTGCATTGTGACAGCCAGTCATAATCCTGTTTGACAAACTCAGAATTGGAAGGAAGTTGTTTATCACGAGCGGGGAAAGGATTTTCAGCACAATAATGGAAGGAGACACAGTAAAAGTGGAATAGTTAACATTCTGCTGTTGTTTTTTAAAAAAAAAAATAGATTAAGCCTCACACACACATGCACACTCACACGCATGCGCACGCGTGCGCACGCACACACATCTTGCAAACCAGCACTTAGGCGTAAAAGACAGGGCCCAAAATTGTCTAAAGTCAGGGATGTCAGTCCTCCAGCTTCTCCGTGTGTCAGTGTGTGAACGCCTTGTAGTTTTGACACAGACGGGTTTAATGGATTAATAAAATCAGTTTGACCCGGTACCTCAAACAAGTCATTCAGGGATATTAAAATTAGCGCCTTCTCCACAGCAAGTGGCTGCCTGCTATGACTAGCTAATTGCCTTCCCCACACACACACACCACACACACACACACACACACACGCACACACACACTGGAAGTGAGGACTGAACAAGATGGATGCCGGGGATCTGTAGGTTGTGAAGGCCTGTTTGAGCGAACGCGTCACAGTCCCGCGGCCAAAGGCTGGCCCGGTCTTGCCTGCTTTTCTTCAGATCCAAACCCTGGGCAAATTGGAATTCATGAATCATTCTGACACCGGCAGCGAAAGATGGATCACCTGGTGTTACAGAACTGGAGGGGGGGGGGGGGGGGGGGGCGGGGGTTGTTCTTTCTTTTCCCCTTTCAGTCTTTCTCAGAAGTCGTAAGAAAATTAATTTTTAGCCAACAGATGAACGACTCCGGTCCGCAGCCGAAGTCAGAAGACGGGAGCCCCTGATCCCACCCCAATTGAGCTCAGCTCAGGAGCACAAAGACCTTGCTTTTTTCTCTGGCTTTTTTTTTAATTTTTTTATTTTTTTTTATTTAACTCCGTGCCCCCCCCCCCCCCCCCCCCCCCCCCCGCCCCCCGTGACTACAGAGCACACTTGACATCTCTTGTCTCTTGTAGAAGGTGCCGACTGAACATTTGATCAACTGTCTTGAGTTAAACCACCCTTGTCGGGGGAAGAAAAAAAATGAATAAATAAATAAATAAATAAGTCAAAGAAAGGCCTTGTATTCACTGAAGTGCCAATGTTTCAGATCAGAGGGGAAGGGAACTGAGTTTTCTTTTGCGTGTCGGTCGGGCGCGATGCTGTACAGACTCTGTCTCTGAACTAGCAATACTGCGCCTGTTATGCCTCGGAAGTCTTCAGCAGTGTTTGATATACGCAAAAAAAAAAAACAAACCCATCACTGTGTTTTACGATATCATTCGTTGACTTATATTATGCTGGATTTGAACACTGGCTTTTTCCCAAGTGTAGCTTGATGTCCCACCTGTCAGACTGTGATGTGCTCAGCCTGTGATGCATCATGGGAAATCAACGTTGAAACAGGATGTTTGGTATGCCGCTGGAAATGAGGAAGAAGAACGCCCGTTTTCCGCAGGAATGCTACGCACAACACCACGGGCCCTTTGTCAGTGTAAACAGGAGAATCGCACTCTGCGATGTGTGTAAAAAGTGCTTTACTGAGCGCGTCTTCACTGTTAATACAGAACCCCACTGCAGTATCCTCTCAAACCGGAATCAAAACAAAAACCTCACCAAAAAAAAAAAAAGGGTCTGTCGTGTGAAGCCATTTTAAAAACAGGACCAGGTCAAAACCTAGTATATGGCTGGACCTAACACACGTGATCTGGCTGACCAATGGTATGACTTCATAACTCGGCCGACCAATGGTGTAACTTCATAACTCGGCCGACCAATGGTGGAACTTCATCACTCAGTGACACAGTCACAGACATTCGCGTTTGTGGGGCTGGCCCCGCTGCTGCGGTCCAGCCAAAAATTACTCCCATAGCCAGCCAACTGCAAAAAAAAAAAAAAAAAAAAAAAAACTTCCAATTTCTGGCCAATTGCATTCATCCAATGCATTCAGCATTTGAAAGGTCACCACCAGGTCATAAGCTCAAGGTTCCACCCACATTAAATAAAGATGATAATGATTTTTTTTTATTTTTAAATCAGTCATTCCTTCTGCTGTCTGAATTCTGAATAGAGCAGTGGTCTCTAATGAGCCAGGGAACCATCCAGCAAAGTCCACACAGAAAGTGACTGTAAGGAAGACGTGGTTTCTTCTGTTCAATGACCTTCATTTGAAGGTCATGCTCAGCACTGTGTCTGTTCCGTGTGCAGCCTGTCATAATTACCTGTATATATAGAACACTGAGATATGTTTCTGTCCTCTAATTCTGTGAGTCACAGGAAATTACACCTTTTATTCATATATTATTTGACAGGTGGTGAAGTAGTCTGTTAAACAGCAAGACAATTTTTTGACTGAATAAAATTCATTTAGGTCAGAGGTCCCTAGACTGGTCCTGGAGAGCCGTAGATTGTGTTCATGGCTACTGAAGCCTTTGAGTGGAGATCCTGAATTTCAGAGACCAAATCAAAGTCTTCGCTGGTCTGGAAAGAGACTTAAGTGTCCCCACAGACTAAAACTGCACTGCAGAACATTTGCCTCACAGCGCCCCAAACCTGTGTTTACCTTAGTGGCATAGAAAGACTAAATTTCTTATTTGCCTGAATGGCACAGGAGACTAAAACAGTCCCTATACCTTAGCAGCACTGAAGACAAAAACTGCCAATTTAGTGCTTTTGTAGCACCTAAGGTTAAATGACTGTTTTAGCCTTCATGGTAAAAATGCAGTCTTTTTATTTTTTTTTTTTTTTGCAATAAGGCACCATGGTAAGACTGCCTGGGCCACAGAAGACTGCTAAGCTGCTATTTTCTTTCGCAGCCAGGAACACCTCCTCACTCTGAAGCTTCTCTTTAAATAATAAATCTTTATTTTTGAGGAAGACGAGCAGGTTCTCGCACAGCATTTGACAATGGATGTGTTCCAGAGAGGATCAAAACGTCAGAAAAACCTCCCAAATGAGCCAATAGGCAAAAGAAAAAAAGTTTGGCAGTCAAGCCGAACTTATACATACTTTTTTTCATGTTTGTGTCCTCAGAATGCCAATGTAAAAGTTCACTGAACAGTGGACTCCATTACAAGACTGCACAACAAGTATGACAATTTTCCTCGCTCCAGTCCCGAGATAAAGGGATTATGGGAATTAAGACTGCTGCTCACAGACGGTCCGGAAACGCAGCTTTGCTGCGGAGGGTGTTGTAATAACACACACCATGAGCGCGCACCGGTCCCTACTAATATTAGCCTTTGGGGGCGCGTGGGCATGAAGGCCTCTGGCATTTAAAACTCCATCTGACGAGAGATGCCAGCCAGCACTGTACCATCCCCGTTGGGAAAAGAGGGAAATGGGCGGCAGTGTAGCACAGTTGGTAAGGAACTGGGCTTGTAAACCGAAAGGTCATGGGTTCGATTCCTGGGTAGGACACTGCCGTTGTGCCCTTGAGCGAGGTACTTAACCTGCATTGCTTCAGTATATATCCAGCTGTATAAATGGACACAATGTAAAATCCATTTAGCGTCTGCTAAATGCCTGTAATGTAATGTAATGTAATGAAATGAAATGAAATGCTGGGTGGTTCTGTGTTCAGTTCGGACTTACTGTGAGCGTTATGATTGACACTGTACTGCACAGAGACACACACAGGTGAAACACATCGGTACCGTTAGGGAAAGCTGCACTAAGTAGCTGAGCCAGGTACGACACGCCAGGTGTGTCAGCTTGATAGATGAGTTAAATAGTTGGTACGTAGTTGAGCTAGGCAGACATGCTAGCTTTGGCAAGCTAGACTAGAGGTATGTATGAGTAGGTGAGGTAGTTTGCAGGTAGGATAGATAGTTGTGCTAGTGCATATAGGTAGGTAGGTATGTGAGCAAGGTTATAGGTAGTTAGGTATACAGGAAGATGAGCAAGGTTATAGGTGTGCAAGAAAGGTGAGTTACTGTAGGTTACAGGTCAGCAAATGATTGTTGTGCCTTGTTGAGCTGTCAGAAAAATAATGCTGATAGCATTGTATGCAGTAGGGAGACAGCAATTAACACTAACACTGTGATCAGGAATCAACTTTATTCCTGAAATTTGTCTCACAATCAAATGCACAGTTTTTACAAAGACAGAGTTCAGACATCACTAAAGTGAACCTCATTAAAATTAAATGCACGTGAAGAAATGAAGTTATACTTTGCTAGTCAAGTTCACCAGAGTTCTGCCAAACACCGACCCGGCAGAGAGCAATCCGGAAAAGGACGGGATTGGCTTCGGACCTGTGGTACCGTCTCAGCTCAAGTGAAAAATCCAAGCCTTCTGAAAGCGCTTTGCAATTTTATGAATTTGGCAGAGCCTCTCACAGACATGTCTAGCAGCCTGTTGGCTGAAAATGTCCCAAATTATATATTCATATGTGGGAAGAAGGAGTTAGGCATCTGACTCAAGAGTTAAACAGGTGTGTTCTGAGCTGCAGGTAACTTCAGTCAAATCTGCCCACCTGATCTTGCACAGAACCAACAACTGCTTAGCAGCAGAAGAATGCACTAGGCCACATAAACATACTACCTGTGGAATATAGTCTGCTTGGAATATTAAAAATGAAAATGTTTCTCGGTGTGATAAGAACTGCACCAAGCACTTACTTTTGATTCATTTTGTGTTTGCTGTCAGAACTCTGCCAGTGACTTTCAGACGTACCGTCTGCAAAGTTATCAGCTGTAAATATGATTTCTGTGCCACTTTAAATGCCGGTTTTAAAAAGGTGTGTAGAGTGCCTTCGAGAAAGGCGGCAGGAATCCACTCATTGGGATTAGTCATGAAAAGTAGCCCGTTAGCTGACTCAGCTTGAATCAAGATCCGTGCCTTGGTGCCTGGAGGGACAGTCCTGTACCCTTTTCAGAAGATCGTCAGGCTCCACACGCCCACCAGACACTTCTGATCTGATACCTCTGTGTGTCTAAAATGATTGGGAAGGAGGAACAGAGAGAGAGAAAATTATAAAAATTTTGTATTTTGCAGTATTTCCATTATATTAAAATGATTTTAGTTTTTTTTTTTTTCATGTGTTTTCAGTAACATGAAACCATATTTAAACCTGAATGTGTACTTGCGAGAGAGGGAAGGAAAATGGAGAGATGGAGAGAGGGAGGGAACAGGAAAGAGGGAAGCAGGGAGAGATTTCGCCTGTTGACAGAAGACGGCTCCATCGCTATTAGAGCCCTCAGGTTGTCTTGGCTTCTGTCAGCTGGTCTCTGGCTGTGGAGGTTATTAGCCATGCTAAGCTAAGAGGTACACAGCACCCTAATAACTACGCCTCCCTTACTTATTATACCTGCTTAGTGTCCAACAGCAGCAGCAGGGGGGGGGGGGGGGGGGGGGGGGCAGGGGCGGGGGGTATGGGGGTCCTCATCTGCCACCAGCCAGACTGGGTGAGAACAGACTGCATCAGAAAAGTGTGTGAAGGGGGGAGGAGCTCGTAAAAACAATGGGGGAAAAATAATTATTGTAGTTGCTGTTATGACCTTGTTTTCACATCCAGGACAGACACCTTAATTGTTATACCCGAGGAACACCGAAATAATGAGTCTGGAAATGACTTTCTTTTTTCCTCGTCTTTATCTTGTTCCATTTGAATTATTTGTTAGTCGGGAGCCAGACAGATTAGCTAATTGTTAATTATTAATTTAGAAGATACTGAGTGCGGTAGTGTGAAACTTACAAACACGTACGTATACGCATATATACCCACATACATATACGTACACGTGTGTACACTTACACATGCACAAACACACAAACATACATACAAGTATACACGCAATCATACACACATATGCACACACACACACACACACCCCTTATGGAAATTGAATATATTTCAAGCTATGTTCAAATGAATATATTAGCAGTATACTGCACAACTTAACAATGTATCGGAGAACATTCAAATGGTTGGTTCTTTAAAATATTGCAATGTATAAACACCGCAGTGAAATATATTATCATTGCATTTTTCCCATTATCTGTGGATTGATTTTTTACTTGGAGAACTCACGGCCATTTTGTCTGTTGTTTGTTATGATTGGATGAAAGAGTTTTCATCAGCACAGTACCCTGCTGGTGACATTCAACTGCAGAGTTTACTCCTGTGCCAGATGTTCCCAGTTAACTGCATATATACCCAACATTCAGAGACTCCATTAAGCACCTGAGAAGTGCGTGTCACTACTTTGGATTCGTATTAACGCTCAGATTTGCGATTTGCGTTGCAGCGGAGCTCGCATTTCGAAGCACTTCCTTTAGCATTCTGTCTGGGTTTGCCAGCACCTCTGGTGCAGTGAGAAGTTTCGCAGTAAACGTCACGTTTAAACTTTTTGAATTGTGGCGCCTGCTTAAAAGGAAAAGGCTGTGTGAAGTCGCGCTGCGGTCTCCGAGGCTGAAGCTTTCGGCCGGAAGCAGTGTTGCCGACGGAGACCGACGCCGCGCCATCTGACGGTCATCCATCACCGCCACTCATAAAAAGAGCTGCTGGTCCAGCACCGCGTTTCACTACTGCGTCAACAATGCTGCGCACATACACAGCCAACGCATAGCAATTACACCCTGCGCACAAACACAGCTAACGCACAGAAATTACACCCTGAACACAAACACAGCCAATGCACAGCAATTAAAAACAAACACAGCCAACGCACAGCAATTACACACAAACACAGCCAACGCACAGCAATTACACACAAGCACAGCCAATGCACAGCAATTAAAAACAAACACAGCCAACGCACAGCAATTACACACAAACACAGCCAATGCACAGCAATTAAAAACAAACACAGCCAACGCACAGCAATTACACACAAACACAGCCAATGCACAGCAATTAAAAACAAACACAGCCAACGCACAGCAATTACACACAAACACAGCCAACGCACAGCAATTACACACAAACACAGCCAATGCACAGCAATTAAAAACAAACACAGCCAACGCACAGCAATTACACACAAACACAGCCAACGCACAGCAATTACACCCTGAACACAAACACAGCCAACGCACAGAGCAATTACACCCTGAACACACACACAGCCAACGCACAGCAATTACACACACACAGCCAACGCAATGCACCGAACGCATCTGTGCTGAGACATTCTGATCAAAAAATAAAATCAGGTTATGCAAAGTGCGGCCCCTCTTTCTCAGATTTATTGATTTGCACTTTTTGGTCCAGCACTGTTGAAAGCTTCAAACAAATTTTGGGAGTGAAGCCCGTTTTCTGTTTTTGCATTAAATGCATAAGTTGGCCCTGCGTACAAAGCATCTCAGCTTTGTATCACAGATTCTTAAAAATGTGTTGTTGCTTGTCTGTTGAACTCGTGAGTTTTCTTGTGTTAAACTTTGTGTTGGCTTGCTCGGTTGGTGTTGTTCTTTTCCCTAGACCTCTTTAACTGAGAATAAAGAATGCATTTCTATGAATTAACTGTGGTTGAAGGGATTTCCAAGTAGGAAAGTCTGGCATCAAAACTGGCACCGTGTCATGGAAGCTTAACGTGTACCTATGCGGAACTCCCTTAGCATGGTTCCATGCCAAGAAGAGTTCCAGCTGCTTAACAGAGAATACCTGAACAGCGCCAGGTGATTTTGTGCCATTTGCCAACATGATTAAAGGCCCTGAGGATTTTTTTTTTTTGTGGGCGAGGAAGGCAGGAGCAAACACATTTTTAAAGAAAAGACTTTCGAGAAAGTAAAAGTCAAAACTAGCCTTATAGTAAATGAAACTATAAAAATGTAATGAATAAAGAAGCACACCCTATGCACACACACACACACACACACACATACACAAACATGCACACACAAATCAATTATGGAGATATGGAATATGATTATTCTCCAGCATTTATTCAATTATGTTTGCATTTGCAGACTAAAACTAAACCCATTTTATCATCTTTGTCATGTTTCCTCCATACTCTGTATAATCATAGATAAGGAGAACCAAGAAGATTATCAAGGGCAATTGTTAACAGTTGTTAATTGTTATGAGATGTATGCTTAATGCATTTTTTAATTGTAACTGTAAAATATTTTTTGAAAATCACCGTAAACCAAAAAGAATGGATGGGGAATTATATAACATCATTTTTGGCTGTGTAATAATGGATTAATGCGCCGATGTACCAAACTCAGCAGACCCATGCAGAACATTCCGGAACACGTGTTCTCATTTCCATGCACTCACCTCCATCACATGACCCAGGGCGGAATTATTCCACACTACCGCCACCTAGCACGCATTCATTTCCAGAGCTAGTTAACCCTTTGAAAAACAAAGGGTGTTCTAGCACCCCTTCGCTTTCAGTCGCGAGTAGTGATTGTGACATCATCGTTAGAATGTTCCGTCAACAATATTCTAACCACGTATTTCTGATCTCGCGCCTCAAAGGGTTAAACAGCCTTAGCGGTTCTTGTAGCGAATCCGTTTGAACGATGTAAAAATCCATTTATCCGTTCCGAGAAGCACGGCTGCAGCAAGGCGCCGCGCTGTGGCACACTTTGTTTGAGCGCTCCGTGTACTTAATGAGAAAAATGTGCCAGATCAATGGCTCCTGCAATTAAAAGTGTAACATTTAATTGAGTAGATGGGTGCACCAGCCAACCGGTGCAGAAACATGAAAGGTAAAGATATATTCCTGGAGTCATGCCAGCTCTTCAATAAAGCCAGTTGCTGGTAATTCATCTCAGGGCGATACAGAGGCACAGCAGTGTAGTATAGTGTATACTATACACAGTATAGTATAGTATAGTATAGTATAGTATAGTATAGTATAGTATAGTATGGGTAAGGAAGTGGGCTTGTTACCTAACAGGTGGCAGTTCATTTCCCAGGTAGGACACTGCTGTTGTGCCCTTGAGCTAGGTGCTTAACCTGAATTGCTTCAGGTCATACCCAACTGTATAAATGGATACGATGAAAAAATGCAAAAAAATTTGTGTAAGTTGATCTGGGTAAGAGTGACTAGTAAATGCTGGTAAGGTAATCTAATCAGTGGCAAGCAGTCAAAGGTACACAACCAAATATACCCTTCAGGACCAAGTGATGAGCTTGTTGGTGCAAATTCCTTAAAAATTTCAGGGGCATCGAATCTTATCCTGACGTGCGTTTAGCCCAGAATAAAAAACTGATTTAGCTAGCACAGGTCTTGATCAAAGACAGTTTATTAGTAAACTAACTGAATCCATCCACATTTTAGTGCTGGGCCAGAACAGAAGCTTTGATGCACATAAAACTGGGCCCTGTGGCCGTAGAGTCCAGCGATGAGAGTCTCTGACCTGTGCCTCGCACAGAGAGTCCAGCGATGAGAGTCTCTGACCTGTGCCTCGCACAGAGAGTCCAGCGATGAGAGTCTCTGACCTGCGCCTTCCACAGAGACAGACATCCTTGTGCTTTTCTGTTAAAAGTTTCTTCTCAGACTGTTGTCAGGGTGAGCGGCTACACGCCCAGTCGCTGCACATTTCCTCGGCTAACTTTCGCAACGCACGGCTGTTCGGTTCTGACAGGCCGGTTCTCACATGGCCGAGCAGAGCAATTCCAGGATAATTCAAAGATCAATATTACATTCTGCAGTCAATGAAGGAGCTGGCGTGGCTAGAAAGGCCTGCACATTTCCCATACGTTTCGGCTTTTTTTTCTTGCGGTGACTAGTCCAGCCCAAACTGCGACTCGGGACTCAGCACCTACTGCTGCTACGTTACATTACATTACATTACATTACATTACAGGCGTTTAGCAGACGCCCTTATCCATTTACATAGCATATACAGCTTAAGTACCTTTCTCAAGGGGACAACAGCAGTGTCCTACCCGTGACCTTTCAGTTACAAGACCAGTTCCTTACCCATTACACCACACTGCTGCCCTGTCATAGAAGAAAAAAATTATTCTCACGGGACGGGAAAGAAAAACCTGCTTTTATTTTTAATTTACCAGTGTGACCTTTATGGCTTCAGCGTCTGGGGTTTAGAGCCTACTTTATTTGTTGTCTTATGAAATTAGTGACAGTGAATAGAACCAGACGAGTGACAGAAAGCAGATACGCAAGGTGTGCGGATGACATTGGCGGTATGGACGTTTTACGCTACTGTTCCCATTGACGTAGACAGCGTCCAACTGTTATGCTCACAGCAATAGTTGCACATTTCTTTTGGTACAAGCGCTTAGCAAAAAAAAAATAATGGGCTTGTTTCTGTTGCAACAAATTCTGTCTCTCTTCCATTCAAAACGAGACTGTGAAATTGCGCTGCTGCGTGTTCAGGACATGTTTGTTCCTAGAAACCTCTAATTTGATTGCATGTGATGATCCGTGCCAGAACTGACTCGCTCCAGCACGCCTGCAGTTCACAAGGAAAAATGGAAGCTGTCCAACCTCTGATATGGAGGAGGAGGAGGTCTTATTAGTGAATTCAGCGATCACGAATCTATATGTGTGTGTTGTAAGGACTAAGGTTGAATATGTGACGGAATTTACGGAGGCGTATCCGAAATTCTGATAACCACAGGAATGAATTTTAAGCTTTGTTGAGTTCTGGCCTTTCTTCTGTTGAGAAAGCCACGGATAAGGCCCAATGCCTCTGAAAATAATTAAAAAGTTAGCGTCGGTGAAAGATGGTGCTACAGTGACATCTCGTGGCATGTATAGGAAATTATGTTTTCAAAGTCCTCACACATTATAATGAAACAGCGTAACAGGCCTATTTCATCCGTCCATTATCTACACCCACTTTTTCCTGGGCAGGGTTGCAGGGGTGCTGGAGCCTATCCCATCATGCATTGAGCGAGAGGCGGGAACACACTCTGGACAGATTGCCAATCTATCGCAGGGCACACACACCATTCACTCACATACTCAAACCTATGGGCAGTTTAGGGTCTCAAATTAACCTACCTGCATGTGTTTGGACTCTGGGAGGAAACCGGAGCACCCAAAGGAGCCGAGGAGCGCATTGTCGTCTGTTCCTAATATTACGTGCATATGTTCACGTGCCTGTAGTTGTAGTACTTATATTTTCCACATGGTGGGCTATTAGTTCTACGATTTAAAACGTATTTTTTCTTTCGAGTGCTGTACTGTTAAAACCGAATTATTATTATTATTATTATTATTATTATTATTATTATTATTATTATTATTATTATTATTAAGTGGTACCCTATAGGTACCTAAAATTGTTCCCCAAGCCATTGGTTTAATAAATAATTCGTACCTTTTTTGCTTGTTAAAGGTACTTATTAGTATCCAACGAACTGTACATTGTACATTGAACATTACTGTACCTTTCATGGTACATTTATGAAATTTGTTCCTTAAAGAACAAAATTGTTTCTCCACTGTACCTTTATTTTCAAAAGATTATTATTATTATTATTATTATTATTATTATTATTATTATTATTATTATTATTATTGCTGTTTTGGTTGTTGCTGCTGCTGCTGCTGTTGTTGGGCATTAGCTATAACATGAATTTAGGTGTTACCAGCTAATCTCTGCAGATCGCGGCTGCCTGGCGGTGCTTATATAAGACTTTTTTTATGATAATCTCAGATAATTACGCAGCATTTCCTTATAACTGCTCGTATGCGCATGTTTCGTAAACCAGGAAGAACGGCGCTCACCTATCTGGTGCTAAATGATGTCACAGGTGCAGGTATAAAGGCTACGGGGCGAAGCACAGTTTGTACTTTGGAAGAGTTATGCTGTTGTTGTGGTGGGAAATAATAAAAAATATAATAAAAGCAGGGAAGAACCTCAACAAACTTTAAATGGGAAATACCAGGTTTACAACAATACGGTAGGTTTTATTTTGTCGTTCTGACAGGTGCTCTGCACTTTTATCGAGTGTTTGAGTATTAAACGCTGAAGTCGAAAACAGATTAGCGTAGGTGCGCTCTTGGAAACGTTTGGCGGAGGATCCGGGGTTTGTGGGTAAAGCGGGCCGCGGGAGTCAAGCTTAACTTGGATGAACTTCGTAACAAATCGCGTATTTGTTCATATTTGTGCCTTTGTTCAGAATCGTTGTCATGGTGGAAGTGTACGTAGCCTAAATACGGACATAATGATGTTTGAGTACAAGACCAGGCCAGCCCCTAAAAGCTTCTTATTTTGTCTTACACTCTCAGTCGTGCCATGATTTGACTGCGAATTTTCATTTACCTGTACAGTTACATCATTTTACGCAATGGCAGTATTGCAATAATGGCCCGTGTACTTTTTGTAACTTGGCTTCTGTAGTTTGTACTGTGTGATGAAGCCATGTGAGCATGTGTGTGGACACCGCTTCAGACCTGAGTTGAAGCGTATTTCGAAACCGACATTCGCTGCGCTATTGTGAAAGGAACCGTGAGGCTCTTTAAAACGGGGACGAGTTAATATTTACTGGGCTACAAAAAGTTGCTGGCGTTACGAAAAGTTTAAGTACACTTATTTTAGTTTGCCCCAAATGCGCTTTATACTTGTTTGACACCTTTCTAACAGATGCCTTAATCGTGGTCATGGTTATGCAGTAAATCTGTGACAGCGGTTTAAAATGTCCTCGGAGATTTCCTGTAAACATTTACATAAGAACAATCATAAATATTAACAAGAAAACAATCATTTTTCTGCGACTAAGATATAATAAATGAATATTCCTTTTATGTATTCATTAATGTGCAAGATTTAATTAACTGTTTTTTTTCCTCTCTGTGACATGAGGCCACAGAAGCCATTTAAATCAAACAATTACTTTTTAAAAATTTAATTTACTGTCGTGAAACATTGAAATATAAAAAATTAATAATAGTAGATAACATTGCTAATAAAAAAAATAGCTAATATTTCGGGCAGTAATGTAGCCCGCTCTAAGTGAGGTCCTGGTGGTCTTGTAGCCCAAAGGTGTGGTTTCCCCCTGCTGGTGTGCCTTGTAGGGATTTGCCTAATCTGAACTGCTTTGGTAGCTGTGCGGCTATGTAAATTGTGTATTAAATACTGGTTTTTAAAGGTAAATGATGCGGGTTCCTGCTGTGCACTAAACGATGTGCTTTGCTCTGCTAAACGCTGCCTCGGAGATCAGAGTTCTGTTTGTGTATCTCCGCCCGTTCGGGGCTGATCTCCACGCCTAATCGTGCGTTCCTCTCGTTTTCTCTGTGAAGCCTCTCTGGCTTCACCTCCTCCTCCTGCTCATCTCTAACCGAGTGTTTTCATTTTTTGCCGTCTGAAAATGTTTGTTTGTGTTTGTTTTCCCCGACCCAGGTGTGCGCCGCAGTGACACCTTGGCCCAGGTGCGATGAGCCTCAGCGTCGGTCATCTGCAGAAAACGAAGCCGGTCGTAGATTTCCTTCTGTTTGGTCTGCAGGCCCCCTGCCCCGCCCTGTAGCTGCCCCGCCCCGCCCTGTAGGTGCCACGCGCTCTACCTGTCCCCGCCCTGTAGCTGTCCCACCCTGTACCTGTCCTGCCCCACCCTGTAGCTGCCCCACCCTGTACCCATCTCTAGACCTTAACCTTCTTTGTTTTGACGAGTGAGCACATGCTTGTCTGCTTGACACCAGCCACACTGCCCCACCCCAAATCTCCACCCCCCGGTGATGCAATGGACTCTGGCCACGCCCGGCAGGAGGATCCCGCTCACCCGGCAGCGGGCCCGGAGCAGCAGGACCCCGCCGAATTCTGGCTGCAGGTGGACTTCTTCCGGAAGCTTGGCTACTCCCAGCAGGAGGTCCGGACGGTCCTGCAGAAGCTGGGCCTGAACTCAGACACCAACGCCGTCCTGGGGGAGCTCATCCGTAACCAGGCCGAAGCCGAGAGGGAGCCCGCCGCCCCCCCGCCGCCCGTCCTGGTCCCGCGGACCGGCGGCTCCGCCCGGTCCCCCGGCGGCCTGCCCCCCAGCCCCCCTCCACAGGACGAGGAGCCCGCAGAGGACGGGTCCCTCAAGCCCATCGTCATCGACGGCAGCAATGTGGCAATGAGGTGAGTGAGGCCACAAAGCCAGTAGTGTGGGGGGAGGGGGGGCCCGGGGGGGTCCTGGGGGGGTCCCACCCGGAAGTGTCCCTCCCTCCTTGTTCATTACATAGGCTGATCTTTCCACAATGTTTCAAAGGTTCCGTCTGTTGGACAGGAAATTCTCTCTCTGCTGGGCGCAGTGTGTGCTGGGGCTCACTCCATAGGCAGAACCTTCCGGAACATGGCAAAGTTTCCATCGACTGAACAGGAAGTTCAGTTCCGAACCGTGTGCTACGTCCTCAGGAGGCTTTCCTGGGGGGTCGTGGGAGCTGGAGACAGTGACTCCGCTCGGTAGCTCGGTGGGGTGGAGTACTGTCTGTACAGTCCCTGTGAGGAAGCCACACACCTCGTTTCCCAGGCCCTGAGTTAGCTGCTGGTTGGGTCGTCCAGGGCTGGAGTTTCCCTGTATTAAAAAAGCATCAACACAGGTAGAATTACCTGGTAGAACTCACTTAAGGTTCAATTTTGAGTTAATTTGTTCAACGCGGGGTGCATGTGCACACCTGTTTTTGTTCAAATATATTTGTCTGCAAGGTTTTGGCAAACCGTCAACCTGAATTGCTTGAGTAAACATCCAGCTTTATGCACTGACTGTGTGAACTTAAGCTGTGTATATTACTCCAGAGAATGGGAATGTAGAAGGATAGAGATAGACTCGCCCCCACCCTCCGCGCCCCGCCCCACGCCCCACTCCGTGTCGTTGTACAGAGGCTGAAAAGGGGTCACTGCACTGGTGTGGGAAGAGCACAGCAGGCGTGTATGAGCTTCTGTTCTTAAGCTCTGTAAACTCCGACCAATGCAAAAAATAAAATAAAAAAAAAAAAAAAATTAAAAATATATATATATATATATATGTGTTAATTCCGCTGATGCTGTGCAAATTGATTCATGTTTGATTCAAACAGAGATCAAAAAGGACAATCGCTGTGAGGCCCTGAGCCAAAACCTTGGGGAAAAAAATATAGACAAAAAAAGAATTATATCATCCTGAAACCCTGAGCATGAACTAAGTAGTGCTGCAGTAGTTCTGTCTGTACTAAGTAGTGCTGCAGTAGCTCTGTCTGTCCTCAGCAGCACTGTAGTAGGTATGCCTGTCTGTACTAAGTAACTCTGTAGTAGTTCTGTCTGTCCTAAGCAGCACTGCAGTAGTTCTGTCTGTCCTAAGCCGCGCTGCAGTAGTTCTGTCTGTCCTAAGTAATGCTGCAGTAGTTCTGTCTGTCCTAAGCCGCGCTGCAGTAGTTCTGTCTGTCCTAAGTAATGCTGCAGTAGTTCTGTCTGTCCTAAGCCGTGCTGCAGTAGTTCTGTCTGTCCTAAGCAGCACTGCAGTAGTTCTCTGTCCTCAGCAGCACTGTAGTAGGTATGCCTGTCTGTACTAAGTAGCTCTGTAGTAGTTCTGTCTGTCCTAAGCAGCACTGCAGTAGTTCTGTCTGTCCTAAGCCGCACTGCAGTAGTTCTGTCTGTCCTAAGCCGCACTGCAGTAGTTCTGTCTGTCCTAAGTAATGCTGCAGTAGTTCTGTCTGTGCTAAGTAGTGCTGCAGTAGTTCTGTCTGTCCTAAGCAGCACTGCAGTAGTTCTGTCTGTCCTCAGCAGCACTGTAGTAGGTATGCCTGTCTGTCCTAAGTAGTGCTGCAGTAGTTCTGTCTGTCCTAAGTAGTGCTGCAGTAGTTCTGTCTGTCCTAAGTAGTGCTGCAGTAGTTCTGTCTGTCCTAAGTAGTGCTGCAGTAGTTCTGTCTGTCCTAAGTAGTGCTGCAGTAGTTCTGTCTGTCCTAAGTAGCTCTGCAGTAGTTCTGTCTGTCCTAAGTAGCTCTGCAGTAGTTCTGTCTGTCCTAAGTAATGCTGCAGTAGTTCTGTCTGTACTAAGCAGTGCTGCCCTAGTTCTGTCTGTCCTAAGCAGCGCTGCATTAGTTCTGTCCGTCCTGCTGCTTGCCCTTGTCCCTGTAAGTGGTGGTGTTTGTCTTGTCAGTGTAAGAAAGGCACAGGGAATCATGCGGGGATGTTCCCCTGTTTATGTGATAATGTATTCCTCTGTTCTGTGTTTACTGACACTGTTGGACTGCTATGGGACAGAGACCACACACTCAGGGCACTGCCCAGTTGGCATAGGGACAGCCCTCTACACCCACACACACACCCACACCCACACACACACACACACACACACACACACACACCCCTTGTCTTGTTTTGTTTTGCCTGTTTGCTTCAGTAATTAAGCCCCATTCACACATGCCAGAAGTGAGCTCATCGCCGTGGTTTCAGTATGCAAATCCTGCAGACATGTCAACACCCGCACTTCCTCCTGTGTCTTCCCTTTCGGGGCAGTGTGGGGGACAGGGTGGGGCCCTGGGAGCAACCCCCCCCCCTCCCCCCCATTCACTGTCATGTCTTAGCTGTGCAGGTTCTGCATCATTGGTGTGGCAGGGTTTTGTTTTTTTTTTGGGGGGGGGAGGGGGTTTTGAAAGTGTTTGTGTGTTGTTGTTTTTTTCTTTCTACTTCCTGGAATGCTCAGCATTTATCTCTGTGCTAATATGTTTTTACACGGACTACTGCAATTATCAGTTCTTTGAAAAACCAGTTCTTCACCATGTCTATTCAGTTTGTACCATATATATATATATATATATATATATATATATATATATATATATATATATATATATATATATAGTGCCAGTTTGTACTCCAGGACATTTGGCTATGAATGCTGGATTTACAGACTAGTGGTGTTGAGAAAATGGCTCCTTACATTACAAAAGCTGTTTTAGAAGCTGTCTGATGCACAAGCATTGTTATTAGCATAGATTAATTTAGTCAAATCACATTCATTCATTGATTCATTTCAATTCATTTTTACCACTGCAGTTGTTATTCTGCTTTTGCATGGATACATGGAGAATATTATGTGTCTTAATTGCAATATCTTGAGTTAGCATGACCAATTTTATAGCGCAAGCAACTGACTGAAATCTATCAGTTCAGTCAAATCTGAAATTAATCCTTTCCTTGCAAACTATAGAATAGTTAGTAATGGCACTGTTGATACACCACTAACCATGGCAAGCTTCTTGCCTCAGTAACTTTATAATACTCTGGATATCTATCTGTATCTTCATTCATGCACTGTTTTAAATTCCACACCAGATTAAAAAATGGTTGTATCTAACCTACAAAGAACTGCACACACACAAAAAAAAAAATCAAAACCGATTATTATGTTTTTTTATGAAAGGATTCCCCATCGTTCGTGGTTTACCCATAAAACGGTTAAGGACGTCCACCCACCGCACGTGTAACCTGATAATGCAGTAATTTGAGGGCGGCGTGGATGTCTAACTTATGAAAATAAGGCTGACAAGTAGGTAAATGATCCCTGTAATGGACGTTTGTTGTCGCCATGCGAATATTTATATATCGGCTTCCCGAAACTAACTCATAGATTTAGTGCGTCCATTCATGCTTTTTTTTTTTAAATGCACGTGTGTGGGCGAGGCTCTCTGCTGGCTTAGCGCGAATGGTTAATAAAATCAATATTTTTCTCGGGAGCTTAAGCGACTTGGCGTAGGCAAATTTTCAGCCTGATTTCCTCTGAACTCTACGGATAAGATCAGCATTCCAGCGCTAAACCAAGACCAATTTGAAAACTCGTCGATCGTGTTCACGCTGTTGCGTAATGTTTGATTGATGACATTAAAGTGAATGATCTATTGCTAGCCACGGGAGGTGCACATTCTCTCTCTCTCTCTCTCTCTCTCTCTCTCTCTCTCTCTCTCTCTCTCTCTCAGACTCACACACGCATACAGACTCACGCATATGTGCTGAGACATTTCATTGCGTGTGGTCTGCATTCTTGTACTCGATTAGCGTGTACCATACAGTCAAAGGATAGGTCCCCCATTAACCCTGTCACTTTCTTACGCGACCCACAAATGTACTGGCTATCGAGTTTCCGGGCAAGCTTTCACCATCGTTGTTTTTCTGCCTGAATATGTGTCGATATACGTTGTTCACTCAGCGCATGTGCGGCAATGTCTTGGACAGACCGTCTTACTGCAACTTGTGGACACACATCCAAGAATCATTCCAGTCAAGCTTGAATAAATAAATAAATAAATAAATAACAGAAATAATTCTGTTGTGGCTTCATCTGTCACCATCTTATTGACTGGGCTGGCTTGCTTCACCTGTGACGTCACGTTCTTGCTGAAAACTGGGTTGAACCGTGCTGTCCCTCAGCACTGGTGCCCGAGGGCTGTGTGGTTCTGCTGGATTGAGTTCTTACCTTGGAAACCAACAGCCAATTCTAACCAAAATTGTTTTTTTTTTTTTTTTCAAAAATTTGGGAGATTTAACCATTGTAGCCAATGGGTCTCAACTGACAAATTATGCGCTGGGCTTCTATGGAAATGAAACCACACTGAGTTTTTTCGGTTTTAGGAATGCTAGAATGTGCGGTTTCACTTTCAGCGGCACGAAATCCCAAACTGGCGCGCGCTGCCCTGTGGCCTTTTTCGGGAAACGAGCACAAAAGGGCCTCAGTCTCTCCTCCTGATTACGCTGCCAACGCCGGCTCTGCCATTTGTTTGGCTTTGCGTTTCTATGGTTACCGATCAGGCGAGCAGATATCAGATGGCAGCCGTAGGAGGAGAGAGCGAGAGCGAAAGAGAGAGAGAGAGAGAGAGCGAGCTGGGCTGGGCTGGGCTGGGCTGGGCTGGGCTGGGCTGTGCTGAGCTGAGCTGAGCTGAGCTGGAGTGTTTTCTAGGGAGAATCTGTAAGCCCACAACCATGTAACTTTGGGGGGAGGGGGAGGGGGAGGTGTAACCTTCTCTGAGACAGTATGGCTGAGCGATTCTTGTTTGCTGATCGGCATACTGCACCTGTCTGCCAGACAGAGCAGGAGCTGAAGCAGTTACAGGGTCAGTCCTGCCAGGTTTCATTGACAGGCACGTCTGGGCTATTTGTGTTAAACACAAGCACATCTTGTGCTACAAGGCACGGTAGCAAACTTTGCTGATTGTTTGATGTTGTGTGTTATGATGGTGGTGCTTCGTCCTTTTTTTCCTTGTGAAATTTCTGGGACGCTTTTTTCTCCGGCCAGCGTTCACCTGGAGCCCCGCCTTCTTCTCTGTCTGTCCGCAGCCACGGCAACAAGGAAGTGTTCTCCTGCCAGGGGATACAGCTGGCGGTGAACTACTTCCTGGACAGAGGTCACTCCGACATCACCGTGTTTGTGCCCTCCTGGAGGAAGGAACAGCCCAGGCCAGATGTACCTATTACAGGTGAGGTGTGTGTGTGTGTGTGTGTGTGTGTGTGTGTGTGTGTCACTGACTAAGAGAGAGAAGTGTTACCTTCAATGACTCTGCTGATCATCCAGGGTCACACCAGGAGAGTAGCTCAGCTGGTAATTCAGGGTCACTCTGGGCCTCTCAGTCGAGTGGACGGGAGGCGCTGTTGAGCTGTAAATAGTGACTGCAGCCTCAGTCTCTTAGGAGCCTTTCTGCCACCTGGAAGCGGAGATCTGTCTCCCCCATGCTGAGCTGTGGGTGGTGGGGGTACGCGTCCAGGCTGCAGTACCAGCCCCGCACACAGTGATACGAGCCTGAGCTTGAGCCCCAGATGCCCACCACAGTGAACTCTGGCCCTTATGTCTGAGAATGTGTGAATTATGGGATAAGACCCACTTCTAAATAAACGCATGGTTCCAAATAAATCAATAAATGCACATAGCATGCCCCCCCCCCCTGCTTTGATCTTGCTGTCTGTGCTGAGCACAGGTGTGCTGAGTACAGGTGTTTGGTAAGCTGCGTTGGCTGGTTTCAGCTTCCGGTGACCTTGTTTAGCTTCTAAACCTCCTTATATGGCGAGTGCTGCTTCTGAGCCTCCCTCCCGTGTGGGAACTCGCTCGCTGGGTCCGGCCCTGTTTCTTCAGTAAGGTTTCATTTCCCCCTCCTCTTCCTCTCGAGCCAAACCGGTGCGTTCCGCTTTTAAAATGGAACACTGGCCTCTTGCGGAGGCATTGCACAACGTTGCAGGTTGTCAAATAAATCGGGCGCCAGCAACGCTGGTTTGGACTGTCGCACTGCAGACCCCACTGCAGGATGGAAAACACTGGGGGGGGGGGGGGGGGGTCGATTTTCGGTCGGAGAACCAGGAAGAGTGGCGGCTCAGGAGCGACTGGGAAATCCCCACAAGGAAACGAAGTGTTGTTTTTTCTCAGAAAGGCAAACCTGAGTTCGCCTTATCTCTGAACTTTGTCCCGCCTGTCTGACTAAACTGGGGGGTGGGGCAGCGGTGGCGGGGGGAGGGGGGGGGGGGGGGGGTTGCATAATAAGGTGGATTCGCATAATACGGTGTTTTCCACAATTTCCAAAGTCAGGTCTGTCTCGTGGCTTTTGGGAAAGACATGAATGGAACTGTTTCCCTGTTGAAGCTTGATTTTATTTTTTTTAAATCCTTTTTGATAAATGATCAGGAATGGGGGGAATACAGTATCGAGAATACAGTACCAGCTTGAGTAATTATGAATGTGTTGCACTGAACAAGGGTGGTAAAATCAGGATGTTAATTTCGTTCTCTGAGCTGGCAACCTTAGGGCAACCCACCCTCGGCTCAAATACTCTCTGTACTGCCCCGTCTCTATCTGCTCCCCCCCCCCCCCCCCCCCCCCCCCCCCCCAACCCCACCCCAGTCTGAATGAGGTAGGAAAATACATAAGGAGAACAGACTGTCCGCTCTGCCTTTTTAGAAAAAACGGCCCAGTCGCAGTCGAGTTCTGACTTGAGCGCAGAGGCGGGTCCGTGACGTGACTGGAGTGCCGCTGCCAGGACGGCAGTGCTGAACCCGCCTGACAGAGCCTGTGTGCTGAACCCGCCTGACAGAGCCTGTGTGCTGAACCCGCCTGACAGAGCCTGTGTGCTGAACCCGCCTGACAGAGCCTGTGTGCTGAAACCCGCCTGACAGAGCCTGTGTGCTGAACCCGCCTGACAGAGCCTGTGTGCTGAACCCGCCTGACAGAGCCTGTGTGCTGAGCCCGCCTGACAGAGCCTGTGTGCGGAACCCGCCTGACAGAGCCTGTGTGCTGGACCCGCCTGACAGAGCCGGTGTGCTGAACCCGCCTGACAGAGCCTGTGTGCTGAACCCGCCTGACAGAGCCTGTGTGCTGAACCCGCCTGACAGAGCCGGTGTGCTGAACCCGCCTGACAGAGCCTGTGTGCTGAACCCGCCTGACAGAGCCTGTGTGTGCTGAAACCCGCCTGACAGAGCCTGTGTGCTGAACCCGCCTGACAGAGCCTGTGTGCTGAACCCGCCTGACAGAGCCTGTGTGCTGAACCCGCCTGACAGAGCCTGTGTGCTGAACCCGCCTGACAGAGCCTGTGTGCTGAACCCGCCTGACAGAGCCTGTGTGCTGAACCCGCCTGACAGAGCCTGTGTGCTGAACCCGCCTGACAGAGCCTGTGAGCTGAACCCGCCTGACAGAGCCGGTGTGCTGAACCCGCCTGACAGAGCCTGTGTGCTGAAACCCGCCTGACAGAGCCTGTGTGCTGAAACCCGCCTGACAGAGCCTGTGTGCTGAACCCGCCTGACAGAGCCTGTGTGCTGAACCCGCCTGACAGAGCCTGTGTGCTGAAACCCGCCTGACAGAGCCTGTGTGCTGAAACCCGCCTGACAGAGCCTGTGTGCTGAACCCGCCTGACAGAGCCTGTGTGCTGTGAAGAGCGGGAGATTACTGAACCTTCCTGCAAAGGCTTCTCCCAAAATACCTGAAGCTGTTCCTCGCACCTCCCGGGTGTGAGTCTGAGGATCTCCCCCCCCCCGAAGGATTGATTCCGCGGGGGCGTATCTGTGCGATTCGTGTGTGCGTGTTTAATATAACTCGTATTGTAAAACCATTAAACATAATGACTGGTAAAAAAAAAAAAGAATAATGTTAATTATGTCTGGGAATTCTGAATACTTTTCTTGTCTGAAAACTCCTAATTCAGGAAGGCTTGATTCTGATTGGTTGGCGGGTATGTCTGTAAGTTCGCTCGGCGTACACAGTGTCATCTCCCCTTCTTTTTATTTTCTGAACCCGTCCAAACGGTACTGAGTCATGCCCCCCCCCGGGAACTGGACCTGCAGCGTTTTAAACACCCTCTCCTTCGCCCCGCTCCTCCCTGCCCGCAGACCAGCACGTCCTGCGGGAGCTGGAGCGGAAGAAGATCGTGGTCTTCACGCCGTCTCGCCGCGTCGGCGGGAAGCGCGTGGTCTGCTACGACGACCGCTTCATCGTCAAGCTGGCGTACGAGTCCGGCGGCGTCATCGTGTCCAACGACACGTACCGCGACCTGCAGAGCGAGCGGCCCGAGTGGAAGCGCTGTGTGGAGGAGCAGCTGCTCATGTACTCCTTCGTCAACGACAAGTGAGCCGCAAAGCATGCTGGTCCCTCTCCGTCCCTCTCTCTGTCTCTCTCTCCCTCTGTCTCTCCTTACAGCTCTTTCTGTCTCTCTGTCTCCATTTGTCTCTGTCTTCCCTCTCTCTCTGTCTCTCTCCTTACATCTCTTTCTGTCTCTCTCCTTCCCTCTCTCTCGTCCCTCTCTCTGTCTCTCTCTCTGTCTCTCCTTCCCTCTCTTTCCGTCCCTCTCTCTGTCTCTCTCACTCTGTCTCTCCTTACATCTCTTTCTGTCTCCCTGTCTCCCTTTGTCTCTGTCTTTCCTCTCTCTCTGTCTCTCTCCTTACATCTTTCTGTCTCTCTCTCTCTCTTTCCCTCTCTCTTTCTGTCTCTCTCCCTCTCTTTGTCTCTGTTTTGCCTCTCTCTCGGCCTCTCTTTCCATCTCATTCTCTCTGTCTCTGTCCCTCTCTCCATCTCTCTCTCTCTCTGTCTTCACTCTCTCATTGTCTCTGTCTGTCTTCCCTCTCTCTGTCTCTTACTCACCCCCTCTCTGTGTCTCTCTGTCTCTCCATCTTCCCTCTCTCTCTCTGTCTCTCTTTCCCTCTCTGTCTCTCTCTTTTACTCGCTCCCCCTCTCTCTCTTTCTTAAAAACATTTCATTAATTTCTTTCTCTGGCTCTCTCTCTCTTTCTGTCTGTCATTATTTTCTCTATCTTCTCTCCAGTTCAAGCTAATGCTTTTTATGGTAGGAAATGCAGTTTATAAATATTTACAAAGCATGCGCAATTAAATGTAAACATTAAGCCCATTTCATTAATCTCTCGTTCCCTCTCTCTCTCTGTTTCACTCCTTCTTTCTATCTCTCACTCCCTCTCTCTCTGTTAAAAACATTAAAACCATTTCATTAATCTGCATAACTCACTAACTCTCTCTCCCTCTCTACCTCCATTAAAAAAGCTTCATTGGCAGGAAATGCGTGTGGATGCAGAAGAACAGCCTCTCTCTCTCTCTCTCTCTCTCTCTCCCTCTCTACCTCTCCCTCCCTACCTCCATTAAAAAAGCTTAATTGGCAGGAAATGCGTGTGCATGTAGAAGAACAGCCTCTCTCTCTCTCCCTCTCAGGTTCATGCCCCCTGATGACCCGCTGGGTCGGCACGGGCCCAGCCTGGAGAACTTCCTGAGGAAGAAGCCGCTGGCCCCGGAACACAAGCGCCCGCCGTGTCCCTACGGTAACCTCGCGTCACATGACCCTAGCGTGCGTGCATGCGTGCACGTGCATAATTGTGTGTGCGTATACATACATGTGTGTGTCCGTGTGTGCGCGCTTGTGTGTGTGTGTGTGTGTGTGTGTGTGTGTGCGCATACATACCTATGTGTGGTGTGTGCATGCATGCGTGTATACATACATGTGTGTGGTGCATGTATGCGTGTCTGTGTGTGTGTATGTGCATACTTACCGATGTGTGGTGCGTGCGTGCGTACATGCGTGTACACATACATGCGTGTGTCTGTGTGTGCGTGTGTGTGAGAGAGACTGAGAACGCCCCGTCTCATGTCCTGCTTCCTCTTGGCTGTGCCCGTACAGGAAAGAAGTGCACGTACGGGATTAAGTGCAAGTTCTACCACCAGGACCGCGCCCACCACTCCCAGCGTTCCCTGGCCGACGAGCTGCGGGCCAACGCCAAGCTCTCCACCCTCAAGGAGGACCGGAGGCCCTCCTCCTCCTCCTCCTCGCCCAAGAAGGCGGGGCAGGGGGAGCCCGCCCTGGCGCCGGCGTCCCCGTCCCTGTCCCTGTCCCTGGAGCAGGAGGTGGAGCTCCGGCTCAGCCTGGAGCAGCGCGGCTCGCTCAAGGGCTGCTACGTCAGCGAGAACGTGCTGCTGCACCGCGCCGGGGGCGGGGCCCACCACGGCCGGAGGCCCGCCCCCAAGAAGGGCCCGGCCGCCAATCACCACGCCCCGGCCGGCGCCGACTCCGCCTACCTCAGCGGCTCCTCCCAGGAGCGCCTGGACTCGGGCCTGGGCTCCTACGAGAGCCACGGGGACCCCCACGCCGGGCCCTGCTCTTCCTCCTCCTCCTCCTCTTCCTCCTGCTCGTCCTGCAGGTCCCCGCAGCGCTACGGCCGCTCCGGCCACGGCCCGGAGAGGCAAAATGGCCGCCAGCCCTGCAGCTGCTGCTCTCACCTGGCCCCGCCCACCTGCCCGCACCACTACGGTCAGGGCCCCGCCCCCTGCCAGCCTTGGTCCCCCGCCGCCACGTTTGGGGGGCCCCTGTACCCGGCCACCGTCCCGCACCCCTACAGCCTCCCTGCGAGCTTCCCCCGGGTTCACCCGGGCCCCCACAAGTACTGGTCCGACTCCTACCAGCCCGCCCCCCCGTCCCGCTCAGCCAACAGCCTCCCCGACCATCTCAGGATGCCCGCCCCCCCAGAGCACGGCCTCATGGGAGTCTACGGAGGAGAGCAGCACCACTGGGGCCCCCCCGGCCCCCCCCACGACCCCTTCCAGGCCGAGAGAGAGGAGGTCCGAAAGAAGCTGCAGGCCATCTTTCACCCCTGTCAGGTGGACAAGGTCATGGGCATGTTCCCCCACGTCCTGGACCCCCAGGCCCTCGCCGCCAAAATCCTCGCGCTGAAGTCCCAGGGTGGAGCGCTGTGAAGTGTTTACCCCACCCCTGCCCCCACCCTGTGAGCTCACCTGAGCCAGCCCTCTTGCCTCGTTGTGCCATCTTACCCTCAGGTTGCTGTTGGAACCTTTGGAGGAAGCGGCTCATTTGCATAAACGTTGCTTGCCATTCTTGCCATGCTTCAGTTGGATGTTGTTGTTACGGTTGTTGCTACTGGTGTTGCTAGGTGTGCCCTGTTCCAGATATCCCGTTCCAGTCGTCTGTTCGGATGTTTCTGGGGAGTGCGGCACGCAGTAGTTCCTTTTCTTTTTCTTCTTTTTTAAATGCAAGCACGGGGAAGTCTTGTTTTACAGATGTGTTTACAAATACCGCCGCCTTGTTTTCAGTATAACAATACAGGCTTCCATTGCATATTTGTATGCTTACTTTTGCAAATTAAGTGCAAACTTGTCAAATTTGAGGACTTCACCACAACTGTCAATGCATGAAATTTATCATCTTGTGTGTGGTATTTAATTAAGCTTCGAACGAAAAGCCCTCTGGTCGGTTTTTTTTTTTTTTTAAATCACTATGTCATTATAGTGGGCCAAATTAATCTCATCTCAGGATTCTTGCATTCGTGTTGTGACTTCGCAGTTTAGTCTCTGAAGGAATTTTTCCGTAAACACGTGTTAGGCTGATGCCTTTTAATTTTAAGCAAGCTCAGTGGGAGAGAAACGGCCACAGCTATTTGTGAGCAGCCTGACTCCTGCTTGGGCATGCAAACCAGTATTTTACAACTGGAAATAACGTCTCAGTCCTCTGCTTTTTCGACGCCGATGATTGTGAAGCTCACCGCTGAAATGTGCGTGGCACGAGCGAACAGATGCGCGCGCGTCTGCAGCAGGCGGTCCAGAGTGCGCGAGTGTCTTGCTCAGTCTGTTCGAGGGTGTGCGTTTTACGCAGATGCCGGATGGGCGGGCAATGCGGAAACGGAGATTATTCCGTTTACAGATGTTCTCTGTATTCGTCTTTGGATTCTGCCGGTGTTATTTTGGAGCGTACTGTAATAGAGCGTTCGGTTAAGACTCGCGGTTTGTTTTTTAATGAACCTGAGACGCTGAGTCAATAAATCTCTAAGAGTAATCTGACGCGTGAATGTTAAAATGGCTACCCCTGATAATTTTCTACATCAGTAATTTCTTAGGACACGCTATTCTCGTTAGAATCAGCGCCGTAGTTGTTGCGATCTGGCATTAAGAAAACGCCCGTGTCTTTGACTTTCCCAGTCCAGTGTCGTAAAGTAACAAAGTTTACTGATGCTGTTTCGCCTCAGTGTTCATCGAGCGCACGTTAGACTTTCAACAAGCACTTTATGCGCCACAGCGTCCGTGTACAATAACATCGGAAATGAAAAGTACAGGTACACCATCGCTAGTGGCGCAGTGTATCGCTGCATCTTGCCAATGTCAACGTCCAGTCAGTGCACTGAGGCGCTTATAACTGTTGTTGAAATCTGATCTTGCCAATCTCTTTGTATTTTGGAATGTGTGGGTATTCACACCTGCTGTGTGAACGTTGCTTTTTTGCCTGTCACATTAAAAAAAAAAAATTTTTTTTTGGTTTAAGAGGCTTGTTTTGACAAGTTCCACAGCAGTGGATTGTTGATGCATATTGTATCTTTGTGTATGTACACTTTATGTTCTAAAACAAAAGACTTTTAATAACCAAGATGGCAAAAGAAATATAGTCCAGTTGTGGTGTAAAAAAAAATAATAATAATCTTTTGACCTTACTGTTGACCAGCCCTTTGCCTTGTTTATAGTGTTTCTGGAAAGCGATGAAATGTAAAATTTTAAAACAGTTGGTAGCTGTGTACAGTTAGTGCCACTGCCTCTCCAAACGTGTGATGTCATTAAGGCTGCGATTTTATCAGGGATTCTGTGAAATCAATAGATTCTTGTGAAATTCCTCAATTTTACACTTATGTAGGAGTTTAAGCAAAAGTTTGTGTGTGTGTGTGTGTGGGGGGGGGGGGGGGGGGGGGGGGGTGAGCGAATTACTCATTTCAAAGGGCAGGAAAAAAGTGAAGATGGTTTTTTTTTTTTTACAGACTCTACCTTGGTTTGGGTTTGCCGATGACAGGCTCTTACCATGTGAACTGTGTACACTTAATAGAATCCAATGCTGGTTAAAAAGCAACAGCATATTATTACCCAATAGCAAACCAGACGGGAGAAACTAGTCTCAGTGGCTGCAGGGAATGTTTCGTGAAAGTGGCAAAGGAATGAGGTTTGGTGCAGATGACATGTCCCTGAAGACAGCGAGCCAGAGGACGTAATTGCAAACTCTGTGCTTGGTGCTTTGCATATAAGAGCTTGCCTGTCGGGTAGACAGCTGTCTTTCGCTCTGACACAGTCCTTGTTGGCTAAGAAAAAACCTTTATATGGCAGCAGACGTGAAACGGGTATTACTGGTTCAGATTTTTTAAATCAACCTGCCACCATTTTTACCATTTCTTCTATTTTGCATTTTGGAGAGTATACCAACAAGGATAAACATATTGAGTGCCCATTTCAAAGATGACTTTCAGGTTGCCATACACTATTCACAGCAAACAGCAGACCCAATCCAATGTTAGAATCTGGTTTCTTATAGCTAGTTTCTAAACCTTTCGTTCTGTCATAAAATAACCGTTCATATTGAGTGTGTACATTTCCATGATGTCATAACATTGTCTGCTAGTTCCGTTGCATTGCTAACTGCACTCTTCTTGTTTCTTGCCTGACAGTTTATACACACAAAACACTTTAAAAAATATATTTTTTAAAAACCATGCTAAAATGGTAGCCCTGTGATTGTTCTCTGGATAAACATCAGAGAGGAAAGAATAGCTGTTCTGTGTGTACAGAATTTCATTCTTAATAAAAGGTTTCTTGGCCTCTTCTGGAAAACTACAGTTAAAACTGTCCCCATGGGCCACACCCACTGTCATCACTGCCCCCAGGGCCACGTCTGCTTTCCCAGAAGCCCTCTGAAAAATGCCGATAAGACTCACGACCCAGCATTCTCCAGAGGAGTGCAGCTTAATCCAAAGTGCAGGGGTTACAAAAACCTCTTTACGTAAGAGAGAGGCCTGTATCCTACAGAGCTCTGGAGTGTTGATATTGGGTGTTGTTTTGTCCCCCCATAGTATCGTACGTGTTTCTCAGCGTATAGCTCCTCGTGTACCGGCACTGTGTGCCAGAATTATGTAGTGGTCACTTAAAAATGACCCGGAGAGGTAAAGTTTTAATGTGTTTTTTTTTTTTTCTTTCAACAAAGCATTACATGTAAGAAAAAAGCTTATCTGAGCAGAGAAATATCTGTTTTAGAAATACAGCATACTGTATGTGCGTCTGTGTGTATAAGCATAAGCAATCTATGTTCGAATATCTCCTAGAAGTCTTAAGAAGTGTGCCTGAGTATGAGTGTGTCTGTGTTTCATTAGGATTTAATTTTTTTTTTTAAGGATCAAAGAATGCACTGCTAAATATTATTTGAATGTATTTAATCCTCTGGAAAATCATGTTACTCTTTAAAAAAAATAAATAAATAATAAAATATTATTGCTTATTCTGTTGTGCATTTGTCTTGATGCAGATTGCCCATCAGTGCTTTTTCAAATGTAGTATGCACCAGCAACTGGATACCAGGCTTTAATGCATTTGTGTGGACCATTGGCCATCTGGGCAATGTTAAGCTACTGTTCTAGCATGGATTTGCCTCACTGTCTGGTATCTGTTAATACCTATTCTAATGCAGGTATTGGCTCTATGGTCTGGTATCTGTTATGGCATTGATCTAGTGCTGGGATGGGCTCTATGGTCTGGTATCTGTTAAGGCACTGTCATAGTGAATGGATGGTCCCCACGGTTTGGTATCGGTTAAGGCACTGTATGGATGGGCCCCACTTGAGAGAGAGAGAGAGAGGGACACTCATCGCTCAAGGGCCCAACGGCAGTTAAGTTTTGTCCATGTAGGCTCCCAACTTCATCTCTCCGGATACAGGTAAGCATCCCTGTGTGTGCTATTCCACAACTACCTACCACTAGGCCACCCTGCCGCCCTTGAATCTGTGTGTGTGTGTGTGTGTGTGTGTGCGCGTGTGTCTGTGCATGTGCGCACGTGTGTGTGTGCGCGCGCGCGTGTGTGTTTTTGAGCTTGTCATTACATGTAGCTAAAATGAAATACAGACTTCCTTGCCCACCCATGCTAGCCGCTTGCTGGGAGCCCGAGGTTAGGCATGTACAGTCGTTTCCGTGGGCCATCTAAGCCCATTATTGCTTTACAGTCCGCTAAATGTCCTGTCATTCCTATGAGTAATTAACCTGCCACAGGCATCCATTCCGATTCTGATTTTTCTTGTTTCTGCTAGAAAGAGGTCAGATGGTCAGGAACTGTAGCTAGATCACTTCAGTAGTATGCCGTGAAATGTATATTAAGCATTTGACGTTCAAAAAAAAAAAAAAAAAAAAAGTGTTGTTTATTACGTGTTAAATATATAGCATATATGTAAGGGATTCTCATAATGAACTGCCATACCTGGGGTATTAATCTGACATGGGCTGAGCACACCTCCCAATCCCTGTTGGGTTGTACGGGCATATTAATATGGAACTTACTTTCAAAGAGCAATCTGAAAACAGTTTTTAAAAGAATAATCTGTAGTGTAACTGCAAAAGCTCCAGCAACTTTTTTTGCCAATAACTTATTTTATAATAAGTTAAATTTTACGTCTAGTTTTACTTGGGAAGAGTATAAATGGAAATGGAACCTCAGGAGTATGTCAAAGGTAAACAAACTAGCGGGATGCAGGGTTCAGAGTGAAGCCGATGACCGCGTCCACAGTCTGCGACGTGGCTGGGAACGACGCAGTGAGCATGCGCTGACATCACTCTCGTCACGTCAATGTTCACATATTAATATTCGAGCGAGAACACGGTCAGTATGCAACAGAGGGCTCCTGACAGCTAGCTTGGAAGCAGGCCAGCTAGCTACTTTGCATTTTATGTCTGTATTGGAACTATTCTCCCCCCCCCCAAGGGAATTCCTGCATTTTAATCCATGGTTTTGCCTTTGTTTGCATTGCAAGTCTCACTGCGTAACAGAATCTGCTAAATGCCATTAAAGTAAACAAATAAAAAACGTTTACGTAAGAAAGCGCTGTGTACTGTACGCCAGGAATGGTGTAATATCAAAGTATTTTTCACAGAAGTGACGTGCTGTCATATTTTCATTTTCATCAGAGAATTCTCTCGACCACCATGCTGGGCAATAATAGTCAACAATTCCATAAAATATGACTTGTTTAGTCTAAGAGCAACATATCTCACTTGTGACAAGGCTGGAGAAAAAAAATCCCATGGTCTCCCAATTGAATTTATTGGAAGGACTTAAAATATGGTTTTAAGCCCCCTGCAGTCGCGAGGGGGTACTGCAGCACTTGTTTCCCAGAATGCACCTGCAGTGGGGGAGTCCTCAAACATGGTCTTGTAGAAGTGCAGGAGCTGCTGGTTTTCATCGTTACTCAGCTCTAAACTGACCAATGAAAGCAGCTGACTTACACAGGTAACTCACCTGGGTTCTTGCATCTGAACCAGCTGCTGATTTTAAGGGGAAAAACAAACCTAGCAAAACCCTGCAACTCTCCTGGAATAGGTGAATCTGTTCAAACAATTTTTAAGTCCTGTTCTAGTCTTCACACCAAGGTGTTCCGAAAAACACCAGTCATTCAGCCAAAATAGCAACGCTCAGTCAAGTCAACGTACAGGTTACGTGAACCGGTGCAGAAAAGGGAGGAATGTAGCAGTCGGACGTCAGAGAACATCAGGTGTCTGCAGAGGACAATTAACAGTGTCCACAATCCGAGGAGGTACACGTTTTCAAAAGCTGCGGGTAATTTTCAGCAATTACACGTGCCTGAAAAGGCCTGAGGCTTTACAGCACTCAGAATGGCATAGGCTTCGATCTAAAGAAAGTGCAGAGAGCGGCAGTGTTAACGTGATTTATGGGAAATACGTCTGTGGGAGAACCCCCCCCCCCCCCCGACATTAGGGGCTGTTTGGACAAGACATCACCCAAAACCGATGGCAGATAGCGCGATGAAAATGCAAATACGGCAACAGCAGCTGCCAAGTCTCGAGGTCCTGACAGCTTATTCCTGGATGTAACTGATTACCTGCCTCCTCAAAAGACTCAGGATTTCTTCACTTAGTCCCAACCACCAGATGTCAATCAGTAGAACACTTGGCAAGTGGAAATAAGAGTGATATGTGGTGTACAGAAATGCATTAAAGCCCAGCAATGTTCAGGAGAGGGTTATTTTATAGGCCAGTGGCTGAATTGGCGTGAATCACTGTCTATCGTTCATGCAGTTTGTCAGAATTAAGTGGCCATTGGTTTAATAGCCAAGAGCAGAGTGGAAGCATCGTAGTGAAACTGGAGGTGTGAGGTGTGAAGCGTGTATCCCTCCATGGAACAGGATTTCGAAACGCGAGAATTGGTCTCAGAAGTCTGAAGGCAAGAGCATTAGATTTTGCATATTGGCAACGGCTGAGGACAGCCCACAGACTCCTCCCCCCAAAAAAATGAAACGATTACGAGGAACACTTGCGCACAGATCTCAGACTGCATGAGGAGGCATTTTAAACGCGTACCGCGCAGCTCTGCAAACATGCCGCATCACCCCAAGGCTTGTCTTGTGACATAAAAGAAAGGGAGTTGGATCACCTCAAAACTCTGATATTTAAGCAACTGAATTCGAGCAGCGCGACATAATACCAAATAAATACGCACCGAATAGCCAGATAAGGCTAGGTAAAATAAAAATAAAAAAAATTTTAAATAAAAATGAACATTTATTTTAAATAATGCCGCTGTCCTCTTCCAGCAAAAGAAGTACCCTACTAAACGCAATGGGGCCTGTCTCACTTTTTGACAATTTTTTTTTTTTTTTTAAATCCCTGGATCAGCAAACATAGTTGTAATATTTCAACTTCCTAAAAATGTGTTAAGGCAGGGCTGTCCACTCTTATCTGACAGGGCCGGTGGGATTGCAGGTTTTTTTTTTTATGTTCAGCCCAGCATGAATACACCTGATTCTATTTATCAAGGTCTTGACTGAAGACCGGGATTAGTCGACTAGTTGAATCAGGCGTCGGGTTGCTGGGCTAACACAAAATCTGCACCCACACCGGCCCCTTTTCCGATTGGACGCCCCTTTGTGAAACAAAGAAAAGCAGACCATTTGATTCCCATTCACTGCTCACGCTCAGAGGAAATATTCACTTCCTCATTCGCAAGAGGTTAACTGAGAGCCACCTAAAGATAAACAGAAACTGTACAGAGTGCTGGTCTCCGACCCTGGTCCTGGAGAGCCGCAGGGTCTGCTGGTTCTTGCTTTCACCTTAAAATCAGCACCCAGTTGAGACCCAAGACACCAGGTGAGTTGAGTTAACTGTGTAATCAACTGCTCCAATTGATTCATGAAGTGCAGAGTCACTATGAAAACCATTGCTGGCATTGCGGGGACATTTGCATCAGTCAGGAAATGAATGAAGTGGGGAGAACAGTTTGCCAGTCAGAGGTGTGGAATCTGTGGATCACAAAGGGAGAGGTGTTTAATCAAACAGAACAAATCCAACAAGTCCCTTCTGCTGCAGATGAATTCTCTTTGGACACGTGCAACTGCATTGTACGTTGAGAGAGAGAGATTTTAGACAACAGTACTGTTAACTGACAGGTTGCGTTTCCTTGTGCGAGGTTACTGCTGTATGAACGCTGGAAGTATTTATAAAAAATTACCAGCGTACAATACCCCAGTTATTGGGAGTAATCCGTTTATGCCTGTATTTAGATAATAGAATACACATGAAATATGCAGTCAGTAATGCGGTTACTTCAATTGCCGCGTTTACAGGAGCCATGTTACTTTTCTTCAGGGATCTTTGACTTTTGCCAGACGTGCAGTTTCTAAAAAGCCTCAGTAAATTGGAGTAAGATGTCTACATGCACCAAAAAATCTAAACAATTTGAGAGCAAAATTCAGGTCTCTTAATCAGGTTTTGAATACTCCGATTATGACCTTAGAGCCAATAAAGATAATCAGATGAAGCCACTTACATGACCAGCGCAATAATCAGAGTATTGCCATACCTGGGGTTAAGACCCGAGTAACACCCATTGCCTGTCCTTGTGGCTGCTTAATTTATGACTATTTGGCGATGCTGTCATTTGATGTAGCATTCCATCTGCAAAATTCGATGCTGACGAGTAGCCTAGCTCTCGAGCACAGCCACAAATCGTTGCTCAATACCTGTTCTTTCCTATTAGGTGCCAAGGAAGGGATGAGGCGGAGCTTCGGAGTTAAAACTTTCCGCGAGCGCCCCAGTGCGAACGCACGTACGGGCCGTTTCGCACGCCGATCCCGTTTGCGGATCTGTACACGATCCTTCCCGCTCTTGTCTCCACATACGTGCGGTGATTTACAGATTTTAAATCACACCCCCCCCCCTCCCCCCCCCCGTCCGGCCACAAGCCTCCACGTCGTCTCCAGTCACGTAGGTCACCTTGTAGCGTTAACGCATTTTAAGACATGCAACGTTGCTCAGTTATATTACGCCAGTGGGAGGCCTACTACTGGCTTTCAGGGTCAGGTTTATCCCCACCTTAACGTTCACACACACAAACATAAGAGTTGTGCTGCAAATAAAAAACAAATCGTTTCTTTGCAATGTATGCGTTGTGTCTTGATGTATTCGTAACCATCTGTAATATCTGCTGGGGGCAGTACAATTTTGTGTGTGTGTGTGTGTGGGGGGGGGGGGGGGGGGGGGGGGTGCGCATGTGAATTACTCTTCACAGTAAGTAATTTAAAATATATATATTTAGGTATTGTTTCCCTTTTTTTGCAAACCCTGTATTAATTAATGAGCTCACATATTGCACAAAAGATAATTCAATATTCGTAATTAGTTGGTTGAGCACTGAACCTTCCTGTAGCGTCTACGTCCTGGCGACAGCGTAGCCGGCTTTATGACCAGTTACAGCAATGAAAACACCTTGTCCTCGATACACAGCGCACTGTGCGAAATTCTCAGAAGCCAGCTACTTTGGGGATTTCCGAAAAAAAAAACAATGCTGATGTGCAGATGGCCTTATTCGGCAGTCTCGCGGCTCCTCAGTCAGACCACGCTCACCACAGCCCGCTATAAAAAAAAATTAAAATAAAATATTTTTAAAAAGAGGATGTGAAGCCGAACTGCGCGACAGTCCTGAATTCCTCCAGAGTCGCGTTCGTGTTCACCGTCACATGCGACTCGCAGAACTGCGTCCACGGACCGGGCGCCGCGAGAAAAGAACCCAGCCTAACCCACGGCGCTTTCACAACGCCGCAGTGACACAGAGTACAGTATGTGAAAACTTAAACATACAAATCTGGCAGGCTGGAACCTGTCGCAGGGTTTCTCAAGAGTTCACGCACCGCATGTAAACTCCCGAAAGCCTTAGGGTTTTTTTTTTCAGCTGAAGTGTCTGTGTTTCATTGTTGTCACGTTCGTTCCCATAGTTACAAATCGCCTTGTCGTGTTCACATGGTTACAAATAAGCTAATAAAGCATATTTTATAAGTGCTCTGTTATGAAGAAGAGTGGTAGTGCGTCTGTGCAGTTTAATTATTTCACGTTTATTAAGCGCACTGGTACCCAAGCCTTTCCATCAAGTCAACCTTTGGCAATAGGAAATGTCTTTAAGCCCCCACCCTACATGCACGCACACACACACACGCACACATGCACACACACACACACATGCACACACGCAGGCAAACTCACACGCTCGCATACACATACTCACAAACTCACATTCTGTCTCTCACACACGCACATGCACACACGCGCACACCCGGTGCTGTGCCTTTTTCCTTCAACACTCATCATGCTCCAGTCACCCCCCCCCCCCCCCCCCACACCTCCCACTTTGGGAATTTTGGTTAAACTGATGATTGAGTTGATTTGTGACTGCAGTTCAGAATGTGTGTGGTCACACTTATGAAAGTCACTCCATCACTTCTGAGCTTATGCTTTTTTCCCATTTTCTCCCCAATTTAATCGTTATACCAATTCCCCGCGTGTATCACGGTCCTGGTCGATGCGCTATCCTCTGTCGGTCTGGGGAGGGTGTAGACTACCACATGCCTCCTCCGATACATGTGGAGTCGCTTCTTTTCACCTGACAGCGAGGAGTTTCACTGGGAGAGCGTAACGCGCGCGCGGAGGGTCACGCTATCTCCCCCAGATACCCTCCCTGCTGAACAGGGCTTCCCACCCACGAACACCACCAATTGTGTTCATAGGAACGTCTGACCAAGCCGGAAGTACCGCTGCTGGGGATTTAACTCTGCGGCGGTAAGTGAGTGCTTATATATCTACACTAAGCTCATGCTTTTAACCTTTAACCACAGTTTATTCCCCCCCCCCCCACCATGTACAATAATGTACTCATGCTGCTGGAGGTTCACTGAAGTGATTCAGGTTAAGCACCGTTTAAGCAAACACCCTGCCTGGGAATCAAACCTGCAATCTCTGAGTCTGAGCCCAGTTCTTTCACCATTATACTGCACATACACCAGCCAGAAATGTGCAGGCCCTATACAGTCCAAGGCTGCATGCACACCTGTCCACATTGCTGAACGTGTCAACTGGGGGGAAAAAAACACTGGGGTCTAGTCATCCTGCTCCGCATTACTCCTGTGTGTAACAACCATCGGGGCATGGGTTCAATTCCAGGAAATAAATTAATAATATGATTAATGAATAGTTTTTTTTTTTTTTTAATTACTTGATTAATTTGTCAACTCATTTCCTGGATTTACAGAACAGAAATGGACCAGGAATCGACTCTGATAATAAATAAATAAATAAATAAATAAAAACTGTCAATAAAAATAAGTAAAGCCTTGAGATTCCTGCTTTACTGGGGTTGGACAAATATGATGCATGATTGTAATTTTATTATTTGTTTTTTTTTTTTGTTTTTTTTTTTAAATTAAGCTACACATTCTGATCCTTGGCACATGACCTGGGGGTATATTATACTATTCTCATCAATCTCTGCTCTATTTCCTTGATTCCAGTGGGGTTCTGGGACTTTCCCTCTCAGTCTCCCGCCCTGAACCTACAGGTTCGTAACAGCTTGACTAGCAGCCCCACAATCGGCTTCCAGCCAGCCAGAGAATAAAGGCTCGATTGTGCCCAGAATGATTCACTTTATGAAATGCTTCCGTTTGGCTGGATAGAAGGAAGTTCTCGTCACAGGTGGACTTCCCCTGCACTTACCCTCTAAATCACAGGCTTTAGGGCCCAACTGGGCCACGGTGGATATGCCTGACTGGAATGAACTGTCATTGTGATAGCCCACTTTGTCAGAGGTTTTGGGAGGGGGGTGTCTCTCTATGTGATGATGGTGCAGTGTTGGCGTGACCCCCCCCCCCCCCCCCCCCCCCCCCCGCTCACACGCCTGAGAAATGGGTCGCGGGACATCGCCGCTTGATAAGGGAGCGAGAAGGACGAGCGAGTGACCCAGATGCACCCAGCCAATCACGGGGGTTCGGGGGGGCCTGGCTCCGCCCTCTCCTGCCAGGACTGTTACTACGCCATCAGCGGCTTGTCACACGTGATGAAGACACCATGGCCTGGCTCTCTGTGGGGACGATACACAACACTTATAAGGCAGGGCTTCCCAAATGTTTTCAACGCGCAGCCCAAATTTATATTCGCAACTGTACGCGACAAAACTATCTTGACTGCTTTAAGTTGTTTTGTGCAAGTGGAGAGATTTTAAATCATGGCGACAGCTAATGACCAGGTAAACCAAAACGTCAGTGCTTTAACTGCTTTAAATACCCAATAATAAACGCTCAGGGTTTTCCTGCACTGAGGAGCTTATTATGAAGGATATATGGCCTTTTTCATTTTTGAATAATTGCTAGAGTCCATTACAGGTGACTTACACATCACTCAAATGTCTCTCTTTTTATTTGCAGTCAGTTTTGAAAACTACCACACGACACACATTCACTCCCGAATCCATGCATCTAAGCTTTAATGACTTTTTTTCAGTTCCTCCTTTGAAGATTTAATATTTAATATTTAATGCCTTGTGTGGTTCGTTTATGGCTGTTACATTTTAAGAGATCACCTTTTATTTAATCTAAAATTCCATTTTGTCATTCCGTTAATTTGACACATTATATTCAGTAATAATAAGTACATATTGTTAACCATTTTATTCAATGTTAATGGCCAATTTTTTTTAAAGCTAAAAGCTTTTGATAACCAGCTTTAAAGATCAAATTACCAGAACAGTCCCTTTATGAAAAAATCACACAGGAAATTTGCCTTTTAACATTTCCACATGTGAAAAGAAAATAGGTCACATTGAGTCATTTGCATCTTCATAGATTCATATCACTGACCTTTTTAAAATGTTCACATGTGAAAACAAAACATGTGACTAGAAATAGCATAGGTTAGCGTTTTTCTGCTGTCATCTTATAAGTGGGATTATGCTTATAGTTCACTGTACTCTTCAAATGCTGGGTGTTCCCATGTGAATTTTGAACATGTGATTTTTTACGTAAGGGCTTGCATTTAATTGGTCCCGATAATTAATGTGTGACACAGACTGACGAAACAGAAAGCTAAGCGACCAGTGGCTGCACAGCTAAGGCAAGAACTGAACTACAGACTGCAACAATCCAGGAGGAAAAAAAACAGGGCCCAGCAAACAAACTGCATTTACATAGTTCCTTGCTTGGTATATCTACATTTACCAAACTGTGGGGTCCATCCAATGCACGAGAACAATGCCTTAACAGATACCAGACCATAGGGGCCCATCCACGCACCAGAACAGTGCCTTAACAGATACCAGACCATGGGGCCCATCCATGCACTAAAAGTTTCTTAACAGATACCAGACCGTGGGGCCCATCCATGCACCAGAACAGTGCCTTAACAGATACCAGACCATGGGGCCCATCCACACACCAGAACAGTGCCTTACCAGATACCAGACCATGGGGCCCATCCATGCACTAAAAGTTTCTTAACAGATACCAGACCGTGGGGCCCATCCATGCACCAGAACAGCGCCAGATGATCCGGCAAGCAGCCTTTCTGACGTTCCTTTCCAAAACACGTGTGTGCAGCCCGCGCTGGTTCACTCTGGTATCGGGCCACAGTGAAGCACTATCACCACGGAAACGTGCGCAGGCTACAGCTGCAGCTTGTGACTTCACATCAAACATGTCAGATCAAGTGAACGACTGTGCTGATAAATCAATCAAGAGCAGAAGCTGTCACGACATTCCAAAACTCTGGGATACTCCTCGCTGTGCACCCCTGCATTGGGGTGGTGGGGGGAGGCTGTTTGACAGACTGGGACGCTGGTTTGGTCCCGGGGGACAGATTTCTGGTGTTAACTGCCTCATCAAACTCTTCAGTTGTTTGGATTTTTAAAAGGGCCGTCGACACCCTTGCATTCTCCAATCAGAGGATCACACGGTGGACACCTGTCCAATTTTGGCACTTATGGGGAGAGGAGGGGGCAGAATGTTTGGGGGGAGGAGGGGGCAGAATGTTTTGCACCCCAGGTTGAGACGGGGTTTCCATACGGAGCCAAAAGGATGAGAGCAACGCACAAGCACAGCCAGTCTGTTCAGTATTTGCATATAGCTGAAGCTCTCTCAAACGGCTAAATCCTGGGGTGTCAGCCCGATGCTGGAGCTTGTGCAGGCCTGATACGCAATGGGGGGGGGGGGGGGGTGTGGAGTTCCCAGGGGCCAATAATCGACTTCTAATTAAAGGCGCCCCCCACCCCCCTTCCCTCTTCCCCCCTTCTAGGCGGTGCCTGCTAAAACAGTTGGCAAGGGGAGCAGGTACTGTGGGGGGGGGGGGGGATTTGGGCTGGAGATAATGAAAAGAAGGCGGAGCTGGGCGGGAGGAGGATCGGGGTTGAAGTCAGGACTGGGGAGGAGGAACCATTTGAAGAAGCTCCGCCCCTCTGTTCTCCAGCTCTGCACCCCCCCACCCCCCCCCAGGTGGAAGTCCCACCTCTCTGCCAGGGACCCTGCGTACCTCAGCACTTTCGCAGACTGCGAGTCGCACTCTGGACCCCCCCCCGACAGTCGCCACTGGATTCCTCCCGAGACCGTGAGGCTCTCCACACACTGGCACATTACACCGGTGTTCACATATCAATATTTAACAGGCATGTAAACATGGCTCAGTTGGCGTCGTGATTACGTGTGGAAGTTGTTAACTTTGTGACTCAGATAACAGTTCATAAGCATGATATCCAGCCATAAATAATGCTCCAAACAACATATTCATATTTATATATCGCAAAAACGCACATTTAATTTTAAAATGGGAGTCAGACTGGCGCCTCCAAGATGCTCTTTTTGTTTCCGTTGCAGCCCACATACAAATTAATTAGTATGATATTCAGCCATAAATACAGACCCAAACAACATATTCATATTTATATATCTCAAAATCGCTCATTTCTTTTGGCAATGGGAGTCAAACTGGCGCCTCTGACAAAAAGAACAAGAAAAAAAAGAGCGGCTGTCAGCAATATTTATCACTGGTTCTTGGTAAAAGTTAAAAACTTTGAACTTAAACGTTTATTTCATTTTCAGTTGTGCAGAAGTCGTCCTTATCTCGGTGGCATTTACCCGCAGTGACAGTTACAGCAAAATGGCAGTCAACCGACCAGTCAACAAAGAGGGGCCTTCACGAGCAGTTACAGGGAGCAGTGCAGTGTGCCGCTAATGGAAGCCGTGGAAGTGGAAAATTTTCATATAGCTGCGATCATATCACAAAATGATTTTTATTTGGGGGAAGCTGGCTCACATCCTGTCACTGTAACTTAGTCCATCAATAACAAATGTTCACTTGATCTCTGGCCAATAGTCAACAGGCCTGTTAGCGAGAGCATTTCTACAGAAAGTGGTAGACATGCAAAGTAGTGCCGATGCCCGTAGACTGTTATCACTCAGCTACACTGTTTAACATTTCAGAGGGAAGGTTTTCGGAGGACATTCGTACGCAGACAGAAATGCAGAAGAGAAGATATGAAGAAGAAAAAACGCCCTGATTAAAAGAACTATCTAGAACGATCTGAGAACATTCTCACTCCACCGTCCTCTATCTCTAGAACATCTGGAAAAGGAAGTTGTTTTTTTATCTGGCTTCAATGGTTTTTATAACTCAGTCAGGGTTGAGTAACAGAGCAGTCTGTGGTTGAGTTTTCTCAGAGCACATGCATTCACAAGGTCATGATTCATCAGAAGAAGCAACATTCTCCTGCTTTGTTCACAAAGTACATCCATGGGCAGTTTGGACATCCAGTACCATATGGTTTTGAGCAGAGGTGGAGAATCGAGTCAGAACTTAAAAGTCCTGCCATGTGTTTCCTACACCCATGAGCACAGCCTGCTGATTTCACTAAATAGTTCCAGCTCCTGGCTGAAGAATCATACTCATTAGCAAATACAGGTTCATTGGAAGAAAACAATGGGGAGGACATTTACTCTCTGAACCTGGATTTTCCACCAACGGTTATGAGCAACCCGGTCAGTCTCATAGTACCACAGAGTTACGGGAAACTATGTCAGATTCCTAGAACCATAAAGTTATGAGACAGATGTGTAAGGGCATCTCAGCCATAGACTGAAGTATGTACAGAGTCACTACGACATCACCCATTGACTCTCCATGGGCTTCAGTTTCAGCCAAACCAATCAGAGTTCACAAACTCAGTTCACATTACGTAACATTTTTTCACTTGCCCAGAAAGTTTCACATGCAAGGTTACTGGGCATGCTAGCAGGATTAATGTTCATTCATATTCAACTTAATTACCCCCTCTGGGAAGTTCTTGTTACAGGCAGGTATGTGCATAAAACCATAAAATATATACACCAAAAATAAAACACAGGAAATACACAACAATAAAATAACACGTCCAACCACCGGGCCATGAGAAAATGTTGTAATAAAATAAATTTCTTGCTGTCCACCACGTTGTCCTGCTGTGTTGCGTTGGCGCCATGTCCGGTCTGGAATTCTGTTGAGTATAACGGTAAGAAGTTGAGTCGTTTTGAACTTTGACGTCAAGTGCCATTGTCCGCCATTGCCATTGCATTCTTTGCCATCCAAACCAAATTTACCACTGTGCTCTTATCCACTATAATGACATACATTTGCTGTTTACCATCTACCATGATCCATGTGAACACAGTGTAATGGTTTGGACCACAGCCTTGGCACTGCCTTAATGGGGCGGGCAGGGTTTCAGACTATCGTTGCAACCAGAGTTGCAGTTCACTCTTTAGCCACTAGGGGAAAATGCTTCAAAAACTGAGGGGGTTTGTTGTCGCTAGAGATTAAACCATGCAGCGCATAGCCATTTCTGTGAACGACAGCTACCAACCATATTGTCGCTGCTAGCTGTTAGCTAAATAATTAAAGATGTGGTGACAAAGGTTACGTATTTAGCTGGATAACTGTCTAATTTGATATGGCTTTGGCTAGATATACATATCCCACCCAAAATTGTGTTAAACTGGTCTGCCTTTGCTCTGAAACTAACTAATACCAATAGGTTGCATACTTTTTTTTGTAAGAACATAGCTATAATACGTAGCTAACATTAGCTATAGTTAGCAATCAAACTTAGCCATTCTAGCTAGCTAAATGCATTGTGTTTAAATCAAACACTCACAAACATGTTTCAGTTGCATATTGCAAGCTAGATAGCTAAATGTATATAACTGTACACGCACATTTTGTAAATGCACATATTTGATGTCTTGTAGGCAAAGCGTTTGTTTGGGTGGGATATTTCTCACACATATGGTGCTATTCTGAATGTGTATACTGTATGTTGTGCAGTGTTACAGTTTGTATGATTTAAACATCTGACACTCGACTCAGAGAGCTGGCTGACACGTGCATGAGGGCTGATCAGTTTTCATTTCCTGTCTTCTCAGGCTTTTGGCAAATGCAAACATTTCACTTTTTTGTGATAGATGAATTGGGACTCGCCCTTAAGGAGGAAGAGGAGGACAGGAAGTCCTTGCTACCATGGCAACCTGTGCTTCTGAAGGCCTCTGTCCCCTGCTGCCATAGATGGTGCCTCACGCCACCTAGTGGAGAAGCCAGGAACATAAAAAACAGAGCAATGTGCTTCCGCACAGGAACAAGTTGGCTAAATATTGCACACATCTTGATTTCAAAGTCTAAAATCTACAGACAGTGCGCCCCCTCCAGGACTGAAGTTAAACTTGCTGACACGGTGCCCCCTCCCGGACTAGAGTTAAACCTGTAGAGGCAGCGCCCCCTCCAGGACTAGAGGTAAACCTGTAGAGACAGCCCCCCCTCCAGGACTGAAGTTAAACTTGCTGACATGGTGCCCCCTCCCGGACTAAAGTTAAACCTGTAGAGACAGCGCCCCCTCCAGGACTAGAGGTAAACCTGTAGAGACAGTGCCCCCTCCAGGACTAGAGTTAAACCTGTTGAGACAGCGCCCCCTCGAGGGCTGGAGTTGCCACCGCTGGTGTACAGAGTATTATGTTTATATGAGCGCTGCTCTTTTTGTAATAATACGATAGCTCCACACATCTAAAGCCCTGCAAACATTGGGCTTACTCAGACCCCCCGACCCCCCCCCCCCACAGCCCTGCAAAGGCCCGCCCCTTACCCCTCCAAAGACCCCCTTACCCCTCCAAATACCCGCTACTCTCTGCTTCCATCTCCGTCTGGTTCTCACCAAAGTTGCCGTCCATTATTGGCCTATCCTTGAGGAAGACTCCAGTCCTGACGAAGGTCTTGGAAGCCAGCTGGGAGGAAAAGCAGGGGGGAGTGGTTTGGGGGTGGGGGGGGACTTTGGTTTGAGATCTCCATCTTTTCATCATTAGCAACCGACCACACACACAAGCATGATACACGTCTTCCAATGCGTAGCTGAGTGCCAGAAAGGACAGTTAGTACATGACACACCCTGATCCAGTGTACATACGCACAATGCCGCACGTCAGCTCCTCGTTAGTTAAGCTCAATGGAAACAGTCAGAACGTACTACAGCGTGTAGCGCATGACTGCTTGGCACACACATCTCTTGCGCTCCAGGGGGACTGAAGGAGTTGTTTTATGAAAACATGTGAGTGTTTCTAACCACATTAATATTAGTTTTGCAAAAGCTGGATATATTACATGTGTATATATACAGTGCATATACACACAAGTCTTGTGTAAAGACTGACATGACTTCGAGATCTGTGTGAAAATGTGTGAAAGCAAGCTAAAAATATGCCGAGGCAACATGCCACAGCCGGGTGTGCCAAGACAACAGGCAAAGCAAAACAAGAACATCTGGGGTTATCGTTTCCATTGAGAAATCCCCGTGCTGGGAAGGGAACTCTGGTGGGCAGAGTTCTGCAGGAGAACGAAAGCCAGAGGGAAAGGTTAGTCTGGGAAATGGAGTGTTTGGGGTTCAGCCCTGTAACGGCCACTGACTCGGTTAGCGGTTAGCAGTTAGCGGTTAGCGGTTGGCGGTTGGTGGGGGGCACGCTGGCGCAGCGGGCAGCACCGTCTACCCCACAGCAAGAAGGCTCTGGGTTTGAATCCTGGCTGGGGCCTCTCTGTGTGGAGTTCTGCATGTTCTCCCTGTACCCATGTGAGTCTCCTTCAGGTACCCCATTAACAGTGCATTGCTGTAAATGAGCATGTGCGCTCAGGCAACCTACCCTGTATAAATAAAGGCTCCATTTTTAAGAAGCCATCTCCCAGAATGCTTCCATTTAAAATGCTAACAGGTGTTAATCGTTAATGTTAATGTTCAGGTGTCTTTAATTTAAACCCAAGCACATTAGCATTTACAGGGCTCCGCTGAGTCAGTTTGACACAAGCATACTTGCTAATAGCCTGCCGGATAGAAAAGGCCCTGAGTGCCAGTTCCTCTCTAATTAACCTGTGCTACTGGGACGGCGGTGTAGTATAATGGCTAAGGAGTTGGTCTTGTAACCTAAAGGTCGCAGGTTCGATTTCCCCAGTGGGACACTGCCGTTGTACCCTTGAGCAAGGCACTTAACTTGCATTGCTCCAGTATATATACCCAGCTGTATAATTGGAGACAATGTAAGTCGCTCTGGATAAGAGCGTCTGCTAAATGCCTGTAATGTAATGTACAGTGGTGATGTTTTAGCAGAAGGATTGCCAGCAGCGCATTCAAATACCAATACCATGCCAACGCCAGTGTGGTGAAGCGTTTGAATATTTCAGCCCTATCTAAGCTGAGAAGGCTTTATGAACGGCCCACAAATTTATTGATACATTTTACAGATGAACAAGACCAGGTCAAAACCTAGTATATGGCTGGACCGAACCGGCCGACCAATGGTGTAACTTCATCACTCAGTCACTCAGTCACAGACATTCGCGTTTATAGGGCTGGCCCCACTGTTGCAGTCCAGCCAAAAATCTGTGGTTGCCTCTTACAGTGTTATCCTGCAATGTGACCATGGGCCTGCAGAGGGCCTACCTGCTCTCTCAGCACCTGCTGCCTCCTCTGCAGCTCCACAAACCTCTTCTCCCAGGAGGCCCTCTGACTGGCCAGCTGAGACCTCAGCTGCTGGATTTCTCCAGCTGCTTTCACCAGCTGATTGTGGAGGACATCTCTACCTTCCTGATGGGTGTGTTTCGCCCTGCTCTCAGGCTCTGGACCTAAACACACACACACACACACACACAAGCACGTACACACACTCAAATGCGCACACGTACACACAAACGCACACACACAAACAAGCACATGCACACACACACATACGCAAACATACAATCACACACACAAACACACACACAGTGTGTATACTGTACATACACATATGAGTTGTATACTCAACAGTAGGCAAGTAAGTTATTTCAGACACAGCCAGTCATTCATTTTGTTTTTTTAGTTCTTTTATAGGAGAATGACAACCCCGCCCCCTGCTGGATTCATGGGTAAACTACTGCATCAGTCTTTTTTTTAAAGCAACGCTTTTCACGTACAGATCATACCTATCAAAGCCCACATAACTCTTGTGTGAGACCTATGTCCCGCATACTGGGGTGTACTTCACTGTTGTTTGTATAATGTAGTTCAATTCTGGTTCGGGTCGTTTTGTTCTTGTTTGTACAGCTTAGTTAGAAGTTCAACTGGGTAGTTAATAAGTTGTGAATTATAGCTGAACTTCTGGAACAAAATGCATGTGTGTGCAGGATATCTTTATTTTTTAAAGTCTCGTCAACATAAATAAATAAATAAATAAATAAATAAATAAATAAATAAATAAATAACCTGTGATGTTTTCAAAGTGGGAGTCACAAATGGGTCCAGTTTTTCTGGGACGATCTGCAACATTGTACGGACTCACCTACATGAACAGATACACGAACATAAAATCAGAATTCTCTTTCTGTTCAAACGAGCAGAACGGTACCTGTTACACACAACAAAGAGGAGCGAATTAGGTCATGTCAACCGCACGGTGCTCCTGTCTGCTAAGAGACGAGACTCGTCGTGCGAAAGACGCAGGGTGTCACCACCCACGGCACACTAACGGGTACAACATTAAAACCAACAACAGCTCTTTATGAGAATGTCGCGGGAATGTCATGGAAAAGTAGCTCTTACCCATAAGAACCTACAGGCGCACAGGAGACCTCTCATAGCCCATGCTACGGTCGACCGTAAGATGCGCTCGGCCATATTGAGGTATTCCTGGTTACTTCACACGTTTTTTTTTAACCTACAAATGGGCAGAATTCAAACAGTAATATGAATGTTTTGTTTGTTTGTTTTGTTTTATTTCCCAGTTAACCAGAGGCCTGTGCATTCTGCGACACATTCATGCAAACAGGTGAAAATCCCCAGCCCCAACGCTAATACTAATAATCGTGCAACTGCAGTGTTAGTAGAAATATAAATATGAGTTGTGGAATTTAAATGACCCCGAGTAAAAAAATAATGTTGAATAATTTGTGCAGGAAACCTCATGGTTTGAATAACAAAAGATTTGTTGTGTAGGCTTCCTAGTGCTTCGTAAAAAAAATCTGATTCTGTTGCAAATAATTTCTCAGTTGACTCAGTTGGATGAGTCGATGCAAATCATCTGCGGACTGTGGAATATTTCCCGAACACGTGACAAGGTGGCCTATCCTCACCATTAGCTGCAGAAATGTGGCAGGGCCAGGTTTATAAATTCCCTGGCTTAACAAATAACTGCAAGAAAAGTAATAAAACAAAAAACAACATGAGCAATTGCCCCGCAGGCGCTGAGTCTGGTATTTAAACGCCACGAGGTTTGCCTAGTTTAATTAATATCAGCAATAACGTAAATAAGGTAACTAATTAAGTTCAGAGTACTCAGCAAAATTCGTTATGCTAAATCAACTGTACTAACAGTGTAAAAACAAACACTTAACAGTCTTAACATGAATCCAGGACATCAGTGATGTTTAGCGGAAGATTTTATCCTAAGCAACTTATACAGCTTTTTAGTATTTTTACATAGTCTCAATTTATACAGCTGGGTATATTTGGAGCAATTCATGTGAAGTACAATGGTCAGGGGTACAGCAGTGTTCTACCAGGGAATCGAACTTGCAGCTTTTACTCCCAACCCATTATATTACATTGAAGGATGAAGAATACATTCTCAATATAAAAATTAAAGGTACTTCATCAGTTTATTTCATACGGAACAATGATTTTTTTCCCCCACGTAATGATCACAAAACAAATTTCCGTTATCGCCTCAGCCCCACAGCTACCCAGCCTATAACACTTTCACCTGACCGTTATTTGCCTGAATTACATAGGTGGAACCAATTACTAACCTTCGCCAATTGTATACCGTAGGTTACGGTCTTGTAGATCATGTTCGTTAAAAAAACATGACTGAAGTACTTTCATTCGGCCTGGTTTGTCATACTGTTCGTTGAATGGTGAGCACTAAGGTGAGAAAGTAAATCTCATCTAATCCTCTTAGACATTAAGCGACGCAGGCCTTATTCTGGGCCATTATCCTGTGTGTATCTATGTTATTAAAGAACAACTGTGGCATTGTGTATGGCCTATGTTCGCCATTTTACATTTACTTTATTACTGTTAATGCAATAGGGTAAATGTAAAGTGTTCTATCGATATTAAGAAATCCTACCAAATGCACGCACTTATATTAGCAACATATCCTGAGAACTGTAAAAAGGATTGTATCGGTTTCAGTTGTACAGTACAGTAAACCAGTCTCGAAAATTACATCTTAACATTTAGCCTACTTTGAATTAAACTAAGTGCAGTTCTGCAACTAGGTGTAGAAGTTTTGTGTGAGTAGACAGAAGACACACGGAACCAATTCGTGCGTAACCTGTTTCTTGTAGAGCGGTGCATGGGAAGGACTACTTCCGGCGGAACCTGTCGTGTTGTGTGAGTAGCGAGCACAGTGAACTTTTTACCGCTGCGCCGTGGTCTGAAGAAAGGCTTTGCTTGTATTGGGCCTTTCATTTTCTGCAGCGTTGACCATCATTTCTTTCTGAAATACAAATGGAGACTATTTTGGAACAACAGCGGCGCTACCATGAAGAAAAAGAAAGATTAATGGACGCAAAAACAAAAGAAATGCTTCACAAGAAAACGACGGTAAATATATAGCTAGCTGGCTAGTTAGCTGTTAGCAAGCTATTGCTAGTCTTCCGCCATACGATAGTTTATTCAGTCCAACTTGGTAATACGTGGTGGTAGCTTACATATTATCTGTATTTTGTTTTTTATTGGACTTTAGAATGGGCAACACACGCTTAATGACGTCCTTTCCAGTTCGTCTGCTATCTTAATATGAAGGGGTGATCTTGGGTAATTGGCCAGCTATTTGGATGAAGCCTGTAGTTTAATGTTATATGACAACTATAGCTAACACGCCAACTATTTTGTCTTCGAATTGGTTTGTGAATCAGTGCCAGTGCCAGCTAATTGGTTAAATACATGACATGCTAAAGACGTAATGCTCATTTTAATCTAGCATTAGCTTTGGAGCAATTGATAAATGTATTGTCGAGCGCCTAGCTAGTTAGTATCATAAGACGCGAACCTACAGTATATTGAATGATTTTAAATGTCTCGTTTTTTTTTTTGTAATAGCTACGCGACCAAATAAACTCTGATCATCGGACACGAGCAATGCTGGATGTAAGTACGAGTTGTAAGGCCTGTTGGGTTTCATTGTATGGGTTTAAATATAGTTTCTTGGCACATAGTTAAGTGGCAATAACGTTCCTTTTTTCTTTTATCAGAGGTACATGGAAGTGAGCGGAAATCTGAGAGATTCCTATGAGGATAAAGACGGGTGAGTCGGTTACTTAAGTGATGTTAAGCATGTTGTTGTTGGTTAGTTCCTTGCGGTAATTTGAATCGCAGTAATGGATTAATGAGATTAAATTCTATGATACTTTTGAGTTTAAATCTGGACTTCCCGAATGGACATTATTGAAGATTTTCCAGGGTGGTTCCCTGCAATGTGTCAAAAATAATTTGTTTTTTAGAGATATTTCATTTTCTGTATATTATAAGCAATATATTTTAGACTTTTACTTGCGACAATCCATGTCTGATTTACACATCTGTAATAGCATTGTGATTATTGTAATTCTAGCTCTGTAATGTAGTGTCTTCAGGCCTAAGACACTACATTACGGAGTAGCCACTGAATCACAGTGTGGAATGGGTGTTGATCAAAGGTGGCAAAAAAGGACCGTGTTTTTTTGGTGCCGAGGTGCTGTGAGATTTGCAAAGTGTGGGAACCCCTGGTTTAACTGACGTGAGCAGAGCATCGGTGTGCGGCGTTTAAATGTTGCGCACACGTCTTCCTCCCCAGCATGAGAAAGGACGAGCTGAACGCGATCTCGGGACCAAACGAATTCGCAGAGTTCTACAACCGGCTCAAGCAGATCAAGGAATTTCACCGGAAGCACCCTAACGAGGCAAGCCAATTAACATCACAACCAATCAGAGTGTATATGTGTACAAGATACTCCACTCCATGTTCTTAACATCGAGGTCCCTGTTCTTTCATCAAGCCTGTCTGCATTACAGAGGTCGCTGTGGAGTAATGAGGATTCACTTGATTGGCTCCTGCTGTGCTCTGTCTCAGTCAGCAGTGATTGTTTTCTGTGCTGCAGATCTGTGTGCCCATGTCTGTGGAGTTTGAGGAGCTGATGAAGGCCAGAGAGAACCCCAGCGAGGACGCGCAGAGTGAGTCTGACTGCGCTGCAGCCGCCAAAATCAGCCTGATTCAGCCCCCCAAATTCAGCTGCCAAATTCAGCTTGTTCAGCTCATTCAGCCCAATTCAGCTCATTCATCCACTTGTGTGATTTCACCCCATACATGTGGACCTGCTGATTTTTCAGACAGCAGCCATCTCAGTCAGAGATAGGCCAAGTGTGGCTATGTCATGAACATACAGACGGATAGACACACACACACACACACACACTCACACACACGCACAGACACACGCACACACAGATACATAACACATTCGCACACTCTCTCAGACACACTCTGTTTTACTGAGACGAGGGCATGACCTTTGACCTTTTAACCTTGACCCTTTCAGATCTGGTAGAGTTCTCCGATGAGGAGGGCTACGGTCGCTACCTGGATCTGCACGACTGCTTCCTGAAGTACATCAACCTGAAGGGGTCTGAGGTGAGCGTGCGGGTGCTCGGAGTCTGCGCCTGTGTCTTTACCTGACTGTGGAGTTTGGGCCTGACTGTTCTCCCCTTCGCTTTCTGTCAGAAACTGGAGTACATCACCTACCTGTCCACGTTCGACCAGCTGTTCGACATCTCCAAGGACAGGAAGAACGCCGAGTACAAGCGGTAAGAGCGCGATTTGTTTTCCTGCTTTGTGCACGTAGACACACAACCACACATATAAGCACTTGAAGGAACAGGTGTGATGGTTTACTCTGTGTGTGTGTGTGTGTGTGTGTGTGTGTGTGCTGTGTGTGTTACAGAGTGTAATAGTTTCCTGTTTGTGTGGCTGCAGGTATCTGGAGGTCCTTCTGGAGTACCTGCAGGATTACACTGACAGAGTGAAGCCGCTCCTGGATCAGAACGAGCTGTACGGGAAGATCCTGGGAGAGTTTGAGAAGAAGTGGGAGAACGGGACGTTTCCCGGCTGGCCGGTACGCCATTACACACCAGCCCGCTTCCGTTATTCTTTTTTTTTTTTTTTTTAAACGCTATTTGAGAAACTCCTGCTAAAGCCTTTATTACAGACACTTGGGGTTAATCTGTTTATACTTCAAGTTTCTCCACCATACTTTGCTTTATGTGGGAGTGCATGTTATTTCAATTGTTCTGTTATTTTACTGCGTTTAGTTTAATATTATTGCTATTATGATGATGATTAGTGCTGCTCCTGTCGTTACCTGTGATCTGTGCTCCTCTCAGAAAGAGACCAGCAGCGCTCTCACCCACGCTGGAGCTCACCTGGACCTCTCCGCCTTCTCCTCCTGGGAGGTGAGACCGCCCCTTTAACCGCTACGGGTCTGTGTGGCCGCCCCTTTAACCGCTACGGGTCTGTGTGGCCGCCCCTTTAACTCTGAGTCTGTGTGATTGTCCCTTAACTCTGAGTCTGTGTGATTGTCCCTTAACTCTGAGTCTGTGTGATTGTCCCTTAACTCTGAGTCTGTGTGATTGTCCCTTAACTCTGAGTCTGTGTGATTGTCCCTTAACTCTGAGTCTGTGTGATTGTCCCTTAACTCTGAGTCTGTGTGATTGTCCCTTAACTCTGAGTCTGTGTGATTGTCCCTTAACTCTGAGTCTGTGTGATTGTCCCTTAACTCTGAGTCTGTGTGATTGTCCCTTAACTCTGAGTCTGTGTGATTGTCCCTTAACTCTGAGTCTGTGTGATTGTCCCTTAACTCTGAGTCTGTGTGATTGTCCCTTAACTCTGAGTCTGTGTGATTGTCCCTTAACTCTGAGTCTGTATGATTGTCCCTTAACTCTGAGTCTGTGTGATTGTCCCTTAACTCTGAGTCTGTGTGATTGTCCCTTAACTCTGAGTCTGTGTGATTGTCCCTTAACTCTGAGTCTGTGTGATTGTCCCTTAACTCTGAGTCTGTATGATTGTCCCTTAACTCTGAGTCTGTGTGATTGTCCCTTAACTCTGAGTCTGTGTGATTGTCCCTTAACTCTGAGTCTGTATGATTGTCCCTTAACTCTGAGTCTGTGTGATTGTCCCTTAACTCTGAGTCTGTGTGACTGTCCCTTAACTCTGAGTCTGTATGATTGTCCCTTAACTCTGAGTCTGTGTGATTGTCCCTTAACACTGAGTCTGTGTGATTGTCCCTTAACTCTGAGTCTGTATGATTGTCCCTTAACTCTGAGTCTGTGTGATTGTCCCTTAACACTGAGTCTGTGTGATTGTCCCTTAACTCTGAGTCTGTGTGATTATTTCTTAATTAACTGAGCTGTGCTCTACACAGGAGCTGGCTTCCCTGGGGTTGGACAGGTTAAAGTCTGCCCTCATGGCTTTGGGACTGAAGTGCGGTGGGTAAGTATTCCCCCTCCCGCCCCGGGTTCACTCCGTCTCTTCACAGGCGTCCTAACACCTTCTCAAACGACTGCTCCAGTAGCGTAGCCCTGTGTTAGCAACGCCCAACGGCAACAGCTCACAGATCAGAAATATGTGATTAGAATGTCCCTAACTGAACATTCTAATGGTGATTTCACAATCACTGCTGGCGACTGAAAGCAACAGAGTTCTAGAACACTGAAAAACATTCCAGAAAGCCCACACCCTACTCTTCATAGGGTTCTGAGTGTGTTTTGTGGACTTGGTGTCGTGGGGGGTTTGCTGGGGTTGACGTGGCGTGTGTCTGTCCTGCAGGACTCTGGAGGAGAGAGCCCAGAGGCTCTTCAGCACTAAGGGCAAATCACTCGAGTCCCTGGACCCCTCGCTCTTCGCCAAGAACCCCAAATCCAAAGGGCCAAAGAAGTAAGCTGCTCGTTGCTGTTTTTGCTTAGTGACTCCTCTGTTCCATGGGTGATGGTAGAGTGAGTGGTCTGCGTCTTTGTGTCTGCACCTTTGTGTATCTCCACTTCCTCCAGCTGTGATTTAATGCACCGGTGTTTTTTTTTTTTGATTGACAGGGACACTGAGCGCAATAAGGAACTAGCCTTTCTGGAGGCTCAGATATACGAGTATGTGGAGATCCTGGGGGTGAGTAACATGACCTCACATGAGAGAAGCACCTGCATTATAAACCACAGAGGTGCACATGCAGAGCAGTGTGTGTATGTACACTGCCCAGGAGTGTGTGTCTATGTGTGTGTGTGTGTGTGTAACTCACTGTGTGTGTGTGTGTGTATGTGTGTAACTCACTGTGTGTGTGTGTGTGTGTAACTCACTGTGTGTGTGTGTGTGTGTGTGTGTGTGTGTGTGTGTAACTCACTGTGTGTGTGTGTGTGTTTGTACGTGTGTAACTCACTGTGTGTGTGTGTGTGTGTGTGACTTGTGTGTGTGTGTGTGTGTGTGTGTGTAACTCACTGTGTTTGTGTGTATATGTGTGTAACTCACTGTGTGTGTGTGTGTGTGTGTGTGTGTGTTTGTGTGTGTGTGTGTGTAACTCGCTGTGTGTGTTCGTTCTGCAGGAGCAGAGGCAGCTGACCCATGAGAACGTTCAGAGGAAGCAGGCTCGTACGGGCGAAGAGCGTGAGGAGGAAGAGGAGGAGCAGCTGAGCGAGAGTGAGAGCGAGGATGAAGATAACGAGATCATCTACAACCCCAAGAACCTGCCGCTGGGCTGGGACGGCAAGGTAGGCCCCACCCCCGGGCCTGTCAATCAACTTGACAGCAGACCAGTCAGACATTCTGTGAACCAAACCACCAACCACATCCCATCTGTACCACCAGAGGGCGCTGTGGTGAAGCACTGAAGCAGCTGTGCTTGGTTTGCGTTTTTAATTTGGGATTTATCTAGCACACTTACTCCTTAATCGCCCTGTTCTATTGAAGCCGTGTGGAAATGCATGGCTTTTATTTACCTCTGATGTATAGACCCTTCCAGATAAGCTGTGGTCATGTGTCATGTGCTCTTTTCAGCCAATCCCCTACTGGCTGTACAAACTTCACGGCTTGAACATCAACTACAACTGTGAGATCTGTGGAAACTACACATACAGGGGGCCCAAAGCCTTCCAGCGCCACTTCGCGGTGAGTCCTAATCCTCCTCTCCTCTCTCCTCTCTCCTCTCACCTCCCCTCCCCTCTCCTCTCCTCTCCTCTCCTGCTGTCTACTTATCTCTTCTGTCTTCTCCTCCTTCCTCTCCTCTCCTCTCCTCTCTTCACCTCTCCTCTCCCATAATTCTGTAGCTGTCAGTCACTGCTGGCTTTGACGGCGCGTCCTGTTTCTGCTCAGGTGTAATATGCAGGGTTTGTGAGTAATGATGTTTATGGTTATGCTGCATGAGCAGCAGTGAGAATAACAGGCTTTTGTTTTAGTGTTTTATTGCAGTGATGTGGGCTCCATCCTGCTGTTTGAAGTTTAAATTCTCTCTCTCTCTCTCTCTCTCTCTCTCCCCCCCCTCCCAGGAGTGGCGACACGCCCACGGCATGCGTTGCCTAGGGATACCCAACACCGCTCACTTCGCCAACGTCACCCAGATCGAGGACGCCGTGTCCCGTAAGTAGCTTGTCCTTTTCGAACGTGGCACACGAGCACACACACACACACACACACGCACACATACGCATTCATACACACACACACACACACGCACGTACCCGCACACATACGCATTCATACACACACACACACACATTCTCACTTTTACACGTGTGCACCCACACACACGTACATTCTTACTGAGCTCACACCCTCACACACAAACTTTCACTCTCACAAACTCTCTCACAGACACACGCACGCACACACAATCTCTGTCACCCTACCTCTCTCTCTCTCTCTCATTCTTAAATAACACTGCATTGATTGTGTTCATAAAAATGAATGTCTGAATGTAACTGACTTTCTGTAGTTGTTGTAGTGATCATTTTCACTATTAAGTCTGTTATTGCCATTGTAGGTTTTAGCCGTGTTAGCATTGCTATTGTTGCTGAGCACACCTGCAAAGCCAGCTGTGGTTTATGTGTCCTGGGTTAGTCTGTAGTACAGGGTTGAGTGGTTTATGTGCCCTGGGTTAGTCTGTAGTACAGGGTTGAGTGGTCTATGTGCCCTGGGTTAGTCTGTAGTACAGGGTTGAGTGGTCTATGTGTCCTGGGTTAGTCTGTAGTACAGGGTTGAGTGGTTTATGTGCCCTGGGTTAGTCTGTAGTACAGGGTTGAGTGGTTTATGTGTCCTGGGTTAGTCTGTAGTACAGGGTTGAGTGGTCTATGTGTCCTGGGTTAGTCTGTAGTACAGGGTTGAGTGGTTTATGTGCCCTGGGTTAGTCTGTGTACCTGGGTTATGTGCCCTGGGTAGTCTGTAGTACAGGGTTGAGTGGTTTATGTGTCCTGGGTTAGTCTGTAGTACAGGGTTGAATGGTTTATGTGCCCTGGGTTAGTCTGTAGTACACGGTTGAGTGGTTTATGGGTCGTTGGTCAGGCTGTATTGAATGTAATGTTGTGATGGTGAATCTCTCTCCGGCAGTTTGGGCAAAGCTGAAGTCACAGAAAGCATCAGAGAGGTGGCAGCCGGACACAGAGGTGAGCTCATCTGAACAGCCTTCTGCGTTTCTACCTGAATTTTTTCCTGTGTTTTTACCTGCATTTTTACCTGGGTTTCTACGTGCGTTTCTACCTGCGTTTTTACCTTAACCTCTCCTCAGATCCAAGCTGCCAGCCAGTAACCCTCTTTGTATCAAGCGTTTCATAACACAAATGTTTTAATGGTTATTTATTTGAAATGATTTTGAGGCGTGTTCTCCATTGTTAATAATTGCAGATCATGGCACCATTACTGTATCACACTTGCATTTGTTTGGAAGCTCTTACTTAAGAAAAATTATCTCCTGATTTGCCAACTCGCTTCAGTTGAATTTATTTTAACAGTGGGGGGTTGATGGCTTAAATCTGGTTTTGTATTGTTTCTAAAATGACATCTTGAGATTGTTTCCAGTGAAACAGACCTTCACTGGTGATTTCGATCCTTGTGTAACGGGCTGGAAAAATTTGTTTTTACACAAATGAATGTGACGTCCATTGCAGCCGCTGTGCGTTACAGAAAGTGCTGTAGGCCGTTTGGCCACCAGGGGGAGCTAACTGTGTTTTTCCGTTTTGATCGTCAGGAAGAGTACGAAGACTCCAGCGGGAATGTGGTCAACAAGAAGACGTATGAAGATTTGAAACGCCAGGGTCTGCTGTAAAGATGAGAGAAGAGAGGTCCAAAACAGGGAAGAGGCCATTTAAATCCACGGAAGCCTGCTGAGGCTGTTATTTTTTTATTTTTACTTTCCTATTGATGTCCATCTGAAACAATTTTGATTTTATTATGGTTGTTTAAAACCCTACATACACTTTGCCCATTTTGTATGAAGTGTTTGTCTATTTTGTCTGAAAAAAATGTGGTTTGTTGTGACCATATTCAATAAAATATAGAAGCTGTCTGTTTTTTGTCTTTTACTAAGCTTTAGTCACTGATCCATTTGCCCCTGCTAGGTCATGTTCAGGTGACGTGCTGTAATATTCATTCTGGTTAAAGTGTACCTTTTACCTTGTGACCTTCTGTTCAAGTAGTGCTGCTCAGTTTAATTTTATTTTCTGTTTTTTATAATTTTTTAAAATCAGCATAATGTAATGCAGGTTGCTTTGTAAGTTTAATATTTCATATATAACCAGAAATAATAGTCTCAATTTGGTGTGAAATTTCACCTAATTGCACAGTATTGTTATTGAGAGTTGTAGTCCATCAAAAAGTCAAGCTGGCTCTGGACTGCATCTTCAACCAGCAGTCTTACCTGTTTCCTGCTTCTCTTAAGGAGGCTTTGTCTGCTGTTGTGAATATTTTCCGGAGTGATAAACAAAATGACTTGTGTGCCGCTCAGAAAATATTGTAACTGTACACTCTGTGTGAAGGTTGAAGGTCCATGATGCTCATTAGCTGGATGACGCTGTGCAGCAGATCCTCGCTCTTCAGGAGGAATGGGCTGGTGCCATTTGGGGCTTTTATTCTGTGTGAAATGTGCCCCCCCCCCCCCCCCCCCCCCGTGCACGTTGGTGCGGTGGCGGAGAAGACGAAGTGTGATCACACCCGCCGTCCCACTGGCATTCAGCGCGTCGACTGGGGACCGGACCACCGCCATTTAGCGCTGGCGTCACTGGCGCTGCTCCCCGGTGGGTTCCGCAGCCGAGAACCGCGGTTCTCCCCCGGTTCCTGAGCAACTTTTAAAATACGCTCTTTCCTGTGAAGCGCGGAAAAATGGCCCGGACACCCCACCGCCCCGTTAAAGCCAGATAAATGTCTGAAAATAAGACGCTAAATATCGTCCCTTTTGGGAGTCGGTAAAGTGTATCTATTGGTTGTCTTGATTTTGCTATCAAGTGTGACACTGATGTTGCAAACAAATTGCCAGGTGTACTATCTATGCTCGCTCGTGAAAAAGCCGTAGACTGGCAGTCGCTGCCAAACGTAAGCAGCCGTAGAGTAAGTGTGTGCCTCGGCCAACACAAAATATTTAACCTAAGAAATGATTCGATAAAAAAAAATTTTCCACACCGTTCCATCCTGAAAATGAGCAGTTATTTATTTATTTTTAATACTTGCCCTTTAAGACTCAAAGCATTCTGGTGACATCTGAGGTTTTGAACACCACTGCCCAACGACAGACATTGTGTTCCAGCACCCCCCTCCCACCCCGACCCCCACCCCCACCCCCACCCCCACCCCCACCCCCACCCCCACCCCCGTGCATTTGGCTCCCAGGTGCAGAGAGGTGCACAGGTTTTCTCAACAGCCGTTCCATTATGTGCAGACCCTTTGAAAGTAGCAGACCAGTTATATCATTCATACGGATACTGCCCAATCAATGTTTGTTTCACAGATATTCCCTGTTCAGGATGACCTCGTGCGCCCTACTTGTTTAGTAATCTATTCGTGCCCTGGGTGGATGAATCATTTTCTCTTTGTCCTCTAAATATGTATTATTTCATAGTTTATTGTTTAATCTTTGTATTACTATCACCCGTCTTTTGGGACAGATCGTATTCGGTTACGGAAGGTCTATGACTAGCAGTGCGCCGCGAAATTTGAGCCGCGGAGTGAGTTGGCGGACAGTGAACTGAATCAGCTGGTCACGGTCTTTCGGAGATGAGCAAATAGCGGCTCAGTTCATGCGATATCGAGCGTGATCATTCCCGCTCGCGGAAACCCGAACGACCCCCGGTGCATTCTGGGCTGTTATGCGCACACAGGAACATGTGATATGAAGTGACACGCTTGGGTGGAAGTGCGTTTGTTTGTCGCTGGGGTCGCGTAGTGCTGCCAGTGGGCTGCTTCCTCGTATGCTGAGCCCATCTGAGTGCCAGCAGGGAATAGCGTGTTGATGTGTCTTTATTGGTTTTTTTAAAAAATTTTACAATTAAACCAAATTTCCTTTTTTAAAAGCCAAAAGGCCAAACAAGGAAGCACAAACACATTTAAACATAGACATTAGCAATAATCACAAAACAAGAAACTAGCCAAAAAAGAAAAAAAAACCCAGTCTACAAATTTTACGAATTAAGAAAAAACAATCAAAAGAGTAACCCAATCTACAAATCAAGAAACACATGATGTTCACAACACCAATCGCGAAGACCACAATCGTTTTAAGAAGCTCTACTTTAAATGGTATTTAAAACAAAAGTGAAGCGCGTGCGCTCGGAAATGGGGGGAAGAGCGAGAGCCCCCCCCCCCCCTGGGGGGGCGTGTTGATGACCTTTCGGTGATAAGCGAAAGGTCACCGACTCCCCAAAGATAAGTGCTCATTGTTCTGTGGACTTCCCCCCTGGAAGCACAAACGCGGTGAAAACGGAGCGCTTGCTGTTGAGGAACTACAGGCAAACATGCTCTGGAAAATGCTAGGCCCAAACTAATGCCAACCACCACATATTAAATGTAGTATAAATATAATATAAAATAGAGTTGAAACCGGGGTTGGCATACATATTTTGGTGTTGGGCCAACCAACCCCGGGATAGGCGTGCGGTTAATGACGGAATAACACATGCATTACACACATATTAAACATGATTGAACACAATTCTGTAAATCCACGTACTGTCCCATCGGATTTTGTGCACACAGACACAAAAACACGCATGCGTGCAGCTACACATGTCAAGTTAAAATACATCACTATTGTGTGGCCTCACTAGAAATGCAAAATGAAAGAGGTGATTTCACGGGGTCTTTTAATGCCGTTAACAGGTTAAAAATGTAGGTAGCAAGGTAGCCGTGATGATTCTCCGCAAGGACGAATGCCGATGGTTCCCACTTAGCGGCAGGAGCACCCTGCCCTCTCGGGTCCGCGTGGCGCCTTCGGCCACGGCTGAGATTCGGAAGCCATCGCGTTTTGCCGTTACGTAGCTGCGCTCCTGGCGCCGCTCTCTCTCGAGAGGACACAGCCGTCGCTTGCGTTGGCCTGAAGAGACCTTGCGCCTTTTCCTCAACAACTCGTCTGTTGACTGCGCGGTAACCCAATCGCGCAAAAAGCATCACAGCAATTAATGGTCGTCACGGCAACCGCTCGTGGTCTTGGGAGGAAAGCTAATGATGTTTTTACTTCGGCACGCAGTAGGCATACTTCACGGATGTGGATTTTATAGAAAATGTCGAATGACATTCTTTGATTTATTTATGCTTAGTTTTTTTTTTTTTTTTTTGTACAATCAGTGGAATGAAGAACTGGCTTGGATAGAGGCCCACTAAAAATGTGGAAGTTGAAAGATACAAATGTAAATGTTGTTTTGACCCCATTTGTTAAAGCAGTGAAGAATGTTGTAATCAAGATTAACAGACACACTCACTACAATTGTATTTTATTTTATTTTTTAAATAAAATATACTTGCAAGATTATAGATGGCATAGGTGGCAGGTGCTCTCCGGTAAATTATTAGAATTATATTAATAGGCTGAACTGTAACACGGAATAAAATGCAGCGTCACTGTTTTTACATCTTCTGTCTATAAATTCCATTTCGCTGCAATGCTTCCAGAGCTCCTATCTCTGTGCAGTCAGTGGCAGTGGCAGTTATTTCCATTGCACATTTATATTTTCACCATTTTGCTGATGCTCTGAACGAATCACATGCAATCCCCATGCACCCAGATAACTCCCATTGCAATTCGTTACTGCTTTGTTCCCAGTACAACGGCTGTGCCCCTCTTGAGAAGCGAACCTGCAAACTCAGAGTTCAGTGCCCGGTTCCCTGACCATTTTACTGCGATATACTGGAACCCTTTCCATAGTTATGCCCACTGCAGACATTGCAGTCCGGACCCCGAGGAATGTTGCGAGGGGAACGTAGAGTTTGGCGAAGGACAGGGAATTGAAAAGAAATCTGAAACCACAGTTCCACTTTCCCTGGCCTGTACTGGGTACGTTCAGTCTGTCGAATTTTGAAAGGCCAGAATTTTTATAAAAACCATTCCTGAACTATTAAAATCAACTGAGTGCATTCTCTATCACCTCTTTCTCCCCTCTCTCTCTCTCTACTCTGTCCATTTCAGTGAAATGTGCCTAAGGTCATGCAGGTGTGGCTATAGTTGATGGTTAAGTACGGGTACATTTTAAAAAGTGTGGTAACTGAAAGTGTAGGGATTGTGTCCGATGTGAATGTGCCTACCGCATCATTACAGGGGAAATGCCTGTAGCCTCGGGTGAGGGGTGCATGTGTGCAGCAGGGCGCCTTGTAACCCCTCCCACCCGACCAAAGGGATCACAGAGCTTCTCCACCCCAGCTCCCCAGTGGTGGAACGAACTCCCCGTCCCTCTCCGAACCTCCCCCTCACTACCCATCTTCCGCCGTGGCCTGAAGACTCATCTCTTCAGAATATACCTAGACTAACCACCATCACGCTGTATATCTCACTCTAAATCCCCCCCCCCCCCCTTTTTTCATGACACTTGTTACATGTTGCCCCATCCCAGCACTTTTTGGTAATTTGTATTTGTCCTGATACTGTAGCTTATTCTTCTGCCTAGTTGGCTTTGTAGAGGTTAGGTCTGAATAGTGTTCACTGTGTGAACTAAACTGTGTCCTTTTCTAGAAATAGCTGTACAAAATAAGTATTGTATCTTACTGAACCTGTGTTTAGCAGTTGTCTATGACCATGAAATGCACTTTTTGTACGTCGCTTTGGATAAAAAGCGTCTGCCAAATAAATGTAATGTAATGTAATGCTCTCTTCCTCAAAAAACACTTCTGGGTGTTTCCTGAATGTGCAGAGTTTGTCACCCGAGTGTACTGGACGTTCGCGTTTCCACATGGAGGGGCTGAAGGGGAACATAAAGGCCAAATTATGGGCAAGAGGGTTTGTTATGTCCCGTAAAAAGAGGATTTCATTTCACTTTGCCAGGAACAGAAATCAGGCACGTTTTCATAACCAGCTCCACAAAAGCCAGCCCGAAACGAGAATCTGACAAAACTGGTTAGTAATTGAGTTATTTTCTTTTCGGCTATACTTCTTTAATAAGAGGTTTTACATCAACAGGTTTAGTTAAAAAAAAAAAAAACAAGGGACCTTAAAGAAAAAATTGTGGGGTTTGCTGAATTTTTGGTGGACTTTCAAAAAGCTCAGAAACCAGTTTGACTGGGGCTGTGGATAAGATGGACTAGTGCTTCAGTTCATCTTTAGAGGGGCTGGGGATCGTGTTTCTGTGAAAGTGAGCAGATGAGTGAGGAAGTCAAACAGTCCTTAAATCCACACCAACCTACTGCAGAGGGAACTAGCCAATCGGGTACATTCAAAACAGAAAAATATATTTATAATATGTTTATTAAAGCTCAGGCAGTGGGTAGACATCATGTATATTTATTTGATGAGATATATATATATATATATATATATATAGCTGGCCTGATTGGACACACCTGGACAGGTGATGCAATCAGGTAATAAAGTGTCAATTAAGTGTGAGATGCAGTCAGCAATTAAGTCCTAAACAGTAATTCACATACAGTCATGTGAGCTTTTTGTTTGTTGTGTGACTTGTCCTTTTACCTGAGTTTCAGCACTTTTATCTTCAAGGTAAAAAAAGAACATTTTGGCTGTTTTTTTTCACACTCTGAATTCTTGTTGCTTTATTTGTGTTGTTTGCCATTGCCTGCAACAAGTGTTTCAGATGCTTTTTTTTTTTTTTTTTACCAGACCTGTCTTGTAAAAGAGGATTTAACCTGTTTAAATCATGGAGAGATAAATTAAATGTAAGGCGGGGAATTAGAATAAAGGATTCACACAGAAGCATTGTTTCCATCACAAATCATCGGCAACAGACACATGCTGTGCCTCTTGTTCAGCACATAGAAAATAATTTGTGTTAAATCAGCGCTGACTGAGTAGTCTTTACACTGAGCAGCGCATTCCTATCCCTTTAAGATCCACACAGACAGTTACAGTTTAATAGCATGTATAACCTCTGTTACAGCTGAATGGCATGTGTTACCTCAGTTATAGCTGAATATTTTGAGCATTTTTATCTTTATGAATTTGATGGCTCCTCTCCCCATTTGGTGGAAGCTGGCAAAAAAAGTTTTGGGCAAAACAGCAGGACGTCAGCTTTGCTTCTAAGCCAGTTTCAAACGGACAGGAGTGTAATGGCCTTCTCACTTGTGTGCATGAGTGTGTGTGTGTGTGTGTGCATGTGTGAGTGAGTGAGTGTGTGTGAGAGAGAGTTTGTGTGAGTGTGGGTGTGTTGGGGGGGATCCCCAGTCTCTACGTCCTCTGTGCCCCCCCCCCCCCCCCCCCACACCACACACACACACACAACTCTACATGGCCGGTAATTAGGTGGCCACTATAGGAGAAAGTTTCCAGTAATTAGCTCTGTTGCCCCAGTGATGTCACCAGGAAGAGACTGGTGGGAGGGGGCGGGGTAAAAACTCTAGCGCAGGAAGAGAGCGAGAAGCCACATCGCCGCCAGACTCTTCACTTCACCTGCAGCTGCTGCACGAGCCCCGCTAACGGCCTGGTCCCCTTTTCTTCTGCACACAGGTAAGGCGAGACGGAGTGAGGTGCGTCGGCGCGCGTACGGCGGCTCGCGCCGCGAATTCAGTCCCGCCAGTCTCACCGGTCTGGCCTCAGGACTGTGTGGCACTGTCCTCGTGGTCCGCGCCCGGCTAACCGAACTTTAAGCGAAAGAGTGTTTTGTGTTTGTGTGAATTCAGTGGTGTGTCGCATTTTAAATGGCCATTTGTTCACAGTTTCATAGATGATTTTTTTTTTGTTTTGTGTTTGTGTGAATGCAGTGGTGAGTGTCGAATTTTAAACGGCCATTTGTTCACAGTTTCATAGATGATTTTTTTCCGGTGGTGGCCCCTTATACACCTGACTGTTATATCTTTCATTGGCCAGATTGCAGGTGTCTTAAAGGAGAGTGGATTTTCTCAATTGCTGACTTTTCTTTCTTTTTTTTTTGTGTGTGCTGATGGTTTGTTTTCACCTCTGCATGTGAAACATACTCTGTTGCAGAGAACAATTTTATAAATGTTTACATGGTGTGGATTAAATCATTTGCATAACACAGTGTTTACCTGTATTAGTCTAGGAGTCCACTGGTTGCACACTTAAGTCACTGAAAATGTACGATAGATTTTTTAAAACTACAAGTTGGAATAACATGAGAAAATGTATTTCACAAAAAAGTCCAGCAATATCTGGTCTGTAGACCTTATTTTTGAATGACGTATTTGTAATGATGTATTGACTAAATGCATTTTTTTTTCAATCAAAAATGTTTATCAGTGTTTTTTGCTCAGATTTGTTTTAAAGATGAAAGACTGTTTCAGTCATTTCAGGCAAATCATGTAATTTCCAGTGTTGCATGCCGAAAGTAATTTAGCTTCAGCTAAGTATTATGAACAATGTAGCCTACTTTTGAGAGGGTTTTCTGCGCCACATAAAATAATTCAATCTTAAAATGCTTCTTTGCGCGGAATATAGCCTACTCTATAATACATTTGTTATCGTGTCGTCTTGCATAGATGAGATGACTCAGGGCTATTTGAAGGCGGAAATGATTATACAGATGCGTGATATTTCAATCTGCAGATATGAACTCCGATCTTTGCGGGTTGCGCGAGCTCTGACAACAGTCGCTATGCGCCATCCCGCGCGCTCCCCTAAGAGCAATTACGCGGGAGTCGCAGAGGGCTGCCTGGGTTTCTGCGCCTGGTTGCCGGGACGGTTTCCGCATAGGACTGAGCGTCTCCGGGGAATGATGCAAAACAACCTGAGCGTTTCTCCTGAGCTCCTGGGATTCGCGGAGAACAAACAAGTTTATTTTAACAAGCTGGGCGATGGGATGGTATCGGGTTTCGGAAAAAAAACTTCATGATTGTTATTATTATTATTATTATTATTATTATTATTATTATTATTATTATTATTATTATTATTATTATTATTTAATCCTTAACTAACTGCCTGCATACTGTATTTACGTTTTTAGAATATCAAAAAAATCCATGTGAAATAGCCCATACACCAACACGAACGGTTTTTAATTGGCCGAGATTAACGCACTGGACCTGAACACTGAAACACATTAAATCTGCAGGACAGCTTTAAAATAAGAAACTGATGATAAATCATTTCAGCCAGAACGCCATGGTTTAACGTTACTTGAGCGTCCCGTGTACTTTCGAAAGCCTTTGACTGTCGAAACCGTAACATAGTACCATATCAGTTTCACCCCAACAATCGCGGGACTGTCTGACCGTCCGAATTTCACCGGCACAAAGGATTGTAAAGATCAAAGGATTAGGCACAGGGCGAACGGAAAGGAAAGAAGTGACTGTTATGTTGCGTAAACTGAGTGTTTAGCTCCAGTGAACACTCGGTTCGCTTTACTCTGGGGATGCATTTAAGTGTCAAGGCAAGTGTGGAAATGAGAGTAAACACGGAATCGCCAATAAGGCGCTCTCCATGGTTCTGATAAAAAAAAACTCGTCAACCGAAGTGCACAGGGAGGTGCAAACAATTTTTTCTAGAATACGCGGGATATAAATTGGCTACTTAAGTTTTAAATACAAGGAGTCGATAACAATAATATTACGCAATGGCACACTAATGTGTGTCTTTATGTAATAGTCATACGCACGAGGGAACATTGCTTGTTGCATTCGCCACTGAATACAGTTAATTCCGTTTTAGCTTATTGCAGCTGATTTTCCAGCTGCAGATGTTAACTGCTGGCTGGGTAGCCCTATATAGGAACATATGTAGGAATACGTAATGAGGTGAACAGGCCGGTCATTTATCGACAAACTACTTAGAGTATCAGTGAAGTCTGAACTGGAGCACCCCAGGGGTCTCCATCTCCGTCACACACTTGGCTGAGTCATGCTTTCGTAACTGTGTAATAACGCTTCCCCATATTCGCACAGAATTAACTTTTCTTTCTACCTTATTCCACTTATATTTTGTTGTTCATTTTGTTAATCCCTTTTATGAATTTTAGAACCTTAAACTTTTCTCTATTAAGCACGTCAACACACACACACACACTCACACATGGACCATGTCATAGTGTTCCTCTATACAGTTGAGATTTTAAATATATAAATGTTTTGCAGGTTAGACAGAGGGCTATTCCACCCTGTCGGAGAAGATGGCCTCAAGGCAGTATTTTAAAGGTACGTTACTCACATCTCTAAGGTATCTTTGGCAACAGGGCCACGATGCCCTCCAGATCATGCCTGTCATCTCCATATGGATTGGGAGAAAAGAAAACCAGGAGCGGATCTGGATTTGAGGGCCAAATTTGAGTATCCATGCTACAAATGGATTAGGAGGAAGCCACTGAAGTATTGTCCTTCTTGCCCCTAGAATGGGGATCTGAAACTCCAGTCCAGGTTTTTGTGGTTTCCTTTCAATCAGAAGTCTGTGTTGGCCTCGGATATGTGGGCTCTTTAGCCAATTTGTGACAAAATTAAGTACTTAAATTCTGAAACACACACACACACACACACACACACACACACACAGATCAGCACACATCACAATCCTCCACACAGCAAAACAATTCAACTCCAGTAGTATATTTTCCTCAAATAAAGTACGGTTACAAACTGGCTCCTCTTTGTAACAAGGAGGGGAGACCACGCACAAAATCAACGGTCAGCAAAAAAAGAATTTATTAAGCCAAGTCAAAACAACAAGACAATAACACATAGGTGCAGGCTGAGTAGGTGAGATATATCCAGAGTGTGACATCATGCATGAATGAGTGTTAGGCGTGGTGTTGGGATGTTGTGAAGGTTAAAAAAAATCTAACCAAACACACCAAAGCAGTTAAAATGGAGTGTTTGGTGCGGAGGTCTGCAGGGCAGGAGGAACAGGAAACCAAACAGCTGCTCTTTACCAGCACGGCCAGTTTGCCCTGACCACCCACTCAATTCTGAGCTCCTGCAAAGAGGGAGGCAGAGGAGAGCAGGCACATTTACCCCCCCGTGCGTTCCCACATAAACACCAAGCGCTACCTGTGGAGTCACGTGGAGTTTGGGATCCCGGTCCTGGTTTCTTTTTCAGGGTTTGCGCTGCTTGCGATGCTGATGACGAATCCTGGGCTGACGTGGGGCCAGCCGAGTCCCACCCCAACGCCCCCAGATACCACCCTGAGCGAGGATACCATGGCGGCCTCGACCAGCCAGACCATGGTTTCGGAATCCACGTGGTTGACCGGGAGTCCGTCCCCCTCCAGCACTGCATCGTCGGCCTCAACGACGGCGACGACGGCGACGACGGCAATGACGGCGACAACAGTTTCCACCACAACCGGCAGCGGCAACACAAACGCAACTACAGCATCCGGCTACAACGTCACCATGAAAAGCATGGTGAGTGCCAAGTGAAAATATTGCTGCCCCCCCCACTCCACCCCCCCACCCCTGTCATGTCTCAGATCTGAGTACTGAGCTCGGTTTTGTGTATCCTGTACCCCTGTCATGTCTGCTGAGCTCGGTTTTGTGTATCCCCCCCCCCACCCCCCCCCCCCCCCCACCCCTGTCATGTCTCAGATCTGAGTACTGAGCCCCCCCCCCCCCCCAAACAGATCTCCTGTCGGCAGTTCACCTGCAATGAATCGCAGTGCTACAGCATCTTCATAAACCAAACCGCTACGCCCTGCAGTGCCAATTTCTCCTACTGCGAGGTAAGCAGTCTTCGTTTTATTGTTTTTTATTGTTCTATATCTGCATCATGGTCCAAAATAATAATAATAATAATAATAATAATAATAATAGCAGCAAATTTTATTCATAAAGTTTTATTCATGGTGTTCACAAAGGTTTCCCTCTGCGATTGTGATTCGCTGATCTTCACATTTTAAACACTGTTCAGAGATCAGTGTGCTGGAGAGGAATCAGAGAAGAAGAGAAGTGTGCCATACATGCAACAACACCATACCTTGGGATCTAGACCCAGGTCTTGAGTAATCTTACTTTTAAAATGGTGCTTACCTGCAGCCACCTTCCATTTAAATTTCTGGATTCATTTATAGTATTTATATTACATTGCTAATTAACAGAATATTCATATTAATATGAATTAGCTAAATAATCAGTGCCAGTAGTGACAGATATTTTTTGCAATAACATTTTTATCCACATCACCAGTGTACAATATATGGCAGTCCAGTGCACCTACATTGTGTGTTAACAGAAGAGGGCGCCTTCTGAGAGCTGATAGCACCTTATGGCATTGGTGTAATCAGTGATGCTGTCACTCTACACTGCCTCTCCCCCTCTCTGCTGCAGCATGTGAAGTACATGTTGCACCATCATGGAATTAGTGTAACCTTGGTGACAGGGCCCTTGTGGTGTCACAGTGCACTGCCATTCCTCTCCCTCTCTCAGCTACAGCATGTGAAGTAAATGTTACACCGTTACGGAATTAGTGTAACCGTGGTGACAGGGCCCTTGTGATGTCACAGTGTGCTGCCTCTCCCCCCCTCAGCTGCAGCGTGTGGCCTACATGAGCTACACTGTGGGTTGCAGTGCTAACTGCATCACCACACCATGTACGAACAAGACCCAGACCGGCTGCTCTGTGGGCTGCTGCAACACTACGGACTGCCTCAATGCCACCATGTCCACCATGGTCCCCACCACAGGTAGCGTTAGCACTGGAGTACACCTCCTTAGCTCCACACTCCTCTCTATGGTCCCCACCACAGGTAGCGTTAGCACTGGAGTACACCTCCTTAGCGCCACACTCCTCTCTATGGTCCTCACCACAGGTAGCGTTAGCACTGGAGTACACCTCCTTAGCTCCACACTCCTCTCTATGGTCCCCACCACAGGTAGCGTTAGCACTGGAGTACACCTCCTTAGCTCCACACTCCTCTCTATGGTCCTCACCACAGGTAGCATTAGCGCTGGTGCAGCTCCTTAGCTCCACACTCCTCTCTATGGTCCCCACCACAGGTAGCATTAGCACTGGAGTACACCTCCTTAGCTCCACACTCCTCTCTATGGTCCCCACCACAGGTAGCGTTAGCACTGGAGTACACCTCCTTAGCGCCACACTCCTCTCTATGGTCCCCACCACAGGTAGCATTAGCACTGGAGTACACCTCCTTAGCTCCACACTCCTCTCTATGGTCCCCACCACAGGTAGCATTAGCACTGGAGTAGCGCCACACTCCTCTCTATGGTCCCCACCACAGGTAGCGTTAGCACTGGAGTACACCTCCTTAGCGCCACACTCCTCTCTATGGTCCTCACCACAGGTAGCGTTAGCACTGGAGTACACCTCCTTAGCTCCACACTCCTCTCTATGGTCCCCACCACAGGTAGCGTTAGCACATGCCATTCCATTCTCCAGGTGTAATCAGTGAGGTGCTAATTGTAGAACATACGGAAAATAGAAACCCGTACTGTCTTAAGTTCAAGGGCAAAAAAATGTAAGAATTGAAGTGCATGTTTTCAGCAACTTTAACTGATCAAGGTACTGGCTGCAACCAAATTATGGGGTGGAGTTTGAGAACCTGGGGCCGGAGCAGATAATAATTTGTACAGACAGCATACAGACCTCGCTGCTTTAATGGACCTATTTGCCTGTGATTACTGCTTCATGATGGACCTTTAATCGTTTCAGCTGCTCCAACCACAACCAAACCACAACCAAAGCTCTGACTACGACCACTCAAGGAAGCAACGTAAGCCAGTGTTCGGGTTTTGGGATGGGGGGGGGGGGTGTGTGGGGGGTCACCTTAATTTTGTGCACTTTGTCTTTGAAATCCTGGAATCGCCTGAGGGGGAGGTTCAGTCTTTTCCAGAACCAGGATTAATTCCAGTTTCCACGTTTCATTTTGATTCTCCACCTCTACTGGAATCTGCTCACCTCCAGTTTGCAAATTCCTGGTTCCAACATGCAAGCCCACCGCTGCACTCAAAGAGTAGCCAGGACAGGGGCTGCTGGGTGCCTCATCCCGTTAAGAGACTGTCGTTGGTATCCAGGGGTCGTGGTTTAAAGGGCTGTTGGTTTACATGAATGTTATTGCATTTAACTGAAGAAGTATCAGACTCCAGTCCTGGCGGGCTGCAGTGTCCGCTGGTTTTTTACAGTGTTCCAGCACTCAATTCAGGCCTGAATGTGCTCAAGTCACTGATTGGCTGAAGAGTCCACACTCCTTGTTCTCAGGGCCTATATCGGCTGCTGATTGAAAGGGCACCACGGAAATCTGCAGTCACTGTGACCCTCCAGGACGAGGGTTTAACACCCCGGTGGCGCTGTAAAGGAGGGGGTGGGGGGGTGGGGGCAACTGGGGAAGCGATTGTGTGTATTTTGTCTGACATCCCAACATGCTCCCTGTTACCTGTCCAGGGCAAGAAGTGTAACCAGCTGACGTGCACTGGGGAGAGCTGCTACACACAAGCCAGCCAGAAGACTCTGGTTGTGGCGTGCCTTGTTGGCCAGGACTACTGCCAGGTAAGACCAGCAGGGGGCAGTGCAAGGCAGCCGGACTCTCAGGGCTCGTTAAATATGCATAAGGCAGTCGTGACATCACCTTACTGATGTAGAAGCGGCCGTGACTGCCGATTTCTACACAGTGAAATGTCCAACGTTATTTCAACTTTAACAGAGTACATATGAGGCCAGCTGGAACCACGTGCACTCGGTTAACAGTGTGTGTATGTACTGTGGATGTGCACGATTGGACTTTCCAAAGTTGTGGACAAACAGGGGCGGGGGGGGGGAGGAATTTTTAAAAGATAGAGGGAATTGAAAGCGTGATTGAAGATGGGTCTCTGCCCCCCCCCCCCCCTCCCCCAGCTGAAGAAGACGGTGATGCTCGCGGTCATGACCTGGAAGGCGGGCTGTAGCGGGGACTGCAGGAAGGACACGCCCTGCTCCTCCACAGCGGTGGACTGCACCCAGGAGTGCTGCAACGCCACCCTGGCCTCCTCCTGCCTCAAGCTCGACGGCACCCTCAACATCCCTGGCTCCGCCTCCGGCCCCGCCCTCGGCCCCGCCCCCCTGCTGCTGGCCTCCGCCCTGCTGGCCTGGCTGCTCGCGTCGCAGTTCCACGTTCAGTAACCGCGGCAACTAGTGCCTTTAACGCTGCCAGCTAGATCAGAGTAGCCCAAACGTGTCCTGTGTCCTTCAGACAACCGTCACCTATTTTAATCTGTGTGTGAATGCGTGTGCGTGTGCTGCATGTGTAATGTGTGTGTGTTGCATGTGTAATGTATGTGTGTGTGTGTGTGTGTGTGTGTGAGTGTGTGCATTTATCTGTAAGGTGTGTGTGCGTGTGTGTGTGGCATGTGTAATGTGTGTGTGTGTGTGTGTGTGTGTGTGTGTGTGTGTGCTTATATAAAAAAGAATGTTTAAGCTTCACATGTTCTTCTGCATGATAGTGATTCTGAGCAATACTGGCCTGTGACATTTCCACAAGATGAGTTGTGATTCTTTCTGCTGGAGGCACAGCTATCCAACCCAGGGCACCACCAGGAATTTTGGGCCCCATGAAAAAGATCTCACACTCGGCCCACCACTCCAGAAAATCCTATATTCTAAAAAATATTTTGAGAGCCCCTATCAGTCAGGGCCCTTGGAATCGTTCGAACTCTGAATTTTACTGGTATCTTTGACCCACCATGTTAATGGAGCTTGCTATTATCATCAAAATCACTTTGAAATTTGTACTTTTAAAAAAAAAACACTGTTACTCGCATGTAATATGTCGAAGTACTGACTGAATACAGCCTTGGTGATGTAAACGTAGCAGGTTGGAAAAAAAAGACCTCAAGAAATTCCAAGCTTCCTACTCAATTTGTTTTACCTATGTCCAAATGCACTTTATTAACGTAAAATAAGACCTCAACGCAGGCCAACTGCTTTGTTAAGTAACAACTTGAAGCAAGTGTTACGTAGAATTATGAGTTGGGTATTCAATGAGGTGAATGAAAAGCAGAACAGAGGACTAATAGATGACACTTCACTTGAACTATATGCCATAAAGCCTATGTAACACTTCCGTTAGCATGGCATAACATGTCATAAGCAGCTATAACAGCATTTTACAGCTCATGAATAATGTCATAATGTATGCACTGATTTTTACAAAGAAATTTTATCAAGTTCATAGTAACTGTTAGAAAATTATTACTGTTTATGTTATGACATTGTTATGACACGGCTGTCGGAAAGCTCTAATACACTGTCAGGACTGGTTATGACAGCTGCTATGTCATCCTTGTGACAGCTGCTATGTCATGCTTATGACAGTATCATATATGCTGAATGACCTATATTTCAAGTGACATTACAGAATCATACGTTATCTTTACCAAACCCCTTCAGTGATGCCTCTGCAATTCAGGTTTAAAAAAAAAAGATTCTAATGTTCCTTTTTTATCACTGGCTGCGTTTCACATAAACACACAGTTCTGGTAACACATGCATCTTGTGAACTATAGAGATTTTTTATGTTCCATAATGAGATAGTCCAGGTGTGTCATACAACTTAAGAGTCATCTTTGCAGTGCTATTGAACGTATGTTTGTAACTCTGGATACAACCAGAGCATGCCATTTATCACATTATCCTATAGTAAAATGTTGAATAATGCTTGGTGTAATATTAAGAGAACTATATCATTTTAAGCAGTTTTTTTCGGCTAAAATGTATATATTTGTACAAACTGTAATGACTGCTTTTTAAAACCTACCAAATAAAATGTTCCTAACATAGCGTCTGGCTCCCTCATTACTTGGCTGTTAACACTGGCTAAGCCTATTGGATAATTAAAAAACAACAACAGTCCCACGTGACCCTGAAGGCGTATGGTATAACGGCTACACTTGCAATTTCAAACCGACTTTCCCCCACGGCGCGCAGGAACTGCCGCCGTGGGCTATGCATGGCAAATTGTGGTCACTCACTCATTCACTCACCTACGGGCGACCTTTGAGGGACGTTTTGTGGGACGCAGGTGGTGCCAGCTCAAATGTGTGCGGAAGTGAGTTGCGCCGTGGGTCTGGACCTTTCCGTGCTTGTTTCGTATGCAGCCCTGAGTGAGATATATGAAAATGTACTCCAGTTACAACAATAACGGAAAAATAATAAACCATATACATATTGCCTGTTTTCTCTTCCTGTTCACAGAGACTGTCCATGACTCCAGTTAGAAGTTTTATTGTTCATTAAAGAATGCACAAATGATTAAATTGTGTTTATAAGTTGCATGCCGAAGGTAAAAGAATGGAGCTTTATAAGTGTAAATGATTTTACGCAACCTAAATATTTACACAGTAGTTCCATGATATGTTCATAAATGACAGTGAAGTGTTTAACTGGTTCATTCAGGGCTCGTCTAAGATCTTTGCGTAGAGGATAGGTTGTGGCTGTCAGCGGCAGCAATGCAATAATGCCAATTTTGTGATTAAATAAATGATAATGAATAATACATGCATTTTTATTTAGCGTTTGTTTTTTCATGCACGCATCTTACTTTGAAGGTGTTTAAGAAATAGCCAAACATTTCACGCTGTCTCACCATTCAAGTCAGTGGATTCAAGTAGGAGCAATCATTCGCCGGGTCGCGCATTTTTTCCTTCCTTTGTAAATGATTAAAATTCAGTAAATGATTAAAAGGACCACAAACTACCAATTATATTGCATGCGGTATGAATATGAATTTAATAAAACATTAGCAGTAACTCTACTATTCAGCACTGGAAGGAAAAGGAAAGAAAGTTGAATGTGGTTCCTACATTTTGCGGTAGCCTTATCCGGCTCAAAATATTACCATTTTCCCGAGTTTACGGTCGCCTATACTTTTTTATGGATGACAGCTAGTTATAGGATGGTCTTTGGTGTGTTATTGTCATCATGGCGGTTAAGTAGTTTGTTTCTCTCTGAACGCGCTGTCCCAGAATTCAAAGGTTGACTAACCCGCCCGAAGGTTTCCTAATGCTGCAGCTAATGCGTGTGACGTCATTTTCAACTTCGGAAATCTATGCGTGGCAGTCAGCGAGCTGCCTGCGAGCGAAAAGGAACACAGCTGGACGAAGGGAAGGAATAATGACCGAATTCCAGAGGCAGCATCTGTACTTTTGCGAAAAACCCATTCAGATCATTTCAGGTGCTCGAAGAAATTTATAGACTGCTGTCGCGGCCATTTAAGGTTGGACGTCGGCTGTGTTTTCAACACAGGGGCGATTTTTTTGTGGTATTGGACATCCGATCTAACGGTTTTCGCTGCAATGGACCAATCTGTAGCGATTCAGGAGACTCTGTCAGAAGACGAAAACTGCATCATAGTATCCTGCTTGGTAGTATTTGAGTATTTACACGAAGCTAATGTCACGGGCTTGTTTATTCATTCTGTAAAGTATAAGTTTAAACGTGGCTTGTATAAGGTCTGGTGACACTCGAGATCCTGCTTTGTGGTTAGCTTGTTCATAAAAATTTGAGGAAGATAGATTTTTGGACATCTGCCCAAGGCGAGGCCTTTGAGCGAGCAGGGTCTGTATACATTTTCTTCGCCGTAACCAAATTGGATCTTAGTTCAATCTGGTTTTTTCAAACTAAAGTTTGGCGGAATTTTCAAAAGCTCCTGTATTATAGCGCATATAATCTCAACTGTACGCAGGAAAGACCGCTCTTAACTTTGCAAACTAGCGAACGCTGGTTGAGCATGCTCAGTAGCCTGCATTGCTTGGCAGTCATGAAGGTTTTTTTTGTAATGTTACACATGTCACACAAGGTGGCGATATTGTATACAAGTAGACTTGGCGTTTGAGTCTGTTAATCGGGTTTTGCATCCAATTGATTTTGTTCGGCAGTGAAACGTTTCAGATTGTACATACTTAATTATAAAAAAATGTGTGTTTTTTGAGTGTTGTTTAACGAGGAAATGCGGTATTGATCCTGGAAATAGCCCATCTTAACTTGAACCGCTGGCTGCGTATTTTTACTCCGTCCATGCCATAAATAAAGTGAGGGCTAGGATTACATTTTCCTTGAGTGTACAAAACATGCCGTCCAATGTCTTCTCCTGGTGGACGGCGTCACCGAAAGCAGACTGCTTGGGTTGGTGGAGCATGAACATGAGCGCGCGTGAGTTTGTTCTCTTTTTTCTATCTCATTTTATGAATCTGAAGCCTTAGGTAGATCAGTGATCCTGCAAATTACACTCTTCTCACAGTCTCCCTGGCAGCACGTTTTAACACTCAATTTTTTTTCCTCCCAAAGACTGTTTTTGTTTACACATAGAAGAATGGCTATCACGGGCGATGATGTGGCGCTTGATATGATAGTGCCCATCTCTCACGACTTCGTTATAGTGGAAGGTGAGCGGGTAACACGCGCTTGTTTACGCATGGATGCAGTTTGAGTCTGTACACCTTTGGCTCTTTCCCTTGACTTGTGTGTCACCCACTGCAGTTCTCTATGAATAACCTTAACCGCCATGCACCATTTATACGAGTAACAAGTGGCGATGGTTTGGCTAGGTTTAAGTGGGTGAATAATTATGCAGCTAGACTAAGCACTAGACTTCCCGTTTTTGTTAAAACATAAAAACATTTATATTACACACCAGCCATGTGTGGTGTATTTTATTACAGTTGTTATTTTTGGAACGATGGTGCGCATTTGTTTAGATTCTGATATTCCAGTGCGTAAATAATCACGTAAAACCCCCTGTGCTGCAGCTTCGTCACCCGAAGAACTGGCTGTTGTAGGTGAGTTTCTGTGTGTACTGTCATGCATTCCCACAAGATAAGTGTTACCGGGTTTTGTTTTACAGTTTTTTTTTAATTATATATTTTTACTGGTAATAGGCTATGGATGAGTGGAAGGAATGCGAGTGACCAGGTGCAACAGTAGCCTACCCTCCCCGGTACACCACACACGGGTGGAGTCCGTTTATTTGGCAGTTTAACAGGAATGCATACACAAAAGAGAAAACAATAGACCGGCCTCTACAGTAAAACAGACGTCAGTTGTAGTTTGAAATGAACATTGTGAGGGACAATGCGCTGTCAGTGAAAAAAAAAAAAAACACAAAAAAACAGAATTGAGCAGATGTCCCTGGAGATTTGACGGGCGCATTTTTTCAGTTCAGACATTCCACTTGGGAAAAGTTAACAGTCCTAAATTATGTGCATTTTAAAATCAGGATGTAGGAAAGGGCATTTTTTCAGTTCAGACATTCCACTTGGGAAAAGTTAACAGTCCTAAATTATGTGCATTTTAAAATCGGGATGTAGGAAAGGGCATATACCCCCCCCCCCCCCAAAGATTAAGCAGAACTACTGGCAGGCTTCCTGCTTGCATAAAGAAAAGGTGGCCACAGACAAGTCATAGAGTGTTACGTTTTTCACATTTTATTTGTTTTTGCTAACACTGGACCTTTATGTGATTGATGTGGATTACTGGCGAGGGTAAGTGTAAGGATCTGTCGACCTCTTGTTGTGGCACCTCTTTCCAATCGCTTATTTTACCTCCTTGCATCCTTTCCTTGCTTCCTTAGCTCCACAGATTAGTGGACGCATGCAAGGAAAGGACACAACGGAAGGATGAGAGGACGGATGAATCAAGGATTCAGCCCTTGTTTAGTCAAGTGAAAGTTTGGAGCCGCGTCAGTTACAGATGTGGCAGATGGGGAGAGGTGGATCCATAGGGCAATCATTCAATCATTAAAACGTCGTGCTTTCTTAAAACATACTTTTGTAAAAGATGCTTTCGTGTTTCCAGGCTCAAGCCTGCTTGCTCCTCGCGCCTGGCTTGCTCATTCAAAGAGCATTTAGCGGGTTGAAATGGGGCGGGTAAAATGAGCGATTGGAATGAGCCGGCGCGTGCCCCCGGTTCAGAGCTGACGCGCGGCGTTCTCCCGGGTTCAGGCGCGGACACCAGAGTGCTCGTGACGGACCAGGAGCTCGAGGTCCAGCTGGAGCTGCGGTTACCTTTCGGATCCCACACGCGTCTGTTCCTCAGCGAGGTGAACCGGGCCTGGAGCGGTAAGAGGCAAGCTCGCGCTCTCTCTCCTCTCTCTACTCTCTCTCTCTCTCTCTCCCTCAATCTCTCTCTCTCTCCTCTCTCTCTCTCCTCTCTCTCTCTCTCTCTCTCTCCTCCTCTCTCTCTCTCTCTCTCTCTCCTCTCTCTCTCTCTCTCTCTCTCTCTCTCTCTCTCTCTCTCCTCTCTCTCTCTCAGTCTCTCTCTCAATCTCTCTCTCTCCTCTCTCTCCCTCAATCTCTCTCTCCTCTCTCTCTCCCTCGATTTCTCTCTCTCCTCTCTCTCTCTCAATCTCTCTCCTCTCTCTCTCGCTCTCTCTCTCCTCTCTCTTTCTCCCTCAATCTCTCTCTTGCTCTCTCTCCTCTCTCTCTGTATCTTTTTCTCTCTCCTCTCTCTCTCTCTCTCTCTCTGTATTCCCCTCTGTCTCCCCTCTATATCTCCCCCCCACCCTCTCTCTCTCTTTTCTCTTTGTCCCTGTCTCACTCTCCGTCTCTTTGTCAAATTCAAATAACACCCCCCCCCCCCCCCATTACACATATGCGAATACATACACACACACACACAGGTCAAATGGCCTTTACTTTATAATGTTACAATGTATGAAACAGTGTTAACAATCAATACCAATGATAACATGTCCCACACCCTGTCTTAATTTATGGCAGGCAGAGATGTATCCTTTCTCTCTCTCACAGGTGCTATCCATTCTTGATATGATCTGGTTACTGTAATCATATTGGATCAGATAGTCCTGATGTGGTTCACAGGTTTCATTCATTAAGGACTGCAGGCTTTGCCACAGACTGCAGACCTTTTGAGTCTCACCAATAGTATGAGCAGGCAGTTAACTTGAATTAGACCGTCAAAACGGGCACCCAACGCTTAGGCTTATTTGCATCTCAGGTCATTTGCATCTCAGGGTCATTTGCATCTCGGAGCTGTGTTTATTTCATGTAATTTTCTGACATTACTGAATTTAAACGGAGGGTTTTCCAAACCTACGAGGCACTGCAGTGAACCTGCGTGCTAGTTTATGATCATCGTGTCGTAGCGGTTCTGTAGCTGCCTGTATCCTTGTTCATTCTGTGGGGTATGGTTTAAGGATTTAAACCCCCATCCCGTGACTGGTGAAGCTGCTTTTTAACGCAGTGGCCTGTGATCATGGAGAACAACACAAACCCTGATGGCTCTCCTCTGATAGTGTTCATCCTGTGGTGTCATCGTCTGCAGTTCTTGTGATTTTTTACGTGATGACTTACTTTCCACTTTAATTTCACTGTTTTTGTTGTAACTTTTGTGTCTCTGGCTGGCCTGCCCGTTTTGGCCAAGTCCGCCACAGAAATCTAGATTTAAATTTAAATTGGACTTTCTTCATTAAATGTAGAAAGTCCCATTTCTACATTGGACTTTCTACATTGGACATGCCCGGTCATCAAAGATCACTTGCCAGTCTCTGTACTGTAGAAGGAAAAGCAGGAAATGTATCGATTAGTTTGTCCGAGAGGAAGAATTGATATTAATCGATATTTATTTTTATCTGGAGACACAGATTGTTTTACGCTTGAAGTTTGGGGTCTGGACTCGTTTTTGGTTTCATATTAATATGTAGACTTGTCTGGGAGTTGGGGGTTAGTTTAGCATCAGCTGGAAGGAAACAGGAAGTGATGCTTACAGACACATTCCTCCCGATTGCCTATTTAAAGCTCTTCCTCCAGATCTTCCTGTCACTCTGCCACACTCTTGAAACCCCGTCACTGTGTCGCACACCCTAAACCCTGACACTCTTAAAGCAGACTCTGTCCTGGAAGCTTACCTGTCCCTCCACCTGTGAGAGCGGCACTGCGTGGGCGGGGCTACAGGGGTCTGTTTGTGAATGGCAGTACCCATGGCGGTTAGATGGCGGTCGCCATGGTGAATGGCGGCAGGGGATGTGGAGAGCCTGACCCGGGGACCCACTTTGAATTCTTGCAAATTTTGTGCCGTGCCGTGCTGTGCTGTGCTGTGATTGGACGGAGGAGAAAACCTGCAGAGCAGGCCTGGTGCTTCCCTTTCGGGAACGGGGAACTAGGGGAGGTGAGAGATAAGGACACCACGCAGCCGACGTGTTCTGTGGCGACGGGACGCTCGCATGCAGGCGTAAATCCACATTGGGGTGACACGTGCTTTTGTTCTCTCTTCAGAAAAGAGCTTAGGAAAATCTGTCAGTTTAGCTGAAGTCTGAAGACCTCCAAGGGCACACCAGTTTATTTATTATCAAAAGCCCTATCCAAGCAGATAAAGACAGAGAGACAGAGAGAGAGATAAAGAGAGAGAGACAGAGAGAGAGATGTAGAGAGTGAGAGTGAGCAGGAAGGAAAGAGAGGGTGGAGGGGGTGGAGTTTTGCTAGTTTTGCTGATGATAGGGTAGTTTGTCACCCACTCAGAGTTTCACACAGACTGAGTCAGAAGTCAAGAAAAAAATGGGGGACAGAGACTTTTTAGGTAATAATTTAGCCTCAGTTTGAAATCGAGAGTCATGTCTAAGGCTCTCCCCACCTTCCCCCCCACCCACAACAACTCCATTCGGGCCCCCGGTCTATCCGTTTTTTCCGGTGAAAAGCAGAGAGGGGGGCGGGGTTTACGCCTGAGCGCCGGGGGGGGGGGGGGGCGGTTTGGTGAGCATGTGAGAGTTCTGGCACGGGTACACCACTTCGCGGCGTGACTGGCTGCACTCTGAGGAGAGGGGGACGGACTCGAACCCGACACCGCGGCCCGTCTCTGTGCTGTGCCAGGCAGAGGCGCCAGCCTCTCTCAGTCCGCTCGGGAAACCATGGAAACCTTTGGAACGGTGTCTGAGGCGCTGGGCGATAAGAAGAACGCGAGGAATGCTAAAGGTAGGCTCGAGGACGGCAGTAGACGGCAGGAGCGGCGGTCTGCGCAACAGGAAGCGCTTGCAGAGAGTTGCTTCTGAAGTGGCTACCCTGCAGCGCAACAGGATGAACAGACTGTTCAGTGTGTGTGTGTGTGTGTGTGTGTGTGTGTGTGTGTAAGAGAATGTGCGTGTGCGATTTAAGGGAGTGTGTGTGTGTGTGTGTATGTATGTGATCACATAAAAGAACAGAGAAAGTGTGTGATCATGTCTGTGTGTGTATATGAGAATGTGTGCATGTGTATGTGTAAGAAAGAGAGAGAGTGTGTGTGTGTGTGTGTCTTTAGAAAATGTCCATGAATGTCTTGCAGTTTACTGACAAGTTTTGCTAGTGCTGATTTGATTATAGTCTCTGAAAACTTTAGTACTGAAACTGTGACATAAAAATATGATGCTTTTCAGTCCATTACACTGCTCACACATTCTCCAGGTTAGTGTCGGATATACACTGTGACTGCACAGATTTAGCCAGCTAGCGCACAACATAGAACAGACAGGTTAGCTTGCTAACAGTCCGGTGTTTCAAACAGAACTGATTAGCTTACCGGATAACTAGCAAATATAGCACTTGAGTGTCCCAGAGCCCCTGTTTGTCCCAGAGAGAGGCAGCATGTGGGGAAAGTTTGTTCTGGCACGTGTAAACCTTCCAATTTATTATTAAATTTTGTACGTCTTTTTAATTATTGCCTCTTCGGTTTTTCTCGAGTGCTCTTCCACGGCTAGCGCCGACACCGATGAGGTCCGGACGAGCGGCGCCATCTTGATTTCGCTGCGGTGCCTTGCGTGTTCATACGGCGGAGCGTTGATAGACTTTCACCTTTGAAAAGAAAAGAAAGGTAGTACAAGAGAGATGGTAGTTTGAGCTCACAGTTTCTGTGGTCTCCCCAGTTTTACACGTGGGGGGGGGGGGGGTAATAAAAGCTCTCCTGGGCTCATGGGGCATGTTTGAAGTCCACGGTGTAATTCCGATGCTGATGTACTGAGTGATAACACTGCACTTCTGAGCCGTGGTTTATCTGTTATCAGCTGCAGGGTTTATTGCATCGTGTGCTAACCTGCAGACAGAGAGGAGGGCTGTTTGAGCTGCAGAGCTTACTTAATTAAACAGGGCGTCCACCGGGGCGGATCACATCTGGCTTTGTAGAACAGTTTTCTGACTCACGAGAAAGAATAGTCTCACAGTGGTGGCTGCAGTGTTGTGGCAATGTTATAACACTGACAGAACATTCCAGTAACATTGCGAGGACATTTTGTGCTACCTGGGCACAGTATTTCTCCTCCTCCTCCTCCTCCTCCTCCTCCTCCTCCTCCTCCTCCTCCGCTCCACCCCTGCCCGCCCCCCACAAAAAAAGAAAACACAGAATTCTGCTTTGCCAATGTGGTGTTCGGCTTGCAGACTGGTATTTCTACTTTCGGGAAAAAGTTGCAGAAATGTTCTCGTGCTAGTGACGTGAAGTCCAGGCGCTTTACACACTAAGAGGGTGCGTTTCAGGTGAATGAGCAGGGAATTGTGGGAAGTCTGTGTGCATGGCTGTGGCTGAACGCACTTCCAGTTTCTGCACCCTCAACTGAACTTGGTCTCTCTGCCCTCGGGGAACTTATGACCTCAGACAAGGACCCATTTAGTCTAGACTTTTCTTCCTGGTGTTGAACAGGTGGAATGTGTGTGTGTGTGTGTGTGTGTGAGCGAGCATTATGCATGCGTGTATGTGTGTCCCGTTGAATGTTCAGCTGTATTAATTTGTGACCATTTTTAATCTCTGTTTTAAATGAATGAATTATTTAATATTTAATCATTAGTGTTTAACTTTATATTAAATAATATGGCCGGTGACTGGTTTTAGAAAGCATAGTGTTCGTCACTGACTGATTCACCATCCAGCTCAGCTTACAGAAATATCTGGGCATGATGCTGTACATGAAGTCTGAATTGTAAGACGTGCAGTACAGACCTGGAAGGGACATTTTAAGAGTAACCCGTCAACAGTAAACCATTCAGATTCATTTGGGATAAAATCTTTGGTACCTGAATCCAAGCAGCGCACTCTTCAGCTTCTCGACTGAAGTCCTACGGCAGACTGAAGAGAGCACCTCTCCTCGTTTCCCTTCTGAGAGAAAGGAGGTGGTTACCTTCGGCAGAAGCAGCAGTAGATAAGAGACGAGCTCTGGACCAGCATGTCAGCCCTTCTGTGCTGTCAGGAGCCGGAGAAGAACAGGCAGCCATTTTAACCAGAGGAGCAGAAAAGGAAGCGGGAGGGTAGATCGCTGATCATTTTGGGTTTCGCCCGTTTCTCAGAAACGCAGGAGAGGACAGAAGATCTGAAGCTGCAGGATTCAGAGCAGCAGAACCGATGCGTGGGCCTGGCTTGTGAATAAATGAGTTGAGATTGTTAATGTGGTTCCTGCTTCAGAAAGACCAGAACAAAGGTTCAAAGCAGTTTATTATGGTTACATACGGCTTTGGCACAAAGCATGGGCGTTGCAGCGTGTTTTCTAGACTGAACTACAGAGGCACTTAATCTCTTTTAATCGTTTTTTATTTTATTTCTAGACAGCAAAAAAGATTGCACTCTTATTTTGCACATTTTTATTGTTCTTGTATTGGTTTTATCGTAGACATATCCCCTACATTTTATGATACATCTTCTCTTTATTTCTGAGGGTTGTATTATGACCAAAATCACAGTGCTAAATGCACAAACCCATGTGTGTCCTGTAAAAGATCAGTGTTATATGAGAGCATGTCTGTAGTAACCTTTACATGGTTTATGACAGTGGCATTTTACAGAATAAACTTCATACTTCCTCTTCCCTGACCTGGGCCTGAAATATCACACGGTCTCTGCCCAGGTTGCTGGAGACACACCTCTGCCACTGCTAAAGTGAGAACATGACTCATACATTACAAGCATACACAAAAACACCACTATCAGGCTTTCAGCTGGTATGTGTTTGTGTGTGCATGTAGGGGCGCATGCAAGTGAGTGAGTGAATGTGTGTGTGTGTGTGTGGGCATGTATTACTGTCTTTGTGAGAACCAAATGTCCCCACAAGGATAGAAAGATGAGGAAAATTACGCAAGGTGGGGACCTTTTGCTGGTCCCCACAAGTTCAAGAGGCTGTTTTAGGGTTAGGACTTTGGGTTAGGGTTACAATTAGGTTAAGGTTAGGGTTAAGGTTAAGCATGTAGTGGTTGGGGTTAGGGTTAGAGGTTACGGAATGAATGTAAGTCAATGGGAAGTCCTCACAAGTATAGCAATACAGACTTGTGTGTGTGTGCGCGTGCATGTATGTGTGTGCGAGTGAATGCGTACGTATGAGTGGGTGTACACGCATACGTGCGTGTGTGCGTGAGCATGGGTGGGTGTGAGTGTGTGCATGTGATTGGGGTGTGTGAGTGAGTGTCTGTGTGTGTGTGCGTGTGTGTGTGTTTAGTTTAGTTTAGTTTACAAGCATTTCGCAGACACTCTTATCCAGAGCGACTTACATTGTATTCAATTACACAGCTGGACATATACTGGAGCAATGCAGGTCAATTACCTTGCTCAAGGGTACAACAGCAGTGTCCTACTGGGGAATCGAACCTTCGACCTTTAGGTTACAAGACCCAACTCTTAGCCATTATACTACACTGCCGCCGTGTGTGTATGCATGGGCGGGTGTGTCGGTGTGTGTGCGTGCGTGATTGTGTGTGTGTGTGTGTGTGTGTGTGTACAGTCATGCCTATTGTCATATCCTCTCTTGCAGAAGTGTGTTCTCAGCCTCCCGCTGAAGTGCCGGCCTCCCAGTTCGAGTGGCTCACCAAGTACCGCAAGTCGCACAAGGGGCCGGGCTCGTCCAGACAGAGCAGCGCACGGCACTTCTCCAAAACCAAGAAATCAGGCAAGCAGCCTTTTCTCTGCTTCTCTGTCTCTCTCTCTCTCTCTCTCTCTCTCTCCCCCCTTCTATCTCTCCCCTTCTGTCTCCTTTCTCTTCCGCTTCCCCCTTTGTGTCTCTCACTCTCTTTCTGATATTTCCACCAAAGCTAATCGGCTGCGTCGAGAGACGCAAAGATAAATTCACAGCTGAATGCCTTTTCAATGAGTCATTGAGATTTCTGAGGCATGTACGATCCCTGTATGCGGGAAAACCGGAATTTCGCCTACTTCCAGGCTACATCACCCCTACTACGACTATCTAATAACAAGAACAATGTGCTGATGCGTACGCCCACTTATTTAAGGAGAGGAGATCCAATCAGCTTCTTATGGCCAGTGGCCAGGAAATTCTCTGTCTGTCAGGCCTGTGAGAGTGACATCATCAAATTCCCCAGAGGTGTGCGACAGTCCTCTTTTGGCTGTCAAAGTGATATCAGATATCAGGAGCGTGGCGGTTAGTCCTAGCTCTCTCTCGCTTTGTGCTGCCCTAGCTGTCTGCACGTGACCTGCCTGTACCCAGTACAATTAATGAATACAATGAATCTCTTAACAAAAACACTCGCACCTTCCCAACATTTGACGTCTTTTACCTGATGTCACCCGTAGTGTTTATTTTCCTCGACTTTTTAAAGAGCAAAACACATTTTGTTTAGCCTACGTTATGGGCGATCTGTAATTAGGGTGTTGGCTAGTGTACGCCACCTACTGACCTTTGGATGGCCTGCTTTTACGTAATGTTTGATCAGATGGGTTTAACCCAGAGACTGTAAAAAATAGGTTTAACCTAAGTTGAGGTATGATAAGTGGGGGGAAAATTCGATCCAAAAGTTTATTTTAAGCCCGCCTTATATGGCTGTTGTATACTAGCTTGGTGCTGAAGTTAATTGACGCATTGCGCTCCTGCGGTGGATTGCTTTGGTCTGATTGCACACGGGCGAAGAAACAGGCTGGAGTATCAGGAACAGGTCCTGGGAGAAATAGCTGAGAATGAGAGTGAGAATAAAAGGAAATGCCTAATGTTATGAAGGAAACGGGTAAAGTAGCGCATTTTCATTTTCCGTGCTGGTTCACGTCACCTTGTGTACATGTTTCAGAGCGAAAGAGTGTTAGTTAGCAGGCTATTTCGGAAAGTTTAGCAGGCTTGCTAACGTTCGCCAAGTGGCTACTCCTAAGTAGCTAGCAAGGTAGGGAGATTAGGGCTGCTATGAACTGTGAAAATTTGGTGTTGTCGATGTAGCTATACTAGCTAGTTAGCACAGTTACTACTATTCAGCAAATGTAACTAATATTAATCTTTGTTACAACCGCAACAGCCAAATACACGGCGATAATCGTTTTTTATTGTATTATCTAGTTCCTTTATTCACGAAGCTGGCTAGACTATACACTGTGTTGATCCTTAACCAGTTCACGCTGACAGGATGCGTTAGCCAACTTTATTTGTTCAGTTGTGATAATGTACTAGTGCTAGTTAGCTGTATCGGTTTGCCGGATACTGGCTATTATCGCTATCACTTGTATGTTTAAAGAATTCAGTTTAACCAAAATATAGCTTTCTTGCTAGTTTTATGCTTGTGTTGTCGGCCAGTGTGTAGCTAGAGTAACGTTACCCAATAATATACCCTCACCCAGGTGTTCTAATTCAATTGTAAACATCAAAGTAGCTGGCAGACTATGTTAGACTAGGCATTTCATTGCCCCAACGATTGAGACATCATCATTACTGACCCGTTTAAAAGATTAGCTCGATGTGTGTGGTTTAGCTTATTGGATTTGAACTGCAAATCTGGAATACAAACTTGATTTGGTTTTCCTCTCTGCGCACAGTTTTATCAGAGCAGTGTCTGTTTGGAGTTAATCTGAGAGAAATCTTGTTGTTCTCGCAGATACCCATCTTAAACTAAGGCCTCGTACACACTGGAATTAAAACGCGTTTCAAAAACCACCAGAGCTCTTTAAAACCGTCGAATCCACTGTCGGGGGTTGCGACAACGTTAGAATTTAAAACCCCTCGGACTAAGGATCGGAAACGTAGCGAAAACCCTTAACTGGTTTTAGCCGTGTATTATGTAGGCTACGGGATCGGTTGCCAAAACCTACAGTACCTGTAGAACCATTTTCCTTGCAACGTAAATAAATTATATAAAGTTCCGCTGGTGGTACTCCGTATTCCGCGGGGATTTAAAACATCTTCAGAGTTAATCTTACAGTTGAAGGTGTAATATTTTATTAACGTTTTCGTCTCTGTGACCTAATGCGTCGCTTCACCGTAAAACATGTAAAGCGTAAAATCGATCAGTGTTTTTAATTTTGTTTTTCAGAGATTGATAGACTACGTCGCTATGTTTACCAAGGAACGGAAAGATCAAATCAATCACTTATCAGATATGATAATTAATCAAGTCAAAGACACAGGCTGCATGAAGCGCGTTCTATGTTTCGAAACCACCGAATGCATTCAAGTAATGTGTACGACAGGTCAATGTAGCTATCGAAAACCTCTCAAACGTTTCAGAAACATAGAACTACACCAAACCTGTCAGTGTGTACTGGTCAAACATTCCCACTGCTTGTCGACAGATCACACGGGGCTCGCAGCTTAAAAGAAAACGATCTCGCCAGCGGTGTTTATCTACCAAACTTCAGTTGTTTTTGAAAAAAAAACGTGTTGGCTACCTGTTGAAATTAACGTCATTTGCACCAACTGTGTCCTGCGGCGCAGATTTAGGGTTACTGGGTTTGTGTAGTGATGCCCAAGAATAGTTACTAGTTAGGACAGTTTAATGTATATTTTTTTCAGCAGAAAGCTGAACGCAAGCAACGAGTGTTGCTAGGCCTCTTCGAACAACCTAACTGTCGGGGTCTAACCCCATAATTTTACCAGTCAGTGTCAGGATTGAGCAACGTGCCCAAACAGCTGGATGGAAATCAAAATTCCAGTCGGGATCCCTTCGGTTGTAATGGTTGGACTGGCTAATTGTTGTTTTACAGTGGCAGTTCTCTTTAGATGCTGTTTAAGTCTGCCTCAGTTGTCTGGTGCCTTCAGTCCGAAACAGACTCAAGTTGAAGGTGTCAGCCAATGGGGAAGCAGGTTTTAGTCACATGGTACTGCTGTGTAAATAAGTGCGTTTAAATCACCATGTGAGGGGAATCTTAAAGTGTACTGGGGTTACACCATAGATATGTCTATGGGTTATACAACACTCTGGGTATCAGTGCGTCTGGCGCCCGGTTTTGATCCAATGAAAATTAAGGACAAATTGTTGGGTTTGAGGTGCGATTAGCTTAATGTAGTTTACTTTAGGCTAGCTGTTGTTACGCGTCTTCCGTGGTTGTTAGTCTGTGTTGGTGTTCTGCCGCTTTTTTTAGACGGTGGCTGGACTGAAATTGACGGCGTCAGCAAAGCAGGTTTAGGTCACGTTGGCCCGCTGTATAACTGTATTTATGTGCAATCGCCCGGGTTCGTTTTAACCCTTTCACTGCTGACACAAACCATCTGAATGCAAAGTGGAAAAAATGTAACAGTTTGCGGCATCCCACTGTTTGGGAGTGTGCTCTTTGATAGACTCACGAATAAACACACACACACACGTATGCTCAAACACATGCACACACTACTGGGAGCCCAGAATCTCAAGCTTTGAATATTTATAAGTCCGCCTGGAGCAGTCTCAGTTCAAATGAGCTCATATTTTAATGAATTTATTTATTTAATTGTAACTGAACGGGTTAGGCAAATGTGATTTCAGTGCTAGTTTTTTACTTGGCAGGATTGTTTTGTTTATTTGCTGAACAAGTTACCCTACAGGGTTGGAGTCCTGATCTATGTGGTCACTTCTGGCACTACGCCTCTGCACCTTGAACTGATGCACTTGTTGTACGTCGCTCTGGATAAGAGCGTCTGCTAAATGCCTGTGATGTAATGTAATGTTATTCTAAGCTTTCCGTGCGGAAGCAAACCGCAAGCACGCAAGTTTGTTTGCTCTAAAGCGGCCCTTCCTGTGGTCAGAGTGGTCACGTAGCTGCGCTCCTGCTGGTTGTTGACCCCCTGACAAAGGCGTTCATATGCTGATGATTATTTTTTAAAGAAAAATAGTTGTGTTTCTGGGCGGCATGCAAAACAGTGTTTAGTTTCACAGTTTCGCAGTGTCACGCATCGCTTCTGGGAAGTGGGGTAAGAACCGCGCGGAGTGGCTAACCGCCGTCAGGCACGTCCTGCAGAGCGCTGCAGTTGCAGCTCACTGCTTTCAGTGTAGGAAACATGCTGTGAAGTTTTGGGTCCTTCACGGCCTTTTCTCCTCAGCAAGCAGCTTTTGTAGGTGGCCAGGAAAATGCCTGTCTCCTCCTGGTAATCCAGAAGTCAGGCATAACGGTATTACAGTGTGGAATGACCCTCTCGGCAGCAGTAGCAGTTTGAGTTATTACAGGTTTTCCTCAGGGCAGGTGAGTTTCTGGAGTGGGAGCCCCCTGCTGGTGGATTCAGCTCGCTGCACCCCTGCTTCTCCTAAGACCTGGAAAGGCTCAAACAGCTATGCATGGGGGAGTGCTGTTTCCACACTGGTAGTTCCAAGTCTTGGGAGTGATGCATTGTGGGATATGCACTAGAGGAGGAGGGGAAGGCTATTTGCAATGTGCTGAGCAGCTTTTACGGCTTGCAGCCTAGAGAAGTGAACCCTGCACTGAGCGTGCTCAGAGTGAACCCTGCACTCACTGAGCGTGCTCAGTATGAACCCTACACTAAGCGTGCTCAGTACAAACCCTGCACTCACTGAGCGTGCTCAGTATGAACCCTGCACTGAGCGTGCTCAGTACGAACCCTGCACTCACTGAGCATGCTCAGTATGGACCCCACACTGAGCGTGTTCAGTATGAACCCTGCACTGAGTGTGCACAGTGTGAACCCTGCACTCACTGAGCGTGCTCAGTATGGACCCCGCACTGAGCATGCTCAGTATGAACCCCGCACTGAGCATGCTCAGTATAAACCCTGCCCTGTTTTCCTCCCCCGATGCGGGCCTGCCTTGGCATGCAGGGAGTTCCCCTTTGGAAGCTCGGAACAATGTTTTCCATTTCCTGTTTCCCTGTCGTGCGTAATACCGCTGAGACCCTCCCCTCGGGCCCAGCTCAGCCCTGCTCTGTTTTTAGCGGGTTTATTTACCTCTGCATGCTGCTCCGGCTCTCTCTCCCTCTCTCTCTCTCTCTCTCTCTCTCTCTCTCTCTCTCTCTCTCTCTCTCTCTCTCTCTCTCTCTCTCCCTCTCTCTCTCTCTCCCCCCCCTCCCCCCCTCTCTAAAGCCTCTCCCTCTCTCTTCCTCCCCTCTCTCTCTCTCTCCCCCCCCCTCTCCCCTCTCTCCCTCTCTTATTCCTCGCCCCCCCTCCCTCTCTCCCTCTCTCTCTATACTCTTCTCTCTCACTCTCTCTCTCACCCCCCTCTCCCCCTCTCTCTCTCTCTCTCTCTCTCTCTCTCTCCCTCCCTCTCTCTCTCCTCTCTCTCTCTCTTCCCGGAGCCTGTTTAGTACGCACACGGCGTTCCTTGTTCTTCCACGGGCGTCGTTTGTCACCGGTGCCCCCCCCCCGCCCCCCGCCCCCCTCGTCTGAGCCGGCTGGAGGGGGGGGGTTTGGGCTGGTTTTTTTCCGTCCTGGAACGGCCCCGTCGGGCGGCTGGGCTGGGGTAATTAGGCTGTGATTAAGGGCCCATTACGGGCCCTGCTGCCGACGAGGTGCTCATTTAGCCAGAATGATGAGGTCCTTCTCAAGGTCTCAGAAATCTTGTGCAACTGTTTAAATGAGAATCCTGTGTGTGTGTGTGTGTGTGTGTGTGTGTGTGTGTGTGATTTAGGCCTGTGTGCATCAAGTATTTACAGCTTAAGGTTAATTTCCAACAACTGTCCTCTGCACAGGTGCACACAGACACCCACACACACAAACTTACTCACACACTCGCACCCACTCATGCACACACACACATACACACACACACACACACACATACACACTCACTCCAGTATAATTTTTGATGACATGATCACTTTAATATGAACGGTGACCATGTGATTTACGGTGCTGAGCTCCAGCGGCACGTTTGACCTGTCGTAACCTTGTCTTGTGAACTTGTGACACGCTGCGCCTCTCGCAGTCGATGATCCGCGCTCCGACGATGCTGGAGAGCAGCAGCGTGTCCAGCTGAGGCCCGTGAGCCACAGTGGCCAGAGACCTGGCTCAGAACACCACAGACCTGGCTCAGAACACCACAGACCTGGCTCAGAACACCACAGACCAGGCTCAGAACGCCACAGACCTGGCTCAGAACACCACAGAACACCACAGACCTGGCTCAGAAGGCCACAGACCTGGCTCAGAACGCCACAGACCTGGCTCAGAACACCACAGACCTGACTCAGAACACCACAGACCTGGCTCAGAAGGCCACAGACCTGGCTCAGAACACCACAGACCTGGCTCAGAAGGCCACAGACCTGGCTCAGAACACCACAGACCTGGCTCAGAACACCACAGACCTGGCTCAGAAGGCCACAGACCTGGCTCAGAACACCACAGACCTGGCTCAGAACGCCACAGACCTGACTCAGAACACCACAGACCTGGCTCAGAACGCCACAGACCTGGCTCAGAACACCACAGACCTGGCTCAGAACACCACCTGGCTCAGAAACCACACTGACTCAGAACACCACAGACCTGACTCAGAACACCACAGACCTGACTCAGAACACCACAGACCTGGCTCAGAACACCACAGACCTGGCTCAGAAGGCCACAGACCTGGCTCAGAACGCTCTGCACCAGAGAGAGTTCACATGCAACATCTCTGATGATGCAGGTTGCCATGCCGACCCTGAACGATGACACAGTCATCGTGAAGTGGAGACGGAACGTCCTCAAACTGTGTGCATTCCGGTCACGTAAATTTGGGCTTGCGTAAAGCCTTTGGGGGAAATTGAAAAATCACTATGGAAGTAGGTGAACGTCAGCGTAAGGTTGCGTACGGCTAGCTGGAGTCGAGCTGGGTCTTGGAGATGCTGGAAGGGATTCCCAGTGCATGGATACTGTAATAATATTGTCCATTATAGGATATAAGGTCAGGAGTGTGTGGGACTGGTCTGTGCTTTTACTTCTGTGTTATTTGCTCCATATTATGCTGTGTTTGTCAATCATCATTTAAACTATGAACTTAGTTATTTTCTTCTGTGAGCAAAAATAATATTTTTTTAAATGAATTGCAAAGTGAGAAAGCGTTCTTGTGAGCAGAACTCTTGGTCCTGCATTCACGCCGCGTGTAAATGACATCTGACTCAAGTTCTTCGGGGTGGTGGCCCGTTGCCGTGGGTTACTGTGTGGTGTTGTTGCCACACTGTATCCTGTGTAGTTGATGAAGCTTCTGTTTGGCCACAGCCGCAGGGTTTTTTTTTTTTTTTTTTTTTTTTTTTTTTTAACGGAACCATCTTGTGACACGGCGAGCCGTTATGTTGCATACCAAGGCCCCGGCAATTTGCAACATCTCCCCTTTCGCAATCTGCATGATGGTGCCCCCCCCCCCCCCCCCCCCCCCCGTCCCCCTCCCAGTCCAGAATGAGTGCCTGTGCTCGAGAGCGGAGTGGAGGCCTGGCGTGTTCGGGGTTTTAGTTTCACGTTCGTTCCTCGAGTTTCGCCGTTTCGCTTCTCTTCTCAGGAAGCCTTTTTATTATGTCCGGTTTTATTTCCCCAAAACCGGGCAGAATTTCTGCATGCTGTCAGTTTCATAAGGAGATTTCTTCATCCACACACGCGCACACACACACACACCCGCACGCACGCACGCACTTGGGTATGGGTGTGTGTACGTGTGCATGTGTGCATGCGTCTCTTAGACAGTGTAGGGTCTCACTCAGCGCTCTCTCTCTCTCTCTCTCTCTCTGTAGGGACCATGGCGGTGGGGAACGGTAAAGTGCGTGGAGCTCAAGAGGTGATGGGCGACAGCAGGGGTGAGCCGCTCGCAGGGGAGAACAGCGCAGACAAGTAAGAGCGCCCTCTGCTGGCCAACCGGTGCATCCCCCTCAGCTCCCGTCAGCATGTTAGTTTTATCTCTGTTTGTGTTCAGGTAGTTCAATCTCTGCTGGTGTTCAGGTAGTTTAAACTCTGGTGTTCAGCATTTGGTGCTCAGTGTTCAGCGCTCCATGCTCAGTGCTGCCCCCCCCTGCTCTCTCCTCAGTGGCGGTAAGGTGAAGGCTGAGGTGCGGGACGACCTGGTGCGCTCCTCACATCACACCGTGTCCAACAAGGCGCAGATCCTGAGCATGCCGCAGTTCGGCCTGAGAGACAACCTGGTGCGCTGCGAACTGCTGAAGAACGAGGCGCTCTACACCTCCATCAGAAACTTCAGGTGAGTGAGTGTAACCTCTACACCTCCATCAGAAACTTCAGGTGAGTGAGTGTAACCTCTACACCTCCATCAGAACCTTCAGGTGAGTGAGTGTAACCTCTACACCTCCATCAGAAACTTCAGGTGAGTGAGTGTAACCTCTACACCTCCATCAGAACCTTCAGGTGAGTTTAACCTCCATCCGAGAGGGGAGACAATGCTGATGCTCACTGTTGCCATGTGAGACAGATGTTGATGCTGGCTGTTGCCAGGGGAGAAGGATGATGTGTGGTTTGTGTTTTTGAGACACTGCCGGATGTGTCCTGTCCTGTCTGTCACTATGGCACTGGCCAGGGATCTCTATCAATGCGAATGGAAAGCCATTCAGGTCCCAAAGCCAGTGGTATGTGACCCGCCAGGGGCTGACAGTCCCAGGGTCTCTGGGGCGTGCCTGCTAAATACTCTCACCCCAGTCCAGCCGCGTGTGCAGCAGGTATCTTCAGACATACCTGACGCGTAGAAACCGTTCACCATGTACAGCATAATCAAGGCAGCATCAGTCGATCACCGATGAGCAGCCGGGCATTGTGCTAGCCCTCGCTATGTGTCCTGCTAGTCATGCTCTGTCGGTGCGTAGCTAGGCGCTCACTCTGGCCTCTCCTTCTTTTGGGTGGCTTTTGCAGGTTCTTCCTGGGGACCTACAACGTGAACGGCCAGCTTCCCAAAGAGAGCCTGCTTCCCTGGCTGGGGTGTGTGGCCGAACCCCCGGACATATACTGCGTGGGGTAAGCCCAAAAAAAACTCTGAAAACCTCACCTGTTTGGGCGGGTACTGCTATCTTATGCGAGTAGAGGGGTGTGTCAGGCTGTGGAGGGGCGGGGCTTGGTAATAACTGTTCTGTTGGGTTGCGGGTTACAGGGGAGGGGTGGGGCTGGGTTACAGTGGTTCTGTTGGTTTGCAGGTTTGAGGGGAGTGGTGGGGCTGGGTTATAATGGTTCTGTTGGGTTGCAGGTTTCAGGGAAGGGGTGGGGCTGGGTAGTAACGGTTCTGTTGGGTTGCAGGTTCCAGGAACTGGACCTCAGTAAAGAGGCCTTCCTGTTCAATGAGACCCCGAAGGAGCAGGACTGGATGAAGGCAGTCACTGATGCTCTACACCCCGACGCCAAGTACGCTTTAGTAAGGACTTTTACTTCCATAGCCCCGCCCACAAGTACACTTTAGTAAGGACTTTTGTTTCCATAGCCCCGCCCCCACGTGTGCTTTAGTAAGGACTTTTACTTCCGTAGCCCCGCCCACAAGTACGCTTTAGTAAGGACTTTCACTTCCATAGCCCATATATATATATATATATATATATTTTTTCTTATAATAACCTAAAAAGATGTACTGCAGGGCTTCTCACTTTCTTCATTCTAGTCATGTTCTTTAAACAAACTGTGTGTCTTCCAGACTCATGAAGGTGACACCAGTATTTTAGTGCTTTTTCAAAGTTTTAACCAGCCCCCCCCCCCCCCCCCCCCTTAGTCCAAATTTAACACACTTCATTGCTTCCTAATTGCCCTTCAGCACTCTGAATGTCTTAAGAAATAGAAGCCGGTCTGCGAGTGTTCATGCTTTTATTAATTTAATAAAGTTTCTGCTGTTAACCTACAGAAACAGAAACAAAAAGTTTCACAGTCCTTGGGGGCGGGGGGGGGGGGGGGTGGAAGAAGAGAGGTAGTCAGCATGTCTGTTCTGTGCGTGGGAGTTTGGTGGGGGGGTTGGGTGGGAACTGTTCTTAGTGGCTGAGTCTGTTTTGAAGAAGGAGGACACACTCATCCTCACATGATGAAGGCAGTGCCCGGGGGTTGGGGGCCAGGGGGGGAAGGGGCTGTCACATCTTTCCACATCAGAGGCCTTTTTATTCTGTTTTAATTTTGTCTGGGCTTCGGAATGTCCGTCACCACGTTACCATGACGGCCGCTGCGTTGGATGTCGCTGCAGGTATACACGGAGTCCTGTGCGTACGTCAGCTCAGGGAACCTTCTGGAAGAAAAAGCGTTTACCCTTACCCCATAGGGACCTTTGACAATAAGACACCAAAGAGGCAGCTTTCAATATTGCAATAGCTCGACTTCGCCCCCTAGTGTTTAAACCTCATTACTGAAGTCATGGGGAGAGCCAGTCGGCGTGACTACAGGAAAGGCATAATATTTTTTTTTGGGGGGGGGGGGGGGTCTCTCTGCTCCCCGGGTCAAGGGGAATGTCGGAACGTTTGATGTACTGCTCACCGCACTGAGAGCAGCTCTTTTTGGGCCGATGACTCTGATCAGAAATGACAAATAAAATACACAAAATATTATTATTGATATTATCATTATGTTCCTTTTCAACTGTGATTCATTATATTGGCCTCAGAATGACCGATATGTTTGTTTGCGGAGCTGTTATTGAAATAAATGGCGAATCTCACCTCTCTCTCCCTCTCTCTCCCCCCCCTTCTCTCAGGTGAAGCTGGTACGGTTGGTGGGGATCATGATGCTGTTCTACGTGAAGCACGAGCACGCCGAGCACATCTCCGACATGGACGCCGAAACCGTGGGCACGGGAATCATGGGAAGGATGGTGAGAGCGCGTCCAGACTTACCGCCATCGGCTTTAAAGTGGAGAGTTAGCGTTAGCGCCATCGGCTTTAGAGTGGAGAGTTAGAGTTAGCGTTAGTGCCATGGGCTTTAGAGTGGAGAGTTAGCGCCATGGGCTTTAGAGTGGAGAATTAGCGTTAGTGCCATGAGCTTTAGAGTGGAGAGTTAGCGCCATGGGCTTCAGAGTGGAGAGTTAGCGCCATGGGCTTTAGAGTGGAGAGTTAGCGTTAGCGCCATGGGCTTTAGAGTGGAGAGTTAGCGCCATGGGCTTTAGAGTGGAGAGTTAGCGTTAGCGCCATGGGCTTTAGAGTGGAGAGTTAGCGCCATGGGTTTTAGAGTGGAGAGTTAGCGTTAGCGCCATGGGCTTTAGAGTGGAGAATTAGCGTTAGCGCCATGGGTTTTAGAGTGGAGAGTTAGTGCCATGGGCTTTAGAGTGGAGAGTTAGCGCCATGGGCTTTAGAGTGGAGAGTTAGCGCCATGGGCTTTAGAGTGGAGAGTTAGCGCCATGGGCTTTAGAGTGGAGAGTTAGCGTTCGCGCCATGGGCTTTAGAGTGGAGAGTTAGCGTTAGCGCCATGGGCTTTAGAGTGGAGAGTTAGCGTTAGCGCCATGGGCTTTAGAGTGGAGAGTTAGCGTTAGCGCCATGGGCTTTAGAGTGGAGAGTTAGCGTTAGCGCCATGGGCTTTAGAGTGGAGAGTTAGCGTTAGCGCCATGGGCTTTAGAGTGGGAGTTAGTTAGCGCCATGGGCTTTAGAGTGGAGAGTTAGTGCCGTGGGGTAGCGGGCGTGGCGGGTCCGGGCCCGTGTGACCAGACGCCTCTCTCTCCCTCTCTCTCTCCCTCTCTCTCTCTCTCTCTCTCTCTCTCTCTCTCTCTCAGGGTAATAAAGGCGCGGTCGCGGTGCGGTTCCGCTTCCACAACTCGGACGTGTGCCTGGTGAACTCCCACCTGGCGGCGCATGTGGAGGAGTACGAGCGCCGGAACCAGGACTACCGCGACATCTGCTCCCGCATGGCCTTCCGACAGCCCGACCCCAGCCTGCCGCCGCTCGCCATCATGAAGCACGAGTACGTCCCTTACCCACAATCCCCCAGGGGCTACGTCTCTTACCCACAATCCCCCAGGGCCATATGTCCTTCACCCACAATCCCCCCGGGGCTCGAGTACATCTCTTACCCACAATCCCCCAGGGGCATGAGTGCGAACCGTACCCACAATCCCCCAGGGGCAGGAGTACGTCTCTTACCCACAATCCCCCAGGGGCATGAGTGCGAACCGTACCCACAATCCCCCAGGAGCATATGTTCCTTACCCACAATTCCTCAGGGGAATAGTATGTTGCTTACCCACAATGCCACAGAGTTGTCGGTGTCTGCTGGAATGTGTATGTGTTTATGTCTATGTGTTTGTGTGTTGTATGAGTTTTTGTGTGTGTGTGTGTGTGTGTGTGTGTGTGTGTGTGCTGTATGTGTTTGTGTCTGTGTGCTGTTTGAGTTTTGCTGTTTTGTTGGAAATCTCACTGTTTGTAATTTTCACTTGCTTGCTTTCTGTACAATCAGGTAATGAATTGGTTGTGTAACGCCATTATGTTTGTGTTGTATCTGTGTGTGTGTGTGTGTGTTTTCAGTGTGGTTTTATGGGTTGGAGATCTGAACTACAGGCTCTATGATATTGGGGTTGAACTTGTGAAAAATCTCATCGCTGAGAAAGATTTCCAGTCTCTGCAGAAACATGACCAGGTGAGCCCTGTCATGCCCGATTTAACACCTGAGCGCAGCTGGGTTTTTATAGATTTTCTCATTTCCTTCCTTTATTCTTAAACAACAGTAACAATGGTTTACAAAATTTCACAATGACCCCCCCCCCCCCCTTGTCGCTCTGTCCCGCCCAGCTGAGGAAGCAGATGAAGGAGGGGGCCGTGTTTTCAGGATTCGTGGAAGGAGACATTTCCTTCCAGCCGACCTACAAATATGACACGGGCACCGACCAGTGGGACACCAGGTAACCCTCCAGATAAAAAGGGGACAGGCCCAATTCAACAAGGGCCTGCTTCAGGTAGCAGGACACACAACCTGACAGCTTTTCCTCTGATTGGCTCAGAAATGCAGCTCTAGCTCTGAGACATACTGAGGTCCTGGAGCTTTCTTCCTAACGCTGCTATTGCCAGAGTGCCTCACCCTGCAGGCTAAATGGCTGAGAGGGTTTCTGTTTTTATTCAGAACTTCTGTTTATCAGAAGAGGATAAACGCCTGTCAGACAAACGCTAAGCTCAGACTCTACAGCATGTGGTTGGAATGCTTGGGAAGAGTCGTTATGGTCAGATTCATCCTGACAGACTCACTCTGTGAACTCATTACTCAACAACAACTGCACTTCAAATGCTGAGCATCAGATGACAATGAATATGAAGATTGTGATTATTGTGATTTCTGTGACTTGAATATTAGGCTTCCCTGCTTATTAAGTAGCAGATTATTAATGATACACAACATCTGTGGTGCTGGTACAGGAATATGGCTAGAACTGGAAAGTAGAGAGTGGAACAGTCGATTGATGTTTTGTGGCACTCGGCATTCATTGGCTGAGTCAGTCTAAAGCTGGCCAATAAGATCTTTGGACTGCATTTCCCATGAGAATTTTTTGCTGCTCTAAATACAGGAAGTGGTGGAAATTGTTTTTCCCTATGAAACCAATCCTGAACTCTGGAACCACAGTCAGGTTTTTTTTTTTTTTTTTTTTTGTTTGGCTTTTTAGAGAAGCATACATGTAAGCATGATTTAGCAAAAATGTTAATCTTGTGAAAAGAAGGCGAGCGTTGTCTGACAAATCTGCAGGGAAATAGCTGCATATTTGCAGTTGGGTTGTATACATTATCTTGTGAGTGACGCATTCAAAATGAGACGTGTATTTTTAAAAAGTATGAGGTGTGTTTTTTGAGGACAAATTCTCATACCTCACAATGGTCATCTTTACCTATCTTTTTTTCCTTTTTGTACTTCCTTCTGTAATAATAATGTTCTAAGAACAGGTCTGGTTGTAAGAACAGAGCATAAGATATAGGAATATGTTATAAGAGTAGAATGGGGTAGCTGTGTTTCTGTGTTTAGTTGTGCTTGCTGTTCTTTGATTTGTTCAGCGAAGTTTACACTTGATTCTAAATAGGTTGTCTGAATAAGAGCACCCACTCAGTGAGTGTAAACTAATGAGGTCCAGAAGGCTGAATAGTGATTTTGAGCTGGACTTCCCCTTGTAACGAGCTCTAACGGTAATGCGCATGCCGTTCCCATGGCTACAGCGAGAAGTGCAGAGTACCGGCCTGGTGTGACCGTATCCTGTGGAAGGGAAAACACGTCCAGCAGCTGCACTACCAGAGTCACATGACCCTGAAGACCAGCGACCACAAGCCCGTGAGCTCCCTGCTGGAGGTCGGGGTAAGAGAGAGTCCCCGCAGACGCTGAGGGTGATTTTTGGAGTAGACTGGTTGAAGGTTCTGGGCTGTTCGACGGAAGGCCAGGTCACGCGGCTGCTGTGAGTAACTTCCTGCTCAGCTATGAGTGGGATCAGCGTCGTGCTCATTCAGGAATCACCTGAGCTCACGCTACCTGAGGAGTGTGTTTTAGCCCTGAGAGGAGTCGCCAAAGCTGCGCAGACAGTCACCGTTATTCCTGTCTGGCTTACACAGCGGGAGAGACCAGAAACCGCCATCCTGCTCTTCCTCTGCAGTGCGCTCAGCGTCTTCACTGACCCTGAATATTACAGGGACCTATGACCCTTGACCCCTGATCTGTGAGCTTTTCTCCTAGTTAGCCTTCTCTATTTTCAGTTTTTATTCTCCTCTCTTCCAGATTAAGGTGGTGAATGAAGAATCCTACAAGAAGACGTTTGAAGAGATTGTTCGAAACCTTGACAAGATGGAGAACGAGTGCATTCCGTCCGTTTCACTGTCCTGTCGAGAGGTGAGAACCATCACGTTACAAACTGCCGTTTGAGTTCGGCTCTTTCTTGGGTCGCTGTCCTTCATTTCTGCGACTGCTCGAATTCAGTTCTGCTCGATGAATGTAATGGAGTGTTACATAACGGAATGTAATGGGTGTGTGTGTGTGTGTCTGTGCGTGCGTGCATGTGTGTGTGTGTGTGTCTCTGTCTCTCTGTCTCTCTCTCTCTCTCTCTCTCTCCGCAGTTCTGTTTCAAAGATGTGAAGTTCATGCAGCACCAGGCCGTCACCCTGACGATTCACAATGACGGACAGGTGCCGTGCCAGTTTGAGTTCATCCAGAAGCTGGACGAGCCCGCCTACTGCAAGCCCTGGCTGACAGCCAACCCTCCCAAGGGCTTCCTGGCGCGAGGTGAGGGCCGCCCACGGACACACCCACAAACCTGCCCGTAGACACGCCCACAGACCTGCCCATAGACACGCCCACAAACCTGCCCGTAGACACCCCCACAGACCTGCCCGTAGACACGCCCACAGACCTGCCCGTAGACACGCCTACAGACCTGCCCATAGACACGCCCACAGACCTGCCCGTAGACACGCCCACAAACCTGCCCGTAGACACGCCCACAGACCTGCCCGTAGACACGCCCACAGACCTGCCCGTAGACACGCCCACAGACCTGCCCGTAGACACGCCCACAGACCTGCCCATAGACACACCCCTGACCTGCCCATAGACACGCCCACAAACCTGCCCGTAGACACGCCCACAGACCTGCCCATAGACACGCCCACAAACCTGCCCGTAGACACGCCCACAGACCTGCCCATAGACACGCCCACAAACCTGCCCGTAGACACGCCCACATACACACCCACAGACACGCCCACAAACCTGCCCGTAGACACGCCCACAGACCTGCCCATAGACACACCCCTGACCTGCCCATAGACACGCCCACAGACTCACCCGTGGACTCCCCCCCCCCACATACACACCCACAGACACACCCACTGACCGCCCCACATACTCGCCCACTGACCCGTGTTTGTGCGCGTGTGCCCCGTCCAGGCGCCTCCCTGAACATCGAGCTGGAGGTGTTTGTGAATCGCTCCACGGCCCCGGAGCTGAACGCCGGCCGCGAGCAGATGGAGGACATCCTGGTGCTGCACCTGGAGATGGGCAAGGACTACTTCATCTCCGTCAGCGGGACCTACCTGCCCAGCTGCTTCGGCTCGCCCCTGCGCACCCTCTGCCTGCTCCGGGACCCCATCCAGGACCTGCCCCTCGACTCGCTCCGCCGCCTGGTGAGCTCACTGCCTCTCAGCCAATCAGCTGTCAGGGCCAATCAGCTCCTCGCCAAGCCCAAACGCTGTCCCACATCTCCCACGCCAACAGCCAGTCCGCTTTTCTGTAAGCCAGTATGGTGTGAGGAATTCCCATAACCCACTAGCCAATCAGATGCCAGGATATCCATCTTGTTTCCATTCCCTTTTACCCACTTGGTCTGATTGGCTGGTCCTGCTCACACATCGCCTGTCCAAGCCAATCAGGAGAGACTGACGGGTACTGGAGTCCTTCTTAAGATGACTGACAGGCTGCCAGTAGGGTGGAGGGTGAGGAACTGAAAAGTAAAGAGCTGGTCCTTCTCCTATGTGCTCATTTTTGGTCTGGATATTTGGAAACGTGCAAACGTAGCTTCATCATACAGTGTTAATACTGTTGCTTACCATAGACTGCCCTATATAGACATTGGACATGACGAGGTGTTTGATCTCATTTTCTTTGCCCAATCAGTGAAGTGCAGCTAGTGCCAGAAAAACAGAATTCCAGTGAGGCTTTTTTTTTTTTTTTTTTTTTTGCTAAACTGGTATTTCCAGAGTTTGGCTGTAAGGATTATTTACAGTCGGAAGAGGAGATGAAGTGCTTGACTGCGGTAAACAGGAGGAACTGGAGTAAAAGGGCCTTTTCTCCTCCGAGCTGCGGGCACATTTTTGAGCTGCTAATCTGATGATGAATTAGAGCAGCAGGAAAAAAACTCAGATTTAATGAACCTGAAAGCTGAATACAGGCCAGGAAGTGTTTTGTTTTTTTTTTGCTTTTTTGTTTTTTTTTTTTTTTTTTTTTGATCTGATGTTGTCCTCCCAGCTTTTTCCAAAGTGAGTTTGATAGCTCTGAACCCCAGTTTATCAGCCTCACAGCAGGTGCAGATTCTGCCCCCAAGCCTCAGCTTCTGCCCCCAGGCCCCGGATTCTGCCCCAGGCCCTGGTTTCTGCCCCCAGGCCCCGGATTCTGCCCCAGGCCCTGGTTTCTGCCCCCTTCCCAGGCCTTCTGTTGCACCTCAGAAAAAAGGGTTGATTGAGATGCATCAGAAGGGGTGCTGAGGTGTGCACCAGCAGTAGCTCTGCTCATGTCCCCCTGCTGTGAGAGCCCTCCTTACTGCAGCACAGGGTTGCAGCGCTGTGCATTATGGGAAGGCTCCTGCACAGGTACAGCGGCTGCGTCTTGTTCCTGCAGAGTTTTATAAATAGTGTTTTTTATCAGAATCTGCGCCGTCAGGAAAAAAGTATTTTAAGAACCCAGCACTAGATCCTGACTGTTTAGAACAGTGTGTTTGTACGCACAGCTATGCAACTCAATGCTAGCCAAAAGTAAGAAATAAAAATCCATATCAGGATTTTTCTGCATCGTTGCTGCGCTTTGTGATTCTGCAGAGTAAAAGGACAGCCGGACGTGTGTAAGCAGGAGTGTGATTTTATCCTGATTAATCTGGGGATACTGATTTTCAGACCCTTAATGCCTCTGGGGAACAGCAGAATTCGTCTCTCCTGCTGTCCTCTGTCTCTCACAAATCCTCTGCGTCTGGGCGACATTTCGGCTCTGATGCCCTGTGTTTCCTGGTAACTCAGGAACAGTCGCCCCCTGAGTGGAGTCGGCGAGCCCTTAGCCTCGTTCTGCTGACAGAAACTAAGCAGCGGAGAGGTTTTTAGCTTACAAAAAAATACCAAAAAAAAGTATTTATTCATTTGTTTATTTGAAAGGGAGAATGGGCAGTTATGGGCAGTTTACTTGCCAGCTAAATTTTGTCTGCAAGTCCCTTGGCAGGTAAAAAGCAGCTTGTGTTTATCGCACAAGCTGGTGAATTTAGCTCCTTCTCAGATGTTGTTCTTCATTTCTGAGTCGATCAAAAACAGTAAAGCCAGAGCACAGCACAGCACAGCACAGCACAGCTTCCCTTTTTTTCCTTCGCCCTCCTTGGTGTTTGCGTTTGACGTGTTGCACCTGCAGCCCAAACGAGACGGACCCATACAGGCACCGCACCTCTCTGATCCAGCTGTCGTCTTCTGGAAAATTCCGTGGTCACATTTCACAAACATGTCTTTAAAAAAAAAAAAATAAAATTGACGCGGGAGAGATTCCCTCAGATACAGAAACGGAAAAAGATGTGGCCCCAGAGGTCCTCCTACCCAGCGACAGGCGAAAAACAGGATTCAAAGACAAAGTCTTTTTTTTGGCTTATATTTCTCTTTTGTCACAGTCGTACATACACACGTCAGTCCCCACCCGCAGTGTGAATTGGGGCAGTCGAAAACAGTTTCCTGCCCTGCGTCCCACAGTGGGGGAGCTTTTTGTTCTTGTTCCTGTAACTCTGCTGCGTGTGCGGGATGGGCTGTCGGGAAGAGGGTGTTGTTTATTTGGGGCAGATGAGGACTTTAGGCCGGGGTTGGAGGTGGGGGTGGGGGGAGGGGTGCAACCAGCCAAATCCACGGCAGAAGCAGACTTACACAGAGCCCAGCCCAACGAGGGGGCCGGGGTCCAAACGGGATGACACAGACTGATTGGAGAGGGGTCAGGGGGGTGGTGGTGGTGGGGGGTGGGGGGTTGGGCTGGTTGCTAGGAAGATGCGGTAACCAGGGGACAGTGCCCAGATGCTCATTAGCATAGCAAAGGAAAGAAGGCCGGTATCCCCCCCCCCCCCCCCCCCCCCCCCGCACCAGCCTGCCAGATCCACTCTGCTGTGGTAGCGGTGTTTTTAAGGGGGGGGGGGGGTTGTGCGCTCAGGTGTTCTGCAGCCAGCAGGTGTTGAGGCAGAATAACACACCCCCTCGTTCAGATCCACCACTGACCTCACTCTGCTCTGTCTCCCTTGTGGGGAGGGAGAGAGCAGGGGAGTGAGAGAAGAGTGATAGAGAGGGAGAGAAACAAAGAGAAAAGCAGGGAGGAGGGGGGGAGAGGGAAAAAGGGAGATAGAGTGAGAGAGATGTAGCTGTGTGTGGTTTTTTTTTTTTTTTTTGCCACTGCTCTTCCCAGCAGAATGATGTCATCAATGAAAACCTCCGGGTGGTGGGGGGTGGGGGTGGGGGGGGGGGTGTAAACATGGGTGGCGTTTCTTACCAAGACGAGCGGTGTTCAGCAGTGGGCTGTTTGTGAAATATTTACTGTTCTCCTCCTCCCCTCCTCCTCCTCCTCCTCCTCCTCCTCCTCCTGCTCCTCCTGTGTGCTGGTGAAGAGCGTGATGGCACAGGACGAGCCTGATGCCATGTCGGAGGAGAAGCCGCTGGAAATTCCCAAGGAGATCTGGATGATGGTGGATCACCTATACCGCAACGGCTCCAAACAGGTGAGTGTCTGTCCTGCCCTGTAATAACACTCCCTTCCCCTTTAATACACCCACCCCTTCCCCTTTAATAGAATAAATTGCACAATTACCCTTATTCTTTTTGTCCCTATGACTTTCTGGAATTTCTTCTCTAAGACAGCATCGCATACAATTCAGCTACAACAAACACTAAATCAGAAAACCACAACATTCGGTACTTCGATATCATCCTTGATTGGGACAGTTAGCTACAGAAATATTCTTCAGTCACAGAGAAATGGATCCAGGCTTTAAATTTAGCTGCGGAGGCAAGGGCATCCATTTTTAGCTGGTCTTCTCAGGCCAGGGTGTAAAATGGCGTAAAATGTCGCTGAGCAGCCCGGGTGAACGTGACGGTGGAGGCGAGCTGAAGGTTTTGCAGGAGCTAGGCCAGGCTCCCCCTGACTCTGCGGACCCGCGTTGACCTCTCCCTTTCCCCATTCAGTCAGACAGACAGGGGCATGCTGGGAAGTCTTTTGTGTGTGCCTCGCTGACCTTTAACAGCTGGCAAACAGAGACGCCCCCGCAGCCCCAAACTGGGGCAAAGCCTGGCGTCGCTTCAGTCCGACGGCGTCATGGCAACGGCACAGAGACTTGCGCGTCATTGGCCGATGGCTGGGGCCCTCAATCGCTGCGGAGACGCGAGAACCAGCCTGTGATCTGGGATAGCGCTAGGCCGCTATCACAGTACCGTGTGTGTGTGTACGCGTGTGTGTGTGTGTGTGTAATGTGTGCATATGTGTGTGCGCGTGTGTGTGTGTGTAATGTGTGCATGTGTGTGTGCGCGTGTGTGTGTGCATGTGTCTGTGTGTGTTTTTCACCACCAGTACTTTCCCAGTTACAGGTCCTCACCATGTTGTAAAAACCTGTGTGTGTGTGTGTGTGTGTGTGTGTGTGTGTGTGTGTGTGTGTGTGTGTGTGTGTGTGTGTGTGTGTGTGTGCGTGCGTGCGTGCGCGTGCGTGCGTGCGTGCGTGCGTGCGTGCGTGTGTGTGTGCGTGCGTGCGTGTATGTGAGAGTGTGTGTGTGCGTGCGTGTGTGCGTGCGTGTGTGTGTATGTGAGAGTGCGTGCGTGCGTGCGTGTGTGCGTGTGTGTGTGTGTGTGTGTGTGCGTGTGTGTGCGTGCGTGTGTCTGCGTGTGTGTGTGTGTGCGTGTGTGTGCGTGCATGCGTGTGCGTGTGTGTGTGCGCGCGTGCGCGAGTGCGTGCGTGCGTGCGTGCGTGTGTGTGTGTGTGTGTGTGTGCGTGCGTGTGCGTGCGTGTGCGTGCGTGTGCGTGCGTGTGCGTGTGTGTGTGTGTGTGTGCGTGCGTGTGTGTGTGTGTGTGCGTGTCGTTTGCTTGGCCCGGGGCGCGGGCAGGTCGGCCCTCTCAGCTGCAGTTCTAATCGCCTCCTGAGGAGGAAGGACGAGTTTAATTACCGCCAGTTTAGCCCGCGATTAGGAGCTCAGGCAGGCGGAACAGGAGTCACCTCCCTGCCCCCTGGGGAGGGAGAACCCTGGCGACACACTCGTTTGGACTCGCAGGAGGGGAGGAGGCATTTCGCTCACTCTGGGTGTTAGCACTGATTGGCTCGCTCACTCTGGAGAGCAGTGCAGCCTGGGCGGGGCCTGTGCTGGGCCTGTGCGGGGCCTGTGCTGAGCCTGTGCGGGGCCTGTGATGGGCCTGTGCAGGGTCTGTGCTGAGACTGTGCTGGGCCTGTGCGGGGTCTGTGCTGAGCCTGTGCTGGGCCTGTGCAGGGTCTGCGCTGAGCCTGTGCTGAGCCTGTGCTGGGCCTGTGCGGGGTCTGTGCTGAGCCTGTGCGGGGCTGTGCTGAGCCTGTGCGGGGTCTGTGCTGGGCCTGTGCGGGGTCTGTGCTGAGCCTGTGCTGGGCCTGTGCGGGGTCTGTGCTGAGCCTGTGCTGAGTCTGTGCTGGGCCTGTGCAGTGCAGCGCTAACGCAGCGGTTGCTGTTGTGTTCCAGGAGGACCTGTTTCAGCAGCCGGGGCTGAGGAGCGAGTTTGAGGAGATCCGAGACTGCCTGGACACCGGGATGCCTGAGTCGCTTCGTATCCTTCATGCCTGTGCCAAAACTGCGTCAAAACTGTGCTGCCAAATTGCGCTGCCTCACACTGTCAAACTGCGCTGCCTCTCACTGTGTCAAAGAGCGTCTGTAAATTATCAATGTGATTTATCAGAGCAAAGCAGAATTGATCACAGTTTATTTTGGAGCATTGTGTTGTTGATTTGGGGAACCCCCCCCCCCCCATCACGTTGTGCCCTTGACTGAAGGTCCCCCCCCCCAGCGGGCAGTAACCACTCGGTGGCTGAAGCGCTGCTGCTCTTCCTGGACGCCCTGCCGGAGCCTGTGATCCCGTTCCCCTTCTACCAGCAGTGCCTGGACTGCTGCTCCAGCAGCAGCCAGAGTGCAAAGGTCAGCGAGCGACCGTCTGCTGTTCCTGACTCACTCATTTCAACCAATCGTTGTACGGAAAGCGAAAAACCGTTTTGTTTGATTCAGACATGATTGACAGCTCGTCATAGCTCTGCCTACTCTGTGGCTGCCCTATCGCTAGCTGTACCTATGCAGCTGATTTAGGTTTTTTTTCTACTGTGCTGTTTTTAACTGTTTTTTGTGTTGTTCTTCCTCTACTATTCTCACTGTAATTAGGGTCCATCAGAAAAACGGGCACGGGCTGACTCTGTCTCCCCCTGTTCTTGGTCCTCCCCCAGGTCATCTCCCAGCTACCTCAGTGCCATAGAAACGTTTTTGACTATCTGACGGCGTTCCTCCGCGAGCTTCTGAGGCACTCCGCGCTGAATAACCTGGACGCCAACATGTTAGGTAAGGAGGGAAAGGTGAAAAGAGGAGGAGCCTGGCGTTTGGGAGGAAAAGGGGGAGGAGTCACTTAGAGTCAAGTGCATCGGTTCTTCTTTCACTTCTCTCTCCGGAGTCTGTTCTGAGACGCTGAGCATGCTGGGAAAAAAAAGGTTGGTCAGAGCTGGCGGTTCTTCCCTCAGAAGCCACGTCTCCGCTGATGACGCCTGTGTTTAACGGCTTTACGCGGCAGGTGTGCTGTACCTCGCCACACTGTTCTGGCTCAGCCGTGATGTCACTTTAGCACAGCAGCCTGTAAAGGCCCACTCGGAAATCTCGGGCTGCTAATAAAACGCTAATGGCTTGCAGCGAGCGAAAAGAGGAAGATAGTGGTGCTGTAGTATAGAATTATGAATGTTCTCCCAATAAAAACAACGATAAAGATCCCCGTGAAAGGAAAAATAAGTGTTTAAAATAAGTTTCGGACCGACACTTCTTCCTTGTTCATCTGTCTTATGCATTTCATTCTTCTTCTTTGTTTTTCGACATCTGCATGTTTCGTAGTCCTTGCATTGCTTATCACCATATGAAATGAACTTATAACTCGCATTATAAACTACAAGTACCATGATCCACCAAGGTACTTTGTTTTATTGTGATTAGCAACCAAAATTACTCAGTGGGCCTTTAATGTGGAAGTGCGTTTGAATGAAGCAGCCAAAAAACTAAGGTTCACATATTGCTGATCCATTGGGGTGTTTTGCAAGTGAGCACTGTCTCTTTATCACACTCAGCTGACTCCCTGTTAACACAGTAAACAGTCTGTTTCCCTTTTGGGGTCTGATAGGGGACACACTGCTGTAAACCAGCCTACAGCTTCATATTTAGTTGGACGAATCAGGGATGGTCTGCATCACTGCCGAGTCACTGTATCGCACATGCTTAGTGGACAACCCTAACCCGACCTGGATTTTTAAGGGTTCACATGCCCATATAAGTGCCCCCCCCCCCCCTTTCCCTACTGCACAGACTCTGGCTCCAATTTGCACAATACGGTGGGACGAAAACTGCACTTTCGCGGCTTCAGAACACATTTCAGCACCCCCATGGAGAGTCAATGGGTGAAGTCAGTCACTTTGTCCATATTTTTCTGCAGTCTGTGGTGTAAATCCTGCAGGAAAAAAAAATACTCACTGTGGACAAAGTGCAGGTGACCGCGGAATTCACAAGAACAGAAACCGCTCGACAAATATTGGCCTTTTTGGATTATACTGTAACCACAGAATTATGGTATATTCATAAACTTTTGCAGAAACTCCACCCCCCGCTGCTCATTAATTTTTTATGTGGATTTTATTCATGTGTATTTACTCTGCGGTCTCATAAAATCTATCTTCGGGAGTTCGCGTCCACCTCTGTCTTCGCCTGATCGCTCGATGTACAGGGAGGCAGCGAAGGCTCCTGAGTTTGTGTGCAGGTGTCTTTAAGTCCCTTTAGCGCTAAGCAGGGAAGAGACTGCTGGCGGAGGATATTAGCATGGCCTCATTCGCTGAGCTGTGAAAACCACGCCGGCGATGCTAACTCCTCAGAACACTTTATTCCCTGGGGGGGGTTCGCATTTTAATAATGACAAGCTGCTGCTAACAGGACGGAGGCGGGTGGGGCAGCTAATGAGCCGTTAGCAGACGGCACTTTAGTCAGGCGCCAGAGGAGTACAGTGCCCCCCCCCCCCCCCCGCACAAACCCTCTTTGTGTACTCTGTTGACCTTTGACCCCCCGCGGCAGGCGAAGGTTTCTGTAATTCTGCACGAGCCCAAAAGCGAAATGGAGGAAGTTGCTAGCCTCGACGTGGAAGTCCTGCCGAGCTCCTGTCTGCTTCCTGTGTCCAGCGGACATACGGCACCTCAGAACCCGACTGATAGACGTCAGATGGGTGGTCGCTGAGCCAGCGTGGGCAGTGCTTAAAATTTGATGGACAAATGACAGTATTTTAATTAAACGCTCTTAGGTGGCCGTAGCACATTACATTTTCCACCTGCCGGTTTCTCCTTTTAGGGTAATTACACCCTAGATCACCCTAGATTTTTTTCTTTTTTTTAAGCTGTAAAAGTGTTTGTATGCCTACTTTGTCATTAAACATTTTAATCCATGCCCATATATTAACATTTCTGAAATAATATAATTTTATCAGAAAAAAACTGGTAGAAAATGTATGGGTGCTGCCCTCGAACTCTTATCCACTCTGGCCCCGCCCCAATTGTGACAACGAGGGTACCACATCATGTAGATGTCAATCAAGACATCAACGAGGAAAATTGTTGTCACCCACAAATTTGTCCGTGTACTTTTTAATATGATCGAACACTGCCTGGCACCCGATTGGCTTGATTGGTTTCAGGCCAAAGTTTTTCAAACCGAAGGAACATGGTGACCTGATCATAAACTTTCTCATATTCAACCTAAATAGTCCACTATAATATGTTTCTGAAAACATTTGTGGTGAGAAATAGGCCATGTAATGGCTGAATCTTGATTCATATTTGATCCGTAGTGCCCAGTTTGACAGTGTGATCCAGGATTCATGAGCCTGGCCGAGCTCCACTGTACTCCGCTGAATTTGCTACATGAAAATTCATTTGCATATAGAACACTTTATGCAAATGAGATGGACACGCCTACTCCACCCAGCCGAGGAGCATTTTTTCAAAAATGTTTAGTAGGTGGAGCCAGGGGGAAACAGTGAGGGCAGTTGCTCCCAATGCAGAATGTAACAGCAGAAGGCAGTTGGGTATATATATATATGTCTTATTTATAATAACATTGTTTAAATTGTCCCCTGTTCCCATAGCAACCATCTTTGCTGGCTTGCTGCTGAGGTCACCGACAAAGCAGGACCTGGCGGAGAAGAGGAAAGCCCAAGAGTTTCTGCATCATTTCCTTACACAGGACCTTTAATGAGCAACACAGCCAAGCATCAGAGTCAGCCATTTAGCCTAATGTACAGCACCTCAGTATTTTTTTAATAAACTGTTAATATTTCATAAATGGATAGATACTTCTTTGTATAGTCAAAAAAAAAGGTTTTTTTTTTTTTTTTTTTTCAAACAAAGATATTAGTCTGATTTCAGACCTGTGCATTATATGCAATGGGCTTTTAAAGTAAGCTGTTTTATTTAAAGTAAAATAAAACAGCTGCACTAAACTGACAGTTTTTGAAAAATGTTTTTATTTAGCAGTTATTTAAAGATTCATCATGTTTGTAATGTTCATCTGTGGTTTCTAAAGTAATACAAATGTCTGTTCTTTTTATATATAAAAGCAATGTTTTAAAAAGCATATTTGTTGTGTTTCTTGCTAATTGGGTTTGCCTGCACGGTTTGACTCATTGTTCTTTCATCTTTTTGTTCTATCGTTTTTGGTTATGAAAGAAGCTGAAGCTGAAGGATATTTTAATACTATTTATTATTTTATGTAATACATTATAACTGTTAGTATAAAACATGCAATGGTTTGAATATAAGGTTTTAGACCGCACATACAATAGAAAATTGCCACAGACAAGCCATATTTTTCCACATTTTTGTAAAAGTGCACGTCACTGTCAAGCCTGTTGTGTACTTGGTTTGATGGGATTCGTCCATGAGCCAAACAAAACTGTTTCTGCATTCTTAACTTCACTTCTGTCTCATCTTTGGATACAACCTGAGGGAATCTGGAGGAGTAATTAGTGTCAGGTTTTATCTGCCTTCTCTAAAGCCCACAGGCGGTCAGACTGAATGGATTTAAATGACAACTTGTCTTTACGAGAAATCAGTGAAAATCTGGTGGATATGTAGAGAATGTGTTGCACCTTAAATAAACATTAAATATTGGGGGAATCTGCTATGAGATAGTCTGTGGTTCTACACTGGCTGGCTGATAGTTAGTCCTGGTCAGAGATTTAATCAACATTTTATCAATTTTTAGGGTTCGCAATTTACAGACTCCAAAAAAATCACAAAGAAAACACAGACTCGTTTGATTTTCAGTCTGCTTGAAGTAGAATTTAAGTATTTGCCAGCATGGATGTCACTTTTTAAAAGTTAAATCTGACACCAATGCAACAGCCTAAACATATCTCCAACTGTTATTTGAATTAATCTGTAAAAAAAATATATAATTTCTCTACATCTGATTTCTCTACATCATAGCTCGCTCAGTTATTGTTAAGTGTATACCTACATATTCAATAAATGAATAAATATAACATGAAACACATGGATATTTGTAAATATTTACTGAGTATCCAATTTGGTAAATTCCAGACTGGTTATCACCGTTTCCCAAGATGCCCCGGGAAGAGGAAGCCCAATGTGACGTTGTTTTAATCATGGTACCGCTGGGGAGGGGAAGGGAAGAAAGTGCTAGCAATCCGAATTTCAGATCTATTCGGCTTCTTCACTGCACCGGTAAAAATTTCCACCTTTTATGTTGAAAAAAAACTGTGATTTGGGACATACACTGGCTTTCATATTTACTGTGATAGCATTTTCCTATTATGTTCGGAGTCTAATGCTGTCTGTAGTCAGTCAAAGATGCCGCTGCTTATGGGTAGCTAGCTAACGTTAGCTACAGCTAACTTATTAGCTTATTGATAGCTATCGTTAGCTGCGCTAGTTGCCTTGAGTTTTTATATTAGCAGTTTGTAGCTAGTTAGCCACTGGCATAGTTAGTTGAGTGGCCAGAATTGGTCACTGGAGTGAGTTGGCTAACAATTAGCTTCCATTAATTTAAGTTTGCCTTTAGTCTAGTGTTTTATTTGGCACTACCTGGCTAGTCTTGCTACAATGCCAGTTGGACGTTCGTGAAATAAGGTTATTGGTGCTAGCTAGCTGGTGCAAGTTGGCTATGTCACCAGGTGAAATATTTGAATGAGCTGTAGTCTAACGGTCGCTTTAGTTGTCAGGTCCAAGGTGTATCGGTAGACTAGTTTACAGGCGGTGTGTCGTCTTGTGAAGTTCTCTTTATTAGCTTAGGCTGAGTATAAGTGCTAGCTAGCTTTCATTAATTAACGAAATTGCCAATGGCTTTTTTATTTGTTAGACGCTATGCTACGTGTGTTGATTTGACTAGTGATGGGAATGGACCCTCTTGATTAAGCTGTCTGGATCGGTATCGGAAACATAGCTAGCTAGCTACCATCCGTACGTTACGAGATGTAGGAGTGTCGTCGGCTATTTTAGTTCATTCACCAAGCTACTGTAGCTAGCCGCTAGCCAGTTACCTGCTAGCCAACGTTAAGCCGTCACAGTTATCCTGATTCAGAGAACAGCCTCGCTTTTCCGCCGGAATTTAGAAAGTTCCAGAACTGCGCGTTGATCTGTCCAGATAACTGTGCAGCAAACTATTTCAAATTTCCCCGACTATTTACTCCGCGACTCGGGTAAAAAAAAAAAAAATTAATAGCCTGACATTGTAGTGGTTAGAGCTAGTTAGCGGCAAAGTCTCAACGCTTGTTAACGTTTGTTAACATTGGCTAACACGTTAGTTTTTTAGGTTAGCTAGCTAGTCTTTCAGTTGCCAATTTTATTTGTAGCATGTTTTTGTTGCCTATTTAACTTCCAATATTGTAAGCGCTGACTAGATAATGTTGAGTTACGTTAGTATAATGGGTGAAAAGGAGCGGTTAAAGGCCTCTCATAGAAACCATTATCTACCAGGCAATGCATGAGCTACGAAACGCTTTCATATCTTGTTTTTTTTAACAACATATGTATGTGCATTAAAATATGGCTTGTTTTTAGTTATTGTTTGATTTTTTTGAGAAAACTACGTTAACTGTCGGTGACAGCTTGGCGAGCGAGCTAGCTGGCTTCACCCAAGACGACGAAATGTCATGAAAATTATTTGTGAATGTTAGTAAGCATAACATTAGGTTAGGTTCATATATCATTAGCTGGTATCTAGTAAAACATTGTCGTACATCACAGAACCTAGCTCCCTGTAGTCTGTACATTAAAAAACTTTGACGATTTTATGTAATTCCATTGCAACGATAAGCAACGCGTAAACAAAAGTAGCCCGTCAAAAAAGTTGACAGGCAGTTTAGAGTCCGCTACGCTTTTTTTTGGGGGGGGGGGGGGGGGGGGGGGGGGGGGTAAAACTAATATTCTAATGTCTAGCCTATGCGTGTAAGTAAATGTGGGTATTTTAAAGTGACTGCAGCTGGTCACTCCTGGTGCTCCTGGTGCTTTCGGTACAGCGTAGCCTCCAGTGTACATTGGCTGGCTCGCATTCCGTCGCCCGACTCGGCTACCTTTCTGTACCCGCGCCAAAGAGTTGGGTTTCAGTCCGCTATCGGTGCCTGAACAGGCGGCGCTGTATGACAGCAACGACGGTCCATTTGAATTCATCCCGAAGCACAGTAAATGCGTCGGAAAACGTGTAATTTGATAAATATTTATAGGTTGGTCCGGAGCGTGTTCTCTTGAAGCATGTATGTGGCTCATAATGCTGATTACCTGGCAAATCAGCAGGCTACAGCATGCACCTCCCTAGGACATGGAGTTCGAGACCAGGCGTTCATCGTTTGCCCCGCCGGGCCTGTCCCTCACGTGCAGATGATGATCAGGCTGCTGAAGTGAAGAGCCCTGTTCTTTAGTGTCTCCTGCTGCCCCGTGTCTCCCTGGTTGTTGCCGTTTTTGGATTTTGTCTTTGCGCTGATTTCTCGTTGTTTTGAGTGAATGCCTCTAGATGCACACTGAGCTTTGTGCTGCATTGTGTTCCAACTGACTCTCAGGTGTGTGTGTTCCAACTGACTCTCCAGGTGAGTGTGTGTTCTGACTGACTCAGGTGAGTGTGTGTTCTGACTGACTCTCACGTGAGTGTGTGTTCTGACTGACTCAGGTGAGTGTGTTCTGACTGTGCGTGTGTATGAGTGTGTGCGCGTGCGTGCCTGTATGAGTGTGTACACGCGTGTGTGCCTGTGTGCATGCGTGTGCGTGCGTGTGTGCGTGCATGTGTGCCTGTGTGTGTGTGTGAGTGTGCGTGCGTGTGTGTGTATGAGTGTGCGTGTGTGCATGCGTGTGTGTGTGAGTGTGCGTGCGTGTGTGCCTGTGCGTGTGTGAGTGTGTGTGCCTGTGCGTGTGTCGTGTGTGCCTGTGCGTGCGTGTGTGCCTGTGTGTGCGTGTGTGCCTGTGCGTGTGCGTGTGTGCCTGTGCGTGCGTGTGTGCCTGTGTGTGCGTGTGTGTGTGCGTGTGTGCCTGTGCGTGCGTGTGTGTGTATGAGTGTGCGCGCGTGTGTGCCTGTGTGCGTGCGTTTGCGCACGTGTATCCTCACCCCGCGGGGCGCTCTTTCCACACAGGAAGCTGCAGCTGCTCGGCTGTGCCGCGGCTGTGAGCGGGGCAGCGGGATCATGGGCGAGAATGGCCCCCACAGGGAGGCCATGTACTTCGAGGTGGAGGTGGACGCCCTGACGCAGCACGACGACGACGACGACAAGATGGCCGACTTCGACAAGGAGGACGACGACGACGACCTGCTGCCCTCCACCTCCGCGTCGGGCCGCGTGTACGACCGCACCACCGTGCTCATCGAGCAGGACCCCGTCGGCCTGGACGAGGATGAGGAGGACGACGAAGAGGAGGAGGGCAGGCACTGCGGGCACGATGGCGGCGGTATGAGCTTCCTGGCGGAGGGCCCGGAGGGAGGCCTGACCTTCATGGTGGACCCTGACGGCATGTCGCAGGGTTACGTGCATCACACCATCTCGCCCGACCAGATTCAGTTCATCATTAATCCCGGCTCCACCCCGATGCCACGGAACATAGAGGGCGCCACCCTCACCCTGCACTCGGAGTGCCCGGAGACCAAGCAGAGAGAGGTAGGCCTCGCCCCTTTTTACTCCGACCCCTCCCCTTTGGCTGGGTTGATTCTTGAGCTCTGTGAATGCTTTGAAAAGCAGGTTTTTTGGAATGTTTTTTTTTCTCAAAATTCTAAGTCAGTGTTCTGGAACTACACTGTAATCAGTTACAAGTGGTGATTGTGACATCAGCATTAGAATGTCCAGTTTAAAACATTCTAATCACACATTTGAGATCTTACACCTTTAAGGGTTAAGGAGGAGACTGACACTGTTCAGCCGCTGGAATCCAGGTGCACTGGTTACCCTGCTGAATGGGCTGAATGGCCTGTTCTTGTGTATCTCTGCTTTCATTTGAATCATCAGTAGACCGCTCCCCAGCAACAGGATTAGCTGCTGTAGTCTGAAAGAGTTCCTGATGTCTTGGCAGCAATGGGGTGGGTTTGTTTCTGTGGTGGAGCTGCATACGTTGGCCCTACACTGTGGAGACGTGCCAAGTCTCCATTGGACCAGGAGTCCCCACCCTTTAGGGGAGACATTATTTCACATGTAGATTGTTGGTTTATTTAACTGACACCCTTATACTGTTTTGTACTGTACTTGTTTGAGGGTACCATGGCAGGGGCCATTTGACCCTGTGACCTCGCTGTGATTGGCCGGTGTTGAGTCCAGTCCCGTGGGCCATTGTGCTGGGCCTGTTTGGTGACATTGCTGGGGCGCTGCTCCATGCCATTCCTGTACAAACTGTGCTACTGGGACACGGGGGTAGGGGCGAGGGGGATTAGCGGCAAAATTTTCCGCCAAACTTTCATTCTTCGCAACACAAGCTGCAGGACGTCGCTGTAATGAGTTAGCATCGCGACGCGTTGCTTATAAGTGCTCCTGCTGTGTGACACAGACCTGAATCAGACACTTATTTGAAATGCTGGACAGCAGTAAAACTCCTGCAGGTTGCTCACAATTTTTAAAATGAGCTGGTATTTCCACCGTGTCTGTCTTCATCAACATTCAGAACACAACCTTTCTTTCGCAGGGTTGTGCGTTTGGGCAAAGAACCATGTGTTAAAGACGTCTCTGAGCTTTTCAGTAGTGTTTTTACATAATAGCAGCGTTTTCAGTGTAAATCCAGAATCTCAAAGCCACTTTAAGCAGTAATTTTACCCAGGTCTGTTCGATGAGCGACGTGTGTACAGGGCAGTGACTGGCTGTTGAAAGGGGAGACTGAGATTGGTGTTCAGAGTAGGGTAGAGTTGCTGTGTAGGGTTAAAGGTCATATTTGCCTGATTCTACACCCCTCCCCGCACCCCACAGGGATTCTGCTTCCACACGCTTCCCCGTGTTCCAGCAGGCTCCACACACACGTTCTGCAGGGCTGTGCGTTCGGTTTCTATCTCTTTCCCTGTCTTCTGTTCTTTTCCCAAACCGCGCTGTGCGCCCCCTCTGGCCGTCCAGAGGGCGTGTTCACGCAGCAGCGCGTAGCTGGACAGGGGCCTGAGGGGAACGCGGCTCGTCTGATCGGGGGCTGGTCAGCGAGGCGTCGGGCTGCACTGTGGAGTGATGAGGATGGGCGCTTTTCCTCATGAGCATCTTTTCTGAGGGAGCAGATTGTGGCACCTTTCAGAACGAGCCCCTTCTGTTGTACTGGTTTTACGACGAGTGCGTGGTGACAGGACTTTGGGGGGGGGGGTCAGGGTGGGGGGGCTGAGTATAGTCATGTGCTCGAGGCGTAATGGCCGTCCGGTCACACGCTTCAGTACTGAAAGACCATGTGATAGGGGATCCTTCTGTTCTCGTGTCAGTAGTCGCATCACTTTATGGTCAAACGCTACACCTGTGTGCTTCCAGTGAGACGTGTACCTGTCATTTCTCTGACTGAGTCGGACATCCGTTCCGTTAGTCTCTGCGTTCTGAATTTGAAATGCAGGTTCAGAATCCGAGTCGCTGTCGAAGGCGCGACCAGACGTGAGCGTGCGTGCTCCACGAGCCTGCGTAGGGCTCTGATGTCACAGCGAGGGATTCGGTGTTCAGCGCTCGGTTCATTTGGGGTGAAACCTGTGTCTTGAGCGTAACGCTTGCTGGAGCAGCGAAACTGCACTTCCTCACCTGGTCAGACTCCTGTTTTTACCGTGGGACAGTCGGACCGAAGCAGATTTCTCTCTCATTCTGCTGTGGTCCCTAGATTGGGACTGCGGTCTCTAAGATGTGGCAGAAGTACCAGAGAAGGTCTCCTGGTTGCAGTAGCCAGCTGTTCTGTCCTTTGAATCGAATCCAGTCGAATCGAATCTGGAAAGTGGCTGAGAAAAGGATTAGTGGGGAATCAGAAAGCATGACTCATTGATGATGCTCATTCATACAGCCGGAGCTCCTGCCCAGATGAGCTGCTGGGGTTAATGTGACCTGATGTGTGCTGCTGTAGAGCGGGAGGGGAACAGCCAGAGGAGTTACTGTGCTTAAGATGGCATCAGGATGGGAAACGATGGCAATGCCTGATCTGCATTCCCTTCTCTCTCTCTCTCTCTCTCTGTAAATACTCTCAGAATGATTTACTAACCTGATATAAAGTCATTAAAATGTGCACATGTTGCTACAGTATGAGCAACAATCTTTAGGGAACAAAAAAAAATGCAAAAACAAAATCTGTTCCTTTCCTTAGGTGGGACTAAGCTAACTGTATTAGCGTTAAATTTAGAAAAGCAGATTATTTCCCTCCTTTAACTTTTATTTTTTATCTATTTCTCTTCCTTGCTTCCCTTGCTTCTTTCCCTCATCCTCTCCCTTTCTCTCTCTCTCCCTTTCTCTCCCTCTCTCTCTCTCTGTCTCTTTTTCATTTTGCTTATCTATCTTGTCTATGAGTTCTGCCACCCCCACCCCTCACTTTCTCTCTCTGTCTCTCTCTCGCTCTGTTCCCCTTTCATTTTCAGTTATCTGTCTTCTCTCTGCGACTCTTGCCACTGCCACCGCTTGCACGATCTCTCTCTCTCTCTCTCTCTCTCATTCTGTGTGTGCGTGTATGTGTTGGAGGGGGGTGTGCGTGTGAGTGTGTGAGTGAGTGAGGGAGGGATGGGGTGTTTGTGTGTGCGTGTATGTGTTGAGGGGGGTGTGCGTGTGAGTGTGTTTGTGTGTGAGTGTGTGAGTGAGTGAGGGAGGGATGGGGTGTTTGTGTGTGCGTGTATGTGTTGAGGGGGGTGTGCGTGTGAGTGTGTGAGTTCTGGCTCTAGTCTCTTCATGCCACGCGCCCCACAGCTCCAACAGGGCACATTCCGTTTACCCATCCCCCCGTCCCCCCTTCCCTCTCTCTCCTCTCTTCCCTCTCTCTCCTCCTCCCTCTCTCGCTCCCTAGTTATAAAAACAAAGCAGGCAGGGCTAATTTAGGAGATGGATTGAGTCGCTCGTGGGCCTCCGTGGTTCTGCTTGCGGCGGCTCCTCTGGGCCCCGGTGGGGGTCCGATTTCTGACTGTCCCGTGGTGGACGGCTGGGGCTGAGCCGGGCGCAGGCTCCTAACGAACGGGGGGGGTCGGAATCGGAGAGAGAGAAGCGTCTAACGGTGCTAACGCTGCAGGAACAGGGGAGGAGAGAGAAGAAAGGGCAGGAGGGAGGGATGGGAGAGGAGGGATAACAGAGAGGGTGGCAGGCAGAGGGAGGAAGAGATGGACCGAGGATGAGGCAGACTGAGAGAGAGGAAGGAGTGGAAGAGGAAAAGTGTGAAGGGAGAGAGGGAGGGAGGGAGGGAGATGAACAGAAAGAGGAAGAGAGAATGAGAACGTGGAAAAAGACGTCTAAATATCTGCTTCTCTGAAGGTCTGTGTACGTGACAACACGAGTGTGTGTGTGGTAGGGTTAGGTTTAGGGTGTGTTAGAGACTGTATTGTGGGTGCACTCACATGTTTGTGGAGAATAGGAGCTTGTTTGCTCGTGCTTGTCATGCTGGAGCTCCAGGCAGCTTCATCTACAGGGAAAAAAGGGGGGAGGGGGGAGAAGGAGTGGGGTGAGCGAGAGGGAGGGGGGGAAAGAGTGGGGGGGAGTTAGAGATAGGGAAAGAGTGGGGTGAGGAAGGGAGCGAGAGGGAGGGAAAAGAGAGAGAGAGGCAGGGCGAAAGAGAGAGAGACTATTGTGGAGGCAGAGAAAGGCTCTGCTGGTTTGTGCTTTTCTCTTTGACAATAATAGTGACACACACACACATCCCTGCAGAGTATGAATGCTTTTATTTTAGTCCTCCAGCTCAACACTGCTGTGAGGAGTGTGGGGGTGGGGGGGTGGGGGGGGGGGGGGGGTGGACACATAATGAGCCAGCAGATCTGCCGTGCCACCACCCCTCCCTCCCCCCTCCCTCCCCCTCGGTGCTCAGAGCAGAACGCTGAGTCATGAGGTCTGGGGCATTTTCTTCCTTTTTTTTTTGTTCCTTCTCTTTTTCATTTTCCTGGAAATGTCTCAGCAGGCCCCACTGTTCTGCAGCCGCCCAGTCAGCACCATGTAGCACGATGTAGTTCAATGTAGCACGATGTAGCATGATGTAGCACGGTGTAATTCAATGTAGCACGATGTAGCATGATGTAGCACGGTGTAATTCAGTGTAGCATGGTGTAGCATAAAATATAGCACGATGTAGGGCAATGTAGCATAGTTTAGCACAAGCCCTCAAGCTTCGACCTTGGGGAGGGAACTGGTCCCAGGCAAAGAGGTGTCCTCAACACGGAGAGTCTGCAAACAAACGCATTTTTTTCTGTCCGTTGGGCCCGGGTTCAAACCGCAGAACGGCTGTCGCAAGGCCTTCATCCCCCATCAGTTCTCCCTCGTTCTGCCTGTTATTACCGCTCAAACGGACCAGGGTAACATCCACAAGCCTCAGAGATCGATGTCTGCAGACATATGCACAAAAATACATCATTTTGAGTATATCTCAAAAAACGGGGAAAAACACTAGTATTGTGACATTAATTTAGACTAATTTTGGCTACAAGGGCTTTTAAGGGTTATTATGGACTTCATTTGTCTCACGAAAGACTGAGTGCACATAACTGATGATGTAAGAATGTTGAACGTTGTGCACGTTTAATGTGTCTCAAAATGCACCCCAAAGAGCCCCGGCTGCCCCAGCACCCGTCATTCTTCAGAAATACGCTTCGAATGTCACTGAGAAGTGATGGGGAATGGGAACTGTGTGCTCGCAGGTGAAGCGGTACCAGTGCATGTTTGAGGGCTGCACGCGCACCTATAGCACGGCGGGGAACCTGCGGACGCACCAGAAGACGCACCGCGGGGAGTACACCTTCGTGTGCAACCAGCAGGGCTGCGGGAAGGCCTTCCTCACCTCCTACAGCCTGAAGATCCACGTGCGCGTACACACCAAGGAGAAGCCCTTCGAGTGCGACGTGCAGGGCTGCGAGAAGGCCTTCAACACACTGTACAGGTCAGACTTCCTGTCTCTCATTTCCTGTCCCCGATACCCCCCTCTACATCACACTGTACAGGTCAGACCTCCTGTGCCTCACTTTCTGTCTGTCACTTCCTGTTTCCCACTTCCTGTCCCCGATACCGTCCTCTTTAACACACTGTATAGGTCCGACTTCCTGTCCCTCACTTTCTGTCCCCTATACCCTCTTCTTTAACATGCTGTCAGGTCAGACTTCCTGTCTCTCACTTCCTGTCCCTGATGTCCTCCTCTGTAACGCAGTCTCAGGCCAGACTTCCTGTCTCTCACTTCCTGTCCCTGATGTCCTCCTCTGTAACGCACTGTCAGGCCAGACTTCCTGTCTCTCACTTACTGTCCCTGATGCCCTCCTCTGTAACGCACTGTCAGGCCAGACTTCCTGTCTCTCACTTCCTGTCCCTGAGGCCTCCTCTGTAACACACTGTCAGGCCAGACTTCCTGTCTCTCACTTCCTGTCCCTGAGGCCTCCTCTGTAAGGCACTGTCAGGCCAGACACACTGCAGCACACTGATCGCGTGGCCGTCCGTATTGATCAGTAAAGCAAACAGTGACACGCTCTGTCCTTTCAGCTGATGCAGAATTTCCCCCTGAGTAAGACCAGCAGCCTCTCCTCTGTCCCCCTCTCTCTCTCTTCCTCCCTTTCACTCTCTCTCTCTTCATCTCTCATTCTCATTCTCTCTGTCACTCTGTCCCTCTCTGCCTGTCTCTTCTGCCCTCCTCCCCTCAAACTGTGGGTCAGAGGGCGAAGGTCACGGAGGCGAATGTTTGTGTGTCAGTGAACCCAGCGGCGGGTCACATGATCTTCAAGGTCACGGCGGGGTCGCTACCCCCCCGGGGGGCCCGATGTGTGCACGCCTCTTTAACAGCAGGACTGGAGCCTTCAGCTTCCGATGCTCCCAGGTAGCGGTAGCGGTGCGGTGTGGTGGGGGGGTGGGGGGGGGGGGGGTCTCGCAGGGAGGGGGCGGCCTCATTAAAGGAAGGAAAGGTAGTGCAGCGGTGTGAGCAGGAGTGTTGCGTCTCTCCAGTTTCAGCCGCAGGGACGGGCTCAGAAACGGCCTCCCTGCTTGGAGAGGAGACGATGGGATGTGGGAGAGAGACGAGCTCCTGGGACCGGATTTCCTCTCCGCCTTCTCATCCTCTGCTTTTCTTTTCTTTCTTTTCTTGTTTAATTGACATGCAGCACCGTTGCTTTACTCTCTTTAAAGAAAGAATAAATTTCGTTTCGAGACGAATGCTCCCCGGTTTTGCAGATTTTTGTCAGTTTTGGCAGGTCATTTTTATTTATTCATATTTTTCCATTTTCATTCTTTGAGCCAACCTGAGGATACACCTCTGCCAGTAATTTTGTTGCCCATATTTTGTTTGTGGATCCTCCCATGTTGGTGTATTTATTCATTTAAATGGAGTGTTTGCTTGAATGAATGTATATACGCTCAGATCTGTGGTCAGGCTCTGATTGTACGATTAGATTTTTCTTTTCTCTGAGGAAAAGGTCCGGTATGACGCCCTCTTGTTTGCAGATTGCGCTGCGCACAGATAAAGATAAAGACGCTTGTGGTGCTTTTCCGTGTAGCTCATTTGCTCAGTTCCTTTAGCAGCGCTGTGTAGCGCGTTTGCGCAGTTCCTTTAGCAGCGCTGTGCCTGTGTAGCGCGTTTGCTCAGTTCCTTTAGCAGCGCTGTGTAGCGCGTTTGCTCAGTTCCTTTAGCAGCGCTGTGCCTGTGTAGCGCGTTTGCTCAGTTCCTTTAGCAGCGCTGTGTAGCGTGTTTGCTCAGTTCCTTTAGCAGCGCTGTGTAGCGCGTTTGCTCAGTTCCTTTAGCAGCGCTGTGCCTGTGTAGCGCGTTTGCTCAGTTCCTTTAGCAGCGCTGTGCCTGTGTAGCGCGTTTGCTCAGTTCCTTTAGCAGCGCTGTGTAGCGCGTTTGCTCAGTTCCTTTAGCAGCGCTGTGTAGCGCGTTTGCTCAGTTCCTTTAGCAGCGCTGTGTAGCGCATTTGCTCAGTTCCTTTAGCAGCGCTGTGTAGCGCGTTTGCTCAGTTCCTTTAGCAGCGCTGTGTAGCGCGTTTGCTCAGTTCCTTTAGCAGCGCTGTGTAGCGCATTTGCTCAGTTCCTTTAGCAGCGCTGTGTAGCGCGTTTGCTCAGTTCCTTTAGCAGCGCTGTGTAGCGCGTTTGCTCAGTTCCTTTAGCAGCGCTGTGCCTGTGTAGCGCATTTGCTCAGTTCCTTTAGCAGCGCTGTGCCTGTGTAGCGCGTTTGCTCAGTTCCTTTAGCAGCGCTGTGCCTGTGTAGCGCGTTTGCTCAGTTCCTTTAGCAGCGCTGTGCCTGTGTAGCGCGTTTGCTCAGTTCCTTTAGCAGCGCTGTGCCTGTGTAGCGCGTTTGCTCAGTTCCTTTAGCAGCGCTGTGTAGCGCGTTTGCTCAGTTCCTTTAGCAGCGCTGTGCCTGTGTAGCGCGTTTGCTCAGTTCCTTTAGCAGCGCTGTGTAGCGCGTTTGCTCAGTTCCTTTAGCAGCGCTGTGTAGCGCGTTTGCTCAGTTCCTTTAGCAGCGCTGTGCCTGTGTAGCGCGTTTGCGCAGTTCCTTTAGGAGCGCTGTGCCTGTGTAGCGCGTTTGCTCAGTTCCTTTAGCAGCGCTGTGCCTGTGTAGCGCGTTTGCTCAGTTCCTTTAGCAGCGCTGTGCCTGTGTAGCGCGTTTGCTCAGTTCCTTTAGCAGCGCTGTGTAGCGCGTTTGCGCAGTTCCTTTAGCAGCGCTGTGTAGCGCGTTTGCGCAGTTCCTTTAGCAGCGCTGTGTAGCGCGTTTGCTCAGTTCCTTTAGCAGCGCTGTGCCTGTGTAGCGCGTTTGCTCAGTTCCTTTAGCAGCGCTGTGTAGCGCGTTTGCTCAGTTCCTTTAGCAGCGCTGTGTAGCGCGTTTGCGCAGTTCCTTTAGCAGCGCTGTGTAGCGCGTTTGCGCAGTTCCTTTAGCAGCGCTGTGTAGCGCGTTTGCGCAGTTCCTTTAGCAGCGCTGTGTAGCGCGTTTGCTCAGTTCCTTCAGGAGCGCTGTGCCTGTATACGTGGTCGAGGCGTTTCAGGTTGTCCCCGGATGGCTCTGATCTGTTGGGTGGGTGTGAGCAGAGCTGCGAGCTGCCTCTGAATCATGAGCTGGGTGAATTAACACCCCCCCCCTCGCCATGGTGAAAATTCGCCTTCTTCTCCCTTTACCTCTTGTTGACACAGAAGGCTGCGTGTGACTTTGTAAGCTGGGCGTGTTTGTCCCTAAACACACGGCCTGAAAGCAGAAGATCTGAGCCTTTCACACATCAGTGAATTCCGCTGAGAGATGAAAGGATGAGGGCGAATGAAAGAATCCTCTCATCTTTCCGTCTGAGTGGAACTGAGTCCGCCCTGCTCGTCTTCATCATTAAAAGTTCCTGACTGTCTGAAAACGAGCAGCAGGGCATAGCGGTAAAGATACAAACATACGCAGCACATCGGGTGAGCTCTGAACCCGCCCCTCTGCAGTCTAAACCCCACCCCTCTGCTCTAAACTCTGCCCCTCTGCTCTCTGAACTCCGCCCCTCTGCTATCTAAACCCTGCCCCTCTGCTCTCTGAACTCCGCCCCTCTGCAGTCTAAACCCCACCCCTCTGCTCTAAACTCTGCCCCTCTGCTGTCTAAACCCCACCCCTCTGCTCTCAACTCCGCCCATCTGCAGTCGAAACCCCGCCCCTCTGCAGTCTAAACCCCGCCCCTCTCTGTTTCCCGCAGACTCAAAGCACACCAGAGGATCCACACGGGGAAGACGTTTAACTGTGAATCGGAAGGATGCACTAAGTACTTTACCACGCTCAGCGACCTGAGGAAGCACGTGCGCACGCACACGGGGGAGAAGCCCTTCCGGTGAGTTCCGTTAGCGCCGCCTGCCCCTGGGGATCAGCTGTGCTCTCAGATGAGATAATGTGTGCGCACGGGCCAGCCACTCACGAGCCGGCTGCTGCACCCGTCCAATCAGAATGCTCATTTCATAAAGCCCCTCCTTATCCATAGTCTGCACATGCTTATCCCAGTTCAGCCCTCGGAGGTGACCTGACGTGTCCCAGTCCAGCAGATCCGGGCGCAGCCTGACGCCCTGCCGGTAGCCATGGCTACGGCGAGAGGGCGAGCGAATGGCGAGGGGACGGGCGTGTGGGGGTTTTATGGGCCCCGCTGTGATTGGCGGTGACGGGCGCGGCGTTGGGAATCGCGCTAGCGGCCGTACCGCCATCATCAGACTCACTCCTGGCAGCGGCGGCTGCAGCCTTATAAAAGAGAGCTTTGATTTGATCACCTCTGTGATCACCGTGCATGTCATGTGTCACCGACAGGAAACATTATCTCCACTGACACACTACAGCATTCTGGCTTTGTGATTGGTCAGGCCTGTCCCACTCCACTGGTGCTGAAATCTGATTGGTTGTGGTGGGACGCTCTCATGAAAGCTCTCGACTCCATCAGCTACCAGATCACTAAGTGACACGTCCAATAAGTGGATTATCACGCCAGAGTCAGACTGTTTCCGAAGACATTCGCCACCATGTCTCTAATTGGAACAGTTCTAAAATTAAATTGTGTAAACATTCATGGTAGGGTTTTCATGTGTTATTGTAGTGGTGGTTGTTGTTATTACCGAAGTGTATAAGAAATGAAGAGATTCCCAGGTAAAGGGGACTGGCACACGTTAGGAGAATTTGAATGTGGAGTCGGTTGCCAGGTTGGTGACGTGTGCCTCATCTCTGGCCTGCTGTGTGTGTTTGTGTGTGTCTGCGTGTGTGTGTCTGTGTGTGTGTGTGTGTGTGCGCGTGCGTGTCTGTGTGTCTCTCCATGGGTGGGGTGAATGGACAGGTTGGTTCAGGTGCTGCCTGGCCAATCGAGCGCAACAGGCTGTTTACGCTGCTCCGTTGCCATGGCTTCAGTTCACACCAGTCCTGACTCGGACGGCCCACTGGTCAGGCGCCCTCCCGACATACCCCCTCTCGGCACTCCGCGAAAAAGCCACGTGCCCCCCCCCGCCCCCCCCCCCGGTCACCCCTCGCCCCCCTCTTTCCATGTCATAAATCATGTGACCCCGCCCTGACTCGTGGCTCCCAGATTAGCCTCCAGCCCTGTCCGGCTCTTTTGTCATCGCTCGCTTTGTCCAGGACGGGCGGTGAAGAGGACCAGAGCCCCAGGCCACGCCCCCTTCTGCATACCAGCGGTCCTGTGTCCCGGGTCCGGTTGCGTCACATGACTCCGTTTGGAGCCCTCAAAAAAAAAAAAAAATAAAATAAATATGACAGGCACTTCAGAAGGACAGCTGCTCAAGCAGTTGCCCAGAGCAGCACACTTGGGACAGCGAGCTGAAAGGGGGACTCTGATTGGCTGAAACTGCTTGGTGCACTGGTCCCTGGCACTGTCCAATCAGAGAGTGATTAATGGAAGCTATGGCTGTGTCTGTCACGCGGTCGAGGCACTTGGCGGACGCTGGCGGCTTTACTGGCTCCGGCCTGCTCTCTGCAGGAGGGGAGTTTAAGAGCAAAGGCTAAATGGCAGCATTTGCCCCGGTCTGTACTTTGTCATCCAATGCTGTCTGCCTCAGCAGAAATTAGAGCAGCGATCTTAAAGTCCAGCCCTGCAGGCACTGCGGCCCTCCAGGACTGGAGTTAAACCTGCGGACACTGCAGCCCTCCAGGACTGGAGTTAATCCTGCAGACGCTGCAGCCCTCCAGGACTGGAGTTAAACCTGCAGACACTGCGGCCCTCCAGGACTGGAGTTAATCCTGCAGACACTGCGGCCCTCCAGGACTGGAGTTCAACCTGCAGACACTGCGGCCCTCCAGGACTGGAGTTAAACCTGCGGACACTGCGGCCCTCCAGGACTGGAGTTAAACCTGTAGACACTGCGGCCCTCCAGGACTGGAGTGCGAACAAACCTGCGGACTGGAGTTAAACTGCGGCCCTCCAGGACTGGAGTTAAACCTGCAGACACAGCGCCCCCTCCAGGACTGGAGTTAAACCTGCAGACACAGCGGCCCTCCAGGACTAATTTGAAAACCCTGGTTTGGAGTAAGGTGTTGTGTGGTTGATCTGTTGCCTGACTACCGTTCTATGATACGTCTGTCTCTGTTCTTCACTGCTCTATCGTTCTTTATTCATCCGCCTCTCTCCCTCCTTTCTCTTTAGCTGCGACCATGACGGCTGTGGTAAGGCGTTTGCTGCCAGCCACCACCTGAAGACGCACGTGCGGACGCACACAGGTAGGGCCGGACCTGGCCTGGCTAGCCTCTTCTGAGAGAGGCTAACCACTAATACCGGGCGCTGTACTCAGCGTGGCCACTGGGGGCAGTATCTCAAAAACACTCATATGTGTAATTCACAGTAACGTGCTTTGCGTCCATGTACCCTTCTCAGCTGAGAAAACAGTGACAGGAATGGTGGTTATTTTAAGTGCTGCGCAGGGGGATGTAAGTCTGTGTCTCTGCCCCTCGCCCCCCAGGAGAGAAGCCTTTCTTCTGTCCCAGTGATGGCTGTGAGAAGACCTTCAGCTCCCAGTACAGCCTCAAGAGTCACATCAAGGGTCACGACAAGGGCGTGTCCCTCAACCACTCCTCTCTGTCCGAAGTGAGTTCTCCCACAATGCACCACTGCCCCCCTCAGCCAATCCTCTCTGTCCGAAGTGAGTTCTCCCACAATGCACCACTGCCCCCCTCAGCCAATCCTCTCTGTCCGAAGTGAGTTCTCCCACAATGCACCACTGCCCCACTCAGCCACTCCTCTCTGTCCGAAGTGAGTTCTCCCATAAAGCACCACTGCCCCACTCAACCACTCCTCTCTGTCTGAAGTGAGTTCTCCCACAATGCACCACTGCCCCCCTCAGCCAATCCTCTCTGTCTGAAGTGAGTTCTCCCACAATGCACCACTGAGCCACTGCTTTCTGTCCGAAGTGAGTTCTCCCACAATGCATCACTGAGCCACTCCTTTCAGTCTGAAGTGAGTTCTCCCATAATGCACCACTTCCCCCCTCAGCCACTTCTCTCTGTCCAAAGTGAGTTCTCCCATAACGCATCACTGCCCCCCTCAGATGAGTGTTAATAATTTGTCTCTAGGCAAATGCTCCCCTTGAGGTTTGTTGTCTTTTTAAACTATATATATAAATATATAAGTAATATATTCAGTAATTTCTTGCACTGATATATTAGTCTTGTTTATTAATCTGATAGCTTTGCAGTATTAAGTGCAGTGGACTTGCTGCCTGGTTTGTTTGTTGGGTTTAATTTCAGCATCTGATTACGGTCTCGTTACAGGATGCAAATCACTCTCTATGCCTGAGTGACCTGAGTCTCATCTCCACAGACTCAGAGCTGCGGGAGAACATTCAGAACGTGAGTCTGCAGACCGCCTGTCCTTTTCCTGCGTGTGTCTGCTAACTGTCTCAAAGCCTGGGTCTGAATAGAGCTACTCCTGTTTAACCACCGCTTTGTGTGTGTCTGTTTGTGTGTGTGTGTGTGTGTCTGTGTGTGCCTCTGTGTGTGTCTGTGTGTCTGTGTGTGCGTGCATGTGTGTGTGTGTCTGTACGTGTGTGTGTGTGTGTGTGTGTGTGTGTGTGTGTGTGTGTGTGTGTGTGTGTGCGTGTCTGTGTGTGTGTCTGTACGTGTCTGTGTGTGTGTGTGTGTGTGCGCGCATGTGTGTGTGTGCGCATGTGTGTGTGCGTGCGTGTGCGTGCATGTGTGCCTGCGCGTGTCTCTGTGTGTGTGTGTGTGTGCGCGCATCTGTGTGTGTGTGTCTGTGTGTGTGTGTGTGTGTATGTGTGTGTGTGTGTGTGTGCGTGCGTGTGCGTGCATGTGTGCGTGCGCGTGTCTCTGTGTGTGTGTGTGTGTCTGTGTGTGTGTGTGTGTGTGTGTGTGTGTGTGCCTCTGTGTGTGCGTGTGCGTGTGTGTGTGTGTCTGTGTGTGTGTGTGTGTGTGTGCGCATCTGTGTGCATGTGCGCGTGCATGTGGTCTTACAGTCTCAAGGCCTGGACCTGAACAATGTTACTCCCGTGCGGATATTCGAGCTGATGTTCCAGAGCCCGGAAAACAGTGTCAGTCAAGATGAGGCTCCGCCTTCAGGTAAGCCCCGCCCCTTGGTGCTTAAAAAGAGACTGAACCTTGACATAAAGACTACAAACATGATGCATCATGCTGTGGAAACACTAGTGACGTAAGTGTGAATATGTAGATCTGATCTGAATTGTGTAGATCTCACTGGATGTGAGACACGCGTAAAGCAGACTAGGAAGCATCTAGAGCAGGTAAAAGCGCAAGAGGAAATGGAAACATGTCTCAGCTCACACTGATTTTATATTTGGGTTGGAGTAGCACTGGGGACTGAAGCTCTGTGTGCTAAACCCGTCTCCCCCTCCCACAGACGGGCTGGTGGAGCCCTTCACCACGGAGAACCCCGCCCCTCCTGCCGCGTCGGACCCCAGCTCCCTCCTCTCCCTCCCCCTGCCGTTCTCCTCCTCATCCTCCCTGACCACGCCCCGCCCCCCCAGAGACCCCGGCTCAGCCTGCGCAAGGCCCCGCCCCCGGCCCCGCCCCCTTCGTCGCCACGCCCAGCTCCCACACGCCGGAAGTGCCTGCCCCGCCCCCTGCTCAGCACTACCTGGCCCTGCAACCGACCTTCCTGCCGCAGGACCCCGCCCCCGGCCCCGCCCAGGCCACGCCCCCCGTCGTCGCCACGGCGACCGCCACCGTCACCACGGAGACGCCGCCGGCAGCCCCCGCCCCCCGCGGCGGCCCCCACAGTGCACACCGTGCCTTTGACCGCCAGCGCGAGCCTGACGGCCAGCCCCACCATCACCATCGCCCCCCCCCAGGGGCTGCTGCCGCCCAGCATCGTCATGTCCGACCAGAACCTGCAGTGGATCATCAACAGCAGCACCGGCGGCACGCAGAACCCCGAGCAGCCGGTGAGTCCGACCTTCAGCTCGACCGCGGGGTCTTCAGCTCGACCGCGGGGTCTTCAGCTCGACCGTGTGGTCTTCAGCTCGACCGCGGGGTCTTCAGCTCGACCGCGGGGTCTTCAGCTCGACCGCGGGGTCTTCAGCTCGACCGCGGGGTCTTCAGCTCGACCGTGTGGTCTTCAGCTCGACCGCGGGGTCTTCAGCTCGACCGCGGGGTCTTCAGCTCGACCGCGGGGTCTTCAGCTCGACCGCGGGGTCTTCAGCTCGACCGCGGGGTCTTCAGCTCGACCACGGGTCTTCAGCTCGACCGTGTGGTCTTCAGGGGTCTTCAGCTCGTCGTGGGTCTTCAGCTCGACCGTGTGGTCTTCAGCTCGACCGCGGGGTCTTCAGCTCGACCACGGGGTCTTCAGCTCGACCGCGGGGTCTTCAGCTCGACCGCGGGGTCTTCAGCTCGACCACGGGGTCTTCAGCTCGACCACGGGGTCTTCAGCTCGACCGTGTGGTCTTCAGCTCGATCGTGTGGTCTTCAGCTCGACCGCGGGGTCTTCAGCTCGACCGCGTGGTCTTCAGCTCGACCGCGGTTCCCGAGTTTCGTACGGTCAGCTGTGGTCACGATCACAGGTCTCAGGTCTGATTGCATCATTTTCACATCCCAGCAGCAGAACTTACTTTATACTCGCTTGGTCATTTAGCACATTTTCTGCTTCAGATTAGCTTATGAAACAAAGTACACAGGGGCACTCTCTGTGTTAATAAGAGCCATGCTAACGCTAACGATGGACAGTGCTAATTAGCCCTCTACGCAGTCTGCAGCCTGCCTCCACCCACAGGCACGGGGCTGTTCTGCTGGTTTTATTCAGTAGAGGCGGTGTGAGGTGTTTGGAGACAGCGCTCAGGATTATGGGTATTTGCAGGAAGTGCACGCAGTGTGCAGCTGGGAGCCGTGCTCGTGTCTCCAGTGGTGCCGGGGGGAGTCGATCTCGAGTGTTTGTCGTGTTTTTGTGTCCTGATGTCCTCATCCTTTTTATCTTCTGCATATTCTGCACTTGTGTTTCTGGAGTTTTTTTTTTGCTGATGTTTTTTTGGCTCAGGTCAGTTCAGGTCAGTAATTTCCATGCTGGTTCACTTCCAGCCTGGCTGCTCACTGACCTGACTGTGTTTTTGCAGCTGAGACACTGTGACACCTCTGTGTGTGTGTGTGTGTGTGTGTGTATACGTTGTACGTGTGTGCGCTGGTGTGAGTGAGTGAGGGGGTGAGTGAGTGAATGATTTGTGCATGAGTGAGTGATTTGTCCGTGAGTGATTTGTCCGTGAGTGAGTGTGTGTGTGTGTGTCTGTGTGTGTGTGTAGAGCTAACACTCCCCTGTTCGTCTCTCTCTCTCTCTCTCTCTCTCTCTCTCTCAGCAGGGTGCAAAGGTAGAGAAGGTGTTCTTCACCACTGCCATTCCTGTGGCTGGAAGTGCAGGTGAGTCCTCCACCCTGCGGGGGCTCTCAGCTTATCCCCTAAAAGCTGTTCTGCCTGCCGGGGGGGGCACATGCACTGTCTTCCTAAACCTGTTTGAAACAGGTTTGTGAAATTATCTGAAGGAAAATCACCACATTGCACACAGCAAGTTAAAATGACCAAAGTAGGGCAATATTATCCAGGGTTTTTCTATATGATGTGTCATATTCATGTATTTATGCAAATGTCCTGAGAGCCAAACGCAGCCCACCATAGACGTTATCAAAAATTTATCCCACCATAGACGTAATAACAAATGCAGCCCACCATAGACGTCATCAGGAATACAGTCCACCATAGATGTTATAACAAATGCAGCCCACCATAGATGTAATCACAAATGCAGCCCACCATAGACGTAATCATGAATGCAGCCCACCATAGACGTAATCATGAATGCAGCCCACCATAGACGTAATCACGAATGCAGCCCACCATAGACGTAATCACGAATGCAGCCAGCCTTTATGTGGAGTGACAGATTAAAGCGCAGGTCTTACTCACACAGCTTTTAAAACTGCTGTCCCTGCAGCACCTCCCGCTGGTGAACGATTAGCATCACTATTTTGAGCAGCCCTCCCCTTTGTGTGAGCACAGCTACCATACCTCTTACCCACACACTCTTTTATACATGTAATGCAGAAAATGCGCCATTTTATAAAGAGAAACCCTTGGCCAACAGAAGTGAATTAAAAGGCTGAGTTTGTGCAGGACAAGTTTTAAGAACTCTGCTGTCAATGTGACTGCATGTTTGAGTTTGATTGGTTGATCTGATGGCTCCGCCCCTCTGCGATTGGTTTCCTAGGTAACTCGGTGCAGCAGATCGGGCTCAGCGTGCCCGTCATCATCATCAAACAGGAGGAGTCCTGCCAGTGCCAGTGCTCCTGTAGGGACTCCAAAGAGAAGGGCAAGAGCTCTGCCCCCACAGACCCGCCCACGGACCCGCCCCCTCCCCCTCCCCCTGCCCCTGCCCCCGCCCCCACCACCGACACAGCTCCGCCCCAGCCAGTCCCCGCCTCGCCCCCGAAAAAAGCTGAGGCCCCGCCCCCCAGCCATGGCCCCGCCCCCACAGCCCAGACTTTCCCCTCGGAGGGCCTTTTAGCCCCGCCCCCTGAGCCCCAGAGCGACGCCCTCGTCAACATGGACATGTCGGACTTCCTGTCGCTCCAGAGCCCGGAGACGCCCAGCAACATGGAGGCGCTGCTGCTGCGTCCCCGAGGACTTCCCCATCGGCGGGGGGGGCGGGGGGGGCAGGGGGGGCGATGCCTCTGCCCCCGGGGCCAGTTTTGCAAAATAACTGCCTCCTCCCCTCCCCTCTTCTCCCCAGGGGTGCTGAGTTCTACGCGTCGCCCGGACGGACGCAAACTCTGCCACCGTTACGTCTGCTGCGAGGGAAGCCTCCTCACTGGAGGGCTCCCCACCAACACCGCTTCTCATTGGTCCGTTTACTCTTTTTTTTCATGTTTGTGTTTTGTTTATTTTGTTGTGTTTTTTTTACCAGCAGTACATTCTCATTTTTCGCTCCAACATGTTGGCGCCCTGCACTTAAAGCGCCAACACAAAGATGCCGTAGAGCCGGGGGGGGGGGGGGGGGCACGCCGGGGGGGGGGGGGGGGGGAGACACACCTGGGCATACTCTGCACCGCCATCCGATTTCTCACATCCAACCGAATTAGAGCTGATGTCGAGCGTAGTCATAGCAACGATCCCAACTGCCGTCTCTCGACCGTTTAAACAAACGAGAGTATGCATTCTGGCTGAAGCATGCGCAGTTAGGCGCACGGTCAGGTTTCTGATGCGCGTTTGCTGACTGCGGGGCTGAGCTCGCCCAGGCTCGTATTAAATCAGCCGCAGACTGAACAGCGAGATAATTCAAGCACTGAAGCCTTAAAGGGCATGAGAAATTACTCAGACATGCTCAGTGTGACTTTAAGCACTGACTAATGCATTGTGTTAAACAAAAAAGAAAAACATAGTTGTGGCTGAATTTCTCTCAGTACTCAAGTTCAGCACCCAAAATGAAAGGGTGGGGGGGGGGGGGGGGGGGGGGGGGGGGGGTGATTCAGCAGAACAAGGCGGTGTCAGCTCCTCTTTCTCACAGTCTGCAAACGGTTCAGCCAACATTCTCCAGGAGGGCATTCAACAAAAACAAAAAAACTGTCACGGATGCAATTTCCCTCAAAAACTTTGTTGTGTACAAGATTTACTAGGAAGGCTAGTATAGTCCAGAAAATGTGATTGTAGCCTGATGTGTTACTCTTTCTAATCTTTATTTTATATTATTATTTCATTTTATTTGTACCAATGGTTTAAAAAAAAAAAAAAAAAACCCATAACAATTTTTGCTTGCCTTTTAGATTGAATTTAAGTCTATTCATTTGTAAACAAAAGTTGCCTATTGGTAAATTAATATTTAATTTTTTTTTGTTTTACCTGTTAATTTATTAAATGTTTAATTTCCTCCTTTATAATTTTGCAGCTGTCAGATCTCGGTGTTGTTTTCAGTTTAGGTGCAATCCCCCCCCCCCCCCCCCCCCTCCCCAACCCTCGTACTTCCAGACGTTGCAGGCTGTGTTCCGGGTGTGGGGGGGGGGGGGGGGGGGGGGGTGGGATGGGGTGGGGGGTGGAGCAGGCACTAAACAAACTGGCTTTTTCTTTCTTTTGTGGCAGCCGGTTCAAAGTTTGGTTTGAATTGTGGAGGTGCGGGAAAACCCCCTATGGTGGAAGGGTTGCATCCCGCCCGGGGTGTTTGCCTGAGCATTGAGGCGCAGAGTTCATTTGGTGACCCATCAGGCAGGTTCCAGAGGGGTGGGGATGGGGGGGGGGGGGTGAGGGTGGGATTTTCTGAAACTCCTGTAAAAGTCTACTGTCCTAATGTCCTACCTGATGACTCCACCCACAACACACCCTCTACTCTTAAACATGTGCCAGATCGTGCCCCGCACTTCGCGACACTAACAGTGGAGTCTGAAACACATAGCTGAAAGCTACAGTTATTTACGATTCCTGTGCCTCGCTATCATTAAGCAGACCCCCTCCCCATTAAACAAACCCCCCATCCCCCATCCCCCACCCCCCAGTGACCTTCTCCGGGAAGATTCACGACCAACCAAGTTTTTTTTACATCACCATGGCAACAACATAACAATGTAAAGGTGATCTCAGCCTGTTTTAATGGACCCGCTCAGGGATAGTGTAACATGGGACTTTTTTTCCAGCTGAAACCTTATTTATTTGAAATGGCCTCCTGTTGGCCACCTTGTAAAGTGATGAATTTTAATGCCCTTAAATTGCAGTAGCTCTTTATTCTTCTGTTCCTCCCCCCTTCCCTTCTCTTGCACTACCTAATGGTGACTAAACCACTCTGGACTCTGTGTTTTCCAGCTGTAAAGTCGTTGTTTAACTCTATCTTGGCTGTGGGGGTGGGGGGCAGTGAAACAATATAATGTGTAGAAGTATTTCATAAATATAGAATTGCTTCCATTAGATTTTTTTTTTGAATTTGTATTTTTGTATAGATCCAACTATTTAGAATTTTTTTTATTTTTTGGGTTTGGAGACTTTAAAAAGACATGCACCCCCCTCTCTCTCTCTCTCTCTCTCTCTCGTTCTCTGGCCTTTTATATTGATCGTTTGTGAGTGAATTTAGGTTATTTCTGTGACAACACAAATGCGCGTGATATGCAGACGAGATTGACGCCACAACCGTTTGTCTTGGAGTAGACTGGTGCGCGCGGTCGGTGTTCGATTGTCTTTCTTCACGGGCGCAAGGCGATGTGATGGTCATAACCAGCGATGGCTGATTAAACATTTCACCTTGCAAACACTGCGCTGTAAAGCTTAAAACACCAGCTGAGTCCTTTACTAGAAACTCCAGTTACGGGTCATTTTGGGCTGTCCCGTCTCTTTGGAGAGGTGCGGATGCAGGTGGAGGTGGACTCTTTAGTTCTACTCCAGCACTGAAAAGACCCACTCAGTCACACCCAAGGGAGTAGCTGATTAGCTGTTTTGTTGAATTGGGCGTTTTAGTGCTGGACTAAAACTTTGGCTTTCAGTCATACGGACTTTCTCAGTGACTGTTGCCCCCTGTATTAAGAGCTGAGGCAGAGCTTGCTTGGTTGCTGGGGTAACTTACTGCCTGCCTGTCTCTAAAAGGCGGGAGTCTGCTCCCTGGTCAGGGAAAGCAGGCAGACTTAACTCTTTTAGGGTGGCTTCGCCTTACTGCTCCACTTTCCATATGCAGCGTCGGTCCAACTCGTCTTTCCTGTCTGACTATATCAAGAACAAAACCCTGTCCCTCTGCATTGGCTTTAAAAAAAAAAAATTTAAAAAACGCATCGAAGACAGGAGTTTAAAGAAACAAAGAAATGAATCACAAATGCATAACATATACCGTCTTCTTTTAAATGCCTGCTAACGGGTGTGCAGATAATCTGCTCGTTACCGGATTGTATTAAAACGGGAGTGGGATGGTGCGTTTCACCGGAATGTTCTGTCGGTCACAGCTGTCCGGTAACGGTAGCGTTTGCAGCAGACTGCCACCTCGCAATGCCAAGGCCTGCCATAAATTATTCTGCCTCGATTTAGGTTGTTTTTTAAGAATTTGCATCGGAGGCAACGATTTGATTAGCTTTTTTCTGTTGCCGTTTTCTGGTTAGGTTTTCTCTTCTCTGTATTTCTGAGTTCATTGAAATAGCAGCTCCTGTATTCCATTCGTTTGTTTGTCTTTTGAGCCGTTGTGACAAGTCTTAAATGCCCGTCCCTTAGTTTAATATGCAAACGGAAAACTCATCACCATGGAAATGTCATCAGCAGTTAAGCTTGGCAGTAATTAAAATGGCACCTAGGCGGGTTCCTCGAGAAATACTGCCAGTCCCGTTAACCTGCATCCTAAGGGTGATTAGTCGGCTTGTGATTGGCTTGTCCAGCTTCCCAGGGGACCTTTTCAGATATGCATAGACTTTCTACAGAACTCCTCTAATTCAGGTCCGACTAGATGTGCATGTTCTGTTTTCACTCGGAGGCAACAATTATATTTCCCCCCCAGGGTAACTGCCAAGGGTGTAATGCATTGTAGAACAAAAAAAAATGTACACGTTGACATTGAATGCAGCCAATTTCTCCTGTGTGTAGTTTGTGTGGTTTATCGTCTTCGCGACGATTAATATGTTTGAAATTCAGATAACAAATAAAAGATAGATTACTGTTTTTATATGATACTCAAAGCACTTTAGATAGAGATGTCCTATTCGGTATAGGAAAAAAGTATTGTGAATCATGCTCGTCATTGTATCAGTTTATTAATATCTCTTGTGTTGTACGTGCTCCGAATATGTGGCTTTCACTGGATTGACCGTTGTCTTCTGTAAAAAAAAAAAAAAAGTCTGTTAAATTGGGATACTGGATGGCATAAATGATGGATTTCATGGACCATAAGGGGGGAGGGTAGGGGGGACCAGCTGGAGCGTCTAATTTTCATGCCACTTAGCTGGCTTTACGTCCCTTCCTTGAAGTGACCTCCTCGTGTGTCTCGCACGAGGTCCATTTACTATGCAGTGTGCCACGCGCCCAGTAGCTGTACAAGTCGAGGCAGCCAAACACGCACGTGCCGCCGGGGGAGTGATACGGGCTCTGGGCCCGTACGTCTGGAAGGGGGTTTGATTTTGGGCTATGGCGCCGTTTACGGAGACGTAGTGAGAGATCGTTGCTTGGATCGCAGTTAAGAAGGAAGGGGAACCACGGCTGGTTTTAAAACTAATTTGCGTGGTGTTGGACTGGATCGTGTCTTTTCAGAGGGGAGCGGGTGTTACACGCCCCCTCTACTTGGCAGTTATGGATAAATGTGTCAAAATGTTAATTAGTTTCACGCTTTTCACATTCACGACTATTCAATCCTCGTTGTTCCTTCCACTCTTTTTTTTTAGGTTTAGTTCATCGCATGCAGTAGATTACTTTTATATTATGCGTATGGCCTTTTCCTTTTATGAAAATGAGTCTTTTTCCTCATTCATTTCATCCCTTAAATGTGGTTTGGGGCATTAGGAGAGACTGTGTGGCCGCTGTTTGTTATTCTCGCATAATTCTCCCCCTCTTGTTCATAAATCGCGTTATTCGTGGGTGGAATTAGACTTAAAAAAGAAAAAAAAACTTGTAAAAATGTAACGTTAATGTAATTCTGTTCTAAGAATTATCTGGGTCTCTTTAGAATGCTGTGGTGGGCTACCTTGTTCTGTTGAAGTATTTTAGAGCAAATGGACGTTTCCAAAGCAATTGGTTTCCTGTACATCTTTACGTCTCTTTGGTCATCACAAACCATCAGAGCGTTTCTTTCGATGCAGAAAACTCTGCATACAGGGTTCTCTCTTCTACCAAGCTGGCGTTTACTATTCAAGAAATCCTGTATTTCAGTTTTTTCCCAGTTTTTGTTCAACATTGTTCTTTGTGATGTGCATTTCAAGTTGGAACTGTTGATTGCTCAGTCTTTTGTCACATGGCAAGTCTTGTCACAGTACAGAACGTGATGTATGCGTCTATGGTTTTCTTTAGTCGTGCTTTGGAGGTTTGAGTGTTAGTGCGATACCGGCGGGGATGGGCCACCCCCATTCGCTTTGAAACTCCGTGTTCGCACTGCTGGGTTTCGCGCGGTGTGCCGGAATCGGAACCCCGGGACGAACTTGGGTTCAGTTCCCGTCGCGGTTCGGTTCTGTTCCGTTCGTAATGTGAGCGTGCCCTTAAAGTTCACAGGGTTTGTCCCGCGAGTGTGACAAGATAGTGAAATACAAATGCTTCCAAAGGAAGAGAATGTCTCCGAGTCCCAAAGAGAGAGGAAAAAAATTAACATGTAAAGATTTGTATTTTTAAAGAATGTATAATGTGAAAAAGGTTTGCTTATATGCTTGTTTTGTATAAAGTAATATTGTATTATGATTAAGTAAAAGAATTAACATTTTTTGGAATTGAAAGCAATATAATACTAATTAAATCCTATGTTGATCTGTCTGATTTATTTTATTTTTTGCCGTTTAGTCCAAACATCAAGAACCCAAATGTTTTGTCTTTTAATGTATTGCTGCAGTTACGCACACATGCGCGCGCACACACACGTCAGTGGCTGTGATCCTGCTGGGTAGATGGAACGGGTCTGTCACCGACGTTTTTGTCCTGAAAAAGAAGGGTGAAGTTATAGTGGGAAACATTCAGGGTAGGGGGTGGAAAGCGATAAGCGTTAATGATTTATACCGCCAAAATGCCACGGAGATCCACCAAATCCCTCAGAATTCTGTTGCACAACTCTGTTTTCTCTTGCAGGTCCTCGAGACGGCCATTGAGTTCATCCCGAAGTTGCGTTAACTGGGGAGAATTCGAGAGCGTGATGGCAGTTTTAGTGCTATATGATGGGTAACACGGACACGGGTTTTCAATCAAGATCAATAGGCCGGTACAAGAGGTCAAGGAAATGCCGTACAAATAATGCAATCAAGTTACTGAACAAATAAGACTAAAATAATCCAATTTGCTCTCTTTTACACACTATGAAAACTATGCAGGAGACCCAGTAAGTATTGTTAGGCTAATCTAGATTTTAGCTACAGTCGCAGAAGTGTTTTGAGGACTCTCCACAACATGGGAGAGAATCGTAAATTTGGTTTAAAAGAATTGTATAGCCTATTGATATTGATATACACCAGCAAGGAACAAACCTCATTTTTCTGCGAGTCCTGTTCATTTGCCTGCACCACCGGAACCACGGCATTGGAATCTGAAAATAAAAAATACTCACCTGCGTTACGCATTACACTTTGCCACTGTGTACCATAATCAAAAATGGTTACATTAAATAATGCGTTTCCTTTTAATGATTACCTGCGTTCGACGCCATCTCTGCCTCCTGACGATGGTCACTTTCACGCAATGGTTACCAACCCTGTTTTTGGAGATCCACCGTCCCGTAGGTTTTCATTTCAACCCTGATTTGGCACGCCTGTTCTAATTAGCTGTTGAATGAGGTGCGTTTTTTAAGTTTCGCGTGAGAACCTACCGGACGATAGATCTATAGGTTACAGGGTTGCTTGAACACACACTGATAGCAGGCAGCTAGAATGTGACCGCGTTAACCATTAGCCAGGATAAGTTGTTAATTGCCTCAGGTTATGCAATTAGTTATGCAACCATTTTATAAGCGGTTATGGTTTCGTTATCACTGGGCTGGTCTCGCCTATGGGTTCTTAAACTCGGCCCTGGGGTCCCCCCGTGAATGCTGGGTTTTGTTCCAACTATATTTGCAATCCCCGAATTTTAACGAGATGTTGATTTCTTTAAATTATGTTATAGGCCTATATACACCAGTAGATTGCCTATATAGCATTCTTATTTATAAACTGCTGCTTCGGATGATTGGAGGAAAATTATTCTTCTGAGAAAAGGACCAACTGTTTCAGTTCTAATGCAGTTTCGCGGTCAAACTGTTTAAACCTGATGTTACGCCTCCCACAATGTAGCATAACACGAACACCGTGTGCTGCATTACATTGGCTCTGTCTCTTTAAGAAAATCCCCTGACGTAGCTAACTGGAAGGTGTGACCCGGAAATGTCTTGTTCCCGGTTTCATCAGACCACGCGTTGAGCTCGCTGTTTCTGTACAGTGCCTTTTAATGCTAAGGGCAAGATTTTTGTGGCTCTTCACAGCAACAGCAACTGTTTACAATTCCAGATCATCGTCGCTCGTAGAAACAATGTGCAAAGAACTCAAGACACGCGTGCTGCGGTTGGTGCCACAGACGTTAAACGGGCCTGGGCAGCACGGAGGCTCGGACAGGCAACCCGGTAAATGCAGCTATACCTGACACGTGCCTCTGTTGTGTTTGATTTGGCTGTCTACACTGTAAGTTTGAGATATTGAACCTTTTCACTGTATGTTACACACACACACACACACACACGCATTCGTTGTCAACTGCGTTGAGCAATGCTGTGTTATTCTTATGTATCCGTGGTGATATCCGTTGTGTGTGTATACACCGTGGTAGCAATATGGCCAGCTAGTTAAAGAGATGGCTATACTCAACCAGCTCTTCACTTTCACCCAAACCAGAATTTGGTTGGATTGGTTCGTACACGACTGTAGCACTTCGCTAGCCACTTTAAAATCGGATTCTGTTTTGCGTGGCTAGCTAGATTTATGTACCAAGTTAGTAGACCGGGTTCAGCAAAGTCTCATTTGCATCCTCCACTTCCACACCGTGTTCTGTAGGCAAACTGTCGGGGGTCGACTTGTTCTGATGTTTACTGTTTCAGTTTGCCTAGTAATAACGCCCTCAAAACACTTCACTACAATTGGTCTGCAGTCATTGTGCTTCCAGGGTGTGTCTTTCTTGAGTATGGGGAATATTGCTGACGTTTCCCGTGCCACAGGAATTACAAGTGTGTCGGGAGATTTCTGAAATGTCCCGCCGAACAGGAGTCCCAGTTGTTTACAGTTGTTTAAGTCCGGCTCCTTTTAGTCGGTCTGGTCGTGTAGCTTTGCGCGTGTTGATCCGCGCAAGATGTCTCCTTCAGTGATGGGCCGTGGACATTAGCTGTCATGAGTATCTTCGCTGTTCTCGCCGGATTCGCAGATCTTGCATTAAAAGCATCGAGTTGCTATAGATGGTTTTGTTTTTGTTCAATATGTGGGTCACTTGAAGTTTTACTTGATATAATATTTACATTACATTTCAGGCATTTTGCAGACCCTTACCCAGAGCGACTTGCAGAACTTTTTACATAGTGTCTACATTGCATCCATTTATACAGCTGGATATATAGGCTACTGAAGCAATGCAGGTTAAGTACCTTGCTCAAGGGTACAACGGCAGTGTCATACCTGGGAATCGAACCTGTGAACTTTACTACACTGCCCTCATTGTCATATTTCATTATTCTGATTGAAAGCGACCAACAAAATGATGCGCTTTCGTATTTTTTTTTTTGGAAGTGTTGTTATCGTCGCTCGCGGTCTGAGACGTTTCCCTGTCTCCCGTCTTTGTTTGCAGGCTGGAGCGAGGTACTGAAGGCCACGGTCGCGGCTTTGAAAGAGGGGCACGTCGCGGCCGTCCCCACCGACACCATCTACGGCCTGGCCGCCCTCGCGCAGAGCTCGGAAGCCGTCAAGAGAGTTTACGAGATCAAAGGACGGAACGGCCAGAAGCCCTTGGCCATCTGCGTGGGAGAGGTAGAAGACATCTACAAGTAGGTTTCCCGGCGAACTCTTGCGTTTTCTCTGAGGTGACACCGCATATATTAGCGCTGTTGTCTTAGAGAGGGCGCCATGTTCCCTAAAAAGGGGGTGAATGATACAATGCTAATGTCTCTCCTAATGAGGGCACCTCGTTTTTGGATCTCATTAATCCCGTGACGGTGTCCTTGCCAGTCCTGATTGGTTTGATAAATGCACAGTGGGACTGATTGAGTTCTTAGTTACCCTTTTTCTCTCATTCTCTCTGGAGCGTCTTCCTCTGCACAGTACTCAAGATTATTCGATTTAGCCTCTTTTTTTTTTGACTGAGTGTCTTCCTCCGTGTTTTTGTTTTCTTGAGTAATACGTCTTCCCGTCCGGGTTTCAGGTTCTGTAAGGTGACCGTTCCGGAGGCCCTGTTGAGAGACCTCCTGCCAGGCCCCGTGACGCTGGTTCTGGAACGTTCTGAGGCGCTGAACTCTGACCTCAATCCCTTCACCCCTGTAAGGCCCTGCCCCCTCTCTCATGACTCTTCATGCCCTCATCTTTCTCCTTTCAGAAAATGTTTTAATTTTTATTTATTTATTTTTCTTAAACCCCCACATGAATCATGTATATTGCATAAAAAAGCAAAAAGTGTGGGGTCTACACTCCTGTTGCTGCAGGGGTTTTGATTTGAATTAAGGTTTGCGCTGATGGAACTGTGTGTCTTGAAATGCATTTTTAAGCAGGTCCCTGTTATGTAAGCCGCAGCTCAGGCAGGTGAAATCCAGGCGGAAGCTGAGTGCTGTTGGGTAGCCTGCTTGCTATTGCTCCACTCAGTCAGGCATGCTCGGCTAGCTACATGCACTGCAGTGTGCTCAACCACTCTGGGATCTTTTGAGCTCCGTATCTGAGCTCCCCTGGTTGTTTCCAGCAGTGCACGGCGACTGACTGAACTAGCCTATTCCTCAGACTAGCTCTAATGTTCTCCATTTTAAGTTGCTCAGGACAAGAGTGTTTGCTAAGTGGCTGTGATGGAGTGTTATGTAATAACTGGACTCAGTGCTGCCCCCACACAGGACAGGCTGGAATGGTTTACTGCAGCCTTTTTAGCTGCAATATGTTCTGAGTGCACAAACAGTATAATGGATGTGTGTTTGTGTGTGAGTGGTTGTTTTGAGCCCTGTTTTGTATTGTAGTTTGGTGTGTGGGTATGTGTGTGTGTTCAGTCTGTTGTTTTGAGCCCTGTTTTGTGTTTGTAGTTGTGGTGTGTATGTGGTGTGTTTTGAGCTCAGGTATAGTTGGTCGGGGTGTTTGTGTGTGTTCTCTTAGAGCTCTGTGTTGTGTTGTAGCTGGTGTGTGTGTGTGTGTGTGTGTGTGTGTGTTCTGTTCTATATGAGCTCTGTTTGTGTTGTAGCTGGTTGGTGTGCGGATTCCCGACCACGCCTTCATCAGGCAGCTCTCCCAGCTCTGCGGCGAGCCTCTCGCCCTCACCAGCGCCAACATCAGCTCCCAGACCAGCACCATCGCTGTGGAGGGCACCACACACACACACACACACACACACACACACACCAGCGCTAACATCAGCTCCCAGACCAGCACCATCGCTGTGGAGGTACACACACACACACACACACACACACCACACACACACACACACACACACCAGCGCCAACATCAGCTCCCAGACCAGCACCATCGCTGTGGAGGTACACACACACACACACACACACACACACACCAGCGCCAACACACACACACACACACACACCAGCGCCAACATCAGCTCCCACACCAGAACCATCGCTGTGGAGGTACACGCACGCACACGCACACACACACACGCACACACGCCCACGCACACACACACACATGCACACGCCCACACAGACACACACACACACACACACACATGTGCACTCGCACGCACACACACACCCTTCTCTTGTTTATACATTGGCACAGCACAGCACACTGCTCTGAATGTGTAGGCTGTTTCTGAAATCGGATGTCCCATATGAAGGGCCAGGCTGGCTCCAGTTGCTGTGTCAGCATGAATGTTCGGGTATTTCAGGCATACCACCTGGTTATCATTATAATACATTTATAATACATTTAACATGCCTTTTTTACCTGAAGGTGCTCCCCCCCCCCCCCCCCCCCCCGCAGCTGGACTGGTCCCTATCCAGAATATATCAAATAATGTGGGGAGTGGACAACTGGTCCCCCACTTCTAGTAGAACATAATGAAGTTTTATTATGATGCTGTGTGCTTATGCTCAGGTATTCTCTGGGATAAATTTCCAGGCAGAGTATCCGGATTTGCAAAGGCTGATGGGTCACATGTTACTCCAACCGAGGGGGAACCCAAGTTAAAGCTGTGGCGTGAATGCGTTCGCTGTTCATTCATAGATTTCCCTGCGTCGCGTGAAGCCTTGTGCCGACCCGTAAGGCCGTAGAACGCATGTGCTGCACGGAGCGGACCGCTCAGCCCGCCCGGGCGTGTCCCGGAGGGCGCGCGGATCGGCGCGGTGTGGGCGGGGTTTTAACCGGGCTTTTTAAAACGCCGCTCCGCCCCTGCAGGAGTTCCGGGACCTGTGGCCCCGGCTGGCCGTGGTGGTGGACGGCGGGCCGATCGGCGACCAGACGCCGGAATCCCGGCTGGGCTCCACCGTCATCGACCTCTCCGCCGCCGGGGCGGTACCGGGTCGTGCGGCCGGGCTGGTGAGTCTCTGCGTTTCCGTGGCGACCGTGCATCATGGGGGGGGGGGGGGGGGGGGGGGGGGGGGGGTTTGTCTTTGAACTGCACCTCACTGTTTACCTGCGAAAGCCTTAAAAAATACTCCTACGATGGAGAAAGCCTCTTCAGAAGGCATTGGCTTTTTTTTTTTTTTTTCTCTCCCAAAGAATGTCTCAAACACACTGAGGTTTAGTAGTGCTATTATCTCTCAAATAGATCGAGTTTTGCTTGTGGCATTTGTGTATTTCATGAAGAGGAAAATGTTTTTGTTTTTTTTTTAAAAACTTTTTTTTAGAAATGAAAAATTTTTTTTTGGCGATTTATTTCCTGTGTAGCGCTCTCTGCAGCTCATTTTAACGACCCTGACCCTGACACCACACACACCACCGCAAGAGAGATTCCCATGACGACATGCCGGAGTACATTACATTACATTTATTTAGCGGACGCTTTTATCCAAAGCGACGTACGAGAGTGACAACATAAGAAACGGCAGGATGTGTGGTTAAAATGAGCCATCCAGCCCATCAGAGCCCTGCAGTGTCTCTGCAGTAGAGCGTCCAGCTCTGCATCCGGCCTGGACTCCAACACCTCAGCGCTCTGTGCTTCTGCTAATCCTGCCCCAGGATGACACTCCCTCAGTGTGTCTGTGTGGCTCCAAAATGTCTGCTGACCTTTTCCTGATTGCCGCCTGTGCCCACCTTGTTCTCCTGACGGAACACAGCCTGCTGTCTGTCTTATGTGTTCCACTTTGGTAATCCCCTTTAATAGAGGGAAAAAATTTTTTTAAAAACCTGCCAAATCCAGTCATGACTAACGAAACACCTGTCCCTTACCTCAGTCCAAGCACAGATCCTTGTTCACAAATAAGTTGTTCACCTCTCTCTCTCTCTCTCTCTCTCTCTCTCTCAGTGCTTTATCTGCGACAGTTTCCATTCTGGAGCAGAAGTACTTCCTGTCTCAGGAGACGGTAGATCACTGACAGGAACTCTCTGCACGTCGCAATCAATGAAACGCACAACTACCCCCCCCCCCCCCCCCCACGCTGTACTCACCTCAGTGGGACTCTCCTGGAGGTGGGCGGGGCCAGGGGAGGCAGGGGGGGTCACATCAAATGGGAACAAGTGAAAGGGGTCCTCTTGTCTGAGGACAGTGAATGCTATGTACTCCTCCTTATGGTTTAAAGCCTTTCAGGTTTCTCTTCTTGTACTGCGGACGACCATCCCTGGTTTTGGTTTTTATTCGGTTATGAATGGGAGCTGTCATGGAGGACTGTCTGGTTTGTATCGTGGGTTTCAGCCATAGCCTCTGGTTATGTTCTTTTCCTCCTTTTTTCTTTTTTAAAATTAAATTAAATTGATTGGACGCTGTCACGGTGGGATCTTTGGACTCCATTTACCAGAACCTCTCTCAGGGATTAAAGCTCTTGCACTTCCTGTACTGAGACGACGGAACTGTCATGGCCGCACGCCGTCGTCACGGCAGCACGCCGTCGTCATGGCCACAGGTCGCCACCAACGGAGCTTTGTTAAAAGTCTGTTTTCTGTTTTTCAAAAATCTTGTATTTGTTTTTGTTTTATTGGCTCCATCGTCCCGTCGCCTGAGCGTGACAGTTGGCCAGGGTGTTTTGGTGCTACCCCTGACAGCCGTTCCCTAAAAATTCCATCTTCCATCTTCCGTTTAATTATGATTAAACAATTATGTAACTCAGCAGTTATATTTAATGGTAGATGTGCCACTCAAAAGCCAGCTGAAAAATTAGCATAATACATGTCACACACCTGAGCAGGTATGATGGAGACGGGGGTATGCTGCGGGTTTGAAACCGTGGTGCTCAGCAGCTTCTCAGCACAGTAAGAGAAACGGTTAGCCTCCTGAGCTAAAGACCAGGGTCAAAGGTCACCCTAAAAGAACAGGGTGACGTCGCTGGCTGTGGCGGACGATGTTCGCGCGCTTAGTGATGCGTCTGAACCGCGTTTCTCAGTCCTGAACAAGGCCTCACGGTGGCAAAGTAAGGTCACGTATCCTGACACTACAATACTTTTAATATGTGTGTTATTCAGAGCAATCGCAGTTTCATCCAGGGACCTGAGTTATTTATTTATCTTTTTGAGTGTGGGACTTTGCTTGAAGGTTCTGTAGATTTCGGTGAGAACGCTGCAGATGTCTGGATGTCAATAAATTGTTGAAGCTCTTTGTTTTTCTACCATCTTTTATTGGGTCCTATCTGAATTAACCATGGGGCCCCTCCATGCACTGGAATCCATGCACTAGAACATACACCAGACCATAGAGCCCATCCATGCACTAGAACACACACCAGACCATAGAGCCCATCCATGCACTAGAACATACACCAGACCATAGAGCCCATCCGTGCACTGGAACAGATACCAGACCATAGAGCCCATCCATGCACTAGAACATACACCAGACCATAGAGCCCATTCGTGCACTAGAGCAGACTCTTAACTCCACTCAAATCTGACTGCTGGTGACCCAATAAACCAACACTTAAAATGCTGCTGATTAAAATGATTGAGAATGTCTAGCCTGCTCGTCCTTGTCACGGTATGGATCGTAAAGTGGTCCAGGCGTCGTGATGCAGACCTTGACGGCTCTTGATGGTTTTAAACTGAAGTCCCCGGTTTTTATCCCCGAGTGTCAGCGTCTGACAGGCCGTCTCGATCCCCCGCCCCAGCCAGCGAGGCGCAGCCGAAAACGAGAGCGCCTCGCCGGGTTGTCCTGGGATGCACTCCTGTAGAGACGCTGCGTGTGGGCGAGTGGCAGGACGCGCCCGCGTTCGGCTGCATCCCTAAACTCCACAGAACTGAGACCTGCGATCGCTGCGTCGGGGATGACCACCGCACACGCGCGCACACACACACACACACACACACACACACACACGAGCGCTAATATGTACCGAATGAAAGTTGCCGTTGCCATAGCAACACTGCTCTAGCGAGGTTCATAAAAGGCCAGTTGCTTTTCCCTCTGCGCAAAACACACACCGACACCTGCGCACACACACCACACACACACACACACACACACACACACACATGCACACACACATGCACACACATGCTCACACGTATACTCACACTCACATGTATGCATGCACGGGCATTCTCACAAAAGCACACTTTCACACATGCGCACGTGCACACACTCACACACACACACGCACACGCATGCACATTTACATGTGCACACATGTTGACATAAGCACAAGCACAAGCTAACACGTTATACACACCTATACCCAGACAATCAATCATACACATTTTGCACAGAAACAAATACACTCGCACAAACACACACACACATGCACACACACACAACACACACACACACACACACACACACGAGGACCGGGATACAGACACTCCTGTAATTTATGCTGGGCCAGATGCTGATGAGTCGAGTGTGATTTGCATGAATTTCATCAGGTTTTCAGCAGTGTTTAGCAGGCAGCCGAACGGCGCGTGACTTCAGACCGGCTCCTCTCCCTCAATTATTTACCCACTCAAACGTCCAACATGCGCTTCCTACTCCGAAGAGCGGCCTTTTAACACTCTTCATCTTCGCTGGTTTTTTATAAAAGGACCCAAAAGGGTGGACCGGTGAGATGGAAAAGCACAGATAAAAGATACGCGCATGAAAAGATGAGATCTCTAATTTATTTTTTAATCATTGGAACAGAATGCCTGTAATTCTCTTTTGGGATATTTATTTTTTCTCGTTTTTATTGAGGGAATATCTATTTTTTGTAACAGCAGCGTTAAGCATAGTTTAAGGGGAGAGGAGTGACGCATGTGTTTTTTAGTTTTACAGTTTTGTAGGAGTATCGAGGAGTATTCATGGTCTGAAGCAAGAAAATACATTTCAAGTAACTCCAAAGCAACATTTTGCATTATGGCAGCACTACTTCGCAAATGCAAACATAAAATATCAGTTTTTACATTGTGCCAGTATTAAGTTACTCATGGAAATGGTTTCAAAGAGAAAATTTTTAAGTAACTGGGTAATAACATAACATCTCTGAGCAAGCTGCTTTGGAGTCCCTTGGAGTGTTTTTTTTTTGCTTTGGACCACAAACCCCCGAATGTCCTTATGCAAAAAAAAATACAATCACTGCGTTTATCTGTAAATCAGCTCCTCGAAACTGGAGGGGCAGTATTTTACACTCTTTGTCTTCATCTGGCCCTACTTACTGTCCAACAAATGCAGAGAATTTTTTTTTTTTTTAAAAAGAACCCAAAATCGAGACTCATTCTTTTATTCTTAAAATATGATTCAGGCATCCTGAGTCACCTGTTGCCAAGGACAGCATCATTTCACAAAGCCGATATAAATAAGTGACATACACTGCATTTTTAATAACACACAGGAGGCCCAGCGTCGGCCCAGCGTCGGCCCAGCGTCGGCAGACACGGGGGGGGGTGCAGACACTCACGCCGTCCTGGGACCGGGTGAAAACGCGCTCCGCTTGCCCCCCCCGCTGCTCTTGTCCGTGTGGCTGAGTCAGCACCGCGTCCGTTTGCATCTCGTTTGAGACGAGACTGAAATTCGACATGTTTGTAAAAATGACGCCTGGCCTTTTCGCTGCACGGCGGTACTGACATGGGGGGGGGGGGGGGGGGGGGGGGGCAGGAGAGGATGCTGTGTTACCCTAGCGTTATTACAACATTATTTCAACGTTATGTCAGTGTTCTCTTCAGTGCGTTATCGGGGTTATAGGTAGGGGGTGGGGGGAGCAGTATTGGGGGGGAAGCCAGAAGCAGGTCAGTAGGGTGGTGTGTTATTCCAGCGTTATCCCAACGTTATCCCAACATTGTTGCCCATTCATTCCTCTCCACGAAACGCTGCAGAAGCCCCCCCCCCCCCCTCCTCTGCCGATCGTTTCCGGAGCAAGTCTCCCGCCCACAGATGCCAGCGTCCCGGCCACATTCAGCCACGGACGGGGCCAAAAACACGACTCCTCTGCTTATTTACTTACGTATGTATTTATGTATTTATTTACTTCTGACTGAAAAGTAAGCGCATGGCTGTATATCCAACAGAGGGTTGCAGGAGGAGTAGAAAATGCGTACTGTATATTACAAGAGCTGCACAGTTTAAATTAGCGTCAGCCTTCCTCCGCATTGGCTGAGCTGTGCTGAGTCCAGAGCTGATTGGTTGGCTGAGGAGCAGCTGTGGCCTTTGGAGGCGGTGCAGCTGCGTGTGTCTCTGGGAACCAGGTGGGGTTTTTTTTGCCTGCGGTTCAGGTGTGCGGGCGGGGCTGGTGGTGAGCGGGGGGGCTGGTGGTGTGAGCGGGGGGGCTGGTGGTGAGTGGGGGACAGGTGAGCGAGGGGGGGGGGGGATGTGAACAAAGAAGCATTCCCGGTTAAGGAGCCGGTACTAGGCGGAAGAGATCACACTGCAGAAATGGCGGGAAAAAGACACACTCCCGTCCTTCCCAAAAGGGCCACCAGGGGGCGAATGAAAGTCACCAGGGACCCATATGGGAGGGTCGGGGCGACAAAAAGAATTTAAGCTTTAGGCAACAGGACTTTAGTCAAGAGGACAATGAAACCTTTTAACCCTGGCCCTGCCCCCCAGCCCTGCCCCATCCCCTGGCCCCGCCCCCCAGCCCCGCCCCCCAGCCCTGCCCCATCCCCTGGCCCCCCCCGCTCCCCCCGCCCCCTCTACATGAGCCACTGCTCCTTCTCCTTGTTGAACTGCTCGGCCCACTTGCGGGTGAGCTGCAGGTACAGGTCGGGCTGGTGCGGCTGGTAGTCCAGGTACAGGCGGGTGACGGTCTTTTTGGGCGCCGCCCGCTCGATCTGCGTGCCCTCGTGCCACTCGTTGAAGGAGGTGACGGTGACCACCTCGGGCCGGACCGTGAGCGCCGCCTGCAGGGCGGTCTCGTAGTAGCGGCCGTTGACGCGGTTGCGCGTGTTGTGGTTGTTCCAGGGCCGCACGCTGGTGTCGATGTAGCCCGGCCCGGCGCTGGGCACGAACAGCAGGTTGTTGCCGTCGCAGAAGGCCTTGATGGCCTTCCAGTTCTGGTGGGAGGAGCCGAAGGAGAAGCCGTTGGAGGCGAAGTAGGTGTACATGCCGTCGAAGCCGCCCGCCAGGATGTCCTGCTTGTGGCGCTCCTCCACGATCAGCGCCACGAAGACGCCGTCGTACGGCGTGCCCCGCAGGCTGTGCGCCCCCGCGGGGGTCAGCAGGTCCGCCCAGGCCTCCGGGGGGGTCAGGTACGAGTCGTAGATGTAGAAGAGCGGCAGGACCTTCCCCGCGCTCGACTGGAAGCGGTAGAATGCGCCGTGCTTCCCGTACCTGGGAAGAGAGGAGAGAGGATCCTGAACTCAGCACTTCCTGTTTAACCACCCATTGCCTTTCAATTAGCTCGCTGCTTCCTGTTTAAAGAGTTAACCTCTTACTGTCTAATTAGTTCACCACTTCCTGTTTAATTGGCTCACAGCTTCCTGTTTAATTAGCTCACTCCTTACCTTTCAATTAACTCACTGCTTCCTGTTTAATTAGCTAACCTCTCCTTGTCTAATTAGTTTACCACTTCCTGTTTAACTGGCTCACTGCTCCCTGTTTAATTAGCTAACCTCTTCCTGTCTAATTACCCCACCTCTTCCTGTTTAATTGTCATCACTCCACGGTACTGCGCAGTCGCCGTTTTGACATGGGTTTGCAGCTGAATCGATTTCCTGGTCCAGGTCAGAGGAACGCCCGGCCCGACCACGCCTGGTTTTGGGGGCCCTGTGGGGGCTGCATTATGAATGCTATTGATCTGTTCTTGGCCTTGTTTTGTAAACCCTCTTCATTACCTCAGCCACATACGGGCGCTTCAGTTTCTGCCAGTCACTGAGACTGAGGGGCTGCTGGGATTACTGCTGCTGTTCCTGTTCCAGGGGCTCCTTAACCTGGCGGTCACAGACCCCCCCAACCTCCCCGATCCCCCCCAAACCCCCCGACCCCCACCCCAGACCTGTCACGCATCAAACGCCAACTTTCCCCCCAAATACAGGGTTCTGCACTGCTAGGTTCTGCCCCTCATCTTAAAATCTACTACAGGTTCAGCCCCAAGAAACTAGGAGAGGCAGCTTAACTGTGTAAACAGCAGCTTTAGTTCCTTTTTGTGAGGAAGGTCCCACCGCACACAGTAAATCCCCTGACTGGAGAGAAACAGACCAGCCTATTAGCTACGGGTACAAATAAACACCTCTGTTAATATTAGAACCTGTCCAAACCCCCTCGCCCACCCCTTGCCTTCCCCCCACCCCCTACACTCAACCCCATGCAGGAGGTGGGGGCGGAAGGTGCACTCACTTGTCGATGATGTATTTGATGTTCTCGTGCACAGTCTGGTCAGAGCGCCCCTTATAGGGCTGGAGGTGAAAGGCCACCTGCGGTATCAGTGAAGAGAAGAGTCACTGAACAGCTCTTTCATTAAAGGATCTGCTAATTACCACCTCGTTTACATACCAAATAAATACCTCCTACTTTTCACAGTCTGCAAAACATGAAATACACCAGCTGCCTTGAGAGTCACTCAATATTGAGATATCCATGCTCAATATTCAGCTATTAAGCACAATATACGGAGATTCATTAAAAGCACAAAAAAATTACTTGGATTCCAATGTGTTTCAACTTTTCACACCACATTTGATGTGATTTAATAAGAATAATCAATCATAATATGCACAATATTAGTAATTATTATGAAAATCACAATGACAATGGTAAACATTTTGTCTCATCCATCTTCGCTTATAAGGAAATACAACATCAGATCTTCCTGCTCAGTAAAATCAGATCTTTGTGAATATTCAGTGAAATCAGATCTTTGTGAATATTCAGTAAAATCAGCAGATCGTTGTGAATGGTCGATAGATGACTACATGAATCTTGTGCTGCTTTGTGTACATTGATGCTGTCTAATCTGGCCTCTTTGTATCCACTGATTGCCAGTTTCCTTTTGGTAAGAGAGGGTTTCTTGCCTGCGTGTTCTGTTCTTTACTTCAACACATTTTTCTTTTCTGCGGTTTCTTTTTTCCCATTTGATTTGTCGATGCCTGATTCAGAGCAGCCCTTCTTTTTTCCCCTCCCACATTCTTTCACGCCCGACTCTCTCACTTTTTTTTCTTTACACTTCGATCGCCTCACATCGAAGCCTTGTGTCAAACAGGCTCTAACAGAACATTTTCACTTTAAACTGTGTGAGTGTGTGTCACGCAAGAACTCAACCATGCAAAGACTCAGAGCTTCTCTCTTTTTCTACTTCCCCCTCAACTATGCGTCTGATCGCACCACAAGGGCCAGCCCAGCAGGGGGCAATGTTCTGGTAAATAATCCAACCAATCACAGGCTGCCTGCCACGCCTTTTTCCCCACCCCCAGTTTCTTACTCTAAATAAATAAATAAATAAATAAAAACTTGACACACTTAACATAAACTGGGCCTGTCACCACTGTTCTCTGTTTACTGAAAGCAGTAAAAAGGCTGAAGGCTGAAAGTTTTTCCCGGGATGCCAGAAGTGCGTAAATGCAATTTCCTTCCAAGGCGACGCAGTGAAACGGCGCGGCAGTGAATTATGCATAGTAAGAAAAAACATAAACATAAGACATGCGCTCGTGCCCTGGCGGGGCGGTTTCCCTGGAGACCACAGAAGGGGGAAAATGGCTTTCTGAGTGGATGCGTGTGTTTGGCCCTTAGAGAGATGGCGTAATGCGCGGCAACAAGATAACGCAATCGCCTGCGTCGGCTTGTGATTAAATTGCGTTTGAGACTCACTAGGGGGCACCGAGAGCGGGGCACTCGCTCCCCGTAATGACTCCAGAATGATCCCCGATAATCAGCGAATTAGAAGCATAACCACGGACTCACCGTATAGCTACTCAGCTCAGGGTGACCTAGGACAGTACTGTAGCCATGGATGTGCTGTACTGTAGCAAAATCCTGTTACCCAATGACACCTCTTATAGTTCAATAGATGCGGAGAGAACAGAAGGACCACAGGCCTGCGAAATTCTGAATAATCCGTGATATATCCAAAGATGCCTAGGATTGGTTGTTTCACTCTACGGTCCTTGGCCTGTTAGTCAATCGTTTTTCTGCGCTTGACGCATGAACGCACACGACTCTTTTATTTTTTAAAACGCTAGGTTGTCACCGGAGGCCGGAGTAAAAGAGTTTGAGTTAATCCTCGGTTGGCTGTAAACCATTATCGTGCAGCTGACAGCCGAACCTTTAAAAAATGAAACAGTCTTAACCGGCCGCCGCGTGGATGGGCAGAACGCGCTCTGTAATCTATATTTAATGCCAAGGCTAGCCCACGCGCTATTTCTCTATGCACGGGGAGAGCGGGAGCCGGTCCCATAATATTACCGCCGCTGTGGAGAAGGCCGGGCACTAGCGGAGAGCGCACGAGAAAGTCGGCGGGAGACGTTGTGCGAACTGTTGCCCTAGCGACGCGTCTCTTGGCAGCAGCCGGGTGTTCGCTGGAGTCACCGCGAGATGAAAGATTGGTAAATGGCCGGCCGCAAGAGATGGTGGTTTGAGGGGGGGGGGGGGGGGGGGGGAGATGTGTTGGGAACAGGATGACAGCTGCCATGTTATTTAAACTCTCACCCTCATCAAATGTCACAGTGGAGGAATACAGAAATGTGTGTTTGTGAACTCGTATCCATAGTGACTGCAGAGGAGAGTACGATTGTATTAACTTGTTCTGCATGTTAAAGAGTAATAGCATTCATGCAAATGAACTAAGTAGCAAAACGCACAGAGATTAGATCCATAAGAAGCCCTGGGAAGAAACAACCTTTAAAATACCATAACCTGACCTAGTGCAACCTCACCTGACCATACACTGATAACCTTTAAAATACCATACCCTGACCTAGTGCAACCTGACTGGACCATATCTCTTGGGGTGGGGAGGGGGGGGGGGGGGGGGGGGGGGCATTAAAATTCTGCTAGGGAAGTCTAAGTGGCTGTAAATCGCTGTTGGGGAATTTACTTTACTTTTTAATGATTGTTATTCATTATTATTTTAAGGGTTGGATGTTCACCAGTGTAATCCAGGCTAAGTGCCCTTCTCCCAGGAGTCCAGCTGAAGTTCCCTATCGGGGGATGAAGTTCCCTATCCACCCCAGATTGAGTTCTCTCTCTCTCTCTGGACCATCTGGATAAGGAAGGTCAGTCACAGTGAAATGGTGTTCAGGTCGGTTTGAAGGAAGACCATTGTGGCACTGACAGAGCAGCTAAATAAATGCTTACTTTTTTTTGCGCTGGAGCAGTGGAGATAATTTAAACAGGCATGTGAGGCAGGCGTGCGAGGCAGGCGTGCGAGGAAGGCGTGCGAGGAAGGCGTGCGAGGAAGGCGTGCGAGGCAAGCGTGCGAGGCAGGCGTGCGCGGCAGGCGTGCGAGGCAGGCGTGCGAGGCCGGCGTGCGCTCGTTTTCCTTAGAAAGCGCTGATGGGGATTGCGGCGGCGGCGGCGGTCCGGGGTTCGAGTGAAACGCGGCGATGGGGCTTGTTTACGCCGAGAGCCGCGCGGCTTGGCGGTAATGCGCTGTCCCTCAGTGACGGCCTGGGAGTGAGGGATGAATCAGAGCCATCGCTCTCCCCCGCCAGCCAGGCGGGAAACTCACTAAATCCAACATGGCCGCCCTCGCGCTCGTGCATAAGCTCAGCGGGCTGCCGCGCCCCGCGTCCCTGCGGGAGTCCGACGCAAACGCTGCCGGGGTGATCGAAGGCGCCCCCCTTTCCATGGTCACGTCAACGGCGTGTTGGGGAGCCCTGTACAATTATAAATCCCCCAAAAATGGACCCCTAGTGCACCACAGTGTTCACGAACAGCGTGTATACAAAATGCCCCCTTTGAATGGAGAACTGATAGAAGGGCATCGTGTATATGCTGTGATTCCCTACAGTCAGTACACAGTCACTGGAAAGGGTGGCGCATGCTAAAAATGGATATCTAATGCTTTTAATTCGATATATTAAGTGTCCTGCCTTTTCCCAATAGTATCCTGTCTTTTCCCAGTTGTGAACTCTCTCTCCTAAGCAGTACCCTGTTAGATCCCAGGATGTGGGGGTTAGTGGGAGTTGATTTGGGGATTGATTTGGGGTTTGATGTGTGATTATTCTGCATTAGTTGCATTAGTCTGTCTGCAGTACTGCAGTGTGTGTAAGAGAGGTGGGTGTAGATTCTGTAGCTGTCTATCTGGTTATGCTTGAGGCTCCACGCTCTCTGTCAAGAACACCCCCCCCTGCACCCCCCCACCCTTCACTCTAAATGGACAGCCAATCCCCCTCACAGCTGGGACACAGTCCAACATAGTGGACTAGACTATCCCGTCAGGCACCTCTCTGGACAGTCCTGAGCGGGCCCTAATATAAGTGCACTGGGGGTCTGCCAGTGTAGAGGACCCCCCCGTGTCTCGGAATGTCTGTTCCAGTAACTGTGCGGTCGTTCCTCCTCCTGGTTTCTAAGCCTTCGGGCCACGGGCTGAGTCAGTGGGTTTTTGGTGCAGTGAACCGGTTTAATCCGGTTGAGAAGCTCGCACAGCAGCAGTGGATGTGCCCTTGGGCCGGCAGGAGGAGGCTCAGACCCCTCTCCTTAATGAGCAGGGAGCATTCGACACTCACATATCACATTACAGAGGGAGGGGAGGAGAGGAGAGGGGAGGAGAGGAGGGGAGGAGAGAGAGGAGAGGGGAGGGAGGAGAGAGAGGGGAGGGGAGGGGAGGACAGGAGAGAGAGGAGAGGGGAGGACAGGAGAGAGAGGGGAGGGGAGGGGAGAGGTGAGGACAGGAGAGGACAGGAAATTAGAGAGGAGAAGAGAGGAGTGGAGAGGGGAGGACAGGAGACTTATACAAGTTTTATTAAGAGTGGCTCAGAGTCAGTCAGGAGTTGGCCTGCACTTCTCACTCATGGTTAAATGCAAGCGTAGCTTTTTAAGTTTTTAATCTTCATTAGTGCAGGTGAGTTCAAAGTCACAATGAAAATGAGCCAAAGTGTGGTTAAGAAGTCCTCCAAGTCAAGGACGAATGAATCCAGGCTGGTGTGTGTGTGTGTGTGTGTGTGTGCATGTGCGTGCGTGATTGTGCATGGCGTGCATGCATGCGTGTGCGTGTTTGTGTGTGTGGGTGTAAGTGCGTGGCGTGCATGGCGTGCATGCGTGCATGCATGTGTATGCGTGCGTGTGTGTGTGTGTGTGTGTGTGTGTGCGTGTGTGTGTGTGTGTGTGTGTGTGTGTGTGCGTGGCGTGCGTGTGTGCGTGTGTGTGTGTGTGTGTGTGTGCGTGTGTGTGTGTGTGTGTGTGTGTGTGTGGTGTGTGTGTGTGCGTGTGCATATGTATGTGAGTGTTTCACAGTCCTGCCTGACCACACTGGGTGGGTTCCAGCCTCAGGACAGCTGAAACTCCAAAGACCTGGAGTGTCACTGCTCTCCCAACCACTAGGTGGCAGCATGCCCTCTCCTGTGACAGGGGTGTGAGTAGAACGAGAGCTCACAGCCGTCCCGCCCCCTCTACAGAGCCGCAGGGCCGGCCCTGTCCTCCAAACGCAGGCTGTAAACGCTCTTCTAAAAGACCCCCGCGGGCCCACACACAGGCTCTCCTATGGCAGGGAGTGTGGGGGGGGGGGTGAGGGGGCGTGAGAGAAACCTGCGTCCTTCGTTTCTCAGAAGGACACACGGCTCGGAGGAGACCCGTAATGCCCGTGAATCCCGACAGAAAAAGAGGAAGGCTGAAGGCCTTCATTGTGACACCCCCCCCCGCCCCCCCCCCCCCCCCCCCCCCCCCGGGACTCCAGGGGCTGCGCGGGTCTGGAGGGAGCGCGATGTTCGCGGTGCGGCGCTGTGACCGCTTCCCACCGCTAGCCAACCGGCTCGTCTGAGAACCGCGACTTCAAAACTGCCCCCGCTTGCCGTGGCGCGTGGCGCCCCCTACGGGCGGGTTTCCCTCCGACAGTACGGACAGGAAGGGGGGGGCAGGGGGCAGGAATCTCCTCGCTGTGCAGTTGCCTTTATTTCACTCTAAAGCGTCTAATGGGACTGACTGACTGACTGCGTTTCCGACCGGAAACAGAAAGCAGGCCGCCTTCGCCTCGCAAGCGTTCCGAAGAGCTAAAAATACACTGTTTTTGTTCATGCTTGAACAATGTTATGATTAATTTAAGGCATGAGCCTCGTGTGTTTCTCTTAAAATAAAGTGCTGTAGAGTAGAACGCCATCTGCACAGGGAATGCAGTTCGGCATTGTTTTTGTCACGTCACCATGGCGACGCGGAGGAGGAGCTGTGCAAGTTTGCACAAAGGGAACTGGAAGATAGCGATTCTCTTCTCCGCGATATGTAGGTCACTCTCTTACTGTCCCGCGACCGGGCCCTTTCCACTCAATACTGGGTCCGAGAAAACGTGGTTCGATCGATACAGATGCCTATCCAGGCCGCACACAGTGCTACAGGAGAGCCCCTACAAGCCACACACAGTACTACAGGAGAGACCGTGATTATTCTATACCTTACTGGCCACACAGTACAGCAGAGGCGTGTCTCTCTCAGATGAAAACTGGTGACTTGTGGGCAGCTGGTGTGTCATTGGCTGAAGCAGTCATGTGATGTGCCACTCAGAACAGAAAGCAGAAAACAGACTGAAGCCCCGCCCCCCTACGTTACATGGATTGGCTGTCCGCAGTATCGATCTTTTCATTGGTCATCATTCTAGCCCATGTGTGCAGTCTGCCCACCACACATGCATTAAAGTCCTCCAGCTCAGTCCTGTCCACACTCGCCACTTCCTGTTAAAACCGTGCGGTCACAAAATGTACGCTGCAGGCGGTCGACCACGTCGGAGCAGATCCCTCTGACCGCATCATTGCGGCCCTAAACCTAAACGGTCATCACGTCTTAAAGAGAGCTGGTTGTTGCCCCCCATCCCGTAGCTGGCCGTGCCCCTGTTCGTATGTCCCCCCTGCCCCCCCCCCCCCCCCCCCCCCGTAGCGGGCCCTGCCCCCCCCCCCCCCCCCCCGGCCCCCCCTTACCTTGATGCTGTGCCGGTGCGCTGCGTCCAGGATGGCGGGCACCAGGTCCTCCGTCGGCTCCCCGTTATCGTCCGCCAAACCGGGGGGGTACCAGGACAGCACCAGCACTCCTGAAAGCGGGGGCGGCGACACAGCCTGGGATCAAATCTGCGTCCCGGCCGAGTTCAGGACAGGCAGACGTTTAGGAGGTAAAAGCGCCGAATAGCACACCCCGTGTGTGAGCGGCATTCTGCAGCCAAACCGTGCCGTGTCCAGCACTGCTCGTTGGATTCAAACCCGCAGCCCTCCCACACACACCGCTCAGGCGCTGTGCAGTAGAACGCAGCGAAGGTAGAGCCCTGCTCGGAGTGACTAATGCACGCAGAATCTCTCAGTGTCAGCAAATATGCATGAAATTTTACTCCCATTTATTTGGGGTGCTCAATATCTCCTGAACAGCGTGTACTGCAGACTCAGTTTCCCTGTTGGTATGGATTTTTGCTTTCAACACAGTAACTGGATATCCCTGAGCGCTCTGAAATCCGCGCCGTACTGCTGGGAATTTGACTTAAACCACAATAGCATGTCTGACCGGATGCTGAATGTGACATAGCTTGGGCTTGAGCCTTCCGTGACATCCTGCATTTAACTGGAGTATGCATTGAGCAAGTATGCAAACTATGCAGTAAAACAGGAGTATGCATTTAGTAAAAGTGTGCAAACTATGCAGTAAAACAGGAGTATGCATTTAGTAAAAGTGTGCAAACTATGCAGTAAAATGGGAGTATGCATTTAGCAAGCAGGCAAACTATGCAGTATAACAGGAGTATGAATTTAGCAAGTATGCAAACAATGCAGTTGAACAGGAGTATGCATTTAGCAAGCATGCAAACTATGTAGTATAACAGGAGTATGCAATTGTCCAACATGTAACAACTAGCCTCCTGTATTTGTATTCGCTTGAGCTCAGTGTATATTTACGCAACGGATGCTTTTGTCAGATAATTATAGACGTGCATCTGTATGCACACGCGCACACAAAAGAAATTGCACAGATGTTGTTTTACACTGGAAGAACTTCAGCCCACCTCTGTCTGGAAAGAAGAGCGGCAATGCTTTTATTTTTTTTTTGCTTTTGTTTTTCATTCCAGTTGCAAACTGACGTCTTTGCTTTGGTTTACGGCGCGACTTTGACCTGCTGTCCCTGCACCATCTGTCATGGAGGACTGCCTGGGTGGGGGTGGGGGGGGGGGGGGTTAGGGGCAGCGTGTCGGGGGGGGGGGGGGGGGGGGGGGGCAGCAGGTATATCCCATCTGCCCCAACGCCACAGCAGAGCTGTTCACTTTGCCGAGGCTCGGGACGATGGCTGCCTCTTCCCTCCCCCCCTCTCTTTAGACAGTAACTCTATCCCAGGCCCCCATTACATTCAGGTACATTATTCATTTGCTCCGTTCAGCCCCCGCTCCCCTCCCCCAGCCTGGGTTTAGCCGTTTTTAATCACTAACCTGAGACTGGGGGTGGGGGGACTTGCTCAAAGACACCTGAGTATCCTATTCCATACCAGAACCCAATGAGTCAGTTTGTGTTGTGTTTTTTTAATCAGCTTTTTTAAAACTGTTTTATTATTATTATTATTATTATTATTATTATTATTATTATTATTATTATTTATTATTATTTTATTTTAGGAAAACACCTGTAAGTCTGTCTTGGTGTTCACCTGCCCTACGCCTATCTCAGGTAAACAGGTAGCTGCGGGCAGCCGCTGTCCGCGTGCAGCACCGTAGCCTCTGCTCTGAAAGGAAGGACGGTCTTTTGATATCCGTCCCACTGATCGATCCGTGGTGAAATACCCTCAGAAGAATCAGTGGGGCATTACGACAGATGGGCTCCGAGAGAATATCACAGATACCCTTTGGTTCTACGCAGACGTTCGTGGACAAATATAAAAGCTTAAACTTTTCCCCTCCCCGCAGTGCTTACTATGGGCGTACATTAGAAATCCGGGTCAATTATATTTTGGCAAGTAATTAAAACATGAATCAGGTTTACTACCCGACAGTTCGTTCCTGAAACTGGCGCTGAAGTGTCGGTTGGCCCTGAAGTGTCGGTTAACGCCGCTGTCCATTCTCTCGGTGCTGAATGTGCTACCGCTGAGTAACTACAATTAACGGTTCTGTTCAAGCGGTCTCGAGCTGTGTTGAACCCAGCAGGGTTCCGTGATGAAATGTAGGCTACATCTATATTACTAGTTTGGTAATTTACAAGAGCTCAGTACACTAAATAAATGCACGAACTATTGAGACGCTTCCGCTTAAGGCTGTAAAGGTATCCCATCTCAGCGGGATTCGCCTAAATTAGGGCTGAAGTTTCTTTTTGGAGTGAGGCTTTTAATTAAAATCGATCGCTATCAGCTCCGTTACAGAACTGCTCCAGGCGCCCCGTATGGCGGGGTCAAGTTGGAGTCACTCAATCGACGTCTTGGGTTTCGAAGTTTGCGAGCTAAAGTTAATCGAATTCAAATCAAGTTACTTTGAGACATTTTTGTGTTTTCCCTCTTCCGTTAGTTTTGGGTGCTGTGTTGTGTGTTTGGCACCGGAATCACAACAGAAAACATCAATGCGCTCGCTCATACTGGACCTGCCGCCGCGGCTTCGAGCTGCTCCATATGCGACTCCAGCACGTCCGGATCTCTCGAGCTGTACGGTCCCAGTTCCGGGTAGAAACTGGAGCCAATGTCTTCCGGCGGCGTGTGCCTGCCTTTCGGGTAGCTGGCGGCTATCTTTGGGTCCCAGTGTGGCACCAGAACGTGGTCCCAGTGCATGTATTTCCCGTCCATCTGCGGGTTGCCGTACCACACGTAGTAAAATATGTGGACGTCGTAAAATATACTCCTGTCCCCAGGGCCGGAGTTGGAGAAGACGACTTTGGTGTTGCTGGCGGCGCGCGCCTGACCCGGAGAGACCACCACGTTGTTGGACATTGACCGCCGGTCCACCCTCTCTCCGACCATGGGCATGAGGTCCAGTCCTGGCGCCAGGTCGTTGAAACCGTCGCTGGGTTTCAGCGTTCTCAAGCCCATCATGGTGCCGAAGATGAAAAGGGTAAACAGAAACAGAGCCACGCAGGCTTTCTTGCGTAACCTGGCCATTATCAGCACTGACCCCCGCAGCCTGTTGTTGATCGTCTCCAGGGGCTGCCTAGCTGGCTACTCGCCTGTCCTCGCGGTGGACGGATGTTGCCGGAGAGTCAACGGCGTTGAGGCGACTTCAGTGTTCGCGAAGCTGCGCGGTGTGTCTGTTGTCTTGTTTCCTCCATCAAAATTGGTTTGGCATAAGCAACGCCAGAACTGTGAGAAAAACGTGGTTGCGGCTATCTAAAAATACTGTATCTGCGGCATTTTATGTAACATGACGTTCCCTGGACTTCCCTAAGTTCACCAAAGCACACAGTTACATGATTGCGGACGGTAGTGTTTGCCTTTCTGCAGTCAGCGCAATGTAACGTTATGTTACATGACGCAACGTATTTCAAACATCCAACGCACTCGCCAAGAATGATATGACAGACGTTTCCTGTCGCTATGTGTGTAGCGCTCAGCCCGATAAAAAGCAGTGTTAAGCAGGCGTAGGCTAATCAACAAAAATATTTTCAGATTAAACACAAAAGAAGGGCTACACTGATGAAGTACGTGTTGAAAATAGCTCCGGTTGTTGCCTATGTTAATCGAAGCAATAACACAACTGACGATAACGCTGCACACTTCCCTGTCACTTAGCAATGTGACTTACCAAAGCATTTCATTGAACGTAATTTCTTCGGGACCTTTCTCAACGAACTGATTGTTTATGTTGGATGCGACTGTCAACAAATACCTCTGTTCCCTCGTGGCTAAACTTGCAACATTAATAACCTGAGTGCCGTGTAGCCATCTCACTTTCATCAAACAGAAATTCCATTTTACTTTACCTGAGTGTTTACGGTCTTCTAATGCCTAGGATATTAAGTAGCCTATGTGCGTGCTAGCAAATCATTTTCGTATGACACCATCCTACTAAGATATCGTTTTCATCCGCAATTTCTAAATTGTGGGCGAAGAGCCACTTCCGATACATCCGATTAAGGGGGGGGGGGAGGAAGACGAAACCCGCGATAGCAGGACGCGAGGATCTGATCCGAGCCGTGAATGTGTACAGTTATGATGGTGGCCTTGAGTCGTTAAACCGTCACACGGCGAGGCGGCGTCGTCACCCTCGTCTCCGGCGGCATCCTGCAGTGTGATCGCCCTGGTCCCGTGCCTAAATAATGCTCACCCCCGCGCGGCGTTATGCTTCCTTGTAGAATGCGAGAGCGACGATGCAGAGCGAGACTTCCATCCGGGCTCTTTCTCAGTCCGCGTACGATCACAAGGTTCGAAGTATCTTGGCTATTTGACTGATGGTCGTGCTCACAATCCGCTCGGCGTCTGAGCTCACTCTCCTTTATTGTCATTTTTTTCCTGCTCTACACGGAGGCGGAGCTTTCGCCCGTCTGCTGTGGGAAAGAGACGGGTTGGGTGGGGACAATGCCATAGGGGCGCGTTATGGAAAACCGATATTTAAGATACGCGTAAAAAAACTGTCATTTCCTAAAGTATAATCTGGTTAATATATTCCAGCAGATAGATCTATTACCCACGATAAATTACAGCCGAATTTTGTAATGTTTGTTGGGGGGGCTGGTGCCGGTGCCGTGGGACATCACATCACGTAGAATCCATCCATCCTCCCGTCTTATCAACCTAATTGCAAAGTTGGCACTGACATCAGCGCACCCCCATGCATTTCCCTGATGTGAGGCGCACTTTGATTTACTCCCGCGTTGACTGTGCTGCGGCTGTTTATGCCCCCCCCCCCTCTCTCTCTCTGTCTCTCCCCACTCTCTCTCTGTTTCTTTCTCTCTCTCCCACCCTCTCTCTCACTGTCTCCCCCGTCTCTATTTATCTTTGTCTTTCTCTCTCTCTCCCTCTGTCTCTCTCCTGCTCTCTCTCTCTTTCTCTCTGTTTCTCCCTCCCTCTGTCCCCCCCCCCCCCCCCCCCCCCCCCCCCCCCGCATGGTGACCAGTGGCATGCTTCATTTCTCTTCTTGTGCTGGTCAAGGCCTCCCACGTACACATGCCCAAGGGATTTATTTTATTTTATTGTGACTACCCAGTAACTGTCGTGCGCACCAGGCCTACTGGCTTCACGTAGAATAAGGTGTTTATTCGGACTTTCCATGACGCATGGTTTCATCTGCTCGTAGGGGAGAAACGGGCTCAGGAGGAAATATCTCTCTGATTGGTTTAACTCCTTCATCAGGGGGCCAATGACCAACGGCTTCCACATGCTATGTGTGGCAATAAAAAAGATGCACATAGTCAGAAACAATTCTTAGGTATGATGTGGTAAAAGTCTGACTAAAGTCTGAGTCTGGTATTCGAATCATGCTAACATTGATGGATCCATGGATTCATACTGTTTTTGCAATCTTCAGTCATCCAGTTTTGATGATTAAGTGCCCAGCGTAGCCTCATCTTCCTGTTCTTAGCTGGCAGAAGTGGAACCCAGCATGGTCTTCTGTTGCTGTAGCCCATCCGCATCGAGGTTTGATGCCGTGTGCATTCAGAGATGCCCTTCAGCACACCGCTGTTGTAAACGGCTGTTATTTGAGCATTTGTGGGCTTTCTCTTAGCTTGAAAGAGTCTGCCCGTTCCCCTCTGACCTTCACATCCACAGAAGCACCACTCAGTGGATGTTTTTCTGCATAGTGCACCATGCACTGTAAACTCTAAGCACTGTAGTGCATGAAAATCCCAGGAGGGCAGCTGTTTCTGAGATGCTGGAACCACCACATCTGGCACCAACAATCATACTGCGGTCAAAGTCGCTTAGATCACGTGTCTTGCCCATTCTAATGTTTGGTCAAACCACCATACCCCTTCATAGTCTATGCATGCTTTATATGTCGAGTTGCAGGCGCTCCTAAGTGATGCATTGTAGCCTGCCATCTTCTTTTATCTTATCCTGTTAACTTCCAGTATGTTGCAGCTTGCTGCCTATCTGTTTAACTGTCTACCGGCCCAGTGACTACAGTCGAAAGTTAGCCACCAGGCTAAATTTGGCACATGTACCGAAATGCTGATCAATGTGCATTGTCCCTGTCAAATAAACTTAAGGATTTTTTTTAGATAATAAAGTGGCTACTGAATGCATTGTATGTGCACAGCGTTACTAATTAACATACACAGGCTATTATTAGGGCTATTATTAGTGCAAGGGTTTTTTTTTTTTGTTTTGTTTTGGATACCTTTATTACTCCCAGACTCCTTTATTAGTCCCTGTGGGTGAGAGAACGATTCCCAAGGTTCCATGCTAATTGTTTCAACTGGAATTCCCGCGCGAGGGAGCGGTAACGATGATCTAACCGAAGATACGCTACACTGCATGTTTGTTTATTTATTTATTTGTTTGTTTGTTTATTTGTTTGTTTGTTTGTTTATGTGTTTGTTTGTTTGTTTGTTTATGTGTTTGTTTCTTCATTTTGTCGTGGTCTGCAGTAAAATATCGAGTGAGTGGAGCAGTTTGATGTGTTCAGCATGAAAGTGCTCCCGTCAGTTCGGCACTGGAACTTAATCATTGCAGCAGCGGCCTCTTCTCTGTGCGAATTACAGTCTCAGTATAAATCACCAACCTAAATATCACACTTCAGGGATGCTTATTATTAATCACACCTTTAAAAATTAAACTGGGGGACATGAATCACAAATGGGGCAGAACCGGATGCCCACGCTGGTGATTTTGGGCCCTCAACAAACGGTCGACGGAACGAAACGCGATCTGTAAAATTAGCCGCGAGACTGCACAGGTGCGACCGGCCTGTAGGGGGCACCCTTCCAACCATCATAAAGCCCTGGGCCGAGTCTGAATCCACGCACTTGCCTACTATTGAGTAGGCTTGTTGAGTACACCAAATGAGAAGGTTAAATAGTCAAATTTTTCTCTAACTGTAGTGTACTTACAGTACTAGGATGATATGCTTGTTTCTGGGGTTTTGTATATTTGGGAGCATACTTTTCAGGAAATAAACCACACATACCACTCTTTAATACTACCGTACTAATGCACACTAAACAGTATGCAGTGTGCTTCGTACCCAGTACATACTTTGAGGGGCTGATTAGCATGCAGCCCGATGCCCTGGGGGTTGCCAGTATCTTTGTGAACTCCACGGCCACTGTGTCTGCACTGCCTGGAAACCCGACTCTGGAGTTTACGGGCTGCCTAATCAATTACTTTAACGAAGCACTTATGTGCTGAAACACACCGTATAGCACAGCTCCTGGTGTTAAATCAACTCTCGCAGTGTTTATAGGATCCAGTGAGGACAAATGTGCTCTCCGCTGGAGTTGATAGTACTCCATCGTTGTTGACTTTTACACTGACTATCGCGATGTGCAAAAACCTGCCTTTCTCTTCTCGTCGCATCACGTTGATTGATGCGATCTCGTTGGTTTTTTATGTTTTACGTTGGCTGGTGGGTTTTATGATTGTTGTCCCGCTCTTTATGCGCCACGTCTTTTTATGGCTCCCTCCATCTCGTTAGAGGCTGCGGTTGAACGCTAGCCAGTTGGCTAACGCTGGAGCATTTACAACAGCGCTGATTAATGTGCACTGTCCCCGTAAAAATAAAATTTGTAAAATAAAACTAAAAGAATTTTTTTTTTTTAAACAGCAGACGCTAGAGGCCCTCAGGATTCCAGTCTGACAGCCCTGCTTTTAGGCCTTGAACAAGTGCAGCTCCTTCAGGGCACACGCTATGTTCATTAATTCGTCATCACTTAGTATTTTGTTGAAAATGGCCAGAATTACTTTCACATTTTACACCCACACAGCTGCAGAATAGGACTGTTTTTGAATAAGCATTTTATCCAGTTCTGCATTTCTTCTGTAGTAAATTCTTGCAATTATTCCACGATGTCCACTTATTTCGGGGGTAAAAAAAAAAAAAAAACCAGGGGTGCCACCAGGGATTTAGGGCCCAGTGAAAAGATCTGACATTGCCCCCCCACCCCCCGCCCAGAAAACCCTGTGTTCTAGTATTTTCTGTGGGCTCCTCTCAGTCAGGGCCCTTGGAATCGTCCTAGCCCCCCCCCCTTAACGGCACCCCTGAAAAAAAAAACATTTCTCATACTGTCCTGTTTCAAACAAGCTCTTGTATACGCTGCTAATAAGACTTTTATGTGGCTTGCCCGCGCTCGTTAATGATTAATTATAACGGCGTTAAATGACACCGCCAGCTGGAAAACGGAATACACTTTAGTGTTAGATAGCGGAAGTTGGGCTGAAAACGCTTCAGGTAGCCTACAGTGGGTAGCCGACGTCACAGTGGTCAGCAGTAAGCGCGAGAGCGTTAGTAGCCGGTTAGCACGGAGCACATTGACTGATCGGAATAGTATCGTGCAAATGCAATGAACCCCTTTTCTGAAGACGGATGGGGTTCGGTTGCCCTTTGTTGCTGCTCTATTGGCAACGACTCTTCAGTGCGCTCCACAAAACCGTTGAGCAGGCCAAGCCTATCTATTCCGTAGACGGTCGACCTACCCTCCAAATCTCGGCTAATTTAATTACAAGCGGGTCCACCACGGAGAACCACATTAAATATGTCGGGAGGGACAATTACTCGATATTTCTTATCGCGTGCTCCGCTGGGGCCTCCTCTCTGGGCACTGCACTCTGAACGAAAAGCGCTGCTGCAGCGAGACATTATGAAACTCGCCTGTGCCGCGCGCGCGTGCGAGACCTGCAGTTAAAACGCGTTCTTCGGCCGTTTGAACTCGCTCCTTCCTTCCGCAATTCTTTTCGATTATGAACATTTTAATGCGGCATATTGCCCTCGCTATTTGGAGAATTTGTCATTTGGTAAGAGGAACTGCTCCGGTCTATATATAGCCTGAAACTTTTTATGCTGTTTCTGCTGGGAATTTTTCAAGCCCTAATGGAGCACATTTTTTGAAAATGTTATTTGTATTTATTTTTGCAGGTCTTACAGGTAGTACAAGGTCAGTATCACCTCCACCTTTTATGAGCTGTGGAGGCGGTTTCTAAGATCAAGCATGACAAAGTGCCCTGCTGTGCAGGTATGCTAGAAGGCCGTTGATTATTAAAAGCCGTCATTGTGTGGTTGTACGCCAGCCGTAGCCTTAGGAACTGTCCGTCCTTTTACTGCTCCTCAGTTTTCATTGTGCAGGTGGGGAAAAATCAGGTCGTTAGCAATTTGTCAGGTTTATCACACTCACCCTGGACAAATCTTCCGCAGAGAGAGATTTATGAGTTGACGGAGTCTGTCGTTACTCACCGGAGAAGGCATCGCTGAGCAGCTGGTGTCGGGCGGGAGTGGCCAGTGGGTGTGTTTAGGTAAGTGCGTTCAGAAGCGCTCAGAGTTGATTTGTTGGATTGTTCCCGCGGATGGACTCACGCCTCGTGCATTTATGTCATGGCAGCATGACTTCAGAAAATCATTTTTTTGGGGTGAGGGGTTGGGGTACTGATTTTGGTGGGAGGGGGGGCGGCGGGTTTCGACAAAATACACCTGTCGGTTTCCTCCTAGCGGAAGGCCGTGGGATGGCATCGTGCCCGACCCTGACCTTGGCAGTGCCACATTAGCTGGACGCACATTCGCCCTTAATGGGGACAGGATTCTGTGACCCCTCTCTCTAACGACCTGCTCGCCAGAATCCATAATCGCCCCCTCAGAGAGCTGGCCAATCAATATGCAGCTTGAGCTGTGCCAGGGCAGTGTGGGGCACACAGAGCTGTGCCAGGCCAGTGTGGCAGCTAATGGGTATCTACGTGAGGTCAGAACTTCATTTATCTGTTTATTTATCCTCCCCAGGGGATTTCCTGTAGTTGTTTGTTTCAGTGCATCCATGTGACCTCACACGTTCAAAGTTGACCGATGGTCTTACCTGCTGTCTCTGCATGTTATGCACAGACTCGTGGCCCTTTTAGGAAAAAAGTGCCTTGAGCATCATCAGATAATCTATGTGTGTGTGTGTGTGTGTGTGTGTGTCCCCTTTAGGGATAAAGTGTGGGGGGCTGGGGTGCTCCTACATGACCCCAGACAGCAGTGGCCTCGCACACAGGTATGCTCACCTGAGCCTAATCAGACTCACACACAGGTATACTCACCTGAGGCTGATCAGACTCACACACTGGTATGCTCACCGGAGGCTGATCAGACTCACACACTGGTATGCTCACCTGAGGCTGATCAGACTCACACACAGGTATACTCACCTGAGGCTGATCAGACTCACACACAGGTATACTCACCTGAGGCTGATCAGACTCACACACAGGTATACTCACCTGAGGCTGATCAGACTCACAAACAGGTATACTCACCTGAGGCTGATCGGACTCAAACACAGGTATGCTCACCTGAGGCTAATCAGACTCAAACACAGGTATGCTCACCTGAGGCTGATCAGACTCACACACAGGTATGCTCACCTGAGGCTGATCAGACTCACACACAGGTATACTCACCTGAGGCTGATCAGACTCACACACAGGTATGCTCACCTGAGGCTGATCAGACTCACACACAGGTATGCTCACCTGAGCTGATCAGACTCACACACAGGTATGCTGTAACCCCGCCCCACCTATTTGAGAGGTCATTTCTTTTCTTGTTTGATTTACTCTCCTGGGATGTTTCTCTTCAGTACCTGTATATTTTTGTTTGTTTGAAATAAACATGTTTAGGTGTTTTTCTCGCCCAGGCCCCACCAACCTGCCCCGCTGCCGTACCTGACACTGAGCCCCCAATCACATACTCCCCCCTCCCCCCCAATTTGAGTGCATCTGGGGCTCTCCACAGGAATCTCTAAATGCAGGCAGGGGTGAACGAGAGACTCGTCAGGTTTCAGATTCAGCTTTTGTCCTGCTTCCTCTGGCACCGCATGGCTCTGTATTGACCCGGGTGCCTTCTGACATTTGTCTTCTGAAAAGAAAGTCTCCGCATTTCTTAACTTGTTTCTAGGCAACCCAGAGAACACCCAAGTGCCCTTAAAAGTCATTAAAAATAGTCATGACCTACATTTGGCGAAGGGAGGACTGGTGACAGATTTGTGCTCAGCCAATCGTATGGCCAGAGTACATCACAGTAAGAATGTCCTGTTTGAATTGAGCCCACCACCCAGGGTTTATATCTTAAGTTAGCTATTGCTACTTTGTAAAAACCACCAAAATAACATTTAATAAAACAGACATCTCACACATCACAGTGTCCCTATCACTGTAAAAGGATTTTTGGGTTTTTGCGGAGGGAGACAAGTCTCCCACTAATCCGGACACAACAGTACCCTATTTCTCTCTAGGGTAGGCTCACTTCTTAGGCTCGTAAATTTCATTCCTAAATTTGAATTTCAGACTAAATGTAATTGGTGGTGAAGTGATCATTTCTTGTTTTGCTGGTCAGTTTAGAACATCGCCTTGCCAAGTGCGATCTCAGGTTTCACATCATGGATGCATTTTATCACAGATTCTCAATGCAGCACCAGACAATCAGCTTTTGTAGTATTTTTTTTTAACGGTTGCAAGTTTTCTCTTCCGACCGTTTGGAGCTGAAGAATTCAAATTTGATGCACATTATGAAAATTCTTAAAGGTTTTTTGTCCAGCGCTGTGGTAGCCGAATCAACACTGGAGTGGTATATCTGGTGGGTTTTAAAGAATCTGTGTGTTTTCCCGTTAAGAACCATTTTGCACAGCTAGCGTGAGCCACTTGAATGTGTGGAAAGTGCTCGTTGCACCGCAGGCTTTCAGACGAGCCAGTGACCCCAGTAAATCCCTCTCTGTGCGTCTGCTGCAGCAGCAGAGTTTTGAGTCCTTGTTTAGCACAGATTACATCATAAAGCACAGAGGGGAGATGGGCACGCTCTGCACATGGAGCCATAAAATGAACCCTGGACAGCACACTTTATTTTGGAGGTCTTCTCCATTCAGGCACACAACAGGGTTTATATTATTATTCACACTGGATTTTTTTAAAAAAAATCCACCTGGTGTATATATGAACACACACTTGTTTTCAAAACTACTGAAGGCGTCGAAGTTGCAACTCTGGATTTTTTCACGAACGTGTTAAGCTTCAGTGCGCCATTTTGTCTGAGCAAACCCCTCAGTGACCCTCATTATTCAGAGTGAGAGAGAGAGAGAGACAGAGAGAGAGAGAGAAAAGAATGACCTGGCAGCAATTCAATTTAATTCAGTGCACAGCCAGTTAGATAGATAGTATAGCCCCGGGTTAAAACAGTGACCAAATGAACTGAAATGTACTGAATCCACAAGCCGACCCCTGATTCCCAACCGCTGAACATCTGTGTGGACTGGCTGTCCGGGCACGTCCTCCACTGCCTGAGCATCCCCATTGGGCCAGCTGGCAGGTTTACATGTTAAATTCCACGTTATTATTTTTCTGGCAGTTAACAAAATGCAAAAATTGTCAATTTTCATTTTTTTTTTTAAAAAAAAGGGCAATAATAAGTGTTTCAAGTGCATGTTTTTTTATTTTTTCACTCACCTCATATTGTGATTGACAGGCAGCTGGTCGTCACGCTTGATTGGACAAGTCAATGACTGACAGCTCAGTGTAGTCTTGCCCATTATAGGATTTTATGAAGCCTCTCTCCCTCATCACTAGACTATTACCTACAGAGAAGGCCAGACACCTACACAAAAAAACAAGCTCTTCTCACTCAACACAGGAATGAAAATGGCTCCATCTCCTCCCTGCTTGTCAGTCATGTGAGCTCGTGGAAGGATTTCCCACTCTAGAGGCTGTGGTCTTTGTGTCCTGCTACAGAACCAGTGGGTCTAAGAGTCTAAACAAGTGTACTGCCCTCTGTCAAACCCCACTGGGTGTCATTAATCAAATGCGCCACCAGGGGGCAGAATCTTTCAAACTGCTGCTCCTTCATTAATATTTATTTTCTTAGTTCCCACCCAGAATCAATACTGATAATAATTAACTGTATTATTGTTATTATTATGGCCTGATTGGAAGGATTTTCCCCCAAATGCAGAGCTTTGTGATTAACTCATGGGTGAAGTTGGGGGGGGGGGGGGGTGGGGGAGCTGAGTGGTGGGGCAATGTGCAGGAAAAGCCAGGCAGGTGTAAAATTGTTAAATTGGATCAGGGGGTGGATGGAGACTCAGAATTCATGAGCACCGCAGTTAGTGCTTCACATACAAGACTGTTGAACCTGAACAGGTACTTTACCTGAACAAAAACTTTTCTTCTGATGGATTGACAATCTCATTACTCAGAACCCTAATATTGCTACATTTTGCAGTAACTTCTGTCACTTTAATAAACAGTGACAAATGCTCGAGGCTTTGTGGGCGAGATTAGGTCATTATTGGTGGTGCTTGCTGAAAAATGTAAAAGGCTTTGCAATTATTACCACTTAACAAAGATAAATAATTTACATTACTCTAATATACTACAGTGCATTGCACCAGATATCATATTATTATGAATATTTTAAAGTATGCATTAAAAATTGCATGAGTGAATAAGTGAAGTTTAAAAAAGTAATTTTTTTTTAATGAACTGAAAATGAATCCATCAGTCAGACCGTGGGATGGATTTTACTGATTTTCCTCGCACTGTGGTATTGGCGGCTGCAGTGTGAATTTGTCATGCAGACGTTCTCACATTTGTATTCAGAGAAAAACAGGACCACACACATCTCGGGATGCTGTAATTATAATCCCAGCGCTCAGCTGTCTGTGGTTTGAAGGCCAATAACCCGTTCATTTCACTCATTAATCCCAGCGCTCAGCTGTCTGTGGTTTGAAGGCTAATAACCCATTCATTTCACTCATTAATCCCAACGCTCAGCTGTCTGTGGTTTAAAGGCTAATAACCCATTCATTTCACTCATTAATCCCAACGCTCAGCTGTCTGTGGTTCGAAGGCTAATAACCCGTTCATTTCACTCATAACCTTCAGCGTCTGGTTTTAGGTCCCCGAGTGCTGCTCTTATGGACCTCACCTTTCATCTTCAAAAGAGGGTCTGCTCCATAAAAGGGCACAAATCAGGAAGTTAACAGTGTGCTGTAGTTTCGAACAGAGCCTCAGCCCGAGGGAGAGTTGAATCTCATTCTGTAAGCGCACCTTGACTTCACTACACCCTTTCTGATCCACAAAATTCCAACAAAGCTCCGTTAACTATTGTCTAGTATCGAGTAAAGTAGAACAAACGAGAACAGGTTACAACACCACAGACAATACAACATTACCTTCTCACCCCAGGCTTCCCCTCCTATAACCCATAATACATTTGTTAAGAGGTATAGTTTCAGAATGTTTAGAACAGCAGATGGATATTGGTATTTGGGATAGTCATAGACAGACACAAATAGACTTTAACATTGTATATTGTTGTCTAATGTTAACTATGCATTGTGGAGATGAGCCAGGTCTTCCTTAAATAACTGATGCCCATTTCAGTGTGGGTTTTCTTTTGGATAAATAGAGGATTAATAACATATGCACCAGTGAGGTATCTAATTTAGCTATAATGTTAAACACAGACAAGCCCAGAGCAGGGAACAGTATATACCACAGAGCAAGAGTGACACCATGTGGACAATATTTTGCAACTAAAGGATTTTAGAGCGACCTTTGTTTCCTGCCTAGTGTAGGACAAAATGTAGGAAAGAAGGGTACAGGTTTATAGGGTCAGGGAGAGACAGGCATGAGCGACACTTTGAATATCTATGCATGTTATGAAGAGTGCACATCACATATTCACAACCCAGCACTTTCCATCTGCCAGATCTGCTGAAGCAGGAGAGGGGGCAGCAGCAAACCCAGCATAAGCGTTGGGTCCCCAGGACCGAGTCTGACTGGGGCTGAGTCTGTCTGGCTGAGTCTGACTGGGACAGAGTCTGACTGGGGCTGAGTCTGTCTGGCTGAGTCTGACTGGGGCTGAGTCTGACTGGGACTGAGTCTGACTGGGGCTGAGTCTGACTGGGACTGAGTCTGTCTGGGACTGAGTCTGTCTGGGACTGAGTCTGTCTGGGGCTGAGTCTGACTGGGACTGAGTCTGTCTGGGGCTGAGTCTGTCTGGGGCTGAGTCTGACTGGGACTGGGGCTGAGTCTGACTGGGACAGAGTCTGACTGGGGCTGAGTCTGACTGGGACAGAGTCTGACTGGGGCTGAGTCTGACTGGGACTGAGTCTGTCTGGGACTGAGTCTGACTGGGACTGAGTCTGACTGGGACTGAGTCTGTCTGGGACTGAGTCTGACTGGGGCTGAGTCTGACTGGGACTGAGTCTGTCTGGGGCTGAGTCTGACTGGGGCTGAGTCTGACTGGGACTGAGTCTGTCTGGGGCTGAGTCTGACTGGGACTGGGGCTGAGTCTGACTGGGACTGGGGCTGAGTCTGACTGGGACAGAGTCTGACTGGGACTGGGGCTGAGTCTGACTGGGACTGGGGCTGAGTCTGACTGGGGCTGAGTCTGACTGGGACTGGGGCTGAGTCTGACTGGGACTGGGGCTGAGTCTGACTGGGACAGAGTCTGACTGGGACTGGGGCTGAGTCTGACTGGGACTGGGGCTGAGTCTGACTGGGACAGAGTCTGACTGGGACTGGGACAGAGTCTGACTGGGACTGGGGCTGAGTCTGACTGGGACTGGGGCTGAGTCTGACTGGGACAGAGTCTGACTGGGACTGGGACAGAGTCTGACTGGGACTGGGACAGAGTCTGACTGGGACTGGGGCTGAGTCTGACTGGGACTGGGGCTGAGTCTGACTGGGACAGAGTCTGACTGGGACAGAGTCTGACTGGGGGCCTTTCATGATTAATGAGGGTTGTTACATTACATGACATTTATTTGGCAGACGCTTTAGTCCAAAGCGACGTGGAATAAGTGCATATCAGAGGTCATTGGAACAACTAAAAAACACGGGTCCGATGAGTTACAATACTCATTATGTAACAGTTATCTCCCTCTCTCTCTCTCTCTCTCTCTTTCTGCAGGTAAGCTTACCTGGGCCTCCACTGATGCATGGTACATTGTACACTGATCTCCAGGTACAAACACAACAGGTGGGTGCAGCTTTGCTCCCTCTCCAAGGACACAGAGAAAGGCGTACAGCATGCAGTGAATTCTGGCTAAACTCGGTTTCATCTAAGTCTGTAATTTCAGTTAAATCGGCGGCGTGCTGAAACTAGTTTGGTGTTCCATCTCAGGAGTGATTTGCTGCTGCCCCCGTGTGGTCATGTTTAGTTTCTGCATGTACTGGGGGCACTGCTGTTCTAAGCTCAGCCGCTCCATCTTTGCTGAGGTTCATTTCTTTAGGGCTTTCATTCAGGTTGACAGAAAAATACCCATACAATTTTATTCGTATCTTTTCGAGCATCACGCTAAATACTGGCTTGATTTAATGCTGTCTCCAACTGATGCGTGCTAATACAATATTTCATAAACGGTATACTTGGTGAAGACTGGCCTGTTGATCAATCTGATGGAACTTAACTGGATTTTCTGTTTAAATCTCTTAATTGATTTCCTTAAAATTAGGAAAAGGAATTTCTCAATTGCAAATGGAACTCCAGTTAATACAGAATATCTAGACATGCTGGTGAAAGTATTTATTATTATTAATATTAATTTGATAAAATATACATTGCAAACCGCTCGGGGAAATATACGAAATATGTGTCATTTCTATGAATGGTAGTGTTCGCGTTTTAATATAATTTCAGTGACCGGTGCCACCTCACGTCACCAGTCAACGAAGCATCATCTGTGCGGCCTATGCGGGCAGTGATAGCTACCTACGCGCTTTTAAATTCTTTGGGAGGCGCGCGATATCAATGCGGACCTGGTCGGGAACCTTTCCAAATGCCGCACATGCTCGCACAACACCCAAACAGACCGATTTTATGTGCGCTCCGCAGAAAACATACAACAGCCCAAATGTGTGAACGTTCCATTAAAACTACGCCATTTCTCACCACAGGAGGGCGCACTAACACAAAGAAATGCGGGGCCAGGAGGATTGAAGCCGGTGACACAGGCACAACAACATCTGTGCACTGTAATAGATTACATTTGAACATTTTCATTGGACTTGTCCGTGCACGCATATCGCCTCGTGCTCTCAACCCGGCCTTTTTCTCTATGTTACTTGCGCAAGTAGGTATGCTCGTGTTCCTTCCCGCAGGCCGCGCTCACGTTCCTGCTCTTCCCTCGCGCAACAGTCGCAAAGCAGAGCTATCCATGGTGCTGAATCTGCACTGCGTATTGATCACGGCTCGGCTCCTACTTCTACTTCTAAAACGATCACGAAAACGGATGATCTCTCTGCTGGATAGGTTAATCAGATTAATCATCAAGACGCATGAATGAAAGACATAATCAGAGTTAATTCTGTGATTTATTTCTCTCAATGTAAGCGTAACCTGTGCTAGATTTTTTTAAATAAAGATTTCTAAATATTTGATGGCCATCCTGTTACCTCGTGTGATTTCACGTGATCATTTGGATGATTAAGTATTAATTCATTTTTAATGCATTCATTAATTATAATCCCTAATTCTGTCTATCTGTGATACGCATACTGATATAGGCTACTCTCTCTCTCTCTGATTACCGAACATTATTGACTCAGGTGACTTGTTGAAGGAAGCAGCTCCACCGGGCTGGCGTGTTTGCTTTTTTAAAATTCTGAGAGGTTTGCGTGCGCTGGACTCTCCGGAAGGTTCCAAATTCCTCTGTGCCGTCCAAGATAGAGGAAGAACCTCGTTACGGATTAATCTCCGAAAAGACCTTTCCCTCGTCCTTCTCTGCCCAGGAGTGACCCACTGTGATTCTGTGTGGACCTGGAATTTCAGCGTATGGGCCTACCGAAAATCGTGTGCCAACCGATCACAAGCGTTCAAAGTTGTTGCCTGGAAACCGAGCCCGACTGTGAGGCTCCGGTCAGCTTGGTCCGAACGTTCTTTTTTTTTTTTTCGTTTTTCAATCAGAAGAGCTCCAGGAAAATTACCTGTGATAGAAACCTTTCTCTGTTCTGGGAAACGGGGGCGTGAGAGAACAGCTGCGCCCCCCATCCTTCACCCCCCCCCCCCCCCAACTCCTTGACACAGCTGTCTGCGAGCATGAAAGCTCTATGCAGTTGTTTAGGCCACAACCATCCCTGGTCACACAATTCAAGCTGTTTATCTCTTAACCCCCACGCTCGCACAGACACACACACACACACACACACGCACACACTCATACACACGCACATACACTGCACGGTGCGGCGTGGCTCTCCCGCAATGCCAGTCAATGTCAGTTGGATTTCCCACATGAACTGAGAGCCTTCGGTGAAAATGAAAATACCTCCAAAAAGATCATTCTGATATGGGACTGAAGGACAAATAAAAAGAAAATTAGCAGAGGGAAAAAGAGCACGAGAAAGGTAATATATGGATTTCTTTGTTGTGTAATTACAGTGTTCAATAGCTCGCGTTTGTCTTTCCAAAAGTCATTATGCAGCATCTAAAGCTACAGACTAGCGAAACGTCAGCCACCTTAGCAACAGGCACACTGCCGACACTATCTTGTAATCAGTTTAGAAAGTAATGCGTCAGCTTCATTTATTTGTTTTTTTAATTTTATTATGTATTTGAATTAGCTTGTTTCTCTCACTGTTTGCATGGAAGCAATGTCATCTTCGTTCTTCGACGGACTACTAATAAGCAAGTGAGTTCATTTATTCGACTGTTACGTGGTTGATCATGTGATTTATGCTGGAGTAGGCTACGTACGGGGTCACCAAAATCCTAGGACTGGCTCTGCTCCCCGTGTGGTGTTCGGGGGAACACGTGGGCCTACATCTGCTTTACCTCAAAACTGAAGCGGCGTCAGGTTATGCAAAACAGCATGTGATGGCTGCCCGGGCGGGTTTGAGATGCATGGTCCGTTTAAAAATGAATTTTATTTCAGTCTCAGTGTTTGCAGACAGGCTTTTATACAGCCTGCGTCCCATATGCACACAAAAATACATGTGTGCGCAAAAGAAAGGGGCGGAGGCTTCAATTATATAAAAAAAAGAAAATTACGTTTAAACTGCATTAATATCACGTGCACAATCCTGGCCACAGTGCTGCAGAGCTTTGTGGGTGTGGATTGTTGGAGCTTAAACCGTGATTTCAGATTAGAGCGATCGATCGGTGTGCGGATCAGGTCATTGATTATTTGCCGTGGCTCTTTGGAGGTGGGAGGGGCCGACAGCTTCTCGATCGTAGTTTGAGAAAGGGAGGGGGAGGGGGGGTCGTTATCCTCTTAGTCAATGCCCTGGGCGTTTACGGGAACACCGCGGGCACCGTTGCTATCGATTGTAGCGGTGGTGTGAAATTGTGGCACGCGGGCACCTGGCCGAAAAACGAGTACGTTCTCGTGAAAATTAAAGCTGCTGGACTGGTGGTGACGTGTTCAACCTGACTTACGTGAAACTGTATAATCAAATGGCATCTCGCGAGGCTGCAGTGTGGTTCTTACTGTCACGGTTTCCGGATGTGGATGCGTCGTAGGTTCTGGTAGCCTACAGAATCTCGACGGCATCAGTGCCGACCGCGGGCGGGGGCAGCTCCCGCGAGCTAGCGCTTATGTCTCCGTAGGGCTGCTCAGAGCGGCACGCGTTTGATCTGCGGGATTGTTACTGTAGTTTGTGCCTGTAGGGTTGCCCAGGGCGGGACGGGTTTGATATGCGGGATTGTTACTGTAGTTTGTGCCTGTAGGGTTGCCCAGGGCAGGACGGGTTTGATCTGCGGGATTGTTACTGTAGTTTGTGAGTGTAGGGCCCAAGCCCAAGCCAAAACATCGCCTCCATCCCGTTTTGCAGATGAGTGGGATGCTTTGGATCATGAGCTGTTCCTTTCTTTCTCCAAACTTTCCTCTTTACATCACTTTGATACCGGTTAATACCCATCTCCCCTGTCGACTATGTAGAATCAGCTTTAGGCCTTTAAAAAAATAAAAGAAAAACTTTCTTATGTATGGTCTAATGATGCAAAGACACAGCTGGCCAAGAAACAGCTGAGCAGCTTATTGTCCCATTACTTTTGCTCCCCTAAAATAGGTGTGGGGGGGGGGGGGGGGTATGTATAAAAATGGGCTGTAATTCATACACAAATAACCCGATATGGATGTAAATATACACTTAAATTAAAGATGACCGTCTACACTTGTACCTCACATTTATTGTTTTATTCCAAGCGTTGTGCTGGAGTAGGCTACAGAGCCAAAACAACAATAACTGTGTCACTGCATGATTTCGTAGAATTTCACGAAACTAACTTTTACATTTTCATGACGTGCACAGAAGATGATGCAGAAAAAAATATATATTGTAATTGTCTTGTCTAACAGGCGAACTGTTGTAATTTTCCGATTACTAGGCAAATTGATGGATTATACCACCGGCCATGTTAACTACAGTCAATAAACGGGCGCATTAGCGAGATGGCGTCGGCCTGACGAAGACCAAAAATAAAACGGTGTAAAAGTTGTAAGCGACAAATTCATGCAAATTAAATCAACAATGTATCGCTGGGATTGTGCGAAATGAGAGTATGTGTGTTTTCTAGGTTCACAATAATATACGGACCACCGCTTTGAGAAGGCACGTGCCTGTCTTAGCAACATATTTAATATACCGTAATATTCTGGATATTCTAGCTCCTAATAAGGCCTTGCCGAGGGAATACACGTTTTGAGAGCACGATAAGCTGGCTCTAATTCGACCAGCATTTGTGCCGCTTATTTAACTTTTACTTTCTATTGAATGCGAGCTGTAGTCGTTCTGTATTGTTGCTGTCGTTTATTCAGACGGTATTTCGTGTGTTCGGACATAAGCATTAGGCCTACGTAATAAATAAAATTTGTATTTGCAGTGAACTTAAGTACCACTTGCTTTCTTCGTCATCAACAAAAAATACAAAACCAATTAAGTTTTCTAAACCTAAGAGTTTACACGAGCCTCCTTGTGGGAAACTACAGGTATGCCTACAAGCTATAGCTGGAAAATGTCCAGGTGGTAGAACCTGAGGGGCACATTTAGCTCGTGGGCACCAGCTGCCACGTGGGCGCATATTCCGGGCTGTGTCACCGCAATGCGAGCCCGATCCCATTCACACTGTGCGGTTTTGCTTGTAGTATCCTCGCGGAAAAAAAACCGCTTACCATTCTCTTCTTCGCCGTGACTCAGGTCTTGACGGGCAGACAAGACGGGTCTCGCTGGAGTTGTTAGACTATTGCTAAGCGACCACGGCAACAGGTGAGCAGCCGCTGTAACCGGTGCCGGCGAGGCCTCTTTTGTCTTACTGAAACCACCTGACTTTGGCCAAGTTATATTGGAGCAGATGCCTTTTTTAATTGACGCTAATTGGCAAGTGGACACGGCCTGTTGCGTTATCACAATGGAGTGGAGGGACCATCTGCGCATTTAAACTTTGCGGCTTTGCGCTCGTAGGAATTTTTCTATACGCGTAACAGTTGGTGTACAGATTATAAACATTTCTCCATTTATCTACCGCTCTGACTCAACTGGCTTTATTCAAATTTCAGTGCGTAATTGGCGGTTCGTCCTGATTATAAAAAGCGACAGAAGCGTTGGTAGAAACGGCAGTTCCTCAGTCTTGGCATGCAGTTTCTGTTGTGAAGACACCAAACTCTTGCGTCGTGTTTGTCGACATTTTCCGGAGTAACATCATATTCTTGGCATTTGCAAGTTAAAAATACGTCTGCTTGAAATACATGCTTTGGCTCTGGCGCGGGGATGTGTCCAACCAGTTGCGACTTTCTATATTGTGGTGAGTATGTTGGTTCAGTTCAGTAGGCCTGTTTACGTATTGCGTCAACAATAAATTTCAAATGAAGCCAACATTTATTTACATTCGTTTTCTATAAGGGATCACATCACATCACTCACATCAGTAGGCCGAATGCTCTTAAGACATAGAACGTTAATCACAAGTAAAAAAAATATTAGGAGTCAAGAGTCCGTTTTAAAATATATAGGCTATGCTTGCTTTACAGTAAAGGAAATATATATCCACAATTTTTAAAGTTATTGTTATACAATCGTTTCCTGTGTCTAAATTGTTTTATCAAGCCATGTAAACTGAGTTTTTCCTGACCAACTTTATCCTGTTAAACTACTGACGTCCTTCTGTTCAAATTCAAAACATAGACGCCTGCATATGTGTGGTATTTTATGTGGGTTTTTTGTTTGTTTATATTTGAATTATTTCGCGTAGGCCTGCATATGTTTTAGGCTACCTATATATTTTTTATTTAAAATTGGAATTAAAAATGAATTACTTATATATTTTGTTGTCTTTAAAATACAAATCAGCAAATGGGTGGCTCTGTAAATTACATGCGTGATAATATGGCGATTTTTAAGTATTTGAAAAAACATGTAATTTATGTTGAATTTGACCTTGAATAATCTGAAGAAAAAATCTAATTTTTTAGTAAATAAGAATTAACAGCGTACCATGGTGACTAAATTCATCATTCCAAAATATAATGCATTGCCACAATGTTGTGGAAATAATTTAATGACTTCCTTTTTCCATCTCCACGCATATTACTCTGTCTCTCCGTTCTCAGCGAACTGGTCTAATTTTCCCGTTAAAGACACATCTTGAAATTTTGCAAGATTCTTCAAATATTTCTAAGAGATGTATCGTGAAAATATGGCAGCGGTTTCCGAAAGCATGCCTTGAAGTCGCAGACCTCTTATTTGAAGACAATCTTAGGAAACTCCGCCTTCGCCCAGCGTAACCAAAATGACGACTGGACTAATCAAGCTGTCAAAGCAGTATTGATTATATTGATTAGCATTATATTGCAATATTTTATCATTTCCCACAAAATAACGATAACTTCATCTCCTCGATGTATATATACAAGGCACTAAAAATCAGTTTTAAGTTAAATATATTTTGAGTCCAAGTATCAAAGACTTTAAGCTAAAAGTGTTATATGCAGCCATTGCTACCATTAATTGTAGCAACTCATTTAGAAACGAAAATGTCTTAAAATCTTGATGGCCTCCCCGGTCGAAAAATGTCATGGAAAACGGAATGAATTCTGCTCATGTCTCCAACAGCTAAAATATCTAAAGTGATATTCTTACAACATCCCAAGCGGTCTTCCCATTGTCAGAACATGACGAGACACCAGCATCCAAAACAATGCAAGAATAATATCCACTGATGTTATAATGTAATAATGTTACTCGGATATATAACTCAACTCAAACGCATGCCCTGTTGTTTCATAGCTGTTCTGTATTTACAGTTGTGGATACTGTGCTACACATACTGTTCCAAATGTCGGCACTGTCACATTCGTGAAATTCTTCAATCTCAGGACACTTCGGAAGCCCTCGTGAAACTCACGACGCTCCTCAAGAGACAGTTTTGGGGAAGATTTTGGGCTTTTCGGCTACGACACCTGTCGCGAAACCCACCTCTGCTCTTTATTAGACCTGTACAAATGAACGTAATCTGTATAAGTTTATTTAGAATTTGTATTTTATTTTGACAAACTGAATTGTAACTATCATAACGTTATTATTATTATTATTATTATTATTATTATTATTATTATTATTATTATTATTATTATTATTATTATTATTAACAGCCCATAAACCTTTGATGGTGTTGCAATGCTTTTGCCACTTTTGTTTTGAAATTAATAATGGAATTAAATTATACAACGGAATAAAAACGACTTTGGTTAAATAAGCCGTCTCTCAAAGATAAACAACGCTGCCGCCCCAGAGCCAGGTTCTTTGCGGACCATTTGTTTTATCGACATGTCGCATTTGCATATGTGCATACGGTAAATGTGCTGTACACAATAAACATTCATGACGGTAGTTCGTAAGAACAGATTTCTAGGAAATGGATTAAAAACAATAATAAAGTTAAGGCGAAATTGATTTTTGTTATCTGAATTTATTTTTTATTGATATTTGGTCGATCTGAATGCGACAGTTGTGAACATGTTTTCTCGCATTCATTTTTTTCCCCAGAGTAATCGATGTTTTCCGGTGGGTGTTTGCTGTACATGCATAGATTATATATATATATATTTTATTGGTAACTTACTTCAATTAATAATTCAATCAATTAATCAATCAATTAACCATTTCACCAAGTTGTGTTAGGTCGACTTTTTTTTTTAGTTCAGCTGTCACCTCAACGGGTTTTGTCCGAAGCCCTTTTTCCCGCAAGTGCCCCTTTGATTTGGGGATTTTTTTTTTTTTTTTTTTGTTGCAGTTATGAATTTTCAGTCATTCATTTTGATAAAATACGTTCCATAAAATAACTGCGTGTGCGTAAAATAGCTTTTTTCTAGGTTGATGTGCCTTTTTCCACTTGCACCTGTCCCTCAAAAGGTCACTGCACATCCCTACTAAGTAATAATGTATAGGGGCGGAAGATATGGTAAAATAACTATAGCATCATTATTTAACTTTTATCGTGCCAATGTTAACCGGGAGATGTACCAATAAAAACTGTTAAAATTACAAATACATCGCGCGCTCTCAGGCTGTTCGATGTGCCCAGTAGGGCACGCGCGGTCTTGGAAATGTAGGAATTCTAGAAGCCAGGGCTGCCCAGCCCTGTTTCTGGAGATCAACTGGCTTTCAACCCTAATTTGGCACATATGTTGCCAATAATTAGCAGCTCACCTATATCTCTAGCTGTTGAATGAGGTGCTCTGTTAGGGTTGGAGTGAAAACGCACAAGGGCGGTAGATCTCTAGGAAAAGGGTGGGCAGCCCTACTATCGGATGTATTTTATTGGAATTTCTTGTAAATAATCGAATTTGTTAAGTGGCCAGGACAGTTAATAGCGTACATAAATGCAGATGAATGAATACAGGACCCGTATCGCTTCAAGAAGTTATTAAATGCGGGACATGTTTATTTTCTCCCCACATCTTTTACTTTCTTGTTTTTGAGATTTTTTTCTGTCTTTGACCTTAATTCAATAGTCTTTGATTAGGACTCAGAGCGGCATTGTGCATCATTGGCGTTGTATTTAATTGTATTGCTTAATTGTGTCAAATTAGATACTTTGGTTTGGCGTAAAGCACCAAAGGTCCTTAAAAAGTGTGATTTTACCGAGAGCTGGGAACCTGCATAGGTGCTAACAGTTCACTTCTCCGCTCTACAAGCCACTTGCAAAATATGCCTTAAATGTGCATTATAAAACTCCGTCCTTCGCAGCTTTGTATAATAGCACAGCGGTGGTCCTGGGCGTTCTGGGAGGCTAGAGGCCTAACATCTGCATGAGATATTAATCTTACAGTGGCTGTCGGGTGTGCTGGCTTGTGATATTTACAGGCACTGCTAAGATAAACTACGCAGCTAATTTTTGCGCATTTCGTAGCTGCCCCCAGTGTGCGTTTTGAACTACCCACTAGGGGGCATGGTCTCACAAGGGGATTTAAGGTGTGAATGGGCGCCGCTTTGGCAAAAAAAGTGCGCCTCCTGTCGTTTGTCACCATCTTCATTGTTTGCCTTCATGGACTTTTCCACACGGCGAATTGACACTGAAGTGATTCTTAATTGAGGCTTTTAAACAAGATGGTGCCCTACCACACGGAATTTCAAATTGTATTCGATAAAAAAAGTAAGTAAATAAATAGTCTGCGAGCCAATAACCATGAGATTGCTGCGCCTGTGACCTCTTGGTTTTTGCTTTGCCCGTCGTGGTCCTCCGTTTATGGTTTTCAGTTTGGTATTTCAGTTATTCGTCGTCCTCTCTTATCATGTTTTCTGTATGATTAGTATATTTGTTAAAATCTGGGACGTTCGAAAATTACATTTTTAAAATGGATTTTTAGCTGTCTGTAGCCTAATTGAGATACATAAATAGGCTTACCAAAACCTTTTTGCCGGCATGCTCTCTTAAAAAGCAATTCTTCTTTTTCTACTTAATCTTTTCTTATTGTTTTATTATTATTATTATTATTATTATTATTATTATTATTATTATTATTATTATTATTATTATTATTATTCAACCTCAAGAAATGTCTTGCCCTACCGCTATTTTTTTAAATTCTGTCTAATTACTTGAAAGGGTTCAAACGATTTAATAGATGTGATCAATTACTATTGATCGGTGAATTCGTTTGAACCGCTTTCTTTCGTTTAATCGTGAAAAGTCCCACAGTACCTAGCTATCACAAGTCCAGTTTTGGTGGCAAGGCTACTTTTCTCGTTTTAAAAAAAAAATTAACCGAACAAGTCAAATAGTTATTGCCTTTCGTTTTCATTATTAGTCTAAGTGTTGACTGTTTCATATATAGACCAACTTGACTTAGCTACAACGTCAGCCGAAGACATATTGTTGTCACGCATTGTCCGCTTGTGTGTGGCAGCTGTCCGATTCTGGCCAAGCGCGAGAGAGCAGAAGGGCGGGTGACATCCGACTTTCGCCGCGGTCATCGCGTCCCTTCCCCCCACCCCAGGCCGCGCAGCGTCGTCTCGAGGGCCACCCAATTTCGCGCGCCCCACAGTCCGTGCACATCTGCAGGCGTCGGCACCACTGGGGCGGGTGACCGCAGATTTAAATGACTGATGGCTTTGTAATATGGGCCTTCGCGTGCTCCGAGCAACGGCCACAAACACGATTAACACGACAAAAAACGTTTTTGCCTGTGCACACACAAGTACACATACCTGTCTCGTCTCTTTAAATGGCATATTATTACATTTTCATAATCGAGAATAATAATGGCTATTTACAATTTCTCTTTTTTTATCAAGAAAAATGTTTTCGCCCAAAAAAATAAACGAAATATAGGCCTGCTGCTTTTTGTTTTCTTACATATTTTAAATATATTTTTAAGTAATGTGTCATTCTCATCATTCTCTTCGTTTTCTTTCGTATGAAATGCTAACATGGGTTCTTCGTAAATGCGGCCACAGTAAATTATTTTATGAGCAGCATATATCTAAGTAAGAATTAAAAAATTGAGCATAAATAAATAAAAGCCCACTCGTGCAAGTATTCCTGCCGCACGCGTAATAGACAATTTCTTTTTTAAATTTATTAATTCTGAGCTGTAGTAAAATAACAATGCTGTAGGACGCATTTTGTTTTGTACGAAAACAAATAGATACTGTTTGTTTAAGTGCTGCTCCCTTGTTTAAGGCTGTGGTTGGAATGCGAACTGACAGGCTTTAATCATTAGAATGGTCTCGGCAGAACTGGCCGGCCAAATGAACACCTACACGCATATTGCTTGAAGACAAAGTGGGGGAAGATGGTCATTAAATACTGTCCAAGGACAGAGGTAGTGGTAGTGGTGGGAGGGGGTTGGGCGACCTGCCCCCCCCCCCCCCCCCCCCCCCCCCCCAGCCTCGCTCTGCTAGGTGGTCCCCGGCCTGTGATTGGTTACTTCCCAAATTTGGGCCCTTCCACCGAGGAATGTGTAATTTATCAGAGAAGGAGATTGTAATTGAGAATCACGTGGACTTGACCGAAATGAGTGGGGGTTGTAGATGTGGAGAAAGAGAGAGGGAGAGAGTGAGTGAGAGAGAGAAAAGAGAGAGAGGTGAGGGCAGGGGCCAGTTTTGAGAAGCCGTATGACCAACAAATTAAAAAAAATCACCTTGTGAGCTAGGACTAAAAACGCGCTCTTCTGCTTAGCTGGATCCAGGGCCAAATAAAAAGAGGAACTATTCAACGCATATTCTACTGGATAAACCACAGGATACCCTGGATAAATTCGCCCATGGCAGAAGGTATATTTCTGGCATTTAAGATGTCTGTGATTATTTGATGGTGGGGTCTCGCTTTTTTGGGGAGGTGTGAGGTAGACAAATGTGGCGATCTGGGGGTTGGGTTTCCTCGCATTGTGTTTTAGATTTTGGGGGATTCCTCTGCGAAGCCTTCCCCCGCGGCCCTCCCACTTCACATTGTTGAGGGGGCCGAAGATGTTGCCAAACCCCTTTGTTTGTTTCTTTCTCCGACTTTCCCTCCTTCAAACGAGACCTTTTGATTTTTAACGCGCGCGCGTGAGAGTGGCGCGGAGTGGAAGGGCGCAGCGAGTGCAGGATTCGGTGTCTCGGGCTTTGATTTGACTCGAGGAAAGAGCGAGATGGGCTCTGTTTCCAACCAGGAATTCACAGGTATCGCAAGTAATTATTTAATGAAAGGCGTGTATTTGGCGGAATGTGTGAAAAATCACGGATAGCTGCATAAAAACAGAAAACCTGTGTGAATGTATAGGCCTACAACTTCCCACTTTTATCTGACTGTGAACAGAACGCGAAAGTCACCTTGTGAGAAACCGTCTGATTTTCTAAAACTTTCACAGTAAATCTACAAGCCTGCTTTGGTATGAGAATTCGCCTTATTTTACTAAGCAGTGGTGTCATTGATTTTATGTTTGGTTTGTGTCTTATATATGCAGTTCATGGGAGTCTGTGTTAAAGTAGTAGTATGTGCGTCTAAAAGTCAAATTGTCGGTTTGAACTCTGGCAATGTTGGCTAACTGCTCGAGGCTCATTCTTTTCACGTTGCACGTTCCCTGTGCCTAATTCACTGAGCGTCTTTGTTTTACTTTTTTGTATAGCCTACATTTCTACGCTGAAACATATACTGTTTTAGGTGAAATCAAGTAAATAATTCTGTGTATATTAATATAAATAATCGTCCTTGCGCGTGTATTTTTTGCCTTGTAGTAATTGGAGGAATGCACTTAGTTACAAGTTGGCTACAATACCAAATCATTCGAAATAGAGGCTTGCGGAATTTAATTGATTATTACCATACCCTGATTTATGGAATTTTTGCCACGGAATAAATAAATAAATCCTGTCAGTCTCTGCTCCCTATAGTCCATAGTACTTAGATTATATTCAGTACATTTTTGCAGTTTTTTTTATTCTTTCAATTTCTCCGAAATGCAAGTTTTTTTTTTTGTTTTTTTTTTTTACTGTAGACCTACTAAACGGTTTAAATAACATACATTGTGATGTATAAATACATATTGAAAGCAACCTTAGGTAAAGTTTACATTCACAGTAATGAAATTTTGAAGATCACATCTTTTCTATTTTTCCTAAAGAAAGCACGTTGTCTATTTGTGAAGCGTTTTTCTCGCGCTTACGCGCACGAGAGCCAGCTGTTTTGAACTGCAGTGCCGAAGACTCCGAATTTTACTCCAGAAGCCGATTCATTGCGTTGGTAACCCATGTCGAAGCAGGAGAGTGGCGTTCCGCTTAAAAAAGACAACGGGGACCGTAAGGATTTGTTTGTTGCGTTCGTGATTTTTCTGAAAGCAAAAAAAAAAAAAAAAACTCTTTTGATTTCTTGGCATTCGGAGCTGTGGGCGCCTTTGTCATTTGAAAGCGAGAGAAGGACGCCGTTAACGTTGTCTCCGCTCTGTCGTTTCTGAAGGGGGATGCTCCAAGACCGAAGAGGAGGAAGGGCCGAGCACCGAAGAGGACTCGCGCCCCTTCCACGGCAGCGGCGTGTGCAAGTGGTTTAACGTGCGGATGGGCTTCGGGTTCCTGTCCATGACGAACCGGGAAGGCACACCGCTCGAGGCCCCCGTCGACGTGTTCGTCCACCAGGTAAATGTGACCCGAGAGCCGCCGAAGCTCACCGAGGCACTGTAGCTTCTGAGGCCGCGAGTCCGCATCCCACGGCGCGCGAGACGGAGATGCGGCTAACTATACTAGCCTAGCTACTACTACACGAGTTCAAATTGTGAATCACTGTGTCCCTCTAGTGTATCCTAGTCATTAATTTATTATCGCGTACTCACACGTGCGTTTGATGGCTAACGACATTCGCCGAGGAAAAATTGTGCTGCCGTGATATATAATGGCTTGTTTCGTGAACTCAAAGTTTTGTTCTGACGTGGGAATGAATTCCTAGTTAGCGGTTATATCATCACGTGCGCTTCATGTGCCCTAGATATGTGCACCGTAGCCAACGGAAAACATGTTGTTTTCATTATTTTCGTTGTATTGTGGTGGCAAATAACCTCTCTCTGGCTCTGCGCCATATTAAGACCTGAATAAGGCGAAGTTTTGGGGCTGGATAACTCTTTAGATGCAAATGAGCGCGCGGCGGATTCAGTTGCTGCCAATTGCATTACCATTGACGCAGTCATAGGACTCAGGTATAAATGATGAATTGCTTGCGCACGTTAGAAGGTGATGGAAAGGTAATTGAATGTGAGCGGTGGAAGGGTTGAAGGTTTAACATCCGTCAATACTACACAGTGGCACTTGTAATTGATGGGATATTGCTTGTAACTCAAGAGACGCATCTCATATTAAAACGTGTCTTTCTTGCATTTTAGAGTGTTAGCGCTGCTTCATTACCTTGCAGTTACGTTTACGCGGTGCATTGGAAGTACTCGAAGCTGCGTGTGTCGTTACGTGATTAAGTGCTTCACGACTGGCATAGATGTGGCACTTCAGGAAAAATAAATGTGTTTTTGTCGCGATTGGATTTATTAGAGGAGAAGTATATAAACAGGGAGCCTTTAGGTGGAAGGATTTTCTCGAGACAGCATTAAATAACCAGTCAAACAAATTTAGTATTATTTTGAATTTCTGAAGAAAATTACAATCAACATTTTCCTACAGTGTCTGTGGCCGCGATTTAGTAAACACACTTTTTAATTTTTTCTCTTTATATACACAATTTAGTGAAGTGGGACATCGCCAAAATAGTGCATAAAATATAGTTTGATTTGAAAAGTTCATTTTTTAGTGGCAAGCAAAATTCAGGCTTGTATATGGGTATAACACATTAAGATGTCCAGTATTAGTGTGTCTAGTTCTAAATGGAAGACATGCACTGGGTGAGTGTAAAATATTCTCTCTATCAGTGTTGATTTAAGACAGAGAAGCTGAACTTTAATCCCAGTGTTAAAATGGCAGCACTCAGGAGTGAGTTTGTACAACTGACCTGGAATGCAGCCTTTAAAGGGAGTTAGGCTGCGATTGGCCTGTCTGCCTTTTACACAAACCGGCATTCACACACACACACACACACACACACACTCTCTCTCTCTCTCTCTCTCTCTCTCTCTCTCTCTCTCTCACTCACTCTCACACACTCACATACACATACACACACACACAACATGTATACTCACACACACACACACACACCCACATACACTCAAAACACACACACTCTCTCTCACTCTCACACACTCACGTACACATACACACACACACACAACATGTATACACACTCACACACACACACACACACACTCACGTACACATACACACACACACACTCAACACATACACACACACACTGAACACACACACACGCACACATATACACCCACATACACTCAACATGTATGAACACACACACATACACTCAACACATATACACACTCACACACACAAGCACACTAAACACATACTCACACTCAACACACACACACACATACTCAACAAGTACACATGCACACTCAACACACACGCACACCGAACGTACACACATACACAGCACACAAACACACTTGCACATGCACACCTGCTGAGAACACACACACACACACACACACTTACTCACACACACGCACACAGGTACACTTAACACATACACTCACACTCAACACACACACATATACACTCAACACGTACACACACACTCAACACTTACACTCACACGCAACACACGTATGTACACAGTACACAAACGCACTTGCACATGCACACATGCTGAGAACACACACACACACACTTACTCACACACACGCACACTGAACACACACAGGTACACTTAACACATACACTCACACTCAAACACACACACATACACTCAACACGTACACACACACCCACGCACTCACACACACGCACACTGAACACCCACAGATACACTTAACACATACACTCACACTCAGCACACACACACACTCAACACTTACACTCACACTCAACACACATATGTACACAGTACACAAACGCACTTGCACATGCACACACGCTGAGAACACACACACACAAACACACACACCATTGAAACCTCATGAACTTCCTCAAAGCAGGAAATGAGGTGAATAAGGAGAGAGGGGCATCAGCAAGCTTCCGGAAAGCTCTCTGGCTCGGGGAAGCTCTGTTGCATGGGCGCGCTCCTGCGTGGCCTCCATCTTGGGTAACCGCAAGTCTCTGCGATCTCCACAACCCCCTGCCTTCATCGTCCCGCTCTGCCCTCTGAGACTCCACACACACGGTGAAATATCCAGGGTTAATTCAACACTAACAGTGTTAATTCAGCTCTAACAGTGTTAATTCAACACTAGCAGTGTTAATTCAAATCTTAGCAGTGTTAATTGAACTCTTGTGTGTTAAGAGTTGAATTACCACTGGACATTTTACCGTGTTCGTTCGGTCACGCGCAGTCCACACAATGGGACGAAATAGGAAATGCAGATAAATTAAGTCGGGACAGGTGGTGGAGGAGTGGAGGAAGGAGTCCTTCCTTCTTTCCTGGAAGTGTCCCCTCTGCTGTGGAAGATTTCGCTTGGGGGTTTACGAGGCCTGTACTTCGCACCCCTGTTCACACCGACACGCCGGGGAGGAAGGGAACCAGGGGGAACAGGCCCTAAATTACTACTTCAATCGCCTTGTTTTTTATAGTTCTGTTTCTTTCCTTACAGTGGTCCCTGTTACTCGCACATTTAGAACCCGTGAATTGGGGTTTTTTGACCTTTGAATGTGCTGCCTAGTTAGAAATTATGTTTTTGGTTTTAAAGAAAAGCGCATCGGTTTGTGTTCTGCTGAAATATTGACAATGAAGATTAGGAATATGAATGTACGTATACTGATAGACCTGAACTGCAGGGTTTTTAGCCCAGATGAATGATATCAAAATTAAATTGATCAAGAGGAGGTAACTGCTTGTGTGTTCCACTCATGCTCAAAGGAACGTGTGTGGAAAAAAATGTATGATTTTCGGTAACAAAATGGAAAAAGACAAAGACAACAATATATTGGAAAATCAAAAAAATTAAATATATTGTTTAAAAAGTGTGTGAGTGTGTGTGAGAGAGTGTATGTGTGTGTGTGAGTGTGCGTGCGTAAGAGAGTGTGTTTGGAGGCTGGGATGCTGACCCTTTGGAACTGTCCAGTTTTAATGCACTTTTGTTTTGTGTGAAAGAGAATATACTTGGTGGAATATTTTTCCTTGATAGTATATTTTTATTTAACATTGAGAGTATATTTGATTAACAGATTGAGAGTATGTTTTTATTTAACGGATTGAGAGTATGTTTCTTATTTAACAGATTAAGAGTATATTTCTTATTTAATAGATTGAGAGTATATTTCTTATTTAACAGATTGAGAGTATTTTTTATTTAACAGATTGACAGTACATTTATTTAACAGATTGAGAGTATGTTTTTATTTAACAAATTGAGAGTATGTTTTTATTTAACAGATTTACAGTATATTTATTTAACAGATTGAGTGTATGTTTTTATTTAACAGATTGAGAGTATATTTTTATTTAACGGATTGAGAGTATATTTTTATTTAACAGATTGACAGTATATTTATTTAACAGATTGAGAGTATGTTTTTATTTAACAGATTGAGAGTATGTTTTTATTTAACAGATTGAGGGTATGTTTTTATTTAACGGATTGAGAGTATGTTTTTATTTAACAGATTGACAGTATATTTATTTAACAGATTGAGTGTATGTTTTTATTTAACGGATTGAGAGTATGTTTTTATTTAACAGATTGAGAGTATATTTATATTTTACGGTGTTTTCTCACATGGGAGTAAGTGGGACGTGGAACAGCAGATGATCCACAGTAGCCTAATAGCCTCTAAAGCCGGAGCGGAAAGTTCTGGAAGATTGGAACATCTTCAACATTCCCACCCGGGCTAACGGTATTGGGGTGGGGGGGGGGGGGGGGTGTAGGGGGGGTCCAGTGACGGGATGTGTCCTTTTCCTTTTCCTTGCTGTGAAGCATTTTTAAAGCCGCTCCCCACCCCCCTGTCTGATCAGATAACAGTAGGGGGCCCTAGCACAGCTAAAAGAGCCCCCCCCCCTCACCCCCCACCCGGCCGGCCCAGGTTCCTGTTATAAAGCGATTAAAACTTCTCTGTTCCCTTTGAATCTCCCCCACCGTTTGACTGATATGTGTATGTTAATGGAGAGGCAGGAGATGAAGTCATTATCTCCCCCAAACTGCCCACCCCCTCTCTCCAAAAATCTCCAGACCCCCAGCTGTTAAGCCATTTGTCTCTTGGTGCTGCCCCCCCACCCATCCCCTCCCTTTTTTTAAGATAAGTCATTTATAAAGTAACACTATTTGGGGACCACTGAAGATGGTTTAGTTAAATTAGGATTAGTCTTGGTTATGATAATTGTGTTTCCTTTAAAGAAAGACATTCTTAATAGTTTGTATGTGTTGCCTTCTCGTACTTATGAAAGGGATAAAATGAAGTTTAGGGATTATTTTGGCTGACTCAGGGATTGTGGGTAAGCGGGGGTTGATTCAACCAAGAGGCAAAATGTAAATTCCTTGAAAATCAATAGAGCATTCAAGGCAGTGCTAATGTTTAGACACTGATAACCACAGAGATCCCGTCTTAAAAGAAAAAGCAAATGCAAAAAAAAGAGACAAGAAGAAAAAAAAACCCGCCTCCTTCCCAGAAAAAAATTCCCGATAGGTATTTGTCGCTAGTGTCCTCCACTTCCTGTCCTGCGTGCTGATTGACAGGTCGGTTTGTGTCTTTGAGCTTGATTGGGTTGGTGTGGCTGGTCACCGAAAAATCCAGCTCAGGCTCTTTCGCTCGCTGATCAGGGAGGTCAAAGGGCATCTCTGTGCTTCCTCTCCGCGTCCCCCCATTTTTACACCCCTCCCCCCCTTTCCCTGTGGGAAAAACGGACAATCTCCAACCGTTTCCACGGCGAGAACCACCTTCAAAATGGCAGTTATTCATCTGGCCGTTTGTATTGCGCTTCTGACGGTGAATATTCTGGAAGGGCTGTGGAACTCTCACTAGGGCTGTCTTATCCCGGGAGGCCAGGTTTTCAGATCCACCCAGTGGGATTTAGATTAAATAATTAACATTATTTGTGTTGGTTCAAACCATTTATCTTGATGCAATTTAGTTTTCTTTGCAGTATAGAAATTGCCTGAAATTATCTGTATTTTCACATACGTTAATTCAGAATGGGGGTGGGTGGATATTAAAGAGAACAGTTAATTCAAACAATTAAAAAAAATGTCTTGATCATACTTGAACAAAATCATTTTTATTTTCCATACATATCTGAGTGGAATAACCAGATCAGGAGTGTCAAGAACATTCCACAGTGTGATGACTGTTAGTTAAGTTTCTAATTTCTAATCGCAATAAAAAATAAATCTATGTATTTATCCTGAGTAGTTACTTAAGAAATTTTAGTCGCAATCAAAACAGCTCAAGTATTCTTCGACATCATTAAGAAAAATCATCTGTTTGGCCTGCACCGTGAGTTATTTTTTTTATAAATATGTACGAATGTTTTTCGTCCAACATTCCATTAGTCATCCATTTTGTGTTGATAGACCAGTGTGCGCAGTAAGCGATATTGATCGGTGACCTATTGATAACTTCCAAATCATTGAGATGTGGAATCATAGTAGGCCTGCAATTATTTCCGATAATTAAGATTTATCCAGGCAGGTACAGTGTGAGCGCATGGAGGTGAAGCTGATGAACAGAGCTTTATTAAAATGCTGTTCCTTTTGTCCTTCTTTTTGGGCTGTTCTTCTGCACTGAAGCCTGCTTTCTTTAAAAAAAAATAACAGCAGGATGGCGTCGGCCATTTTAAACTTCTACAAGGTGAAGCTTCAAGGATTGTGTAGCCGTTGAATATTTTAGGAAGTATGAATGGGTGATTTGTGTTTTAGCTATTTATAACATATTATTAGAGAAGGTGTGCCTCACTTTTGACACAGATTATATATTTAAACTTTGCCATGATAGCAAATATTTACAAAATGTATTTTAAAACAATGTCATTAAGCAATGAACAGTATTTTCTGAAAATACGATACCAGTTGTCACAAGACCACAATAGATTGGCAGTGTTGCAGTAGTTGATAGTATATCATAAGAAAAGTGCGTTTATGTGTGCATTTTACAAACACAAGCCCTGCCACGATAGCAAAGATTATTTCCTAATGAAAACCCATTTTTAATAAGTGATCTTAGTGATCTTATGGGACAATCCATTTACTGAAAACGTGGAGTGTCACACGTTTAGCGAACGTGTAGTAGCGTTTCCCAACCTTTCTCCTTCCGCGGAAAAAAAAGGATTTTTCACACGGCACACCTGACCTCGCCTGACGGCACACCAGAGTGCCGCAGCACACCGGTTGGGCAACGCTGTGTCGAGTGTTGTGAGTCAGGCTGTGTCACGGCTTGGCTCCAGCCGCAGGAGAAACGGACGCCGCTGAATCGAGCGTCTTATAATCCAGAGCTTTGAGTGGCCGAGCCCCCACAGGAGCCCGTGAAATGTAGCGTCTTTTCTTCCGGAATAACAGAGAGAGGTAATGAGTAAGTGGGATGACAGCGCAAGGTTGGGAGAAACGGTGTCATTCTGTGAGCATTTCCAGTAAGGACAGCCCCCCCCCCTCTCCATTTTCTTCTTCTTTTATTTGTTGCTTTTTAAATTTTGTCTTTCAGAAAAGAAGAAATTTGTCATTTAATAGTAAAAAAAAATGTTTTAAATGCAAGACATATACAAGACAACATGATAGAGTTATTGTTTTGAAAAGTATAAACAATATATGGACGTGTATGGAGGTGCATGCCAAAATGATGTTCCTATTTTTAAAGTCTCTAACCTGTAAAACTGTGTGTGTGTGTGTGTGTGTGTGTGTGTGTAGCCATTGTCTTTATTTCCCTGTCCTCACACTGCTGGTGTAAAATCATTGCCCATAAATGTCCGTGAGATGGTGAAACGATTGGATTTGTAATACAATGCCGAATGTCAGTTTTTGCAGAGCACTGCGGAATTGTATGAAACCTGTTCCTTTTGAACCTCACAAATTTAATTTAATAAAGCTACATTTATATATAAATATATTACAACAGCGTCAAAATAAGCCAATGCAATGTACATTGATCAAAATAGAGTGAAATCTTCCCTCAGTCTTATTGGGAAAATGGTTTTTGAGAGTGTATTTTAAAAAAATCATATGTATTTATAATCACTTAAGGGAGTGAGACAGAGGTCTGTGGCATGCTCTGCGTTTCTCCGCTGTTTGTTCCACACGCTCCCATTGATCCGTGAGCCGCCGCGTTTTTCTGTTTGTTTACGTGCTCGGCTTTCCACCTTTTCCGGGGGGTTCCGGAATTTTCCTGCTGTTGTACTGTCCTGAGAACTGATCTGTGGAATTTCTGGCCAATGGCAAGACAGGTCAAAGGTCAGCTGGAAACACGTACTGTATCAATAATATGGCATCTGTGTGTAAGCACTTTTTTTTTTTTTTTTACAATTTCACTGAACAGAAAACTGCTATGTAAATACATTAGAAATATTAATATGGCTGATATAGTATAATATGCCTATATCGGCCATATTAATATGTAATATTTATTATTTTTTGCCCAGAAATGAAATGTAGTACCTGTTTGGTGTGCTGTATCTTTATGCAGATCTTGGCGTTGTCTTTGTGGGAACACGCTCGCGTGCTTCATCGTTTCTGCAGTTATTGACATGCGCCTTTTGTCCTCTAACTGGGTCAGAAAGGGCTGGTCTAGGGCATGGAGGCTGTGGAAGAATAATTTAAATATTGACACTGGTTCTGTTCCCCACCACTCACCCTTAATGTTAATATTAATATTACTATAGGCACCTCTTCTCAAGAACACACACAAACGCACACACACACATACACACACACACACTTGTCCATAGGATAAGTGCCATGCGGTGTGGATGGAGGCGTATCTCTCTCTCTCTCTCGCTCTCTCTCTCTCTCTCTCTCGCTCTCTGAGGACGAGACAGAAACACAGAGTGCTGAAAGATGGCCGTGGCTCGTGCGTGTGATGCAGGTGGAAGTCATGGCGATGGCTTTGGCAGTGAATGGGGGGGGGGGGGGGGGGGGGGGGTCTTTATGGGGGGGGGGAGGGGGGCGCAGTCCACTGGCCTTTGTGCCTGAGAGACAGAGCGGCACACCCCCCGCCCCCCCCCCCCCCTTCGGCTGTGACCTACTGTAGCCTCTTACCTGAGCAGAAAACCTGCCCCCCTCCACCCCCTCCACACCAAATCCCTCTGTGATGTCTTCCTCTCCTCTTTTCCTCTCTTCTCTTTTCTCCTGTTTCGTTCTCTAATTCTTTCTCTCTCTCTCTCTCTCTCTCCGGGAGTGGATATTTCTTCTCCATGGGGAATTAAATGCCTATTTTTTTGGGGTGGTGGGGGGTTCTGACCCCCCAGCGATGCCTCCTGGTGCTGGGATTTCTGGGGGGTGGGGTTTTTTTTAGGGGGGGGGGGGGGTGAGGGAGGGTCTCAAAGCAGTGGGAGGTCATCCATTCAAAGAGAGAAAAGGAGAGGGGTCAACCTGACCCACCCCCTCACACAAACACACACACACGCGTGCATACACACACACACACACACACTCATACACACAGCCACATACACACACGTGCACACAGACACGATACACACATATCACATATGCACGCATACACACACACACTCAGGCACACACACAAATACACATACACTCACATACACACACACATACCCCACACATACACATTCATACTCACACACACACACACACACACACACTCAGACACACACACACACACACACACACACATACACACCCTCAGGCACACACACACATACACACACACACATACACACCCTCAGGCACACACACACATACACACATATACCCCATACGCATGCACATTCACACACACACTGAATGAACAGCACCTCGATTATGAGGCAGTATGTGACCTGATGGGTTGTGGGTTTAGACCAGAACACCACCCTGCACACTCCACCTGTGTACAGGTGTTCCCCCAGCAGGTTGGGAAAGGCCAGGTTGTTCTGTTTGTGCCTCTTTTGGGCCCAGTGATCGGCCAGGAAGACAGATCAGGCTTTTGGGACCTCCACCGCTCCTGTCCAGAGAACTGGTCAGTCAGCATTTTGGCTCTCCAGCACCCCCACCTCCACCCCTCCCCCCTCAAGCTCCCCCTTTCTCCAGGGGACATGAATAATAATTCCCCCTGGGGGGGGTGGTGGTCAGAGAATCTGTCAGCCCTGATGGACAATGGCCGCCATTGTCAGGGAAACGGTAGAGGAAGTCCTGTGGGCTGTGATCTGTTAGTGAGCGGCCAAGTCATGAATGGAGAGAGCCAGGGAGTGTGTGTGTGTGTGTGTGTGTGTGTGTGCGTGTGTGTGTGTGTGTGTGTTTGTGTGTGTGGTGTGTGTGTGTGTGTGTGCATGTGTGTGTAAGTGCTTGTGTGTGCGTGTATGTATGTATGTGTGTGTGTGTGGGGGGGGGGGTTTGAGAGTATGTGTGTGCAAGTGTGTATAAGTGCTTGTGTGTGAGTGTGTGTGTGTATGTATGTGTTGTGTGTGTGTGTGTGTGTGTGTGTGTGTGTGTGTGCATGTGTGTATAAGTGCTTGTGTGTGAGTGTGTGCGTGTATGTATGTGTGTGTGTGTGGGGGTTTGAGAGTATGTGTGTGCAAGTGTGTATAAGTGCTTGTGTGTGAGTGTGTGTGTGCATGTATATGTGTGTGTGTGTGTGTGTGTGTGTGTAGAGGGAGTGTGAGTCACTCTTAGAAATCTGTGGAAATGAGATGGGGGTTCAGTTCTGGGAGCAGTGCTGGGTGTGGGGTCAGGTTGCCAGGTCTGTGGGGACATCAGAAGTTGCTCTTGGTCTGTGTGTTTTGGGGGTTGTTCAAGTTTGTCCTTATGGCATGTGGCAGCAATAAACCCCCCCCCCCCCCCCCGTCCCAGACGGAGAGAGGGTTATCAGTCACCCTGTCCTAGCGATGCTTTGATTGCCCCCACCGCCCCAAACTGCCCTTGGGGTGGGGATGGGGTGGCTGTAACGCCCTGCCCTGCGGGGGGGCGGATGGCTCTCCTCCCTTCCAAAAACACCCTTTATGACAGCTCTGATTGTGTCTGCGTGGGGAGGGGGGGGGGGGGGGGGGGGGTGTCAGGGGTAAAGGGTACCCCTCCAGCACGGCGGAAATCGGTAAACGCAGCGACGGTCTACATCGCTACGACGTGGCGGAGTTGGTTGTAGCTTTACTTGCCTCTGGCTTTCCCGCTAGCGTGCTAGCTGCAACGGTGCATCACCCTGCGTAGGCACCAGCACTGAGCGATCGGGACTCGATCCCAGACCGCGTTGCCTAATCAATGCCTTAGCTCAAGGTTGGCTGTGCAGTGTAATAGTTATGGAACTGGGCTGATAACCTGAAGGTTGCGGGTTTGATTCCCTGGTTGGATGATGCCGTGGTTGGCAGTGGAGCAGTTCAGTGATTTGGCCACACAGAGGACCACGCTCACTTTTTGCTCTTAACTGGTCCTAATTTCACCTCAGTATGATTTTTTTTAAAAATATAAAAACAAAGTTCCCTGATTGGTTGGTTCTGACTTAACTGAGATTTTGAAGTAGCCATTAGCAGGAGCCCTTCTTTTGTGGTTGTAAATGGCATTCTGTCTTTAGTGCTCTCTCTTCCTGTCTGTTGTCTCTGTAAAGAGTTCCTTTAAGTGCCATTTCTAACCTCTTTCCTTCTTTCTGGGAGGTCGTAAAATGTCCCGTTATTCATAACCTGCGGAGGGAGGGGACGTAGACACCGCAGGAGCGACGTGCTCTCCTGTGGCAGTCAGTGAACATTATTGTCTAATTAAAGAAGGAAGGGGGGTGGGCCTAATTCTTTGTATTTTCATTGGGTAAATATAATGCGCTGTTTTTTTTCAGGGTTCAGATTTGGTCCGGAGATGATTTGATTTTGGCACAAAGGGCCCGTACCGCGGGAGGAGCTGGCCCCGCTGTAAGGCACAGAATTACGCTCCGGCAGGACGGAGCGCAGAAGTGAATTAGGGCTCCTGTGGGAAGGGTAAATTGCGCTAAATGAAAGCCTTATACATTATCTATGAAGCTCTGTTGTTCGGAGGAACTGCAGATCGAGTTAGCCGGCGTGCGCCGGGATGCAGATGAATTAAAACCTGCACGTTAAACAAAGCAACGGAAGGACGAGGGCATCACGAGCGATGGAAGGTGTAGTTCAGCGCGGTGCTCAGATGCACCACAGCTCTGTGCGTGGGCTGATTCTGCCGGGCAGTGGGGGGGAAAGTTGGTGGTGCTTTACCGACACACTGCCGTTTCTGTGCCTGAATGTTTACTGCGGACACCCAGAATATTTATTTCTGGTTGGCGCACGCGACAGGGCTAATGAAGCACAGTCATCATTTAATGATTCGGCCTTTATGGGTTAAGTCCCCCACCGATGGTCACTCAGGCGATTCAAGGGGAAAAGCAGAGCTCAAACCGACGGCAAGCAGGTGCGGCCAAAAAGTACGTAAGAGTATTCATCCGAACAGTGAAGACTGTCGCAACTCTTGCTTTAATTTTATTTACTTTATGAAAACATTGATATTTCTGCCCTGTTGTCAGGCCTTTCTGGGGTCGAAGTGTCAATGTTTTAATAAAGTTGGAGTAAATAAAATTAAGGCAAGAGTCGCAAGAGTCTGTTCACTGTTCAGATAAATACTCTTACTAAATAAAATTAACGCATTTTAACTGAGAGCAAGAGTTCAGGCAATTCAGCCATTTTGTCAATTTGTCTTACCCAGAAAAACAGTTTTTTTAATTATTATTATGTATTTTAAATTATATTTATTTTGGTTTTGCTTGTGCTGCTGGAATTCTAAACTTGTATTGGTTTTGAGAACAGATCAAAGTGAGTTTGACAGTGTGAGGGGTGAAATCTGCGCTTGATGGCTCACCAGGCTGCTAGCATGATAACTGGCTTCTCTTCTACGCATAATTCCTATTTGACAGTTCATAAACTGATTATATGTATATTGTTTATCAGAGTTCTGTCACAGATACCGTTGTGTTGTAGCCTGGTTTTCTATAATCAACAGAAAGCCTTCTAGCCTCTTAGCCATTGTCAGTGCTATGAGAAGCCAGTCTGGCCCCCTGCTAATTAAAGGTGATGTTGTCTTTAAAAAGCTGTATGTAAATGACCCACATGGGTCAGTCTTTTTGGGTCCTGGGGTGTAACCCTGGCCCCAGGCTGGATCAGATAGATTGTGGCCTGAATAATGAAGGCCTCTGGCAGATTCCTCACTGTTGGGACGCCCCAGCTGGCAATGAACATGTGGATACAGCACCCCCCCCCCCCCCCCCCCCAGCCCTGTACCACCGCGCACCACACATGCTGCTGTTACTCCTGGCATTCATCTCACTCACCTGTTCTGTTCCACTGCTCTCACTCACCTGTTCCCAGCTTTCACTCCTACCTGTCCTGTTCTCACTTACCTGTTCTATTCCCAGTGTTCTCACTTACCTGTGTCTCACTTACCTGTGTCTGACCGTTGCTCGCAGTGTGCTTGGATATGCATGAGGTAACTAGAAAACAACCCCTAACTATTCACCACTACATTATCTGCCAGCTTATTCTAAAGGGTGTTGTCTTTACCCTGTTGAGTGGTGTTGGGTCCCAGTGTGTCAGGTCCAGTGGTGTTGGGTCCCAGTGCTGTTGGGTCCCAGTGCTGTCGGGTCCCAGTGGTATGCCTGTAATGGGTCCCAGTGGTGTTGGGTTACAATGGTGTTGGGTCCCAGTGGTGTTGGGTCCCAGTGGTATGCCTGTAATGGTGTTGGGTCACAATGGTGTTGGTTTCAGTGGTGTTGGGTCCCAGTGGTGTTGGGTCACAGTGCTGTTGGGTCTAGTGGTGTTGGGTCACAGTGCTGTAGTGGGTCTGAGTGGATTTGGGGGTTCTGTGTACCCCACTGATGCTTACGGGTCAGGAATCCGCCTGTGTGCCGACTCATTGTTTTGCATTGTGATTTCTTCATTGAACAGACACACTTTCCCACGTAAAATTAATACACTGGTTTCATTTTTTTAAAAACATGGAATCTCCGTTTTGGATTGTTTTTAAACACGCATTTAAAGTTCTCATCCAGCCCTGTTTACCGTCAGTGTTCCTGAACACAGCATACTACTAAAGTTTGATTCAAAGCCCCCATGTGGTGCTGAGTTAGTACATGACTAAGAACCAGCCATTTCTTCGCAGTACCCCAGAATTACCCTTTTGGGGGAATCAAGGTGTTTTGCGCGATGCAGCGGTATGTAAAACCACAGTATCACTGGTGCATTCTGGGAAAAGCACAAAGGTAGGGTGTGGGAGGTGGGATTCTCTGCCCCGTAACAAAAGGGGTCCTTTCATTGCTGGGGACAGACTCACAGGAAGCATGAACGAAGCCACCATTTCAACAGATAGGAGAAAACATTTTCTTCACTTTTTTCAGAATGTAAGTGGCGGGGGGGAGGTTGGGGGGGGGGGGTGTGGAAGCTGTTGATGTGCTTCCTCCTTTCCCCATACTAACGCACACACACACACACACACACTCTCACTCACACACACACGGGCCTGCCAAAGAACAATCCTAAGAATGTGGACACCCCCCCCCAACCCCATCCCCACTTCCCACCCCCTACCTTTGTGCTTTTCCCAGAATGCACCAGCTCTGGTCAGCGCTTGTGCCCTGCCCAGATGGACTCGTTTGGGAGAGACGGTGGAGGTGCTGCTTGTGTGTTGGTTGGAGGGGGATGGGTGGGATGGAGGAGGGAGAGGGGGGGGTTGGAATGCTGTGACTCTGGGTTGGGGGGGGGCAGGGGGGGTTGGCCCGTCAGGTTTGAGCTTAAAGGGTCAGAGAGGGATAGAGGGGGGAGGGGTGTCACAAACCTTTGTGTTTTATTTTTGCACAGGAGTGGAATATTTATTTTCTTTATAATTTTGTGTGCTAATCTGAAACCTCCTCCTCACACACACACACACACTCACACACACACACACACACACACACACACTTGCACACACTCACACACACTCTCACTCACACACACTCTCTCTCTCTTGCACACACACTCACACACACACACACACTTTTAGTCTCCCTTACTTCCACTCACACACACTCACACACACTCTCACACTCACACACACCCACACACACAGTTCACAGTGCTCTCTCAGGGATTAAACATTCATTAGGGTGGCCATGCAGGCCACACCCTCTACAGGCCAAACACAAAGGGAATAGTCCTCAGGTTCTCCCCAAACGGGTGGTGGTTTTGAGGGGGTGGGGGGGGGGGGGTTGGTTCTCTCCAAACGGGCGGCGGTTTTGGGGGAGGGTGTGCTCAGGGAACAGGACAGCAGCAGCAGCACATTGCACAATGACAGCAGAACAGAGCGTGTGATACTGTTAGACAGTCCCAGAGACAGGAAGGGCGATTACAGTGGTTGCTGCAGTGTTACAGTGACGTTGAGAGAGCGTTGTGAGAGCGTTGTGAGAGCGTTATGCTAAGCGGTATTGTGCTGTCCTGTGGCTGAGTCATGTGTTCTGGCCTGATCTGCGCAGTCACTGTGTCAGAGCACTCTACTATCTATATACTATACATATATATATATATTATATTATATATTATATATTATATTATATATTATACATGTATAAATATATATAAGAGCACATTGCTGCAGCCGGGCATGCGCGTGTTTCCCTCCGAAGCACATGATGTCACTGCCCCTTCTTGTCACACCGCAGCATGCGAGCTGGTCATGCGTGATCTAGCGCATGCGTGAGTCGGAGAACGCGCTTCCTGGGATGGCGGGTGGCGGGCGGGCACCCGCTCGTTCGCCGGGGGATTGCTAGCGAGCGGCGTGACAGGCTAATCCTGGCGGACGCGAGAACCTCCCGCGGACTGCGCTGTTTGTACATGGCGGATGCAGGCAGTGTTCTGGCTCCTGATTGGCTGCCGGCACAGACAGCATTCGATACCAGACTGTGGGGCGGATCACTGCACCAACATCTACTGCTGTGGCTCACATTTCACATGGAAGCCTGAATCAAACTGTGTGTCTGTAACTACAGACCTACAGACCACACATTTCACACTGAAGCCTGAATCAAACTGTGTGTGTGTAACTACAGACCTACAGACCACACATTTCACACTAAAGCCTGAATCAAACTGTGTGTCTGTAACTACAGACCACACATTTCACACTAAAGCCTGAATCAAACTGTGTGTGTGTAACTACAGACCTACAGACCACACATTTCACACTGAAGCCTGAATCAAACTGTGTGTCTGTAACTACAGACCTACAGACCATACATTTCACACTGAAGCCTGAATCAGACTGTGTGTCTGTAACTACAGACCACACATTTCACACTGAAGCCTGAATCAAACTGTGTGTGTGTAACTACAGACCTACAGACCACACATTTCACACTGAAGCCTGAGTCAAACTGTGTGTCTGTAACTACAGACCTACAGACCATACATTTCACACTGAAGCCTGAATCAGACTGTGTGTCTGTAACTACAGACCTACAGACCACACATTTCACACTGAAGCCTGAATCAAACTGTGTGTCTGTAACTACAGACCTACAGACCACACATTTCACACTAAAGCCTGAATCAAACTGTGTGTCTGTAACTATAGACCTACAGACCACACATTTCACACTGAAGCCTGAATCAAACTGTGTGTCTGTAACTACAGACCTACAGACCACACATTTCACACTGAAGCCTGAATCAGACTGTGTGTCTGTCACTACAGACCTACAGACCACACATTTCACACTGAAACCTGAATCAAACTGTGTCTGTAACTACAGACCTACAGACCACAAGACCTGGTTTGTATATGTATGTCTGTAGCTGCAGTCCACGCATTTCTGACTGGAAGGTGTCTGTACTTTCTTTGTCTGGCACTGTGTGACTCTACCTGTATAAATCCAGGATCCTGTCTGCTGGAACCCCAGATAATTCTGGGAATGCTGGGTGCAAACGCTTGTTTTTATAAACACGGATTAAAACACCTCTTAGTGTGTCATGACACAGCCAGACTGACAGGACACCTTTTGGCGAGTGCAATAATGCCTACTGGCCTCTATAACTCAATAATTCAATAATTACTCTGTGACTTTGTGTTTAATCTCACAATATAATCATACACGATTTAACTGAATTCCTTGAATGTGAATCATTTCCTTGTTCCAACATTTGTTTGTTCTTGTTCATTTTAAAAATGCTTTTATTTGGCTGTAGTTTGCATTATTTGTTATAATTGTCTTGGTGTGTTTTTAACTTCACGGTCTTGCTATTTGGGGGTTCAAAATTGATTTGGTTTGATTTATTATTTGCTCTGTGTACGGTGGGTGAAAGTTGTATGTAAGCAGGCAGAATTGTTGGGGGGGGGGGCAGGATGTATAATATGCAGTTCAGAGAATAGAATGGAGCAACTCAATTTTTTTCAGAGGTAAATACAAGCACATCAGCATATCCACCAATCAAATCTATCAGTGCTGTACTGTTGTTTGTTACCAATGTATTCCATGATTGGTGGAACTCCTTTGTGATGTCACAGTTGTTTGAGGCCAGCTTTATTGTCCCTGTTGAGGAGCAGGAAGTAGTTCCCTGACTGAACATGTACGTGTGTGTGTGTGTGTCCTGACGGAAGATGTGTGTGTGTGTGTGTGTGTGTCCGGACTGAAGATGTGTGTGTGTGTGTCCTGACTGAAGATGTGCGCGTGAGTGCGTGAATATCCTGACTGAAGACGTGTGTGTGTGTGTCCTAACTGAAGATGTGTGTGTGTGTATCCTGATGGAAGATGTGTGTGTCCTGTTCGCGCAGAGCAAGCTGCACATGGAGGGCTTCCGGAGCCTGAAGGAGGGCGAGGCCGTGGAGTTCACCTTTAAGAAGTCGGCCAAGGGCCTGGAGTCGCTGCGCGTGACCGGACCCGACGGCGCCCCCTGTCTGGGGAGCGAGAGAAGACCCAAGGGCAAGAGCGTCCAGAAGCGCAGGTCCAAGGGGGACAGGTGAGCGTGCACACACTCACACACACTCACACACACTCTCACACACACTCACACACACACACTCTCACACACACTCACACACACACTCACACACACACACTCTCACACACACTCACACACACACACTCTCGCACACACTCTCACACACCTACTCTCACAGACACTCTCACACACACTCTCACACACTCTCACACACACACTCTCACACCTACACACACTCACACACACACTCTCACACACCTACACACACTCACACACACTCTCACACACCTACTCTCACACACACTGACTCACACTCTCACACACACACTCTCACACACACACTCACACACACACTCTCACACACCTACTCTTACAGACACTGACTCACACACTCACACACACTTCCACACTCTCATGCACACACACTCTCACAGACTTACACACACTCACACACACACACATACACTTACACGCACACCCTCTCACACTCTCTTACACACACACACACACACACACACACACACACAGGTTGCTGTCCTCGCAGTCAGTATGACTGTTTTCTCAGACCGCAGGTCTGCTTTTCTCTATCTCTCCTGGACACATGGACTTTTTCTCCTGCCTGAGGTGCCTGTGGTTCCCATATCGCCCCCAAAACGCACGGCTTCACGCTTCTGACCCGCAGTGTGTACTCACAACACATAAGACTCCCGCTAAGCCCAAAGCCGTGCGTTTCTTAAAGTGTGTGAACGAAGGTAATCAAAGATATGTGGGGCGAAAGAGAAGGTGTGTGTGTTTGACAGCATGCGGCAAAACCCCTGGTTATGTCATTCCTCTCCTTAACCCATCCCCCAACCCCCAACCCCCCACCCCCCTGTCCCGAGCCCCCCCCCCCCTCCCCACAAGCTGGTTACGGTCACGCAGGGTCGGCCTGACGTGTGACCCGGATCAATAGTTTGTTTAAATCCGTGGGGGCCGCTGCTGGGTTTATACCGTGGAGATATCACCCCCCCCCCCCCCAACCCCCCCCCCCCCCCCCTCCCCCATATGCGCTTATCGATAGGGGCGGAGTTAGAGGTGTCACCGTGTGTCCCCCTGTCCAGCGAGGCTGTGATCCCATCACACTGAAGGGCATGAGCGCTGCCGTTTGAGGAAGGAGGGGCTCTTTTTGTTTTTCCTGTCCCATGCCCCCCCCTCCCCCATACTCTGACACGAAGCCCAGCCCAGCCCAGCCCCATCTCCAGCAGGCTGTGCTTGTGTAGCTGGCTCCACTCATTCTGAGGGGGAACTTCAACACCGAATTGGTTATTCTAAAGGGGTGTGTATTTCACGACTGTGTGTTTGATTTTGTCCCAAGGATTCTGATCATTGAAAGTGATTGATTCCTCTGCCTGGCATTCTTGTGAGCGGGCCTGCATTGGATTTTCTCCCCTCAGCAGTTTCATCACTGTAGAGGTGTATTGAGTGGCCTCCAGCTCCCTGTAATGGCTGGTAAGCACAGCGAGGGAGGAGTAGGTGTTTTCTGATGGACTAAGCTGCTGGGAAGGACATTCTGTTTGCCACCAGGTTACAGCTCTCTTATGATGTCATAAGACATACTTGCCCAGAGGGAGCAATGTGTTGCTTTTTTAAAAACATTTCTCTCATGATGTCATAATAGAGACTAATCTAGAGGAAGCAGTGTGTTTGTTGTTTACATTTCTCTTATGATGTCATAATACAGATTAGTCTGGACTCTAGAGGGAGCAGTGTGTTGGTTGTTTACATCCCTGGCATGATGTTATAATGCTTGCAAGCCTAGCTGTATATTGCCTTTTTACATCTTACGAGGTCATAAATATACACTAGTCTGTAGGGAGCTCTGTATAACTTGTTTACATCTCTCTGACAATGATGTCACAATACAGACTAGAAGGCCCTGTTCTCACCACCTCCTCTTGCTCTGGTGGCTTGATCTGCTCTTTCTCTCCTTCCTCTTTCTCTCCATCTTTCTTTACCTCATTCCACCCCCAGCTTAATATCATTGCCTCGCCATCATGGGTGCTGTGCATCCTGTGGAAGGAAAAAGAAAAAGATCCTGTCCATTTAATTAATAACAGATGTAGGTGCCTGAGAAAGGTCAGAGGTCACTGCTGCCATGGAAACGGCAGAGTGTGCTGTGTGTGCGCGCGCGTGTGCTTTGTGTGTGGGTGTGTGTATGAGTGGGGAAGTGGGAGGCGGGGGCAGGGTGCGGAGAGGATCGGAGGGGGTGGTTGGGAGGGGGGGTCATAGGTCAGAGGTTACGCTGCAGTATTGAGACAAAGAGCTGGTTCCTTTCCACATGCACCCAGATCAATACCCCCCCCCCCCCCCCAGGCCCCGAGCTGTTTCCTCATCTGCATTTTTGGTCAATTCAGCAGTGTGTGTGTGTGTGTGTGTGTGTGTGTTTGGGGGTGGGGGGTGGGGTTGCTAACTGACCTGACGCCTAACGTCCATCCTCTCCCATTCTGCGTCCTTCCCTTTCTTCTCTTCATCCTCTCCTCTGTCTCTCTCTTGTCCTCTCCTTCTCTTCCTTCTCTCATCCTCTCCCCCACACTGCATCCTTCTCTCCCTCTTTCCCCTCCTCTCCTCTCTCCCTCCTGGACAGAAATCCCATCTTTGGGGTAATGGTGTGACTGAAACAGTATTCCTTCAGAAACGCAAGTTTGGGATTTACTGCTAGAGTAGGATATCGAGGTATCAGATCCAACTGCATTTATATTACAGATCATTTTACAGAACATCTGTCACAACCCACATCACAACATACCCTGGCTTAAGAAATCAACAGCATTAAATAGAGGAAATTGAGGTTTACCAACTACCAGCAGCACATTTAAAATACCCACAGGAAATATAAATCATTTGTACGTACATACATCACCTGAAGTCACAGGTCTGAAAGTGTAGGACAGGATTGTCTCACGGTCCATTTCCCTCACGTTGCAATGTTGCCACAGTAAAGTTTTGGCAACATCCTGACAACGTTTTTGAACTCGTTCCCTATTTCAGTCACAGGTGTGCTGAAGGTGTGGTAGGCATGTTGAGGGGGTTGTACTCCTGCAGTCCCCTTCACATGTACGCACACAGTCCTCCTCTGACCCTAAACAACGAGGACCATGGTGCTGGTCAGAGGCGTCGCCCCAGGTTTTAAAGCGAAGAGCGGGGAGCACGAGTTTGCCTTTAAATTGAGTTTGTTTTTCTGTGTTTGAAAAAGCGCTGCAATTAATCATCTGAATAATCAATACCAGCGGACAGCAGATGTTCCTCCAGCGAACGGTATTGTTGTTTGCAGGATGCGCCCTGAAATGCGGACAGGCTGGGTTTTTATGAGCGGATCCCGCGGTGCACGAGGGGGTGCAGCTGGTGGTCCAGAGCGGGTTTGTCAGCGTGGACTGCGCCTAAAATGCGCCGCTGTAGAGAACGCGGTCGGGTCATCGGCCTTCCACCTCCAAAAAGCTCCCCGTGACATGGGGCTGTAGCACAGGACAGGTCACCCCTGTGCCTCTTCATTTAGTCCTGTGTGAATCATGGCATTTAAAACCATGCATTTCACTTATAGCTCATTTATATGTTACGCCAACCTGTTGAGACAAAGGCTTTTCTCCCTAGTCAGCTAACAGGGTACCGTCTTACAGAGCTTGTGGCATTAACTCGATGGAGGCACACTGCCCTCTTGTGGCATGCAGAGTACACTGCAGTTTTGCCAGGACCAGCAGCTCCCTGTAGCTGGTTTTGTTTGTACTGTAAGATTAACAATATAACTGACTTTACCAGCAGTAATAAAAGATCCTCTCTTTGAATCTCAAAATGTCAGCCAGCATGGGCACAACATTTAGGCCGAACAAGGACTGCTTTTAACAAACCTAAGTTTTAAGAACATCAGAGGATCTGGTTTTGTCAAATATTTAAGTGCTAAAAAAAACCCAAAAAACACAGGGGTATAACATGCACCCCCCCCCCCCCACCCACCTTCACTTGGAAAGTGCAACATTTTTATAGTGTCCTGGTTCTGGAGCACATGACTTACTGTGACTTACTCTCATACAGTGAGTGACTTACGCAGGTTTCTTTTTTTATGCGATCAATTTATACAGTTGGATATTAGGTAAAGCTATTCTGGTTCAGTCCCTGCTCCAGTGGCAGTGCCCCACCAGGGAATTAAACTTGCAACCACTTAGGTTGCAAGCTTCTCAATGTGACGTGGGAATCACAACATGTGTAATACTTCTGGATGAGTAAGTGTGTTCCTCTTTTTTTGTGATGTCTTCCCTTGTAGGTGCTACAACTGCGGAGGACTGGACCACCACGCCAAGGAGTGCAAGCTGCCCCCCCAGCCCAAAAAGTGCCATTACTGCCAGAGCATCGCACACATGGTGGCCAACTGTCCAATCAAAGCACAGCAATCATCGCCCAGCTCTCAGGGAAAGCCCGCCTCCTTGAAGGGGGACGAGGAAGAGCAGAGCCACGCCCCCTTGCCTCCAGAGAGCTCTGATTGAAGGAGAAGCCAATTTGTGGGCGGGGTTAAGGGGGGCGGGGGGGGGGGGGGAGCCAGGAAGGAAGATGAAGACCAATCAAACGGTTTTACTGGAGACAACCACAAGTTCCTACCAATCCTTATAGCTGCTTTTTTGGGATTACCTCAGGTTTATAATGATCAGCAAGAGAAAAAAAAAAGAATATTATTTTACTCTTTGATGGTGAAACAGTCAGGAATATAGCTCTGCTGCACTCAGGAAGTTTTTAGAAGATAATGGAACGATGGATTCAAGTTTTTGTATCGCGATATATATATATAGTAATAATCAACCTCTTCCACCTTAATGTTGTGATACATATCGATGACTTTCCATGTCTTTCGCGGATAAGTGTCTTAGATTCGTACCGAAACAATCAAAGAGCATCTTCGTATTTTTTTTTTTTTTTTAATTACAATACTACAATTTAGCTTTGCCATCATTACAAGTGTTTCTTTTATGTTGTGCGGGAGGGGGGAGGATGACTTTGGGTTTCACGTAACGGGGGGAAAACTGTTAGCTGTTGCTTTTTAAATCTTATTTGTCCGTAAGTCTGCTGCAGAGGGATTGGCCTCGCTGCTTTGCCGTCGGTTTTCGGGGTGGACGTGGGTAATTATAGCGTTTATGACGAGCTTCCCAGTTCCTGACTGTTGCACTCTCAGTTTAATGACCAGGGACAGAGAGCGACGGGAGAGATCCTGCTTCTGCTTCTCTGTTGATGAATGTGATTTGGAAAAAATGTTTTGATGGGGGTAAGGGGGGCGGGGTGGATGCAGAAAAGGGCGGGGCACGTTGGGGAGGGAATCGAGTTGGTGGGGGGGGCGGGGGGGGGGGGGGGGGGTTGGATGGATGGTTAAGGGATTGCAGGGATTAGCCTGAAATCCACTGCATGGTTTTTTTGGCAGCTGCCAGTCATTGCAGTGGATTGTTGTTTAGATTGTACGGGGCCAAATGAATGTTCGAACCCGAGCTGGCTGCGGCCAGGGCCACGCTGCAGGGGACTGTGTGTGTACGCTCACCGCTGTGCTCTGCGCTCCCACTGCTCCTCCTCCACCACAGCAGGTCTGCACCAGAGAGTCCAGCAGCTCTGCGAGTCAGATTCAGCTCAAAAAGGTCGAATTCAGCTCAGAAAGAAATGCCTTAACCCACTTAAGAACAATATGGACAGGTACAAACGGTTGCAGACAAACACACACAGTCACACACGCTCGCGTGCGCAAGCGTGCAAAGATATACATGCACACACTCTCTCGTTCTCTCTATTGCACACACGTGCATGTAGACACACACACACGTGTCTATGTGCATGAACAGTATAAATATATAAATCCATACATTTTTTAAATTCAGACTTTAAACACTCTCCAGGTGTATGGTCAGAAGGCACAAAGGCACATGGGAGCCGAAGTCCTGGGTTTGATAATCGTACGTCATATCACAAGCTCTGGACCTCAGCTCCCATGAGCCTCTCTGCTAAATTTTCCATTTTACCGCACCCTGGCCAAATTGCCATTTAACGTCACATGAGGCTTTATTGGATTAACAAAAAAGCTTGAGAAAACCGTTTTAAATATCACAGCTTCCCTTTTTAATTCTTCTAAATTCCAGATCGGCTGAAATATTTTAGTTTCTCGCCTGAACGCAGATCTCGGGGGACGCGTGTTTGAGCTGGAGACCCTTTCAGCAGAATCAGCTGTGGTTTGGGAGGAGGCTGGGAGCTGGACACGCAGCGGTGCGCATTTCTTAGTGACTTAGTAAGACATGGGCCTGTATTCAATCAACATTTGTCCACAACTTTGACTTACAATCATACCGAAGCTTCACACTTTTTTTCAGAAATCTGATTGTGGCAAGAAGGTTTTGGGGATTGCTGGACTCGCAGAACTCTGTGGCATAAAGGAATCATTCTCACTTTTAATTGTTTTTCAAAGTTAAGGACTTGAAATGTTTGTTGAACCTGGCCATCGTCTCTTTCTCTTGTTCTCTCAGTGACATAGAGAGACCTCCCCTAAGGGAGGTGTACGTAGACTAGCAACTAAATCAGCCATTTCTCCGGTTTTACAGGAGAAGCTGACAGACTTTCCACCCATTTAATATATATGTATAATTGTTATAAAGCCTTTTAAATCATCCTTAGTATTTATTTGTAGCAGATACTCATCACAGCTTCTCCGTGTTTCGATTCGCTACATCGCCTCAGTCTGCCTCCTGATTGGCTACCCCTGTATCTCATTTCCAGGGCTGCCTTGATTTTATCCTGTTGCCGTTTTTTTTGATTTGATTTGATTTGATTTTTTTAGTCTAAATGTGATGTGTGTGGTTTAATTTTCCTGCAATCTACAATGGCTTCCCTTAGATTGGGAGTCTTGTTAAAATTTTTTTTTTAAAAAAACCTTCCCTATATCTATGCGAAAACCAATGCAATGTTACTCTGCACTAATCGCGTGTAAGATGCATTTTGTTTTGTTTTATTTGTATTAGTACTGTTATTATTATGATTATTTTTATCCTTTAAATGAATGGCTATTTGTTCCATATCTTTGTAAATTTGAGAGATCGATCTACTAGAAGATCCTTATTGACTGCAGCTGGGGGGGGTCGTTTCTCAGGAATCGTGAATCTGATAAACTCAGGGAATATTTCAGATTGTCCGGTGGGATTGGGGGGGGAGTTTATGGAGGGGAGGGCGGGGTTTAAGTTTGCAGGGGAGGAGGGTGGAGGCTATGGCCATTAACGACCTATGATTGAAACCAGGACTGTGGACATACCATTATAGGCCCAGTGTGTATGTAGCTCCCCCTGCTGGTCTGAATCAGAACTGCAAGGAGATGTTGCACCGACGGTATGGTGGCTGTCATTTGAAGCCTAGATTGGCCATATCAACAGAAGCCGTGGTCATTTCATACTGGCATTAATGACGCAAAGCCTAGTGCATAATACACTGTCTGCACTGTAAACTGAGTTAGGCCATATGAAATGAATTTGTTAAATGCCACGGTTATTTAAATTCTACTCTGGTAAAAGGAGATGAGACTCTGCCTTTTTTGGTAAAGTGATGTACCGGTGGACCCTGGACTTTATAAACGGTCATAGGGGCGTGATGCCCCAGTCCCCTCTCTCCCACCCTGCTTACAGCTCTGGCTATAATCTCTCAAAAGGAGGGAAGAATAATCATTTTGTTTACTCAGTGATGTGGGGGGGGGGGGGGGGGGGGAACCATCAGAATCATGTCCTAATTTTTCACAATATTTTTTTAAAGAGAAGGTGCAACCGTCAGCAGGGCTCTGCCAGTCTCAGGAGGAAGCTCTGCAATGTTAGCGCTCTGTTAGCGAAGCACAGTGTAATGTTAGCGCTCTGTTAACGAAGCACAGTGTAATGTTAGCGCTCTGTTAGCGTAGCACAGTGTAATGTTAGCGCTCTGTTAGCGTAGCACAGTGTAATGTTAGCGCTCTGTTAACGAAGCACAGTGTAATGTTAGCGCTCTGTTAGCATAGCACAGTGTAATGTTAGCGCTCTGTTAGCGAAGCACAGTGTAATGTTAGCACTCTGTTAGCATAGCACTGTGTAATGTTAGCGCTCTGTTAGCGTAGCACAGTGTAATGTTAGCGCTCTGTTAGCGAAGCACAGTGTAATGTTAGCGCTCTGTTAGCATAGCACAGTGTAATGTTAGCGCCCTGTTAGCGAAGCACAGTGTCACGTGGGGACATGGCGTTTGGCTTGGTGGGGACCTGCTTTCACCCCGCAGAAACAGTGTTGTAGAAATTGAGAAATAAAGTCCATAAAGTCCATAAGCTCCCCTTTCTCAATAATGTCTGCGTTACAAGTCCTTGTCCTTCATTAGTGAAGTCACAGTGACAACAAGATTAATAACTTTTTTTTGGTTGCTATATGTACTTGTATGGGTCATTTCACCAGTAACCTGTGCATCTCTCATTGAACAGAGCAGAGAGGGGCGGATCTTCTATATATTTTTCTACATTTTTCCCCAGATGCCAGTATTCATGAGAAAAATAATGGACTCCTTATAAGACTCTTTCTCTTTCCAAGAAGGTGTATTTCATGCAGGGAGGGGGGCAGAGTTGAGTGGGCCTGAGACTTGTGGTCCTGGTGAATGTTGCACCGTTCTCCTGGATATTAATGTACATATACTACTGTGATATAATTATATGATGATTTTTTTTTTTCTTCTTCTTCTTCTCTGTAATCTTTGTAGTTAGTTAGGGGGTTAGAACAGAGTAGTTTTCTTAATAAGGAACAAAGGAAGGGGGAACCAGTGATAACTTACTCATTTGTGCTGGTCGCATCTTTTAAGTGCAGTCAAAATGGCCGCCTGCTCACGCTTTGTGTGAGTCTGGCTGACATTCTTCATGCTACGCTGCTGCCCGTTGAGTGATGCTTTCATTTTGCATTTGAAGCAGTCTTGCTGTCAGGTCAGGTCGACTTGCTTTTTTAACAGCCAGACACACCGGTCTCCCCCCTGTCCTGTCGTTACTGTTCCCTGTCATTGTGTTGGGGTGGTGGGGTTTTTATCCTTTTTATCACGGAAATACAAGATGAAATGCTTGTACGCAATCTATACAAGTCTACCTCAGGATGTTTTTGCTTCTGGTTTGTTTCTTAATTTAAGCAACAGGCAAGTGACACTGAGTCCTCTCCAGTCTCATCTGGTGGATTTTAATGCACTGTCTGCTTTTTTTTTTCCTAGGGTTGTAGTTTTTTTTTTTTTCTTGTTCCAGCTAACATTTTATATTTCTAAAGAGGTGCGTTGTGGGTAATGAATGCAGTTTGTTTGTGTAGAAAAGAGAAAGATGCACATGTAAAGAACAGCTAGCGTCCCACGTTGTTTACCTCTTGACCTGGATGTAGCCTAGCACAGTTGTACCCTTTTTGCCAGTATACTCCCAGCATGCTCAGCTGTAACATACAGAAACACTTGTGAAATATCACATGATCCAGGTTTTTACTGGCATGAACAGAACCCTGCTTGTCTTTTGTCAGATAAGTAACCAGCGATTTCATGATGGCAGTAAACTTTTTAGTTTTGTTACCGGGAGAAATTTTCTATGCTACTCATTTGGGTGATATTGGAGTTTGTTTAATTGTTATTGAATAGTTAATGTAAAACCCTCAAGCCCCTTCCTTGTCCAAACTACACACGTGAGTAAATATTGTACCAGGAACACCTTAAATTCCTCCATGTGATTTGATTGACAGAAGAGGTGCTTCTTTTTGAGTAATGCAGCTGTGCTGACCCGAATTGAAAAAGATCATCTTGAGTCAGCAATGTCATTGTGCACAACAGGAAGTGGTAACAGCTGAGTACGTTTTCAGTCGTTGCTGAAACCTGCAGGCACCTGGAGAATTGTGCTGAAGTTCAAAACACAGCTGCAAAATTCCTCCACAGCAATAGAATAATCACATATTTTCCGCTCTTTAATTTTTTCCCTTCTTTGTAATCTAGTGAAACTTGGTTGGAAAATCAGAGGGTATAAGTGCAGTTTTAGACTAAGATACTTTTTTTTATTTTGGTATCACCTTGTACCCTTCCCGGGCAAACTTTAACTTTATAAAGTGGAACAGCTTTTTAACAAAACGTTCTCCAGTCTCCTGCGCAGTTTTTCCTTCGATTCCTCGACAGGGTTTTTTCTTGCGACTGATAGGTTGCTAATCTAGTCTCCCTCCCTGAAATAGATAGCGGAAGACTAATATGCAAACCAGATTGCCCATGGTTGGTGTCTTCTCCGCTGTGGGTTTCCTGTCTTGTGGTGGCGCGCGGATGTCGCGAGCACAACTTTTTTTCAGATTTTGAGAGCGAGAGCCGGAGCAGGTCGAATCCTCAGCTTTAAAGGGAAAAAAATCACAATGCAACCCAAAGTTTTCACTCTGTGCTGACCTCAGGGCGTTCACGGGAAGCACAAGGACGGAGCGGCGGGTTCTTACGCGTCAGCCTTCGCGTAGGCTACCTGTGTCTACACTTTGTTTTTCATCGGTACTCTTTTTTTATTTGTTTTTTTGTATCCATTCTGTTCTTTAATGAGACATTTCATTCTGTGGTTGTGACTTTTCTTGGTGTGAAATCGCTAATATAAATCCAAAAAAAGAAAAAAGAAAAAAAGATTGTATATAAGTGACCGACGAATGTAGCTACATTTACTGCTGTAAACCAAAGGTTTCTTTGTGAAAACTCCCACTTTTTGGGGAATTGATCTTTTTAGACTCTGTTGGTAACCGCCCCCCCCCCCCCCCCCCCCCCTTGTGTTACAACCTGATCGGGGTGGAATTTGTGATAGTTTTACATTTGTTTTATAATTCTGTGAAGCATGTATTACGAACAGAACTGTGACCAAGAATGTTTTGTCTTGTGAAAATATCCAACATTTCCTTCCTAGTTAATAAACGTATGACAGTATTACATTTCAGCATACTCATTGTCTTCTTTTATTTAAATCTTAGGCATTTGGGACATTCACTGTGATTTCACATCAGTTCACCAGCAGGATGGCTTGTAATTATCCCACGTAAGGAGTACAGGCCTACTGTACACCAAAAATTACCACTATTTATTTTTATCTCTCATTTAAAATAATAACTTGTACTTGCATTCACTGATGCATCTGATTCAAACTATATTTTCAGCAAAACACGTGTTCAGGTGGACATCCTTCTTCAGTTCTCATATTCATACAGGCAAATAAAACGATTAGTATGGTTTCTTGGCTTAACCTTATAGGGGGCAAGCTCAGGAAAGACCGATTGTTGGCAGTCGGAGGGTTGCCAGTTCAAACCCCGCCCTGGGCGTGTCGAAGTGTCCTTGACACCTAACCCCTAACCTCTAACTGCCTTGAGAATCTACGTGCCTATATAAATGCAGTCCATTTACCCCTTAAATCTACGTGCCTGAAGGCCCATAGGGCCTTAGTGGAGGAAAATAGTCAACTTAAAGGTGAATGGTGTTACCTTTATCGGCCGCCTTTGAAAAAAATAAATTTAAAAAAAAATTCAATTACAAGAAAAGTGAAGGGGGCAGTGTTTCCTAAGTTTGCAGGCAGTTGCGAATCTTGTCTTGGGTGTGCGCGTGCTGGGGAATTCATCCACCAGCTCGCGCCAAAGAGTGTCTGAAATCTGGTTGCCAGATTGCGTTTTCGTTTTTGTTTTGGCTAAATAACATGTTTCTCAAGTATGGAATTTGTACGAGAGAAGAGTACGTGTACGTCTGACGTTATATATTAGTTGAGGTATTGTTTGAAAAAAAATGGGGGCATAAAAAAACTGGAAAATTTTTTTACCGACTATATTCAAAGCGGGGATTATTTTATTTGGGTGCGTTATTAGCGCAAACCTGGCAACTCGGTTCTCGCGCTCGTGGCTCGGACTCGCGCAGAAACGGCGCGTGGGCGCGCGTGGTGGGCGCGAACAATGTGGCTGCCAGAAAAGGCACCGAATGTGGCTGTAAAGGAAAGGTGATTCCACGCGACAGGTGGGTGTTTTTCCTCGCTTCTTTGACTCTGTGGTTGTGGTCTTGGTGTTTTTACCACCTGACACGCTGGGCATAAATGCGCGATCCGAAGTCTGACTGAAAGAGTGTTTTAGGGCAATGAACGCTGGTCCTACGATTCGCTGTTTTCTCTTATGTTCTCCTGCTTTTTGTTGCGGTTTGAAAAACTGACAGATGTCGACTGAGCGACGGGCGGCATGAAGTCCAAACGAAAAATAGGTTATTCTTGCGTTTGTGCCTAATAAAAATGCGTATTAACTAAAGCAAATGTCGCGACGTTTAACTGCAGCTGTCAGTTTGCTAACTATGGGCGTTTGACCATTAAGAGTGAAAGCATGGCATTGTTGTGTTTGGAGCTCGCTAGCCAGCTGCTGCTGCTGTAGCTAATGCTACCTGGTTATGTGCAATGCTTCCCTAGCAAGACGGCTAACTTGCATACACAGCGATGTCACGCTTTACCTTTAGCTAACTACCTTCTCTTTAACAGCCTGTATGTTACCTGACTCGTGATATTGGATATCTAGACGTCAGTTTAGGTATCTAGATAGTTGCGTTCCCCACAGAAGTTGACGAGCTGATATTTGCTGTCTAAGGAAACACGACCAGGGAGATTTTATGGAGGTTTATGGGCGAGTTCTGCAACTGGAAAGTTTATGATGACTAGGGAACTAGCTGCGTACTCTTGCTTTCTGGGTAATCGAAACCTGGGCTAGATAATAACTTCAATTCACAGGCTAGTTTGCGATCTATGTACTTTTGTAAGATGTGTTTCGTTTCTAGATATTGGGTAACACGCTGTTGAAGACACCCTTGCTGTTTTAACTGAGCAATAAAGCCAGCTAATTACAGGCTGTCAGTTACTTGTCAGTAAACAGTCCAGCTCTGACTTGCATGCATGCATGCATGCGAACGTGATCATTACACAACGCCCTCCATATTTTGTTTTCGGCACAGATTGTGCCAGGAATGACTCGGGCGGTAAAGCCAGAAATGTCACATCAGTTAATCCCTCGTGCTGAGAAGCGAACGCCTGCTGCCTCAAACTGCTAACCTTTAGCTCGCTTCGTCCGTGGGGGAAACGGACACGCATGTCGGCTACTTATCGGTCCACGTGACGTGCGTGATCAGTTTGTGCCGGCTGTCAAAATATGAGAAATTCGGGGACAAACTCGGAGTGATTTGAAAACCACGTTTTTGCGTAACATTTTACCCAGACCGTTACAGTATTGGATAATGACATCTAGGAGAAACTGAAAGCGAGCGTATTCCTCCCATCAGAGAAATGCTTGTCCTGGGGCGGTGAGTTTGGGCACGGGGAGATCATTTATCTAATATCTCAGGAGTCGGGAAAATATTTAACAGCAGTCACCTGAATTACTGTCCACGTGCGACCGCACAGCCAATCTTACAGCGAGAAAAAAAGGAGTGCGTTTGATCCGGGTTAAAAAGTAATCCCCGGCAGTTAGATGCCCAGTCTGTCTCGAGTATGCGGGGGGAAACTGCGGCGTGGTTTATAACCTGGATGCCAGTCGGCCCGTGTGACCATCACTGCTGCAGCTACCTGTCGGTCAGGTAAGTCGCTTGCGGGCCTAGCCTGCTTTGATTACGCATGCGTGGCGCCACCAACTTAGTAGTGACTATGTTCACAGCAGGCTCGTTGTTCGCGAACATGACAGATTCCATCTGAATGCATAAGCACTTTTCACATGTAGTCACTCCTGCTCATCAGAAATAAGGGCAGAGATAACTGCAAAAATTTCATTTTTATAACAGAGTTGCAAAGTGTTGGAATCAGCTGTTCTGTCGGCCTGGTGAACACATTGGCTTATGCTGAGACTGTAGGTGGAGCTCTGTTTTGGGCTGTACCCCTTGCAATTGCCCCCCCCCAGGCTGCGGAGAGGTGGGCAGACGATGGTGAGCAGCCAGCCCAAGTACGAGCTGCTCCAGGAGGTGGGGCGGGGCACGTACGGGGTGGTGTACGAGGCGTGGGCGCGGAGCAGGGGGGCGCGCGTGGCGGTGAAGAGGATCCGGTGCCAGGCGCCCGAAAACGTGGAGCTGGCGCTGCGGGAGTTCTGGGCCCTCAGCAGCATCCAGAGCCAGCACCCCAACATCATCCACCTGGAGGAGTGCGTCCTGCAGCGGGACGTCCTGGCACAGAGCCTCAGCCACGGCTGCAGCTCCCCCCTCTACCTGGAGGTATGCGCCACGCCCCCAAAGGCCACGCCCCCAAACCCACGCCCTCCACTGCTACACCCCCTGTTTTTAGGCATTCCTCACCACTGGCACACATTCTGCCACACCATCCTGCCCATGGCACATGCCCCACCCCCACCGCCACACCCTGCCAAGCCCCCCCCTCCAGCTAATTCCCTCGTCTCCTGTTCCTCCCTGTGCCCAGCTGGTGGAGACGTCGCTGAAGGGCGAGATAACCTTTGACCCCCGCTGTGCCTACTACCTGTGGTTCGTCATGGACTTCTGCGACGGGGGGGACATGAACGCGTACCTGTTGTCGCGGAAACCCAGCCGCCGCACCAACACCAGCTTCATGCTGCAGTTGGGCAGCGCGCTGGCCTTCCTGCACAAGAACCAGATCATCCACCGCGACCTCAAGCCCGACAACATCCTCATCTGCCAGGACCGCACCCCCGCCGGCGGCCCCGACCCCACCCTCAAGGTGGCCGACTTCGGCCTCAGCAAGGTGAGGGTCCGACTGACGCGTCACCTGAGAACGCTTGTGCTCCGATGAGCATGAAAAAAACCCTGATTTTAGTTAAGCGTCTTCCCTCACACGGTACAGTACACACTTAACACAGGAGCGCTCACTCATACACACACACACACTCTCTCACACACACACACACCATAGGAGCAAGTATAACACACACACACAGTACACACTTAACACAGGAGCACTCACTCATACACACACACACACACACACACCACAGGACTCTGTCTTTCACACACAGTACACACACACACACTCTCTGTCTCTCACACACACACACACACACACACACGCACACACACACGTACCACAGGAGTATGCATGCACACACAGTACACACACACACTCTCTGTCTCTCACACACACACACACACACACACACACTCACACACACACACACTCACACACACGCACACACACTCATTACGCATTCTCACGCTGCGACGCTCTCAGGTCTGCTCCACGTCGGGCCTGAACCCGGAAGAGCCCGCCGGCGTCAACAAGTGCTTCCTGTCGACGGCCTGCGGGACGGACTTCTACATGGCGCCCGAGGTGTGGGAGGGGCAGTACACGGCCAAGGCGGACATCTTCGCGCTGGGCGTGATCATCTGGGCCATGGTGGAGCGCATCACCTTCGTGGACGCGGAGACGCAGAAGGAGCTGCTGGGGGGGTACGTGCAGCAGGGCTCGGACATCGTGCCCCTGGGGGAGGCGCTGCTGGGGAACCCCAAACTGGAGCTGCTCATCCCCGCCCGCAAGAAGAGCATGAGCGCCGCCATGAGGCAGCTGATCCGGGACATGCTCTCGGCCAATCCGCAGGAGCGGCCCGACGCCGCGGCGCTGGAGCTGCGGCTGGTGCAGATCGCCTGCCGCGAGTGGGACTGGGACACGTGATGGGGCTGCGCGCAAACGCGTGTGCAGAAACATGCTCACACACACGCGTGTGCAGAAACATACATACACACACGCGTGTGCAGAAACATGCATCACACATGCGTGTGCAGAAACATACATACACACGCGTGTGCAGGGACATACATACACACACGCGTGTGCAGAAACATGCTCACATACGTGTGTGCAGAAACATGCTCACATACGTGTGTGCAGGCACTTACTCACATACGCGTCTGCAGAAACATGCTCACATACGCGTGTGCAGGCACATACTCACATACACACACACACACACCAGCTCCTGCTCTGTGTTTTGTGGTGCTGGTGCATCTTTAATGAACAGAGTCCGGGCCCCTCGGGGCCCAACAGCATCTGTATGGAATCAGGGGCCTGGAAACCTGCGGCTCTCTGTTAACTCCTCCCCTTTGGAAAATGGTTTGGGAGCAGTGGTCAGGCTACAGGTAGAATTTCGATCGACTAGTAATGCAATGAACTGTGTGTGTGTGTCTGTGTCTGTGTGGAAACCTTTGTAGTTTCCTTCTCCAGTTCCTCTTTGCTAAATGGCCACTGGAGGCCATGCACTGTGGACGTTGGAATCAGGCCAGTCTGTGAACCTGACGTTCCTCTCAGCGTTCCTGCAACGTTGCTGTAACGTTGCTGCAGCGTTCTGATGCCTGTGCAAGCAGCACAGCACCCTTCTGCAGGACAGACAGGCCTCAGAGCACTAACTCCTGCTGACTGCCACTCTCTGGCGCCCCCTGGTGGCTGGAGGGCTCCCTGGTTGCCTTGGAAAGGGAAACTGCAGATGATGATGATGTTATGACTTTGAGGAGACCAGAGAATGTTTTTTATTTTTTTTAAATTGAAATGTTCATTTCAGAAGAAAGGAATTATGCAAACATGAATGTTCTTTTGTTATTTTAGTTTTTTTGTTGTTGCTTCTCTACTGGGAGCTTTAGTGGGGAGCCTGTAGCATATTTCAGTAACAGAGCTGTATTTGTGCTCCAGAGGAGCTGTGTTTGGGTGAAGAATGTGCGGGCAGATCTGTGGCTGTCAGGTCAGCCCGTTGCCCTGGGTGACCATGTGATGAGTGCCTGAGGGGGGGGGGGGGGGGGTCTGTGCTAATTAAGAGGAAGTGGTGATTTGGGGGAATTGAATGATAAGAATTTGGGAGGGGGTGGGGGGGGGGGGGGGGTTCCTGGGGCTACTGCTTAAGGAGGTGTGATCTCCGATTTGATCCCAATTTCAATACTACTGAAGTGTGGATGAATCCTGTGTGTGCCGCAGTGGATGCTGGTTTGACTGCAGGCTCTGATTTGTCGTGACGACCGTGCTTAGCGATTGAGCGCTGAGGCCAAGGGTCTCCCCCGAGAAAATGACCATGGCGGTCTGACCCTCTGCCTGCGGAGGCAGCGGCTCCATCGGTGATCTGCGGACGGAGAAACCGGGACCTGAAAACTCTGGAAGCTCTCGTACACAGAACAATGCTCAGCAGGCTCGGGAGCGGTGGCTCATGGGAAAGGTCTCCTGAGGTGATTCGCCCCCCCCCCCCCCTTCCCACCGATCCGTGCCTGCTGAGGAAAGCATTTTCTACATTCTGCTTCACTAAGAAGATAATTTGTGTATTTTCAGAAATACCCAAATGCACTGCGCCTGGAGCTGATTGCATTGTGGCCTATTTTTACAGATATTTATTTTTTTATGGACTAATAGCTGGCTGGGAAAATAGGTGTGTGGTGGTGGAAGATGGGAAGGGAAGTGTTTGTGTGTGTGTGGATGGGGGTTAATTTGGCTAGAAATGGGCCGTACCCTGTTTTGAGTTGTGGTCAGTTGTTGTGATAAGTTTGGATTTGTAATATTTATATGCCCCCCCCCCCCCCCCCCCCAAGGTATTTTAAAGAAATAATAATTGCAGTAAAAAAAGAAGAAAAAAAAAGCTAATTATGTACAGAATGAGGAATTGAATTTTGTATACAGGCCTGAATCAAACGCAAATTGTGTTATGCCAAATGAACAGAGGGTTGTGGGGTGTTTTTTTATTTTATTTAAATTTTATATATATTTTTTAAGGTGAACATTCAAAACTATGATCCTTGCTTATCTATCGGCTGTGCATCATGGCTGTTCAGCAGAAACGTGTCTTATGATTATGTAAATAAAGTCAAATTACATGGTAGCTTCAGGGAGGGGTGTTGCCTGGGATTTGGGCACTTTGAAAAGATCTAACATTGAGGCACCCCCCCCCCCCCCCCTCCTCTGAGGGCCCCTGTCAGTCTGGGCCCTTGGAAAGCCCCCAATAGGGTGCCACTGGCTGCAGTGCTACTGAACAAAAGGGCTAAGTGTTTGGTAACTGGGTTTGGACGATTTTTTTTGTTAAACCAGCTTTGTGTGCTGTCAAAAGCAGTCGCCTATAGAGTGTTCAGAACTCCGAACTTAGTAGCGTTCTCCTTGATTTAATACCGGACCTGCTACTGCCCTACCGGACCGGAGGGGTACAACATTTCCCCTCTGTCTTATTCTCTTTTGAATTTTGAAAGTTATTGCAAGTTGTATTTTGAAGAGGAAAAATTACTTTACAAAAAGTTGTAAATTATTGTGTAATTTATTGTTACTTCTGACTTTATAAATAAAAATACAAGCAAACGAAAGTGTTTGTGGCTTATTTATTACTTTTTTCCCCTTAGTTTGTGAATGTAGAAGGCAGTAGTGTGGTGTAGGATAATGATCAGCCGGTGATTGGAACTGTGTTGTATTTCGTTCACCAAAGAAGGACGCGCGTTCCTGAGAATTCAGTTTTCATAAATCGGGTGGTTTACAATAGAACCGTCTGCCACAGAAGAGACTAACGCAGCGTTTAGCCGAAGGATCCGTTTGTTGTTGCTTGATAAAATATCGCCACCCAGTGGTCAATGTTTCTAAGAAGGTAAATAATCCCTTTACACATGAAAACCACATAATTAAAATAAACATCTTGATAAAATGGGAACGAAACCCAGCATTAGCAGGGGACACCAGGACCGATTTTGATAAATAGTGTTATATAGTGTATGTTTATAGACTATGGCATGTTATAAACGATATAACCAATAATTATGGAAGATACGATAATAATGTTATAATTTACATATAAGAAATAAATAAATATATGCATGTAATGTCCGACTCAGAACTTATTTCAATTTTTAAAAAAGATCAGTGACGCGCAGGCGGAAATAAATCATAATAAAAATCAGTCTCTTCTATTTGTGGTCTTACGGTAAACATGGCAGCTCCCAGCTCGCGCTGAGACAACAGCTCAGACGTTACTGATAATCGTTTAGCGTTCAAGGGGAATGACCCTCAAACCACTTTATTGAAAATGGAGCTTCCACGCCACGTAGGGCTGCTGGTCAAAAGAATTGGGGTGCCAGGTGGCGCGCTTTGCAGAACGTTGGTCACGGCGTGTGGCGCGCGACGTTCGCCAGAGCGGAGCTCCTGTAGACGGCCACTGACGGCGAGGTACTCGTCGGCCGCGTCGGTCTCTGCCTGCAGGGCGCTTCTCTACAGGAACCACGGAGATCCAGCGCAAGTCGTTCAGTAAGTCCAGCAACCCCGGTTTTAATAGGACGTGTCACGAGAGGCCATCAGTTTGGAGGCGGCGTCCTTTCATGCTGCTTCTCGTTTGTGCGCGCACTCATTTCGCTTCATTCTAATTTCCTCGGCAGGAGTCGCAATAACTGCCTCGCTTACAAACTTTGCGCCTCTAACAAAGTTTTGACAACTGCCTCGCGGAGCCGTAGCTGTTTCAATGTGCCGACGGCCACACGATGGCCATACATTGATAAGGCGTGCCCCGTCCGTATATGTTGCATTAAACACTCACCGGTCTGGAAATGTTGTGAGCCAGATTTTGCACTGTTGCTCATACGAATCAGGTGAATGCACCTGTTTTTCCCCAAATTGTGAGCCTGGATAAGAGTGTTAAACTAATGTAATGCCACGCACTGCCGGATGCGAGGTGGTAAGAATGTTATGTAAATGGATGGTAAATGGTAAATGGACTGCATTTATATAGCGCTTTTATCCAAAGCGCTTTACAATTGATGCCTCTCATTCGCCAGAGCAGTTAGAGGTTAGGGGTTAGGTGTCTTGCTCAAGGACACTTCGACATGCCCAGGGCGGGGTTTGAACCGGCAACCCTCCGACTGCCAGACAATCGGTCTTACCTCCTGTTATGTTGCGTCACTGCGCAGGTTGGCGAGTATGGAACTCCCCGCTTTGGATGAGAAGAGCGTGCTGGTGAAGATGATGGCGGCTCCCATTAACCCCTCTGACATCAACATGGTTCAAGGTGAACATCGGGGCGGAACATTCACGGAGATTCACAGACTGTTCGTATGTCTGGAAAATACTGTTCAGTAAACCATGCAATTAATTAATTGAATGTCAGGAATGACTGACGTGTTCCTCTCCCGCCGTGCACAGGCACTTATGCTATATTGCCGGACCTCCCCGCAGTGGGCGGGAATGAAGGGGTGGGTGTGGTCCTGGAGGTTGGGAGTCAGGTGACCACCCTGAGAGCTGGTGATTGGGTGATTCCAAGGGACGCTGGACTTGGTAAGTCACTGTTTTACAGTATCCTGTAATCATTTTTGAAGAAAATATTTGCGTACTATTGAGCTTCTGTCCTGCTTCTGACAGTGTTTTATATTTTTTATTTTTTGGACAGGCACGTGGCGGACAGCTGCAGTGTTCGGTGAAGAGGTCCTGACCCCAGTGCCCAATGACATTCCGCTGATGGCAGCAGCCACGCTGGGGGTGAACCCCTGCACCGCCTTCAGAATGCTGTCTGACTTCGAGGCCCTAAAACCAGGTAACCCCCGAAACTAATGTGGAGAACCACTGGGGACTAGAACTTCAGAATGTAGGTTCAGGGGTACAAAACCAGTCCTGGAAGATCAGAGGTTAGGGCTATAATAATACATAATGAGAATAGGCCGTTCAGCTCATCTAGGACATAAGAACATACAAATACATATCTAGAATATTGATCATCATTTCGGTTGCCTGAATGTGCAAATTCAAGCTGTTCTGTGCTCTTAAGATGCTGTCGCTGTGTTTTGGCTTAAGGGCCAGAAGCTGGGCAGGATGGGATTGTGTTGTTGTTAAATAAATCTCTTGGAGAGCAGGTGCGTCAGATCGCTCTGTGCTCACCTGCCCTCTCCTCTCACCTGTGCACAGGTGACTCTGTGATCCAGAACGCAGCTAACAGTGGCGTCGGCCAGGCAGTTATCCAGATTGCAGCAGCACGAGGCGTCCACACCATCAACGTGGTCCGAGACAGGTATCAGAACCACCAACATGGTCTGAGACAGGTATCAGAACCATCAACATGGTCCGAGACAGGTATCAGAACCATCAACATGGTCCGAGACAGGTATCAAAAAAGTGTAGTGTAACGTGTAAGGAGCTGGTCTTGTAACCAAAAGGTCACAGGTTTGATTCCCAGGTAGAACACTGCCGTTGCACCCTTGACCAAGGTACTTAACCTGCATTGCTTCAGTATACATCCAGCTGTATAAATGGATGCTGTATAAATGCTATGTAACAGTTGTGTAAGTCGCTCTGGATAAGAGCTTTTGCTAAATGCCTGCAATGTAATGAAACCGATATCAAAAACAACATGGTGTCCTTGTGCAGGCGACCAAGTGTATGTGTATATATGCATATATATAGATGTATATTGATATGTGTGTGCGTGTATATATGGTGTGTATACATGTGTATGTGTATATATATGCATGTACATAGATATATGTGTGTGTGTATATATGGTGTGTATACATGTGTATGCGTATATATAATGGTAAATGGACTGCATTTATATAGCGCTTTTATCCAAAGCGCTTTACAATTGATGCCTCTCATTCGCCAGAGCAGTTAGAGGTTAGGGGTTAGGTGTCTTGCTCAAGGACACTTCGACATGCCCAGGGTGGGGTTTGAACCGGCAACCCTCCGACTGCCAGACAATCGGTCTTACCTCCTGAGCTATATCGCCCCATATATGCATGTATATAGATGTATATAGATACATGTGTGCGTGTATATATGGTGTGTATGCATGTACATATATGCGCATGTGCTGTATGTGTTTACGCTCTCTCCACAGACCGGACCTGCAGCAGCTGACGGAGAACCTGCAGGCGCTGGGCGCTGGTCATGTGATCACGGAGGAGGCTCTACGGAAGCCGCAGATGAAAGAGCTCTTTAAGGTCTGTTAAACTGACGTGGGGTTGGGGGGGGGGGGGGGGGTACCCTGGACAACACGTTCATCCGAGTTAAACTATCATATTTTGTTTATGAGGGAGAGTAGTTATTAATCTCCATTTATTGGAATTTTATTTTTACATCCAGGGATTTTGCATCATCCTACTTTTTGGCTGGATCGCAACAGCGGGGCCAGCCCTATAAATGCGAATGTCTGTGACTGAGTGACTGAGTGATGAAGTTACACCGCTGGACGGCCAGTTCGGTCCAGCCACATACTAGGTTTTGACCTGGTCTTGTTTCTTTAGTTAATTGACCTGTTGATAATGGAACTGAAGATGCAAACACAACCACAGTCAGCGGTATTCGATCACTTCATTTATTGAAAACGGCTCCTTAATCTGAGCCCAGACCAAAAATAACTGAAATCATCGGCGTGTGGTTATAAAGGTTTTGGCCCTGGGGAGAATCACAGTGATTGATATATTGTGACAGGGGGGCATCAATGTGGCTGTTTTACCCCTTTTTCCAGAAGGTTCCTCGACCCAAACTGGCCCTGAACGGAGTTGGCGGAAAGTCTGCTACAGAGCTGCTCCGCCACTTACAGTGAGTCCTGTCATCCAATCACATTTACTGACCGCCGGAGGAGATTACCGTAACGTCTGGTGTATAAGTGCCACCCGCTCACAAGTCTGCACTCTGTTTGATTCTGTATCATTTGATGAGAGCTACTTGTGGCTCCACGCTTGTGTCCTTATCATAGCACGAAGAATACTTAAATATGCACTTAAATGTGCAAAGAATACTTTGTGTATGTGTGTGTGCGTATGCGTTCATACATGCATGTGCGTGATGAAAGCCTGTCATTCCTCCCCAGGGCTGGAGGGACGATGGTGACGTACGGGGGAATGGCAAAACAGCCCGTCACTGTGCCTGTGGTGAGTGGATCCTGCAACGCACAAACTCTCCACTAGGCGGAGTATAGCTGTCGATATATATCTCTCTCTCTCTCTGTCTGTCTCTTTTCCTGCCTCCCTCTCTCAAATCCAGATATTTTAGGGTTAGGATTTAAGACCTCTGGATTATACTAATTTTAAAACAGCCTCTCATTTCTGGCAGTTTACACTATTCTGAAACTCCCAGGAGTCTCAGGTGGTTCTGCAGCTGAAACAATAACCATTATGCTGCATTATCCTTACCTGGCTGCCTGCATTGACCTAGGTCAGACAGCTTGCATTTTTACTCAGGGGTGTAAATCCCCCCCAATCTGTCTCCCTTGCCCCCCAGAGCGCTCTGATCTTTAAGGACGTGAAGGTTCGGGGGTTCTGGGTGACCCAGTGGAAGAGGGACCACGCCCAGGGTGAGTCCTGAGGGAAGAGCCGAGAAACTCCAAAAAACCGCCGACCCAGGGAACGCGATTGGTTTGTTATTTAGCCGACCTGGTTAAGATGAACATCAGTACTGAGGCACTGAACTGCCTTCTGAACTCTCTCATATGGCTTGACTCCTGGTTAAGTACAGGTGTCATTGAACACAAGGTTTTTTGTATTATATGTCCTTTCTAGGTCATGTGACCAGGCTGTGGCTGAGATGCAGTTCACTGCTAGGTCATGTGACCAGGCTGTGGCTGAGATACAGCTCATTGCTAGGTCATGTGGCCAGGCTATGTCTAAGATGCAGTGCCTTCCCTGGTCATGTGACCAGGCTGTGGCTGAGATGCAGTTCACTCCTTGGTCATGTGACCAGGCTGTGGCTGAGATGCAGGTCACTGCTAGGTCATGTGGCCAGGCTATGTCTAAGATGCAGTGCCTTCCCTGGTCATGTGACCAGGCTGTGTTGTTGTGGCCTGTGCTCCACAGACCGGGGGGCCCTGCAGGGGATGGTGGTCCAGCTTTGCGCTATGATCCGGGACGGGAAGCTGACAGCCCCAGCCTGCACTGAGGTCCCCCTCCAGGACCACGCCCGTGCCTTAGAGGACGCCATGAAGCCCTTCCTCTCCAGCAAACAGGTCCTGGTCATGTGACATCATGGGGGCCAATAGCGGCAGCCCAGCATCAGGGATTGATTTTCACTAAGTAAATACAGGAAATTGAAAATCAGTGGATTAAATTGCAAAAAATGCTCACTGAACATGATGGCCATTTGTTTTCAATTCCGTGAATTGAGTTTAATTTGAAATTCAGTCTATTTGTTGAAAAATCCTCAATCGTCATAACACAAATGCTCACAGTGCTTTACAGTGATGAGTGGGAACTCACCTCACCCACCACCAATGTGTAGCGCCCACCTGGGTGATGCACGGCAGCCATTTTGCGCCAGTACGCTCACCGCACACATTAGCTGAGGCGGAGAGGGAGAGAACTGGAGAACTGTACCCTCGATTGTGCATCACACGTGATTCTGCCCTTTACTGTTATCTCAGCCCCTGTGCTTTGGGCGAATAAAGACATTTTCTTTCACCAAACCGTGGCAGTGGACTCAATTAGGGCAGGGAAAATTGTTTATTATGTTTATTAACAACTTTTATGACCCATGTGGATATAGGACTGTAAGTTGAAACAGGTGTGGCACAGCTAGGAGATGGGTCTGTCAGTTTGGGCTTTCCGTCATTTCCTGAATATTATTTGGGCCATCGCATTTCCAATAGTGTTATCAGCGTGACGTGCTGTACTCAGAGCTTAGTATCACAGTTCGCTGAGTTTATTAAAAAATAGAAGGAAAGATCACGAGCCCCTTACGCAAGCCAATGCCCCGTTTATTGGCTCATGAAAAACATCAGTCAAAGCCACGGACCCTTTCACAAGGAAAACAGTTCACACAACGCTGCAGAAAAATTATTTTACAGAGAAACTTGTTAAATCAAAGGTCGACTTTTTTTGTGTAAAAATGTAGGTTTTTTTTTATAAGTGCCCCTGACTTTTAACAAGTTGGAATTGTGGTTAAGTCATGTGATGGATTCCAGTATAGAGATTCTTCCTTCTTTCTTAAACTACACTGTATACAGTGGTGATTAGCAAAAGGCAGAAATGGTTTAAAAAAAAAAACAGATTATACGTTTTCAACACCATTGAATATGAAAAACAAAGCATCATTAAAAAAACACAGCTTCATCAATTCTCTTTACAGACTCTTGTATCACATTGACAGAATAAAGATATTTAGTCACAGCTGTAGGGAAGCAAGAATATAATATTACTTCACAGACGGACAAAATTATTAAGAAAATCATCATCAAAAATATATCTCAAGTGTAACTTTGGATATAACAGCATAGTCCAACTCTAACTTATCACCCCATTCAGTCAGTTTCTTACTTCGGGTAGAGCAGGGATCTCCAACTCTAGTCCTGGAGGTCTGCAGGATGTTATGGTTTCCCTGAAATCAGTAGTTTACCAGTCTATGCTTTCGAAACAAGGCGTATGGACTCTGAACCAGTGAGTTAAAATAACCATGTAAACGAGTGACTTAAATAACCAAGTCACTAAGTTTGCCTAAATTAAAAAAAAAAAAAAAAAACGCCAGCAGACACTGTGGCCCCTTCCAGGACTGAAGTTTGAGATCGCCGATCTCAAGGGTGGAGGTGGGGGAGGCGGGGTCAGTAGGAGGCCAGGAGCAGGCTGAAGGCCACTGATAGGAGGAGAGGCGTCGTCGGGGTGTGGCTCAGGGCCGCCGCCCCCTCCCTCTCCAGGCAGCGCTCGTACCTGTCGAAGTCGACCTCGCGGATGGAGCAGACGTGGTCGGCCCGGCAGGCGGGGTCGCAGGCGGACAGGTCGTAGCTGACCGAGTTGTAGTCGTAGTAACGCTGCAGGTGGCAGCGGTCGGCCGCCACGAGGCCCAGCACGCCGTGCATGGAGGCCGGCGAGGCGTCGGGCGCCTGGAAGGCCTCGCTCAGGCGGTACTCCTTCTCCCAGCGTCCCCGCGCCGCGTTCGCCCGCGTCAGGTTCAGGTAGTACGTCACCATGTCCTGAGAGAGAGAGAGAGAGAGAGAGAGAGAGAGAGAGAGAGCAGGTGACAAGGTGCAGCCGGTTACCACAGGGAACAGCTCCAGGCATTATGGAGTTAAACAGGTGAAAAGGTGAACCATGTTACAGGTGATACAGGTACAGCTCCAGGCATTATGGAGTTAAACAGGTGAAAAGTGAACCATGTTACAGGTGATACAGGTACAGCTCCAGGCATTATGGAGTTAAACAGGTGAAAAGTGAACCATGTTACAGGTGATACAGGTACAGCTCCAGGCATTATGGAGTTCAAACTGGTGAAAAGTTGGACCAGGTTGCAGGTGATACAGGTAGAGGTCCAGATATTATTTCACCATATTCTGGGACCAGGTGAAGGGGTGGGCCAGGTTACAGGTGATACAGGTAATGATCAAGGCATTATGTCAATCTGTCCGGGGACAACAGCTGAAAAGATGGACCAGGATACAGGTCATACTGTTAGAGGTCCAGGCATGTGTGGAAAGTGTGGTACAAAGGGAGAGTCAAGTGTATAACAATACATTCTCTTTTATAGAGCAACTTGCATAAACGCACACAAAACAGGTTTAGGTAATGAGCAGAATCAATGCCAAAGGAGCTGTCACTACTGGCACAAGTACTCAGTACATAGACCTACAACTGGGAATTACTGTTTAACTCCATATGAATGCCCACAATTTTGAATGACATGTTGGATGTCAGGTGTCCACATACTTTTGGCCGTGTAGTGTATCAGGGTAAGAGATCTCCACTTCTCTTTTGCTGACGAAAGGACAGCACTGATATCTGTGGTCTAAAGTCCGTTAATACTGAGATGGCATCACCAGCGGAGGGTACGCATGCCTTAGGAACACGCCCATTATAGCTGGCTCGCCTGCATAACCCAGCCCATTGGCTGGGGTACGGGGACGTGTAACGGGGAACTCGATACACAGCACTGTCCGTCACACATAAGGACATACGAACACATACTGGCACAAACATGCCATTCTGCACACCCAGGTTCATGGAAATAAGCACACATGTGCAGATACTTGTGTCCTCAAAAACTAGACTCTTGGCACCATTGGTCTAAAGCAGTGGTCTTCGTTCCTAGTGCAGGCGGGCCACCGGGTCTGCTGGTTTCTGTTATTACTAGGTACTTAATTGATCAATTAAAGCCATCGATTACACAGTTATCTCACCTCACCTGGTTTCTTGTGTCTGAATTGGTTGCTAATATTAAGGCTAAAACAAAAAACAGCAGACCCTGTGGCCCACCAGACCAAGAATGAAGATCAGTGGTCTAGAGAGTATCCAGCTCTTCATCAAGCCTGGATCTGAACACTCCAACGACCACTACTACAGGGCTGCCCGACCCTGTTCCTGGAGATCTACCATCCTTTAGGTTTTCAATTCAACCCCAATTTGGCACACCTGATTCTACTAATGAGTATGTCAACAAGATCTCTAGCTGTTGAATGAGGTGTGCTGGAGTGAAGACCAACAGGACGGTAGATCTCCAACAACAGGGTTTTGCAGCCCTGCTCTAGTTGTTGAGTGAGCTGTGGCTTCGTTGGGGTTGGAGTGAAGACCAACAGGATTGTAGGTCTCCAGGAACCAGCTTGGGAAGCCCTGCTCTACACCTGGTGAGCTGTTGCATGCCTTGACAAAAAACGTTCTGCATACCTGGACAAGGAGCGTGGAGGTGTCATACTCGAAGACCCGAATTCCGGGGTTGTTGGCCCCATCGGTGACGCCAGGTAGCGTAGTCTTCCAAGGGGTGACCCCTGGGGTCAGGAACATCACACTGATGGGGGACCCTGTTCAGAAGAAAGGGGTGCAGGAAATGAAGGCCTTCAGGTCTTGGGGGAACAGTGATAAATGTAGCGTAAGGGGTTTGAGGGTACAGTGCTAAATGTTACGTAAGCCTGTCTAGGATTATTGAGCTCAGATTAAAGAGGAGCTCGGCAGGTACCGTTGGAGCTGTAGAACATGCGGAAGGAGTCGGTGTGGTGGTGGCCGAAGAACTGGCCAGCGATGACGCCGTGGTGCTGCTGGATCAGCTCCAGGTACCGCCGGTTGAAGTTGGACCGGAACCACGGTTTGTTCCTCTTCTTCTCAAAGAAGCCCGGCGGCACGTGGCCCACGATGTACACCTGCCCAGTCCACAGAGAAACCGACAGGTAAGTGCACAGCATGGTACGCCAGTTCACAGAGAAACCGACAGGTAAGTGCACAGCATGGTACACCAGTCCACAGAGAAACCCGACAGGTAAGTACACAGCATGGTACACCAGTCCCACAGAGAAACCCACAGGTAAGTGCACAGCATGAGGAGAAGGAGGTACGGATGCAATGGCCTGTGAGCTCTTTTATACTCCAGTCCCAAAAGAGTTAAGTATCCGAGTTCAGTTCCAGTATTCCACTCCAGCTGTTTCCGTTCTCCTTCCAGTCAAAGCACAAATCTGCTAATGCGCCTCATCCCTAAAAGCTGTACATTTTAAGTACTCTTCAACACCCATCTGGACACCCTAAGAGGATTAACTCCACGCTTTCCCTCTACTCCCTCACCCCACCCTACCCCCTCACCCCTCTACCCCTCCCTAACCCCTCACTCCTCTATCCCACCCTCCCCTCTGTACGGGTTCACTGATAACCTCAAAGAACTGCTTAACATTGGCATCGGACTTACCCTCAAGACCAGGGGTCTACAACCCTGATCCTGGAGAGCCACAGGCTCTACTGGTTCTTGTTGTTACTCTACACTTAATTAATCAATTAGAGCGGTGATTACACAGTTAACTCACTTCACCTGGTTACTTGGGTCTGAACTGGGTGCTGAATTTACAGTGAAAACAAAAACCAGCAGAGCTTGTCGCTCTCTGGGACCAGGATTGCAGACCCCTACCCCAGACCCCTTTTTGCCCAATTCCTCCCTGGCCAGCCCACGGTCCTCATCCCCTCCATGACCTGGCCGACCACCTCGCCCCTCTCACCTATGCCTCCCCTCTGCACTGCCCCAGAACCTGCCACAACAACCCCCTCCCACCCCCCACCCCCCACCCAAGGCTTGTTGTTCCGCAAGCACTGCTGATAGCGACCCTGGCAAAGATAGCGAATGATGTGCCCAAGATCCCCGTTGCTATGGAGACTTCTGCCTGCACCAATAACGGGTGGGAAGCCGCTGTTTATCACATGGCGGCGACCTTCCGCATTCCTGTTTCGATTAGAAACGGAGTCAAAAAGGCGTGTTCAACCCACTTTGCCAACTTATCATCGAGTCGATACCTATTTCTCGTCAACCACAATCTGCGTCAGAGCCTATCTTTACACACAATACACTCTAATTTAATTTTACAGTGCAGGGTTTTTATTTTCTCAACATTTTGTCTTTCTTCTTCTTATGCCATTCTGCTTTTTTATGCCAGTTTCTTTCTGTTCTGTTATTCCAATGTCCGATGAAAGGCATGTTGAATTACATTTTGTATGAAGTGTGCTATAAAAATAAACTTGCCTTGCCTTGCTTTGTCATGCACAGAAATGCCAGAAATTGGACTGGATTTTGAACAAATGGCTTGTCAGGTATTTATTGTTCTTCGAACAGGCAAAGTCTAAATTATGGGGAATAAGGATCAAGCTGGTCCAACAGAAATTGGATATGCAGTGTGTGCGTTTGAAGTCAAGTGCAGCCATTGGCCAACTTGGGGAGGGAAGCGGGACCTTCTCGTTGTTCCTGGCTGCAGAGGTTAGTATTTGATTGGCCCAGCTGAACTGTCCCGCCGGATCCTCCATGCTTTCCGTCAGTTTGTTCTGGTCGTAGTAGAGGTTGGTGTTGAGGACCAGAACCCTGTAGCCCGTTCGGTTCAGGAGTTTCTCCGTGTAGTACCCCCCTGAAGACAGAACAGGGTGAACATCGGCTCTCTCCAGTTCAGTTAAATTCATTTCAGTTCATTTCAACGCAATTCAGTCCACATTTATTACATTTAGTCCAGTTCAATGCAGGACCGCATGCTCTAAGGCTTACCTGTCCTGAGCATGTGGACCCCGGCTCTAAGGCCTACCTGTCCTAAAGGTGAGTTGTGATTCTGGCTCCAGCCAGTCCTGCCACAGCTGGGCTGTCCGCGCATAGATGTTGTTCTGTTCCGGGGGAAGCTGGCTCTTAGGGTGGTAGTCATGGTTACCCAACGCAGAGTACACTTTGGTACCTTTAAGAAATACACATGGCCGGTGAGTTCAGAAGCCAATGTTGAACACGCAAGTGTGTTTAGGTGTGACTACTGTAAAATACAGGTAATGCAATGGTGGTAGCCCACTCCTCACGTGACAAATGAACCCCTGGATCACGTGGCTAAATGTACCTGGAAACACGAGCTTTATGATGTGGGTGAGGTTTCCGATGATGGAGAGCACCTCCTCTTCGCTTAGCTGCTCGTTAGGCACGTGAGGCGTGTCATCACTGTGAAAGAGGGGAAACCACGCTTGTTTGAGCATGCGCTAATTTTAAAGCAACAGCTGAGCTCACTCAGCACAGTGAAATTAGGAATATAAGCGCGTAACGTGCAGTGACGGAAATGTGTACGGGGTGTATTTTTAATATTCAAATTATGAATTGGTCCTAGGACTCCATTTTCGTCGAAATGAAAATCCGGTGCCAACTACTTTAAAAATATTAAGCGTAGGCTTGAGGAATGCCTTTCGTTTAACTTTGATATCATAGCTAGGCTATTTCACTCTTTCAGTTTAAATCGCTCAACTGACGTTTTCCGTTAGCCAATTGCTTTGCTTCCGTTAGAGTTTTTCATAAACGGTGTTCAGATACCCGGTCCAAACGATGAAGTCCGGGTCTGGCAGAATGTCTTTCATGGCATATATGGACGAGTTGATGAGGTCCCATGGTGAGTCGCAGAGGTAATCCCCAAACTTCCCAGCGTTGGTTACGGGCCGCGCGCCGTTCGATGCGCACACCTGCTCTGGGTTGTCAGTCACCTTGTAGGTTGGGTCCCAATGCAGGTCGGTGATGTGCCAGAAATTACCTGGGGAACAGAAACTTGCCTTCAACATCTGCTACGCCGTGATAACCCGTTCGATCAGTGAAAAGACGCACGCTGTGTGATTATTCTGTAGAAAAATGTCAAATCGCAGATGGGTGACAAGTTGCAGTAACTTACGGACATCCTTAAATTATAGTTTAATTTCACAGAAGCCTATCAACCATACAGTTTTTTTTTATTTATTTTTTTATCCTTGAGGATTTTAACACAATAACAAAATAATTTGATAGTTTCGTCTCCGAAACATCAGGTTACGCCAATAGGCTATAGCACGGCGACGTTACTTTATACAGACTAATTTCATTAACTGTCCAAGCTAAGTTTGAACACACGCGATTCCAAATGTGTGATCCTTTAGTTTGCACTTGACTGAAAAAAACGGACTAAAACTCACCTAAGGACGCCAAACTCTGGCTGCAGGAGACGATAAAACACAGGACGTGGCTTGTCCTAATAGCAAACATTCTGCTTCAGTCTGTGAGAGGGAGTGATGCCAAAAAAAGGTCACACCGCTATCTATTCTGGAGCTCTGGCCGTATAATGGCTATAAATATGAGATATGCCCGCGACGGTCCGTGGATGCCTGCAACTTTGCTGCGTCATTGCTCTATTTTGAGAGTTTTTACGCGAGTTTTGAATTAGCCATTAAGTTTTACCAGAAGCAAATAAATGTAACTTTTAATTTACCTGCCACTGGTATTTTTTCACGAGTTGGACAAGAACACCGGAAGATCATACAAGTTTAATATTTAAACATCTATAAAATAATAAAAAAAAGTATAGGCCTGTTATCCACGGATCGTTACCGGCAATGGTTAACCACATCAGTGGCGATGTGATGACGACCTTTGTATTTAGTTGTCAGGCTATCACCGGATACGTTGGTATAAAATTGCAATAACAAATACATATTCTTTATTCAAGGAACGTTGAAAACTGAAAAACAGCTGTTTCTTTAAAATAAATAATTAGCCATTTATTCATACAGCTGAAGCAAACGGAGGCCAGTACTGGCAACATCTTTGGGCGTGCAAAGCCTAGACCACAGAGAACAATTATATGTTCAGATTTCCCTTCAGCATTAATGAGTTTACAATCATTCAGCTGTCTCAATAGGCAAGATCTTCTATATGAAATATTAATGAATTTATTCAGAACCCAGTGATAGTGGTTCTCTGTTAAATTTGTATGGATACCTATTCATGAAGGAGTACTTGGCAATGAGAGGGTACTAGATATGTGTGCTATACAGACTTTAAAGTTGGGTGAAATACAGATTGAGGGAGGTATTAGTAAGACGAGAGCTAAATGGTTAATTAAAGTCACTTAAAAAAGAGATGGCAGGATAGAGAAAGGAAGAGTCGACATTTATTTGCCATGAACCCACTGGTTGGGGTGGGTTATCCTGAGGGACATCCAGAGCTGGATGGACAATCACCACCTGAAGCTCAACCCGGGAAAGACGGAGCTAATCTTTATTCCTGCTCTATCCTCTCCCCTCCTCGACTTTTCCATTTCCCTAGGGGACACCTTAGTGACATCATCACCCTGTGCCAAGAATCTCGGAGTGGTGATGGACAACAGGCTGTCCCTCTCCAAGAACATCGCAGCAGTAAGCCGGGCATGCAGATATATAATGTATAACATCCGGAGAATCCGCCCCTTTCTCACCACCTACTCAACCCAGCTTCTGGTCCAAGCAATGGTTCTATCTCGCCTGGACTACTGCAACTCTCTTCTGGCTGGACTACCGGCATCTGCCACCAGACCCCTGCAACTCATTCAGAATGCTGCAGCTCGTCTGGTCTTCAACCTCCCCAGACACTCCCATGTCACTCCCCTGCTCACTACCCTCCACTGGCTGCCTGTTATAGCTTGCATCAAATTTAAAACATTGGTCCTAGCATACCAGGCAGTCAAGGGATCAGCCCCAGCATACCTCCACAAGATATTCAAACCCTACATGCCAGCCAGATCCCTCCGTTCTGCTACCTCAGGACGCCTGGCACCTCCCCCTCTTCGCACCTGCACTTCCAGAACACGTCTCCTGTCTGTTCTGGCCCCACGATGGTGGAATGACCTCCCCGTGGAGGTCAGAACAGCTGAGACTCTGACCCATTTCAAGCGATGACTGAAGACTCACCTCTTCAGGCTGCACCTCTTCCCATCCCTCCCTACCCCCCTGTAAATGACTGTAAGCTTAGGGTTGTAACTAGGCAGCTGTTTCGTAGGTGACTTAGGTGCATTAACTGTCTTAACTACTGCTTGTATTTTTTCCATAGACTGCGTTGTTGCCGTTCTCGTTGTGTTAGTGTTAATCAGTTTAACCTTCAGGGTCCAAGTTGAACTATGTGGTTGTTCCCTGCACTTGGACCGGTACTTCTCTCTAGGGTTTTCGTCATACTTGTTCCTGGTTATGGTTATACACTTTGTTGTACGTCGCTCTGGATAAGAGTGTCTGCCAAATGCCTGTAATGTAATGTAATGTAATGAGTATAAGGGTTGTAGGGGTAGGCAGGAAAGTGAAGAATGTTATATTGGAGACTAAGACTTGGTCACACAGTAGCACATTGCATATTACAAAGAAGCACGATTCAGGTAGGTGTGGTCTTTGTGGAGAATTAGAAACTGTTTTCCATTTTCATTAATGATTGTAGCAAATATAGCTGGGAAAGATGAACATTGAATACAAGTCTGTAAGAGATAGGGGATGGGGGAAGAAAATTATTTTTAAATCTACGGGGGACAGAAGCATGAAATTTCACATACAATACAAAATTATTATTATAATAATTATTATTATATATATATATTTTTCAGTCTCAAGTAGTCTCCTCAGTTCACACTCCAGATCAGTGGGTGACGATAATACACCCTTTGCTGTGTTAACTGTCGGTAAACGAAACTGAAGAAGAAGAAAACGAAGCCACTGCACACGAAGAAGAATGTACGACGTTTTATTGGCTGAATTCCCACAGCATCAAGGGTTCTGATTTGTCGGTGAAGTTCGCGGCAAAAGGTGGTTTGAAACGCATGCGCTGTCTCAGTTTTGCAGCGCGCGTAATAAGGAGTACCTAGGTTGTGTAGGTGTTGTATCAAAACTTAGCCCGATACAGCGAATTTATTTACAAGTGCAAACTCATTTTATTGCCTTAAATATTCATATCAAGTTTAAAGTATCATGTGGAACCAAGGTGAGTCAACACGGCCTTGCGCATGTTTGCTTTGTTATTTGCTACCTAGCCAGCTAATTGGTGATGATAGCTACATATTGACGCACTAGCTAAGCTATATAACGGTCTTTAACTATTATTTAAATGTAGAACTGTTTTTCTTTTATTTTAGTTAATTCCTAACAGTGTAACCCAGCCAGCTATCATCATGATATTCCTTTTATGGTAACGTAGCTAAAGTTAGTTCGCTAAACTAGCAACGACGTTAGCCTGAAACTGCGCTGACTTGCCAACCATTGTGCCACGGTCTTTCAATTGTGTTACGTAGCTTAGGAAGTAACATCTAAACAGGCAGCGTCTTTGCTAGCTTGTTTGTCAGTTTATTTTGTGTTAGTTATTTTCTAACGTTAGTTAGCTGAAAATGTTGGTCTTGCAGTTGCCTTATATCCTTTAACTTCGTAATGTTAGCTAGCTCGAGAGGCCACTTAAATTGTCTGTGCTTTCTAATATAACAGCAACTGGGGACTTCTTGATTCTGTTAAGCTCAGTTACAGCAGCCCAATTTGGCGTTGCTAGCAATTCATTTTGGTGACAAAGTGTGCTGGTAGTTTTTTTTTAATTTTCCGGTGTGAAGCATGCTAGCCAGACAGACAAGTGAAGTTACTTACGCTACCAGTGCAGTCAATCCGATATCTAACGTACCCGGAGCTGTTGACAGTATCTGTGACGTCAGATTGCTTGCGTGGAAATGTTTGTGCCGCGGCTGTCGGCGTTAACCTGCGCGTGTCTCCCCAGGCGGATACAGCGAGCCGAGCCTGGGCGGGTACACCCAGTCGCCGGGTGGGTTCGCCTCTCCCTCCGCTTCGCAGGGGGGAGAGAAAAAAGGAGTAAGTGCGCCATTAGTCTTCATAAATGTGCAACAGTGCTGAACTGGCATACTAGTACATAATCATGTTTATTCATTTTGTTCTTTTTAACCTACTGCAAGGTGGAACTATTGTTTTGACTTGTGGATATGAACCCTGACCGTGAGGTGGGGGTGTGGGGACCGGGAAGCGGGGGTGTGGGGACGGAGAGGCGGGGGTGTGGGGACCGGGAAGCGGGGGGGGTGTGGGGACCGGGAGGCGGAGTAAATGCGCCCTGGCTGAACGGACCGCGTGTGTGTGTGTGTGTTTTTTTTCCCCGCTCGTCGCAGAGGATGCGCGCGCAGCAGATCATCCCCTGCACAGTCTCACAGCTGCTGTCCTCCAGGCAGGCCGAGGACGTCTTCAGAGTCGGGGACGTAGAGATCGCACAGGTGGGTCGAGGTTCAGCGGGTGGGTGGAGATCGCACAGTTGGGTGTAGTGAACGGCAACATTCATCCCAAAGGCTATCTTTGTCCTCGTTCCACTACCACGGTCTCAGCCGTTGGACATACTACTGTTTCTGTAACGAGGCTGCTGGCTGCCTTGGTTCTCTTGGGTACTGTAATTTAAATCTGCACTTGGAATGTCTACATGGCACCTTAAGTGTGACCACTGATCAAGCAAACTGGACATCTGTCAGTTTTCCCTATGATGCAAGCCAGTTTCTGCATGGGAAACAGCAGAATGGCCTTGGAGTTGGCTATGAGTATGGCTCCCACTGGTGGCTTTGGGATGTATTGTTCTGTTGTAGTTTGTAGATGATGTCATGAATGTAAACTATGGATGTAATGTTCACCATCACTTTATATAAAGGATGTCAAAGTTTGGTTTGGAGCTTACAAACAAATACTTTGGTATTACTACTGGTAGCTTTTGTTGCCAGTACAATCAGAATGTGTGTGTTTGTGGGGGGGGGGGCGGGGTGGGGGGGGGGGGGCAGTGTCTGTGAAATAGGGTGGGGGAAAAAAAACTCATTCTACCACAGGCTGCCAGATATAATCATCCACTCAAATCTAATTGGCTACACAGTCCTTTGGTTTACCACTTCCTGAGCTTCCCCAGAACAGAGTTGCCTTTGCACACAACCCCCTCTTACTTGGGTGGGCTAACAGGAAGTGAGTGGTGAGTGCATGCTCACAGGAAGTGAGCAGATGTGTGTCTGTTTTACCGCAGATCACCCTGCTGGGGATAGTCAGGACCACAGAGAAGTCCGTCACCAACGTCCAGTACAAAGTGGACGACATGACTGGCCCTCCTGTGTCGGTTAAGCAGTGGGTGGACGGGGAGGTGAGTACACGTCACATGACATGTCACATGACCCAGATCGACCAATGACCAGGTGAGAACTGACGGAGCGTCCAGTGATGAAAGAGGCCCCGTACTGGGTGAGGTTTCTTTTTTATAGATCAGGTGAATGAGGGAGGGAAAGATGTGACTTCAGCTTTCGGTAGGAGCCCTTGGTATCCCATCAGCCTGTTCTCCAGTGTTTCTCAAAATGCAAAAGTGCTTCATCGGACTCAAAGTCAGGGATGTCAAACTCCAGTCCTGGGGGGCCGCAGTGGCTGCAGGTTTAACTCCAGTCCCAGAGGGGGCACAGTCGCTGCAGGTTTAACTCCAGTCCTGGATGGGGCACAGTGGCTGCTGGTTTAACTCCAGTCCCGGAGGGGGCACAGTGGCTGCAGGTTTAACTCCAGTCCGGAGGGGGCACAGCGGCTGCTGGTTTAACTCCAGTCCTGGAGGACCGCAGCGTCCACAGGCTGCCTGCCTGCTTTCTGAATATTAATGATGAGAAAATGAATGTGCCAGAAGACCAGTGCTGCTGCAGACCAGAAGACGAGTCTTCAGTGCCGCTGGACTTCTGGTTTCTCTGAGTGTTTTTTGGGCGTAGGCACGTGAGCGTGCACTTTTCCGGCTCGGTGAAAAGGAAGTGGTTTTTCTCAGCTATTTCTCACAGCTGTCAGCGAGCCAATCTCCGGCTGATAGGCGTTGAAGTGGACCCTTGCCGACCGCGGGGGGGGGGGGGCGGCACAGGAGCTCAGACGAGCTGTGTGGGATCGTACGAGGCGGGTTGTAGGACTTCTTCTTTGCAGTCTTACTGTGGGTACGTGCATTACTCACTGTGGCTTTGGTTCCTCTTGAGCTATATTAAGATGCTCTTGTGCTCGTGTTGCGCAAGTCGGTCTGGAGGAACTCGCTCGCAGTTAACTTCCCAGTGCTGTCACGGAAGCAGAACCGTGCCCACCCCCATCTCAGGCTAAAGACCCCGCCCCTCTGCCCTGCCTCTCTCCCAGTCTGCCCCCCTGCTGCGTTTCCTCCTGGGAAGGCTGTGTAAAGATGGGTTTTCTCATAAAATCTAATTCAGATCTGCTGGATACATTCACATTTGGCCTGAATCAAATCCAAGCCTCATTCAGTGATGGTGCTTTGTCTTATATACTGACATTGCTTATGTGGTTTTAGGTGGGGGTGTGTTTGTACTGTTTTCTTTTTTTTTTCCCCACGGCGCGCAGGAACTGCCGCCGTGGGCTGTGCGTGGCAAACTGTGGTCACTCACTCACTCACAGACAACCTGAGAGGGACGTTTGGTGGGACGCATGCGCAGGTGGTACTTCGTTTAGTAGGACGCATGCGCAGGTGCATCTCCTAAAGTCACCACTTCGAACGGCACAACCCGAACATGTTCGCGTTTCGCCTACTTTAGTTAACCTAGTTGGCGCATACCACCGATACACGGAGAACAACAAATCATGTTACAGAGGTGAGGACATGCCATAGCTAGCCAGCTATATAGTTAGCCAAGTTTTACTCCTGACACTACACAGGTGCGGCGTGGGTCTGGATAGTTTCGTACTCGTTTTTTTTTTTTTTCTTTAACCCTTTGAAGAACCCTTTTTAGACTGTTTTTTTTTTTTCTTTCAAATTTCAAAAGTCAGTGTTCTAGAACTCCACTGCTTTCAATCGCCACTAGTGATTGTGACATCAGCATTAGAATGTTCAGTTAAGAACATTCCAGTCACACATTTGTGACCTCACACCTTAAAGGGTTAACCGTCATGTTCTCAGCCTGGCTACTGGTCACGCAGGCATGTGTATCTAGACTAACTCTTTGAAAGTTTTAAACAATCACCGTAACCTTTGACCTTTTGCGTCTTGCAGGACCCCAGTGTGGAGAGCACGGTCTTCCCCCCCGGGACCTACGTCAAGGTGTTCGGCAACCTGCGGTCTTTCCAGGTGTGAGGAGGCCTCTTTTGACCTTCTGCTTGCTTTGCGTTTCCGTTTAGAGTGCAGTTATTACCCCTCGTTTGCTGGAAAGGCTGGTGTGTTTCTAAGGAGGGAGGTGGATTCAAAAATGTAAAATGAAATAATCTGTGTTTTTTAATTACAGTAAAAATGGTGAATGTGTGCTTCTTTGCTGGGGGTGGGGGGAGTCTAGGCACTCTGCCTCACTGATTGACAGCTCTTCTGTGAGGGGGGGTGGGGATTCCGCTTATTTTTGTTGTGGTTGGCCGTGGGTGGAGGAGATGCGATGGCTCAACACTGCGTGTCACTTCCTGTTGCAGAACCATAGGACTGTGGTGGCGTTCAACATCAGGCCAGTTGAGGACATGAATGAGATCACCTCGCACATGCTGGAGGTAGTGCGTGCTCACATGGTGCTCAGCAAGCCCACGAGCGCGGTGAGAGAGCCCTCCTCCTCCTCCTCCCTCTTCCTCTCTCCATCTCCTCCTCTTCTTCCTCCTTCTCCTCCTCCTCCTCCTCTTCCTCCCTCCTGCTCCTTCTCCCCCCCCCCCTCCTGTGTTACTGCAGGTGAGATGTGTGTGTTATTGGTGTAAGCTGCAGGTGAGGTGTGTGTGTTACTGCAGCTAAGGTGTGTGTTATTGGTGTTAGCTGCAGGTGGGGTGGGGTGTGTGTGTGTTATTGGTGTTAGCTGCAGGTGGGGTGTGTGTGTGTGTGTTAATGGTGTTAGCTGCAGGTGAGGTGTGTGTGTGTTAATGGTGTTAGCTGCAGGTGGGGTGTGTGTGTGTGTTATTGGTGTTAGCTGCAGGTGGGGGGTGTGTGTGTGTGTGTGTGTTAATGGTGTAAGCTGCAGGTGGGGGGTGGGTGTGTGTGTGTGTGTGTGTGTGTTGTACGCTGCAGCTGATGGTGTTGTGTGTGTGTGTGTGTTGTACGCTGCAGCTGATGGTGTTGTGTGTGTGTGTGTGTGTGTGTGTGTGTTAATGGTGTAAGCTGCAGGTGTGTGTGTGTGTTGTATGCTGCAGCTGATGGTGTTGTGTGTGTGTGTTGTACGCTGCAGCTGATGGTGGTGTGTGTGTGTGTGTGTGTGTGTTGTAAGCTGCAGCTGATGGTGTGTGTGTGTGTGTGTGTTGTACGCTGCAGCTGATGGTGTTGTGTGTGTGTGTGTGTTGTACGCTGCAGCTGATGTGTGTGTGTGTGTGTGTGTGTGTGTGTGTGTTGTATGCTGCAGCTGATGATGTGTGTGTGTGTGTGTGTTGTACGCTGCAGCTGATGGTGTTGTGTGTGTGTGTGTGTGTGTGTGTTGTATGCTGCAGCTGATGGTGTTGTGTGTGTGTGTGTTGTAAGCTGCAGCTGATGGTGTTGTGTGTGTGTGTGTGTGTGTGTTAAGCTGCAGCTGATGGTGTTGTGTGTGTGTGTGTGTGTGTTGTATGCTGCAGCTGATGGTGTTGTGTGTGTGTGTGTGTGTGTGTGTGTGTGTGTGTGTTGTACGCTGCAGCTGATGGTGTTGTGTTGGCCCTCTCTTTGGCTCAGGTGAGTGGAGGGGGCATGAATGCCAGCATGATGCCCATGTCGCGCCCAGGCGTGGGTGGGATGGGCGGCGGGTATTCCGGTGCCAACGACATGTCGTCCAACGGACTGAGCGCCACGCAGAACCAGGTGAGTTACCTGCGCCGCGTCGCCAAGGGCGACTCGCAACACATCCGCCCATTCCCTGCGGTCCTTGGAGGTGTCTGTCATTGTGGGACTACAGCTCCCACAGTGCACCAGGTCTCACCCAGAGTGCGGTTGGTTGATGAGATGGATCGTGGGCGAGTCATGGGAATGGCCTGCTCTCATCAGACGCTCTGAAATTATTTGCAGGCTGGGCCAGTTTAGCTTGTCCCCCCATGGCAGTTGTACAGGAAGGCACTGTGGCCCAGAGCATCATGGGATATGATTTCAGTGGCGGCTGTAACCATGCCAACCCAGTAAAATATGATGGACGGATGAAGAGGATGTGCCGTGTGTTCACTCGTTTTTTTGCCCCCCCCCCCCCCCCCCCCCCCCATCCCCGAAGGTGCTGAGCCTGATCCGGAGCTGTCCGGATGCTCAGGGCATCCACATACACGACCTGAAGCAGAGGCTGAGTGGCATGAGCATCGCCGTCATCAAGTGAGACTGCGTGTGGAGTGTGAACCGCGTGTGGAGTGAGGAGTGAACCGCGTGTGGAGTGTGAACCGCGTGGAGTGTGCGGTGAAGTGTGGGGTGTGAACTGCGTGTGGAGTGTGAACCGCGTGAGGAGTGAACTGCGTGGAGTGTGCGGTGAAGTGTGGAGTGTGAACTGCGTGTGGAGTGTGAACTGCGTGTGGAGTGTGCGGTGAAGTGTGGAGTGAGGAGTGAACCGCGTGTGGAGTGAGGAGTGAACCGCGTGTGGAGTGTGCGGTGAAGTGTGAAGGTGTTGGCGGGCGTGTGCTCGCGAGGCCCCAGGCGGGCGTCAGCGTCTCACTCCAGTCGTGTTCCTGCTGCAGGCAAGCTGTGGAGTTCCTCTGCAATGAAGGACACGTCTTCTCCACCATCGACGAGGAACACTTCAGATCCACGGACAACAACGAGTAGAGACGGGACTACATTTCCCACGATGCACCACCTCTGCTCAGCACTGCAGGTGTCTAATGCAGTGAAACGAACTCGGGGGGATTCTTGGCTGCGATGCTGAGTTTGCGTGCACAGGCCCGTGTCACTTCTGCATCCTGTTAGATCTGCTGTGTCACTCGTAGAGGGGGAAGAGTGCTTCTGTCATTTCAGTTTTTCATATTTTCTCTTCCTCATTCCCAGTCTGAATCAAATAATTTATCATTTTATAAAGATGTGAGGGTGTCTCTGGTGTCTTTGGCCTATTCCGGAACTGCTTCACAGTGTTTTGAAAAGGAAATTCTGTGCAGTACGTATGCATTTGTAGGGCTTTATTTGTTTCTTTTTTTTTCCTGTGTACATTGACTTTTTTTGTTTTGACTGAGTGCATGTAGTTCCTTTCTGAAATACAGTACAACTGGTGACAAACTACTTTCACTACTTTTTTTTATTGATTCCAAATGAAATCTGGGGAAGGAAGCAAAAACACGGGGGGCGGGGGGGGGGGGTAATAGCAGATTATATTTATTAGGTTTACACTGCCACACTGAACAACATTCTTTTAAAATAGTTAATTGTGTAAAAAATACTTTTTGTTGCTACTATCACTTACCCTTTTTTTATGCTGTGTGTGTAAGGTGAACTGTGCGTGTGAGGTGAACAGTGCCTGTGCGTGTGAGGTGTGCAGTGCCTGTGTGTGTGATGTGTGCAGTGCCTGTGCGTGTGATGTGTGCAGTGCCTGTGCGTGTGATGTGTGCAGTGCCTGTGCGTGTGAGGTGTGCAGTGCCTGTGCGTGTGATGTGTGCAGTGCCTGTGCGTGTGATGTGTGCAGTGCCTGTGCGTGTGATGTGTGCAGTGCCTGTGTGTGTAAGGTGAACAGTGCCTGTGCGTGTGATGTGCGCAGTGCCTGTGCGTGTGAGGTGAACAGTGCCTGTGCGTGTGAGGTGTGCAGTGCCTGTGCGTGTGATGTGTGCAGTGCCTGTGCGTGTGAGGTGAACAGTGCCTGTGTGTGTGATGTGTGCAGTGCCTGTGCGTGTGATGTGTGCAGTGCCTGTGCGTGTGATGTGTGCAGTGCCTGTGCGTGTGAGGTGTGCAGTGCCTGTGCGTGTGATGTGTGCAGTGCCTGTGCGTGTGAGGTGTGCAGTGCCTGTGCGTGTGATGTGTGCCTGTGCGTGTGAGGTGTGCAGTGCCTGTGCGTGTGATGTGTGCAGTGCCTGTGCGTGTGATGTGTGCAGTGCCTGTGCGTGTGATGTGTGCAGTGCCTGTGCGTGTGATGTGTGTAGTGCCTGTGCGTGTGATGTGTGCAGTGCCTGTGATGTGTGTAGTGCCTGTGCGTGTGATGTGTGTAGTGCCTGTGCGTGTGAGGTGTGCAGTGCCTGTGCGTGTGATGTGTGTAGTGCCTGTGCGTGTGATGTGTGCAGCGCCTGTGATGTGTGCAGTGCCTGTGCGTGTGATGTGTGTAGTGCCTGTGCGTGTGATGTGTGCAGTGCCTGTGATGTGTGCAGTGCCTGTGCGTGTGAGGTGTGCAGTGCCTGTGATGTGTGCAGTGCCTGTGCGTGTGATGTGTGCAGTGCCTGTGCGTGTGATGTGTGCAGTGCCTGTGCGTGTGATGTGTGCAGTGCCTGTGCGTGTGATGTGTGCAGTGCCTGTGCTGTGATGTGTGCAGTGCCTGTGCGTGTAAGGTGAACAGTGCCCCGTGAGGCTCCCTGGGGTTCCTGCAGTTATGATAGTTAGCCCCTTGCCAGCCCTGTGGAGTTTTGAGCCGTTGTCATGGTTACGGTTCGGCGTGCAACATTGCATCTTTCACCAGCCTTTTTGGGGTGCTGTGTCTCTGGGGGGGGGGGGGGGGGGGCTCCCACGTGACCCCACGTGACCCCACGTGACCCCACCCACTTCCTCAGACGTGCTAAATCCAGGTGTACAGGTGCACTGAGTGGTGCCGTTGCCCCGGAGATAAGCCTACCGTGTCTGTACACGTGTAATGGAGTGCATTTATATAGCGCTTTTATCCAAAGCGCTTTACAATTGATGCCTCTCATTCACCAGAGCGTATGAGTATGACCGCCCTCCCCCCCCATCCCGACCAAGAAAGGAAATTCAGTGACGGTCCAGTGGCTGTGCCCCCCCCCCCCCGAAGAACTCTGCAACACAATAAACGTCTTGTTGCTTTCTGTGGCATGCAGATGAGGAAGTGAAACAGAACTGAACGGAAGCTAGAGGCAGATTTTTTTTTTTTTTTTTGGAGAGGGGGACTTCATGCATTCTTCAGTGTTCTTAGAAAATAAAAAAAGCAGAACTTCTGTCTTGATGATTCTCACCAGGGAGCCTCTGAGATTAATTTATGCATAAAGACGCCATACCTGCCCTTCCCGTTCTTTCCCACGGTCTTTGACCTTTTGCTGGCCATTAAAAAAAATATCTTGAGCCTTTGAAAACATGCACGTACGCTGGTTACAAAGGCTTTTCATGAAGCTGCAGTTCAAAATACAAAAATCACTCTAAAGCAAGGGAATTGGGGAAGGTGGGGTAAAAAAAAAAAAAAAAAAAAGCTGGACTTCAAATATAGACTGTTAATCAAACCATTAACTTCAGAAATCAAATCGCTTGTTGATAGGGACTAAAGAGGCCTGCTTTTGGAAAGTGGTTCTCGAAGCTTAAAGAAGGACGTGAACGTGTCTGGCTCTCTCGAGGTCGTCCTGTACAGGACAGTCTGCTGGTCGCTGAGCAGCGTGTCAGTAGAACAAGATGCTGTCCTGTGAGTTCTTCACCGCGTCCATGATGTCCTCGTAGTCATGGTCGCTGTCCTGCCTTCCTGCTGGAGAGAGGGACGGGGGAGGGGGGGAGGGGGAGGAGTCATGGGTACATTGAGTTTATGGACTTTAATTTTTGCTCAGATTTAAAAAAAAAAAAATTCTCTGAATTTACAGTCTGAGAAATATGGGTGGTGGGAAAAACTAAAATGTGCTCAAACTGAACAAATAATCAGCATGAAGCAGCAAACTTTTACCGTTTTTTTTTTTTCCTGGAAGTGTGAAGGCTTGAAATGGTGCTTGGGTATCAAAACTGTAAGGCAACAGGACTGCTAGGCATACCGCCAAGTAAAAGGTTATTTATGGCCTTGAGGTGGATATTTTCTCTTTGCTGAATTCACTGTGCTGAATTCACTGTCTGATAATGTTCATTCTGAATGTAGGGCTGCCAGGATGTCATCAATAAGGTCCAACACGACCTTGGGTCCAGGTACCAACAGGGATTATCAGCCAAAATTGTTTTCAATTAATTCTGTTTATATGTTTCCATATTTCATAATAATGCATGGCGGTCATACAAACTATAATTATCACAAGGTCACCCCATCTACTGTCAGTGTTCCTTGAATTTTCAGATCTAGAAAAGAATAAATAAAGGACTTGCAGGTGCTTTTTTTGGGGGGGATTGTAATAGTCTTTGTAAGTTTCTTGTTGATGTTTTCTATAAGTAATGCTCTTTAGACAGTGATATTGGATCCAGAGCTGGTGACTCCGAAGGACTGGGATTTGACAGGGCAGAATTTGTGGGTACACAGGATGCAGACCCACCTTGGCTCTTGTTTCGTTTGGGGGTCTGCGCGTACGTGTTGGGCAGAGTGCAGCTGCTTGACGTGGACGTCGACTTCCTGGGCCTCAGCGGAGGAGCCTCGTCTGCGTTCTCCTGGAGGAAGTGAAGTCACATTAACATTGTGGTAACCGATTTCACCCCCGGTAGATTTCCTAGTTGTGTTGTCGCACTGAATGTTCACACGCAGGCAGGGGGGAAAGGATTACAAATTTTCTTTTCAGCTGTGATGCAAAAAGTTCCTGGAACTAGTAGGCGTAAATGGGGGAATTCAGTTGTAATTTTCTGAAATGCCGATGCAGTCACACAGCTTTTTTTCGTACGTTAGCATAGGCAAAATTCACTCACTAGCCAGATTCTCTGTAAACTGAATTCACGTCCTACGGCGGACGGTGGCTGAATGCTGGACAGTGTAGTCTTTTCTTTGGGCATAAGGCTTCAAAGGCTTGTCGTTAATGGCCACTAAAAAAAATTATGGAATTACAAATGCAGAAATATCGCCGCAGTTATCCTTGTCATGTAGCAGAGGCAGAAACTCTGGCTGTCTTCAGGACCGGGCTCGATACACACGCTTTATACTGTCTAGTTCAGGGCCATGTCTCACAAAGCAGGTTACATGCAACTCTGGATAAATAAATATATCATCCACAGATTTTAAGTACACTAAACTTTGTCTACTTCACTTTCCCTTTCTAGTGTACTTAAATCATATACTCAATCATGGGCGAGTGAGCAGTTTCAGACACGGCCTAGGTACCGTTTAGTGGTAGGAACATGGCGAGCATTTTTGAGCTAAATGCCCTGTTTTTTGTCATTACGTTACGTCACGTTATGCCACGTTATAAACACCGTTCCATCCGTTAATGAAGTAAACGGACAGTTAACATCTCTCAGTAACAGCCTCGTGCAGATTCCTTAACCGTGACTCAAACGTTGTGCTTATGATTTGATAGAACGTTCTTACGATGGCTCACAAGGACGATCACGCTTCAAAAAGGAAAGCATAAACGTGAAGGGAAATGCATTTCAAATCAAGGAACGATGCAAAGGGGAGAACTGCCGAGTCCAATGCAGTCCTGCTCTGTTCCTCTCTGTATAAGAGCATATGATTGTCCTTGTAGGCCACCGTAGATACAGTGTTATTACTTTGTTTGATGACGATTTGTGGGTGAACAGTGAGCACAAGGTACCCTTCAGTGGTTGGAAAATGGCAAGCATTGCAGGGCTGAATGGCTTGTTTTCATCATTATGTTCATGTTTTGTTATGTTTACGGTGTTATTTTGTGGGGACTCACCAGGGGTGGCGGTGGAGCAGGGCCCTTGTCTGGCCAATTGGAGCCGAGATGCAGCTTGTCCAGTGATTGGGAGAGGGGCTGGTGCTTGGACGGTCGGCGCTCGTGTTTGGAGGCAGCGGGGGGCGGAGCCTTGGCAGCCTCCTGGGTGGACACCCTCCTCTTGGGCGGGCGGGGCGGGGGGGCCTCGGAGTCCTGGCTGGCCAGTTTCCGGAACTCAAAGTAGAACTGGTCGGTGACCTCGGTGACGGTTTCCCAGCGCGGCTGCGGGGGCGGGTCCTCGGGCAGGGCGTCGCTGGTGAAGGAGACGGTCATGGTCAGCCAGCGCACGGGGAGCAGGAAGCAGAGCTCGGGCTGCTCCAGCAGGCTGGCCAGCACCGCGGGCTCGGACACGGCCTCCTCCAGCTGCAGGCAGGACAGCGCCGGCAGCGGGTCGGCCTCCAGGCCCGGGTCGCGCCGGCACACCTTCACGTCCAGCGGGAAGGAGAAGCGCTCCCCCAGCTCCGCCAGGCTGTACCGCTTCTTGGTGTCGGCGAGCTTCTCCACGAACTGGCCCTGCAGGTACATGGGCAGGCGGACCTCCTGGCTCTCCTCGCCCCGCCCTTCCTCCCCGTCCTCCTCCTCTTCTTCCTCGTCGTCCTCGTCCGCGTCCGACGTGCGCCGGCAGAGCAGCACCTCCACTTCCTCCCGCTCCGCCGCCCCGTCGTCGCGGCAACCCACCTCCACCTTGCCCTGCCCCAGCACCTCCAGCTGGTCCCCCACGCTGAGGGAGGTGAGCCCGTCCGCGGTGGCCTCCCAGTGCGTCGCCACGGTGACCGTCAGGCCCGGCCCGCGGCAGTGCGCGGCGTACAGCTCGTAGGCGGAGCCGAAGTTGCGCGGCCGCCGGCGGAAGCCGCCTCCGTAGCGGCGCGACAGCAGAAAGTGGCGGCGCTCGCTCTTGCCCTTGAAGCTGGACGCCAGCACCAGGGCGGGGTCGGCGGGGCCGTGCAGCACCAGCAGCTGGCCCGGGCGCAGCAGCGGCAGCCAGCGGCAGCGGAACAGCGGCCGCGCGCTCTCCGGCGCCTCCAGCACCTCCGCCACGGCGGGGAGGGCCTCGGCGCCCAGCACCGCCACCTCCGCCAGCGTGCGCGGCGTGACGAACACCACGTCCCCGCAGCACTCCGACACGTCCGTCACATCCACCTCCAGGCTGGACGGGAACTGCACCACGTTCTTCCTCACTGGGGGGCGGGGGAGCAGACTTACGGTTAGCGAGGCGAAAGCTCGGAAGCCCACAGATAAGCACCTTCACCCTTCACTTCTGACCACTACCACACTGGGGGGGGGGGGGGGGGGGGGGGCAGATGTACAGTTATCGAGGCAGCTCGGAAGCTCACTAAGCACCTTCACCCACTTCTGACCACTACCACACTGGGGGGGGGGGGGGGGGGGGGGGGGGGGGGGGGGGGGGGGTGTTAGACGTGCGGTTAGCGAGGTGGACACTCGCAGACCACCTTCACTTCTGACCGCCACCGTTCAGCCATTTCATGCTGAGGTCTTGGTTTTACTTATCTAAGATGGAGGCCCTCGTGGAAAAAAAAAAAGGGCGATTTTAACTGCACGTTATTTTGTGAAAAGTTGTGAAAAAATAATGCGTGCTGCACACAGCCGTTTCCTCCAGGGAGCCTTCGTGGCTAACAGAGTTTACGCTAATATTAGACTGTCGGTCAGACCAGGCCTCTGTTTCTCTAAAATCAGCAGGGCTCCTTTAAAGGAGACCGAAAGGCTTATCGGACAGTTGACAAAGGACAGGTGAGACGTACCAACTCGCAATATAAACTTTAAAAAAAAAATTTATTTAAGAATAAAAAAACATTCCAAATCGGTAGTGTTTAAAAGCACTGGGTTTTCTTTGGAAACAGTACTGTAGCATTACATGAGACGCAGGGTGTTAGTGGACAGGTCTGAACTCATCCTTTCCTCATGAAGGTATTAAATAGAAACATTGTCATGGGGTGCGTCTACAAATATAATTGGACATGATTTAACCATTTTTTCTCTGAAGGTAGGGTTTAGGGTGGGTACAGGGACTTACAGATGGGGTGTAGGGTGGACATAGGGGTTTTGGTAGGGTGTAGGGTAGGTGTAGAGGTTTAGGTAGGGTGTAGGATGGGTATAGGGGTTCAGGTAGGGTGTAGGGTGGGGAAGAGGTTTAATAAGATATAGAATAGACTGCATTTATATAGCGCTTTTATCCAAAGTGCTTTACAATTGATGCCTCGCATTCACCAGAGCAATTAGGGGTTGGGTGTCTTGCTCAGGGACACTTCCAGAGCGGGGCAACCCGCGGGGGATCGAACCGCAACCCTCCGACTGCCAGACAAGCGCTCTTACCTCCTGAGCTGTCGCTCCCATAGGGTATAGGGTGCGTGGAGGAGTTTAGGCAGGGTGGAGGGCGGGTGTATGTGTTTAGGTAAGGTATAGGGTGGTTGGAGGAGTTTGGGCCGGGTGGAGGGCGGGTGTAGGTGTTTAGGTAAGGTATAGTGTGGTTGGAGGAGTTTGGGCCGGGTGGAGGGCGGGTGTAGATGTTTTGGTAAGGTATAGGGTGGTTGGAGGAGTTTGGGCAGGGTGGAGGGCGGGTGTAGATGTTTTGGTGAGGTATAGGGTGGTTGGAGGAGTTTGGGCAGGGTGGAGGGCGGGTGTAGGCCGGGTGGATGAGAGCGGAGTTGGGCGGAGGTGCGTCCGGGCGGAACTCACGGTGCATGATGGCCTGGACCGAGTGCACGGGTCTGAGCTGGACGGGTCTGTCGCCCCGCCGGCGCTGACGCGGTGGTAATGGCGGCTCCGCAGCCGCGGCGAGCTCACGATCTCGCGGACGCCGTAGCCGTGGCCGCTCCCACACTCGTAGAACACGCCGCGGACGGACAGCGGCACCAGGATCTCCCGCCCCGCCTCCTCCTGCTCCCGGCCAACCAGGCGGCAGCGAGCGAGCTCCTCCCCCTCCCCCTCGCCGTCCGGGCGTTCGACAGACAGCAGGCTGACCGGCTCGCCCGCCGGCACGGTGTGGCCCTCCAGCTCCAGCTCGTGGGGGCAGGTGAAGCTGAAGGCGTCGCCGCCGTCCTCCTCGGTTCGGATGAGCTCCACCATTTCCTCGATGCTGCCGAATGGCGTGTCCTCCGGAACGATCTGGAACCTGCCTGGCAAAGGACAGGAACCAGGGGTTAGGACACAGACTGGGGCAGGGAGCTGTTCTAGTGCATGGATGACCCTCTATGGTCTGGTTTCTGTTAAGGCTCCATTCTAGTGCACGGATGGGCTCTATGGTCTGGTTTCTGATAAGGGACCGTTCTAGCACATGGATGGGCTCTATGGTCTGGTATCTGTTAAGGGTTTGTTCTTGTGCATTGATGGGCTCTATGGTCTGGTATCTGTTAAGGCTCTGTACTGGTGCATGGATGGGCCCCACAATCTGGTATCTGTTAATAACAGGTAAAGCCTAGTTTATGTTGCTTTCTTTCCACACTTTCCTCTCTCCGTTGCCTTGGCGGGCTGGCAGGCTGGACGGGGGGGGCTGGCTGAAATTTACAATCACAGGTCTGCAGTTATTTTTTGCTCTGCCAATGAAATCAATGAGCCAACGTCGGCATGACAACAGCGTGGGCTTCTGCCCACCCTTCCTCTTTTCTGATGGTGGAATTCCCTCTGATACGTCACCACGAACACTGTTGCTCATGGCAATGGTAACTTCAGTTGTCTTGGTCACCACAGTCTGCCAGGTCTTGTAGCAAAGGACAGAAACTCCGGGGGTTTTCAAGGCTAGGCTGAATAAGGTGTTACTGTCTAGTCTAATTTAAAGGGAAATTGCACTTTATAACACTTCTGCTTCTCATGACTAATATTTTCCTTCTAATGAATGTGTCCCCCCTCATTTTTCAATTAGTCATTTCATTTTAAATGTCTAACATTAGAAACAAAGACCTTTTTTAGCGCAAGTCCACACAGTAGTACGGTTTCCGTTTTTTTCTTCAATTTCCTTTCGCAGCAAATTCGAGAAGAAGCGAAGCAAAACATTCTGTTAACTTAGCGTTGAAATCGAACAAACTGACATCTGCTAGCTTTTGTTTGATGCGATATCGGTGTAATAATGAGGTGCATTGTATCCGGTTGTTATAAACTTGCCTTGAAAGCACATTTTCACAGTTTTCCACGTGATGCAACTTTGTGCCAGACATGGCTGGATGTAATCAAACACCCCAACATAACAGCCGAAGAAAAAGTTCGCAAACGAGGACTAAGGGCATGCAGTGACTACTTTGAAGGCACCGACTACCAAGGCGACCGTCTGAAGCCTGGAGCTGTACCCACCGCTTTCTCATCGTTGGTCGAACCGCTCGAGGTAGGTACTATGCGGGCTGGCTAACGCTATCGCGTCTGTCTGTGATACATAGGATGTCTACCACCGTTTGTCCTGGGAATAGCCTGTGGTTCCTCAATCTCGGCCCGCTCCTGACTCGCCCTCGCACGATCAGCCTGAAAATTAGCCAGCTCTTCTTCTGTGTATTCCGGCTCGAATCGATAGGGCACAACAATCCCATGATCAAAAACAAAATCTCCTTCGTCCTCAGTCATACAACACTATTTCTACCATAGACATATATATATGTCTATGATTTTTACGACCAACCTAATGTTATTGTTTGCAGGTATGCCCACATTAGAAGTCGCGCAATGACATGCATCCTCGAGTTCGACACTAAACTGCCTGGGTCTACTTCCTGCATTTATAAAGGAAAACAACAAAATGGTGTAAAATATTAACAGAATGTGTAACTAATCGAAAAATGAAGGGCGACACATTCATTAGACAGAAAATATCAGTCATGAGAAGCAGAAGTGTTATAAAGTGAAATTCCCCTTTAAACAGGGAAATGGCGAGCATTGTTGGGCTGACTGGCCTGTTCTCGTCATTATGTTATGTTATGCTATGTGATGAGCATTGACCCTAAACATGGCCTTGTGCATGCTGGGATATTATTTGCTCAATTAGGAACTCTTGGATGGTAGACTGCTTCTCACATACTTGTTTCCCCTGGTTTGCCCAGGTGTTTTTGTAAGCTACCTGCACAGCTGCCCACTACCTGAGACTGCATGCCAGGTGAGCGCTTGCTGGCGCTGCAAACCTACAGCATGATGGCTGCTGATTGGTCAGCCACGAGGCGGTGCTCTCCTGCGCTGCAAACCTACAGCTGCTGCTGCAAACCTGCAAACCTACAGCATGATGGCTGCTGATTGGTCAGCCACGAGGCGGTGCTCTCCTGCGCTGCAAACCTACAGCATGATGGCTGCTGATTGGTCAGCCACGAGGCGGTGCTCTCCTGCGCTGCAAACCTACAGCATGATGGCTGCTGATTGGTCAGCCACGAGGCGGTGCTCTCCTGCGCTGCAAGCCCACAGCACGATGGCTGCTGATTGGTGCTCACCTGCGTAGTCCAGAGGCAGTTCAGACGTTTCATTGGTGCTGGTGTCCCTGCAGGTAACGGACTGGAGCTCGATGCCGATCACCTTCACCAGGTCTCCCGTGGACAGGCAGACTTCGCTGCCGCTGATCTCGTACACGGATCCTGATCAGGGGCAACATGCAGGTGGTCAAACAGCAGTGATGACAGCTCACTTCTGGCAGAACCTAGCCTGTGCCACAATGCTCTTTTATAAGGTAAAAAACTGTTGTGGTTTTAATTGGTTATTTTGGGTAGATATTGGGTGGGAGAACCATTTGGGGTGCAATTTCTACATTACCTACAAGCAAAACTGCCTACATGTGAAGTATGTTGGTGACTGACTTGACTTCTCTGAAGCCAGCGGTTTTGTCTATACCAGGAACCAAATTAGGGAAGGGTTCACGATACAGATACACAAAGAGGAAATGGGTATGTATGTATGTATATATATATATATATATTACGTTTTCTTCAGATATGAACAAGCCACACATGCAAAACTAGGCCCTACAATGAGAGTGGTGTACTTCTGGGGGTAAGGTGGGGTGGGGGGGTCAGCATGTTTTTAATTTTATAGACTGTGGGGCCCATCTCATCTTTTGCATTTTCAGCAAAGACTGTTTTGAATATTTCTCTTTTAAGGTTTTTAAAAATAATCCATTTGCATCTCACTTCTAATCAAGAAGTGGTGCACCTTTAAAAAGCAGGAACCAGTGGCTTCATTTTTATAAAGGTGTTCACTGTCTGCTGGAACTGAGATACGGTTCAACTGAGCATTATATTTAGGTAGACTCACCAGACGTCCTCATTTTCCACAACACGTCCTCATTCTGGTACCAAAAATTTCAGTCTGGGCAGGGTTTCTAAATTCCTAAACATGTCCAGGGTTTTGCTTTGCTCGTTGCATAGGCCATTGGCTGTATGAATTAAAAGGGCTGTTTGTGAAATGTATTGCGTTTTCCGGGTGACTACTACAACACAATGTCCACTGGAGTCCAGCAAGATAACGGGGAAAGGCTGCAAAATTGAAAAAGTTGAAAGACTGAAAACTAGTCTTTGATCAGAGTGGGTTGCCCAGCACACAGCAATGGGTGTGTCAAAATCAACAGTTTTGTACATTGGTAAGAAGCAAGAATACACTGGTGATCTCAGCAACAGCAAATGACCTGGTAGCCCACGGAAAATCACTTTAGTGGATTACCGAAACTTTCAACTGTGAAGAAAAGAACCCTTGCAACCATCAAACAGCAAGAACACTCTCCAGGATGTGTCAAAGACAAGAACAAAGAGAGACTACACCAGCATAACCGCAGAGGGTTCACTGCAAGACGCAAACCACTGGTAAGCCTCAAGAACAGAACACTTTAGCTTAGAGTTTGCTTAAAAAAAAAAAAATAAAATAAATACATTTTTAAAAAGTACATTAAAAACGTACGTATGAAAACTCTAAAGAGCACAGTAGTTGAGTGTTTAACCTGTACCAAAGCAATGGAAAGAAGAAAGTGTGGCGAAAGAAGGGAACTGCTCATGATCCAAAGCATATCACCAAACCTCTGAGACATGGCGGAGGTACTGTTTGAATAAACCGAAAATTTTCAATTGAGAAAAAAAATGTGTGTAACAAATTAATGTAAAATTTCAAGTTTATCAAATGAAGCATTTTTTTTTTCCATTCATCTTATCCGTTCAGATCCAACCAAATGCCTCAAAACTCATTGGACAGTGCTTTAACCTAAAGCAGGATGATGAGCCCAAACACACTGCTAAAGCAACCTAGGAGTGTTGCACGGCCAGAAACGTGATGCTTGGCTAAGTCAATCACCCAACCTGGATCCAACTGAAAATGTGTGTTACTTGCTGAAGACAAGACTGAAGAAAAAAAAACCCTGGAAAAAAACAGGAACAGAACATGGCTGCAATACAGGCCTGGCAGCACACCACATCCCTAGCGCCTGGTGCTATCCAGGCCTATCTGTTACAGACTTCAGGCAGTCATCGAGTGCATCAAGCGTTTTACTTTAAATCCAATGTGCTGGAGTACAGATCCAAAACAACAAAAAATAATGTCACTGTTCAAATACTCAGACTGCCGTCTCAATGATACAAGTTCATTCAGTAGGACAAACCCCTTGAGATGAACCATCTCGTTTTCGAGGGGGTCCTACCAGACAATACAAGCAAAAGACAAGAAACAAATCAAATATATTAAAGTAATGAGAGAGACAAAAACAATAAGCAATTCCACAGTCACACTACAGCTAAGACAATCTACACCAAACATCAGGTAAATGAGTACGTTGGTGAATACAACCACTTGATGGCCACAATGAGGCTGTGAACAAGTACTTGCCCAGCAGAGATATAATAAAGAATAAGTAGTATAGAATATACAGTGAATTGTATATTATTATAGGGGGAGCGTATCTAAGTTCCCAGAGTCCTATGTTCCCAGGGTCCTAAGTTCTACTGCACCTGACGAAACGTTGTGACCAATTTTTCATAATTTCTTGGAAAATATTATTATTGAGGATTTCTGAGCATAGCTAAGCCATTTGTTTGCTGGTAGACCTAGCTGACATCGTTTTCTGGAGTAAGACAGAAAATCATTGATTTACTGTCTCTGTCTCTATCTACTGAACACAGATAAGATTTCATATAAATCTGGGGAACATAGAACCCTGGGAACATAGGAATGACCCCATTATAGGTATAGCATCATCTGAAAACAATTTAACTGAAAATAAGACAAACCTTTTTTAAACATGTGAAGTGAAGTCAAGGATCGCATGTTTGAAGGTAAGTTATTCTAGTCTGAAGGAGCCATAAACATGAATGCTCTCTATCCAAATACTTTTCTAACTGTAGGAATGGAAAATAAGTATTGTGTAGAATGCCTCAAATGACATATTGAGGAATATGGTGCCAGAAACTGTTGTAGGTCATGAGGATAGTTGAAATGTACACCTTTAAAGATGAGTTGCAGCTAATGAATGTGTGTTCTTATGTTGAGTGGAGGCCATTTGAGTGAGTTATACATTATAGTGATGAGTACTAAAGAAACAACCAAGAGCAAATCTACAAAGATTACAGTATGCTGTATTGAGGAGCAGAAGGTTAGTTTTGGATTCATTTTGATAAACAACATCGGCATAATTTTAAAATGGTAATATAAGTTGTGAGGCCAGTTCCTTTCGGACACTAGGTGTAAAACAGTGTCTAGATCGAAATAAGACACTGGTTCCAAAATGAATTTTGTGGGGAACGTGATCAATGTGAGGTTTGAATGTAAGTTCAGCGTTAAGCCATAAACCCGAATATTTAATTTTATCAACTCTATGCAGAGAAGTCCCATCATTACACATTATTTTTAGATTATTAGATTTTGTTTTAAGGCCCTGCCTTGTACCAAATACCATAGCGTAAGATTTTGTTTTTAATGCTTTTGCATTTATCTGTGTTATACTGAGGCATTTGTTATTAGCAACAAGACTTGAAAAAGCCCAAATGGATGCAAATGTCTCTTTTTTTCGTAGATTGAGGACTTTCATTTTGTTGAAGAGAAAAACACTGACAGAGTATTAATTGAAACCATATTGCTCTAATATAACATTTTTGTTTACAATGAGCAGAAGAGATTATATGATCCCTGATGGGGCGTTCTCGCCCCTATTCGTGTCTTATGGACAGGCTGCGTGGTGCATCATGGAAACGGGCCAGCCAGTGGTGTTGTGCCTTCGCCCCGGTGCCGTAATCGCACAGAATACACCATCCTTGTTCTATGCAAATAAAGGCGTCCAATTTAGCTCGCTCGGCCTTAGGAAACTCGAATAAAACTTTTAAGCTAGGTGTTGCAGATCAACTATGAACCGAGATTCAGCAATCGCATTGCCCATTTCTCGCCTCTGATGTCTTCAGAAATAGATTTTAGTGTACAGTTTAGGTAGAAAAAGAGAAAGTGTCTATTGTTAGTATTCTGTTCAAATACGGAACCGGCGACGGGTCCACGTCCACTCGCCGGACCGCTTCTATCATGCACCGCGCAGCCTGTCCACAGAACGGGAATGAGACCCGTCGAATGCCGGGTTCGGTGTGAACCCTCCGCGGAATATGGTAGCCTACCCCTCTCTCTGTTCACTCACAGAACTCAGCTGTAGGCTATTTAAAAAGCAAACATCTCATAGCAGTGCTTTTGAAATTTAGTTGAAAATTGAAATTTATCTCAGCTTTTTAAACTCTCAAAACAGGATGCTGGTGTCCAACAAACCTTTTGTGTTACCTTCAATATATTTTGTGTGGAATTATACAATTTGTTTGTTAAAATGGAAGAGTTTTTTTTAAACAGACTGTGTTGAAAGCAACACAAATTCTGTTGTTCTTAAATAGAAAAGGCAGTGTGTTTTAAAAAATAGGCATGCGTGTTGTTTTTACCCCTTTTGTTTTGAGAGTGCATCAAATAGTGTAGGCTAATTCACAGTCCTAAAGAAACTGAAAGTTTTAAGTGTAACCTTTTAACAAGCTTGTGTTTGGCAGGTTTTGTGAAATCCCGGAGTAGCGTCAGTATTTGGACACTGCTACCTACCATCACCACCAAGTCTGTGAGCTACAGGTAGATTCTCTGATTCAGAAAATGTAACATTCTGTTACGAGTGGCTTTCTTTTTATTTAACAAAACGCTGAATATGCAGCATAATAAAAGTCATCTTGTCTTTCTGTTCTTAGCCCGGGTTACTACCGTTATTTAGAGCGGGGAAAAGAGAACTTTCATAATGGAGAAACAAAAATCCTAAAAGAAAACGAAAGGAAATGCTTCACGCTAAGTAGGCAGTTTTCGACACATGTAAATCTACCAGTACAAACATGTAAAGGTATTATCCGAATTAATAAATCATTTTTCACCTGCTTGAACACTGAAAGTGAAATTAAATACAGACTATTTATGGACTCATTCTCAGTGTCCCCAACGATTCGTTAAAAACAATGCTTATTAAACTATAGCTTCTACAGTAGACTATACCACAGCCAACCCATGCTAAAATGTCACAAATGCCACAAGCTCTTGTCAAAATTTGTATGCATAATTTTAATTGATTAAACTATATATATATTGAATAATATACATGCGTTCACAAAACTATGAACGATAGCCTGGGCTACTACTACACTACTACTACTATTATTATTATTATTCAGAAGTGGTACTGGGTTACTACTCGCCTTGGAAATAAACTCCAGAGCAGATCTGCAGAATGCGAGGCAGAGTGCTTTTATCCACGGACGTGATGTAGTCCTGCAGAGATAGGGTCTCGGTCCCCGCGCCGTCCATCGCTGCAGCGCCCGAACCGGAGGAGTGCTGAGCTCTCCGCGAGCCTCTTCGGCAGAGCGAGTCACAACGCAGACCAAGTTAACGGAGCGAGAAACTGCATGTAGGCGCAGCTGGGGGTCTTGTTGAGAAAAATGTCTAGAAGGTCCATTGCAAGAGGAAGTATCTTCACGCGCGGGCGCGGCACACAAATAACCAACTAGAGTACAGATTCGCGCACTGTTAAGGAAATGGTCACAGCCCAAACTCGTATAAAGGTTTTCATATTTTAAAATGACAATTTAGACGTATAGCTAACGTATTTATATTTATTTAAACCACGATTTCACGTGAACCAAATTGGGTTGGGCAATAAATTTACTTGGGTAATATCATCCGTTAACACAATGTCAATTTTCATTTATATGCAGATGACACACAGCTGTATATCCGTGGTGCCAAATGACCTGAGTGTAGGCTATAGAATACTTGCTTGTCTGCCATCAGTCAGGGGATAGGAATTATATGAAATTGAAAGAGGATAAGATAATATCATTTCAGCTCGACACAAATAAGAAAAATCAACTTTTTTACTAGGCTGGGAAGTCTGGCTCAACAGATAAAATCAGCAGTTAAAAATCTGGGTTTTCGATTCAAACCTAAGTTTTAAACCTCACATGGGCACAGTGACCAATATTGCATTATTTCATTTAAGAAGTATAGCTAAGGTGAGACGCTTTTTAACACCACAGAATGCAGAAAAGGTGATACGTGCTTTTATATCAAGTCACCTGGACTATTGAAATACTCTCTTTACCCTGCCTAGGAAAACAATTGAGAAACTACACAAATTATTCAGAATACTGCATCCAGAATTTAAACTGCAACCAAGAAGAGAGAGCACATTGCTGCTGCCCTGTCTGCATTACATTGTCTTTGTGTCTTTTGGAACTGCACTGAATGGCTCAGCACAAACCTACAGTTTGTGCTGAGCCTATCCAATTAAATATCTATATTTGCCAATATTTATTATCACCCACATTTCACATTTAATGGACTATTCCACCTTGACCTTCCTGCATTTGCGCCTAATCAATGACGTAGAAATTCGAGTTGCCATCGGAGGTAGAGTCACTATCTTTGTTACCATGAAGGGTTTTCAAAGTGGATTTGAGAAGAGAAAGAGGGAGAAGGAAGATGCCCAGTTTAAGGAAAGTTTGCCTAAACTGACGAAATTCTTTAATAAAACAGCCAGAGACTCCACAACGGAGGAGCAACAAGTAGAGTGAGAGCACCTATTATCGAGCACCCTAACCGCTAGTGTGTTTACTTCGTATTTATTAGAGAGAACTGGACATTGTTACCTATTTAAATGTAAGTCCTGTAAAATACACATAATAAATTGTCTAAATGTAAAAAGCCAACTTCATACATATACATTTAGTTATATTAATACAGCCTTATTTACTATATCAACTTTAAGACAAGCAACACACTCGGAATTATCTCATCGCGACCCTTTAAATCCAATGGCGCAGACATTGCTTCATACTTTCAAACTGCTTTCCTAACGGCTATTTTGCGTCCTGCGACTTGAGTTACAACAGTGAATATGTACGGATTCCTAGACGTGCTGATAGCGACCACCCTTTCTTATGTTAGACCTCAAATACGCAAGACAGGACACTTACAGTATGCTAGTTTAAGTTCCATTCATTCATACACGTCCCCTTAGCAACCAAAAGCGAGCGCTGGACCACCTCTGAGTTATTTGCCGGCACATAAAAAAATCGCGAAAGTACTTTAAAAAATAACCACTGGAGGATAACGAGGACATTTTTCCTACATAACTAGGTACAGGTTGTTACTGATATTTCGCCTATTTTTTCATATATAGTTGCAAATCAGTTTACGTTTTCCTGTCTGTCGAACGAAGTTGGTTGATAATAGGTGCTCTCACTCTAGCTGACGTTACAAGAGGTGTAACGTTAGTTGAAGAAGCTGAGCTAGCTAACGTTAACAGACTTACTGCTGCCTCAGCCTGTTGTGCACCCATCGCACCTACTACAACTTCTAGCGTTGCTGGCTCTGCTGGTTGCGGTGAACCAGCTACAGTGTGGGAGGAAAGTGTCAGAGGCCACACCGACAAACAGCAGCAGCCCACCACAAACCAGACACCTGCTCGGACCGGGACTTTTACCCCTAGAGAATAGTGGATGTTCAAATGCTTTATCAAAAAGCATGTACTATACTTTTGTCTTGAAAGAATCGAAGATTATATACTTATAATCTTTTTCTTGCCATATTATCTTCTTCTAACTGGCTGAAGGTCATTTGAAGTTTTTCAGTTAGAATTCTCATTTGGGTCTGTCATTTAGTTCTGTGGCTTTGTTAACTGAAAAGAGCTCCCTCCAAATAGTTTTTGTTCACTAGCTATGATTGCGTTAAGCAAAATGGAGAAGGGCCTCACATTGGTCTTTGCCTGGGGCCTCCAAATCACTAAAATCGCCCCTGGGTAATGCACAGAAATAGTATAGAAACTGCCTTCTGTTTTTATGCACCCATGCATCTATAACACCCTCCCAAAAAATATTTGAGTGGCAGGCTCGGTTGGCATTAAAAAAAAAAAAAAAAAGAGCAGCTGAAGCCCTATCTATTCACTCTGGTGTTTAATTGGGAGTTTTATATGATGTCCTGTTCTTACAATTTTATATTCCTTTTCAATTGTGTTGCATTTTATCTATTGCTTTATTTATTCTATCTTATATATATCTTATCTTATATTCTATCTTATATATAAATATATATATATATATATTTTTTTAAAATTAATATTTCAATTTGTTTTTCTATTTTATTTGTGTTGCTTTTTATTAATGTTTTCTTTAGTGGTATATTGTACAGCACATTGAGCTGCATTTTCATATACTAAAGGTGCTTTATAAATAAAATGTATTATTATTATTATTATTATTCATTATCAAAATTAAATGACGTTGTAGTGGATAATGTTGAACTACAATTCCCTGCAAAGCGTTTGTCGTTCACACGGAAGTCCGCCACGTACCCAGCTTTCCTCAAGAGCGTGTGAATGATGAATGAGGCAAGATGGCAGCGAAACCCGTTGCAAACTTACCTATTTTTGATTGTCCGTCATGGTAAGATGTTTTTCTGCTATTAAACGACCTTAGAAATGCAGCGGATATTTAGCAATGTGTCTAATGACAAAGCCGTTGAAAGAGCTGTACTTATCTTGCAATATTGGTAGTATCTGTGTGCAGCGACCAAGCATACTTATCAAGTTAACGCTAGCTAATTGTTCTGGCTAACTGTTCTCGGCATCTAGTCAGCTTGTTGGCTAATGATGTGGATTTTTTACTTTTAAAACCAGTGGGCACTGGCTGGCTAGCAGTTATTGTGGTGTTTCGGTCGCATACCAGCTTTCATCTTCACGTAACCGAAAGGCTAGATACAACGCAGAAGTGTATATGGTTATAAATGATTGCAAACTTGTTAGCTGTCCAATTCGCTAGCTAGCTAGCGAAGTTTTTCCACATCATTGCCTAGCTGTCTGCTAGTGCAGTCTCGCTAGCTTGTTACGACCAAAACAAAACAGAGGGGGTAAATTAGGGCTATTCGCTAGCTGTATAACTTAAACAATTCCGATTACTTATTTAATCCAACGTCTTGAGACCAAATATCTGAGCTTTTCCCCCAGTTTCTTTGATGGGTCTGCTTTCCAGGGCAGGGAAACCGCCTCCAGGGTTGCATCTGGACGTCGTGAAAGGAGAGAAACTGGTGGAGGTGAGTGTGTGTGTGTGTGTGTGTAATATCTCACTTAAGCTGTTCTCCTCGATTGTACAGCTTACTAAAGCCCTTGTTTTTTTATTTAGAAATTGCTTCCTCGTACCTTTTTAGTTTGCAGAAAACTCTGCTTCTGCATTATACCTGGTTGCCCACCGTTTCTTTTTTAAACAGAAGACTGTTAATTGGCTACATTCCTAAACTGCTATCCATTTCCGTGTTCGTGAAATTGTCGCGTTCAATAGGTAGACTGCCACTGGTGTGTATAAATCTTTAAAAATCCAAAAAACAGTTATAAAGTTATAAAAATAAATTATGTTAATACTCTGCATATAGGATGACAATCACTCAGACATCTGGCGAAAATGCACTTATTAAATAAAAAATAAAAAAATAGCATAGCGAATAAAATGAAGGTGCAGACGGGGGAGGAGGATGGGTGGAGCTGGGGCTAGTGCTTCAGCTTCCTGTTTTCCTGGGTGCTCATTGGTTGTGTTTCTTTAAATATACAGAAAAATATGCAGGTTGAGTTTCCACCATTTCTTAATGCGCGAGCGGCCTTTTGGCTGCTGAGACCGTTTCCCATAATCCACCTGGCAGGTTGCGTTCCGTGTTCTGTCCCTGCACCTGATACTGACCTTGCGGTCCCCAGCCTCGTGGGCTGGGCCCCTGTGGCCCCTGGGTCCCTGAAGGTGCCAGATTAACCGCAGCCCTGGGATTTAAGCTCTGAGTGTGGAGAAGCACTCTGATGTTATGACTCAGTGGCACAGACAGTGCATGTGTATGTGCATGTACACACATACGCGCAGACGCAAACCCACGCCCACACGCATGTGTGCACAAACTCACACACGCGCACGCAAACCCACACCCAAACCCGTACACACGTGCGCACACAAACCCACACACACAGCCCACACGTACACACACATACACACGTGTACATGCAATCCATGCGTACATAAGCCCAGACACGTACATACACACAAAAATCCATGCGTACATAAGCTCAGACACACACACAAAAATCCATGCGTACATAAGCTCAGACACACACACCCACACAAAAATCCATTAATACATAAGCTCAGACACACACACACCCACACAAAAATCCACGCGTACATAAGCTCAGACACACACACCCACACAAAAATCCATTAATACATAAGCTCAGACACACACACACCCACACAAAAATCCACGCGTACATAAGCTCAGACACACACATAAACGCACAAATACACAGGTGTAGCCCTGGTTTGACGTGTTTATGGCATACAACAGTTGTGTGCGTGCGTCTTTTGTCACGCCCGTAGAAGCTGATCATCGATGAGAAGAAGTACTACCTGTTTGGGAGGAACCCGGACATGTGTGACTTCATCATCGACCACCAGTCCTGCTCCCGCGTTCACGCGGCCCTGGTGTACCACAAACACCTGAAGAGGCTGTTCCTCATCGACCTCAACAGCAGTGAGTGCAGCTGGGCCCCCCCGCCCCCCCACCCCAACCCCGTTAGCCACAGCAGTGAGTGCAGCTGGGCCCCCCTGCCCCCCCCCACCCCAACCCCCCCGTTAGCAACAGCAGTGAGTGCAGCTGGGCCCCCCCGCCCCCCCACCCCAACCCCGCCGTTAGCCACAGCAGTGAGTGCAGCTGGGCCCCCCCGCCCCCCTACCCCAACCCCCCCGTTAGCAACAGCAGTGAGTGCAGCTGGGCCCCCCTGCCCCCCCCCCCCCACCCCAACCCCCCAATAGCCACAGCAGTGAGTGCAGCTGGGGACGTGCTCCAAACAGGCCCCCCTCCACCCCAAAAACGCCCACCCCAATCCCCCCGTTAGCAACAGCAGAGCTGGAAACCTGGCAACTGCATCCCATCTGCCGCAAATCCTTACAAAGCATGTAATATGATCACCCGGTGATACGTGTGGGTGGGTGGGTGGGTGAGTCGGTCAGTGAGTGAGTGAGTGAGTGAGTATGCGCATGTGTCATTGATCTTTGACCTTTGCCCTCTGACCTGCAGCCCATGGCACCTTCTTGGGTCATATTCGGCTGGAGGCCCATAAGCCCCAGCAGGTGCCCATCGACTCCACCGTGTCGTTTGGGGCGTCGACCCGTGCCTACACCATCAGAGAGAAGCCCCAATCCCAGCCTAGCTCCGCCCCTGGCGACAGCAAACCCGGCGACGACGAGGAACTGAAGGGTCTGCTGGGCCTGCCCGAGGAGGAGACTGAACTGGAGGTGTGTGTGTGTGTGTGTGTGTGTGTGTGAGAAAGTGTGTGTGTGTTTGTGTGAGAGTGTGCGTGTGGTGTGTGTACGTGTGTGTGTGCGAGTGTGTGTGAGTATGTGTGTGCGCGCGAGTACGTGTTTGTAGGATGTGAATCTGAGGTGTGTGTATATGATGTTATGCACACGTTTGGAAATGTACAGCTCAGGGACATCCTATGATGTGCTTTTCCCTTATCCTCCCCCCCCCCCCCCGTCAGAACCTGACAGAGTTCAACACAGCGCACAACAAGCGCATCTCCACGCTGACCATCGAGGAGGGGAACCTGGAGCTGCAGAGGCCCAAACGCAAGAGGAGGAGCTCCCACGTCACCTTCAACGAGGACGACCAGATCATCAACCCAGGTACACACCCTGCCTGTGCGCTCACACACACACATACACACACACACACACCACACTCATACTCACGCACACACACACACACACACACACCACACTAATACTCACACATGCACACACACACACACACATACACACACATACACACACATACACACACACACACACACCACACTCATACTTACGCACGCACACATACACGCACACATGCACGCACGCGTGCACACACACACACACACACACACACACACACCACACTCATACTAACACACACACACACACATACATGCACGCACACGCACACGCGCACAGGACCAACAGACAGCATGTCGCGTGTTTTTCTTTGCAGAGGACGTGGATCCCTCGGTTGGGCGATTCAGAAACATGATACAGACAGCAGTGGTCCCCATGAAGGTAGGGTTTATGTGCCGTACACACTGTATACAGCATACAGGGCAGTGGTCCCCATGAAGGTAGGGTTTATGTGCCATACACACTATATACAGCATACAGGGCAGTGGTCCCCATGATGGTAGGGTTTATGTGCCATACACACTATATACAGCATACAGGGCAGTGGTCCCCATGATGGTAGGGTTTATGTGCCATACACACTATATACAGCATACAGGGCAGTGGTCCCCATGAAGGTAGGGTTTATGTGCCATACACACTGTATACAGCATACAGGGCAGTGGTCCCCATGAAGGTAGGGTTTATGTGCCATACACACTATATACAGCATACAGGGCAGTGGTCCCCATGAAGGTAGGGTTTATGTGCCATACACACTCTATACAGCATACAGGGCAGTGGCATTGAATTAGCTCTTACATCCACTGACTGAGCTGATTAAGCATAATTCATGTAATCTTTGATTAATTCACTGATAAGGTCCATGAAAATTGAGCAGCATATGAGTCCACAGCCCTATAAGTGATTTAAAGCAACAGTAGACACTCCAGGATTTGAGTTTGAGATCCCTGAGGTGTAAATGCCGTGTTCCTGGTCACTTCCTCCACTTGCCACAGAAGAAGAAGCTGGAGGGCCAAAATGCACTGGGCCTGGAGGACTCAGCAGGGCGGAGATTGCAGAGCTTCCCTTTCAGCGGGGGTCTCTATGGCGACCTCCCGCCCACCAGCCATGAGGGCCCGCACATGGGGGCCCAGGGTGGGGCAGGAGCCATGATGGGGGGCCTGCCCCTCCCCTTCCCAAACCCAGCCCCCGAAGTGGACCTCTCGCCCACCGCCGCCCAGCCGCCCGTCACCCTTAAACCCGCCCCCACTTACGTCTCCGAGGCGCTCAACGAACCGCGTAAGAAGAAGTACGCCAAGGAGGCGTGGCCTGGCAAGAAGCCCACCCCCTCCCTGCTCATTTAGCCCTGCCCCTCTTGAACTGAGTGTATGGAGGGAGGGGATTGACCGTCTGTTGGGGGTGTGGTTATAGAGGGAAGGGTCCACTTTTTTTTTTTTTTTTGAAAATATATTTGGGAGAAATGTTATCTACCATTTTTATTTTCTGTATTCTACCGTCTTGTTTTTGTTCTCTCATGGATCTTTTTCAACGATGCATTCTGCTCATGTGAACTCGGTCTTGCGTGTGAGCGAATCGGATTCTAGCGTGCACCGGCGACGCTCAATCACACAGCAGGTCGTTTGTTACACGCGCTTTCATTTGCTCACTCGTCATAGCAACGTATGAGGGGTGTGGTCATAAGTGACCACGTGACCATAACGGACCACAGTTCACCTGTACCACTGTATTCTCATTTTATATATTTTTTGTATAAATGTGTAAAATATTGCTTTTTTTCCATTAAGGGGGGGGGGGGGGGCGACTTTGGGAACAGTGGATCTGTTGTGTCTTCCCCAAGCAGGCATGTTCTCAGAGACCAAACGCTTTTCGGTGTTGTCAAGGCAACAGAACCCGTCCTTGCGTTCTGAAGGCACACCAGTCAAACTTTTTTCAGCCATCGTAGCTGTGACACGAGTGGATTCGAACTTGCAAATTCATGTTTCTGACTCCTCTGTTAGATTTATTTTTATTTTTTCCTGCTTAACGGCACTTTCCAAGGGTGAGGGGGTGGACCCCCCGGGCCGTTAGTCCGGACCTGGCTTCCCAGAAACGGTCGAGGTTTACTTTAAAATGTTTGAAACACATTTGGAAGACCTGGTGCCAGAGTTTTTGTGTGTGTGTGTGTGTGTGTGTGTGTGTTTGTTTCTTTCTTTCTGTGTGTTTGTCTGTCTGTGTGTGAGAGGTGGAGTGTGGAAACTCTGGGTACTTCCAGCAGTGTGCGTGCGGGCAGTGTAATGGAAATTGTTAACTGAGCGTCGTGCTGACATCACATTTTCCAGAGGTTTTTGGAAGGCCTGTCTGGCAGGGGAAAGGCCAGGGAGCGTAAATGAGGCACAAGTCCAAGTTCAGGGTTCTGGAGCCAAGCAGGCATGCCCACTGTAGACTGCTGCTGGCCCACAGGAGCTCAGCCAGGGTCACGGAACAATCCATTAATCCAGAACTCACCTGCGTGGTGCTGTTAAGACTTCAGGGCTCTCTCTCTCTCCACAGCGTCCTGCGTCTGCTCTTACACCTCAGTGCAAATGAAATGTGTTGCATTGGAGGTTAAAATTAGGGTTTTTACACGTCCCGTCCACTAGATGCCAGTATGTGTGTGTATATATATATATATATATATATACACACACACACACACACACACACACACATGCATACTATATGACCAAAAGTATTTGGGGCTGTTTTTCCACGGTTAGGGCTTCACTTAATTCTAGAGAAGGCAAATCTTAATCCTACAGCATACAGTTCCATTCTGTATGATTCTGTGCTTCCCCAACAGTTTAGGGAAGGCCCTTATGATGATACCCCCAGGCACACACCGAGCTCCATGCACAAATGGGTTTTTTTGAGAACGGTCTGGAAGAACCTGACTGCCATGCACACCGAGCCCTGACCTCAGCCACGTCCAACACCGTTTTGATTTAATTGGGAAGTCGACTGAGCCAGGCCTAATCGCCCAATCAGTGCCCGACCTCACTAATGCTCTTCTGGGTAAATGGAAGCAAATCTCCAATGCAGCAATGCTCCAACATCTAGTGTAAAGCCTTCCCAGAAGAGTGGGGGGGTTGTTATAGCAGCAAAGGGTGGACCAAATCCACATTAATGCCCATAATTTTGCATGAGATGCCAGGTGTTCATATACTTTTGGCCGTGTGGTGTGTATATATATGTATACACACACACACACACAATTTATAGCATGTAATCCCCACACCGTTTGCAGGGCGATCATTCTATTCTGTGAAGTACCAGCGCGTGATCGTTTTAAACTTGTGAATAATGGAAAGCAATTTCTACTAGTTTTGTACAGTCATGTTTAAATTTGTGTTCAAATGACCCTTAACTGTCCTTCTTGGGGATCAGACACAACTTTTAATTTGTAAACTGCACCTCTTGGAAAAATAAAAACCAGTACATTAACTAATTTTTGTCACAAAGGAAACTTGGTCCTGCTTCTTCTTTTGAACGGTGACGACACTGATGTTGGCTGTACACCAAAGTTTGTTGATAGAAGTTACTTAATGCACAGATTGGAAAATGTCCATTATGTAATGAAATATATACATTTTACTAAATGTTTTCCCAATACGGCTGGACCGAAACAACCATTGTTTCCGAAACTGGTACACATAATGAATTTTATGATCACAAAAAAATTGACCGATGAGGTTTTCTTTGGTTGTTAAATCATATTGAATTCAATGGACATCAAGCGCTTTTGCCCTCAAGCATGCACAGTAGAGGCTCGGCTTCACTGGCTGGCCCCAGATGATTGCAGATGATTATTCGAGAGGCGGAATTGCTCTTTACCAATTATAAGCGTCGATGGGCGGGATTAGCTGTCAAACAACACCCATCAACATCCAACACCGCCTCTCCCATGTTCTGCAGTCAAGGCCTGTATTGGTACGACCGCGGAATCTGTTGCTGTTGTGCTACGTTATCGTCGCTTCGTGGTTGTCTAGGTCACCTCGTACGGTCCAGTTTTTGTTTTGAATCAGAGAATTTCATTTCGCGATGCAGCTGGTTGAATCGCTTAGGAATGCGCAGTTTTCCTTGAATTTAGGACGCGTTTACCATTTAGCGTTCGTTTTCTGTTTAGTCCTTGTGGTGCTGAAAATCATAAAGCTATATGTCGAAAGACACAAATGGATGCAGGTTCTCCGGTCTTTTCCGGGACCACCTGCGCACTGGCTCTACGGACACGTCCACGAGGTAAACTATTTATTCTGCTGTTTGATTGGCCATAGGTATGCCACCAACTCGCGCATTCGCGAAGTCGTTAAACGACTGTTAAGTACTCGCGTAGCGCTAATACGTGATTTATATTTTAATTAGAAATGCTACTAGCGTACTGAGAGAAAACAGTATTCTAGCGCGAACCGTTACTAAAGTTTTTTTTTTGGATAACTTTGCTGTGATGTTGCGGTGGCAACTTTTTGACCACCTCGACGCCACAACTTTTCAAGCTGTGGAGTAGGCTATATAGATCCAGTACAGGTCACAGTTGTACTTTATCCGTAAGAAAATGTTTTTAAAACGTTTGAAATCCGGAAAAAAACATGTCAACAAGATTTCTGCAGCTGTCTGCAATACGAAAAGTATACATCAAAAATAAAAAATAGTAGTGATGTTTACCGGGATCAGGAAGACTGTTGAGATGTTATGGATACCAAGTCGTCCCTCCGTCATTCGACAGTGTGGCGAAACAATGTTGTAAGCGGCGAGATTTCAGGTTAACCTGTGCTGAATAATTGTGATTTTAAAAATGCAAACGTGCAACAGAAATGGAAGCTTAAACTGTGTGACAACGACTGAATTTTTAGCAATGGAACAAACTTACACAAAACAACGCCTCTATTGCTTCGCTGCGTTTTCTTTTTCCCCCAAGACCGGAATCACTGCGTGACTTGTATATATGTCCAGCAATAAAGATTAGAAAAGTAGTAGGCTCCATTCTGTTCAACCGGACTGTTTGGTTGGGCTACGATTGTTACGAACCGTTTCTTCTGAGCAGTCAGATGTCACAAAGTCCACACTTACAATGTTGACTGAAGGATCGTATGAAATTAGAGTACGTAAATAAACCCGGCCGATGTTTTGAATATCAACTCACATTCGTTTAAATGTCCTTCTCAGTTTCGTCAAGATGGGACGGATTTGGATAAAATTCTGCAATGGGGAGAGTCGTATCCTCTGGCGTTTCCGCTATGGTTTGGGCCGTTTGTTTCCTTCTTGAATATCCATCACCCGGAATATGTGAAGACACTCCTGGCCTCAACAGGTGAGTGTCGGGTGCCCTGACATTTCTGCGTGATTGCTCTTCAAAATATCTCTTATTTCAGCCTTGGATTTCATGAGGGAAATTTTTTCATTTTTCTCATATTTTATCTCATAACAGAGCCCAAAGATGACATTGCATATAAATTCCTTATTCCATGGATTGGTAAGATTATTCTATCTAAAATGTTTTATATACACACGCACACACACTGTCTCTGTCTCTCTCCCACACACACGAATAGTAACACAATGAAGCAAGCTCTAAGTTCATTATAACCCTTATTACTTGATATTGTGTGCTATGTGTACAAATGGCCTTCATATTTATTCTTCATTTGGACTGATTTAAACTGTGTTAAAATGGAAAAACACATTATCACCAGAAAATTAATTACATTTTGAAATAAGATATTACAAAGATAAAAACTACAATATCATTCAGGGACCCTAAAGGACCATGGTAAAGGACAATGCTGTATATTTAAAAATATATAAATTTATTGATTGTACTTTATTATGTTTTTGCATAAGCACCAAAATATGAAGCTGATTCCACATTATAAGTATGACAGCTGAAAAGGCTTGATGCGGTACTGCCGTGTTCTCCCCATTAAGTATTCTTATGTTCTTTAGTTAGTTTACTTTATATTGTTGTTAATTTAGCAGGGACCATGCACAGTTAAAATTGCACCAGTTAGCATCACGCTAATTAGCATCTGCAGTGCATGTGATACAATAATTGCATAAGAACATATCATGCATATATATCATGGGTAATACTGTGGGAAGTGAAATCAAACCTTAAAGGTATGTCTATGTAGGCCTGTCTTGTGAAGGAACAAATCTTATTTGAGAGTCTTAAAACAGCACCATTGTTTGAGAGTCTAGGCTGATTGACTGGTGAAAAGGAATTCAGAAAATGTATGCAACGGTCCAATCAATAAATTTGTATTAAAAAAATACAACATGGTCTTTTACCTTTAGGGCCCCTATATAATATTGCAGTTTAAATCTTTGGAATATCTTATGCTCTAGATGGGCTGAATGGCCTGTTCTCCTCATTATGTATTCTTGCGTTCTTTTCGTATTTTCCTTTTTCTACAGGAGATGGCCTGCTCGTGTCTCAGGGGAATAAATGGTTCAGACACAGAAGACTCCTGACACCAGGGTTCCACTATGATGTCCTCAAGCCCTACGTGAAAATAATGGCTGACAGTACTAAAATCATGCTGGTGAACACACGAGCCGAACTAAACTTTGACTCAGTTTAATTTCAGAAATCAATCATTCACACAAGCAGCAAACATCCCTGATAATTTTCTTGCCAGACCCTTTAAAAAAATGGCGGCCATTTTGTTGTTGGCTGAGATTGACAAATAACAAACTGATAATAAGGTGCTTTGAGAGATGGGGACTTTCTCTGTGAAGCTAACGTCTCTCCTTCCTCTTGCTCAGGACAAATGGGAAGCCTACGCCAACAAAGACGAGTCATTTGAGCTTTTTGAGCACGTGAGCCTGATGACGCTGGACAGCATTATGAAGTGTGCATTCAGCAGCGAGACCAACTGCCAGATAGAGAGGTGAGTGGGTTTGTGATGCCGGTGTGTTCATCGTAATCCCACCAGTCACACCGCACGTCCCCTTTCCATTCACCTTCTCTGAGCATCTCCGAGCTTAAAAACACACCTTAAACGGGAATATAAATATCCCTCATTCACTGTAGGGTTCTTCCTGTGACACACACCAGCCAGAGAGATAATATCAGTAGCAGCATTAGAAATAATATTCAAGTTGTTCGAATTTTTTATCCTCATCCGCATATTTTTCTGCATCATCAGGGACGGTGGCACATACGTAAATAAAAAAATCATGGGAAATGTAGTCGTTGGCATGGTTACTGAAAATCTCCTCATCACCCCCCCCCCCCCCCCATATTCTCAGTGGGACCAACTCGTACATCCAGGCAGTTTACGAGCTGAGCTACCTGATAAACCTCAGGTTCCGCACGTTTCCCTACCACAGCGAGACCATTTTCAACCTTAGCCCTCATGGATACAGGTTTCGGAAAGCCTGCAGGACCGCTCATCGGCACACAGGTGAGCTGAACCAGCTTCCGCACAGCACACCTGTCTTGAACACTGCGCCTCTCACACCAGGAGCCATGATCCCCGCCTTCAAAGGCCCATTCATACCAGGAATAACCCAGTCCTGTATCAGAGCAAATGACCCAGTCCTGTATCAGAGCAAATAACCCAGCCCTGTATCAGAGCAAATGACCCAGTCCTGTATCAGAGCAAATGACCCAGTTCTATATCAGAGCAAATGACCCAGTCCTGTATCAGAGCAGATAACCCAGTCCTGTATCAGAGCAAATAACCCAGTCCTGTATCAGAGCAAATAACCCAGTCCTGTATTAGAGCAAATGACCCAGTCCTGTATTAGAGCAAATGACCCAGTCCTGTATCAGAGCAAATGACCCAGTCCTGTATCAGAGCAAATAACCCAGTCCTGTATCAGAGCTGGACTCCAATATGAACCTCTCAAATGGGAGGGGTGCATACTGAGCTCTTCTCTCTGATGTGTCTCCTTACAGAGGAGGTTGTGCGAAAAAGGAAGGAAGCTTTGAAAAATGAGAAGGAACTGGGGAGAATACAAAAGAAGAGAAACCTGGACTTTCTCGATATTTTGCTGTGTGCAAGAGTATGCTACCTATGCCTGTCTACCTGCGCCAAAATATTTACCCCTCTGCATCTGTGCCAATATACCTATACCTGTGCTATTGTATTAACCCCTCTGCACCTCTGCTAATATACCTGTCCCTGATTTACCTGTTCCATCCTGTTATCACCATTCTATTTAGAGAAATATAAGATAATACAAAAGTGCATTAAAACTTCACAATGTTAACAACACTGAAATTATCTGCTACATCTTCATCATACTGCATTTCAGTAATTTCAGTGCAGGGAACAGAATGGAAGTGTGTGTGTGAGAGTGTGAGAGCGTAAGAGTGTGTTTTAGAGTGTGTGTGTGTGTGTGTGTGTGTGTGAGAGAGAGAGCACGCATGTGTATGTGTGAGGTGTACATGCACGCATGTGTGTGCGTGTTGTGTGTGTGTGTGTGTGTGTGTGTGAGAGTGTGTGCGCGCGCACGTGTGAGTGTGTGTGTGTGTGTGTGTGTGTAGTGGGAGGGGCACAGAGTGACCTCATCTTCCCCCCCCCCCCCCGTCCCAGGACGAGCAGCAGCAGGGCCTGTCGGACGAGGCGATCCGTGCCGAGGTGGACACCTTCATGTTCGAGGGGCACGACACGACGGCCAGCGGGATCTCCTGGATCCTCTACAGCCTGGCCTGCAACCCGGAGCACCAGCAGAGGGCACGAGAGGAGGTGCTGCAGGTCCTGGAGGGAAAGGACACCATGGACTGGTACCGGAAAACAAACACACACCCAGCTCTTCCACCGGAACACAAACACACACCGAGCTCTTCCACCAGAACACAAACACACACCGAGCTCTACAACCAGAACACACACTGAGCCCTACAAATAGAACACAAAAGTACACCGAGCTCTTCCTACAGCACACAAATGCACACAAAGGTCACAGGTTCAGTTCCCAGGTTGAACTCTGCTTTGAGCAAGGTACTTAAAACCTGCATTGCTTCAGTATATATACAGCTGTATAAATGGACGCACTGTAAATGCTGTGTAAAAAGTTGTGTAAATCGCTCTGGATAAGAGCGTGTGCTAAATGCCTGTAATGTGTTTGCATGGTTTCAGGGAGGATCTGAGTAAAATCCCGTACACAACCATGTGCATAAAGGAGTGCCTTCGGCTCTACCCCCCTGTTCCTGGGCATTCCCGAAAGCTGACCAAGCCCATGACCTTCTTCGACGGAAGGAGCGTTCCGGAAGGTACGGAACAAAGCCGGATTTTATCATCCGCTCATTTTTCCGCAGAGTCGAAAAGTTAGAGAAACAACCAAAAGCCCGTTTTTGAGATTCCAGTGGTCATGGCAGTTATCCTGGTGTGGGTAACGATGATGAATTTCCTGTACACACACGCGCTCAGGTGCTCGGCTGAGTGAGCCCAACACAAACAATTCGGTAAAACACCGAAGCTCCATATACTCTTTTATTCAACAGCGGATGTTCAGCAGCGGATGTTCAGCAGTGGATGTCCGCCAGGGGAAACTGGAATCAAGGTGTATGTTGAGTTTCAGTGTGCGGGCTCCACGGAGCTGCTCACATCGCAGTGACACTGCCATATGAAAAAGCAGGTCAGAGTAACCTTTGCCTTGCAGGCAGAAGATGGGTTTAAACATTGACAGTGGCTCAGTCTTGAGCTGCCCTTTGCCTCACTGAAAAAAAAAAAGCAAATAACAGTCCAGTTTCGTTTTGTGGCAGGAGCACAAGGTCAACGGGGGGGGGAAGGGGTGGGGGTGGGGGTCAGAAATCCGTCGGTCATGAGCAGCTCCACATTCCCTCAGCCTGGATTCATGAACGTTACCTTACAGACAGAAGGGTGGGTTATTAAAATAAAGCCTTTAAATAAAGTTTTATGAACAACAATTTCCGGCAGAAACGCTGAAGTGAACTCATACATTATGGTTATACATTCATTCCACCTCTGTAGCGCGTTGGTACCAAACAACACCCCTTAGTTGTGATATAATCACATGTTGCGACCCCAAAGGTCTTGGGGTACATAGGGTGACTAACATAATTATATATATATATAGACAGGGTGATGTAAAGATGAGCAATTGTGGTGATAATAATAAGGAGACTGAAACGGACTGCCAAGTGAAGAGTGTTTACTGTGATTAAAATGGAAAAGTGAAAATACAAGCGGCACTTGTTGTACGTCGCTCTGGATAAGAGCCTCTGCTAAATGCCTATAATGTAATGTAATGTAATATGTACATATTTACAAGACACAAAACAAGGCACAAGACACACCATCGAGGTCAAGGAGCCCAAGTGTTGCTGAAGAAAATAAAACAACAAAACCAAACAGAGCTGGCTGAAAATCAAAAGTAGGACAAGGCTATCTAACTAGTATATTTACAAAACAAAAGCCTGACTTCCTACTCTAGCTAACAAACAGAAACAGCAGGTGGCAACCACTCCTAACCTGAGGTGTCCTGAAGTACCCAAAACTACATGTGCTAGTGTATAGAGGCCCCTGTCTTACCCAGTCCCAAGGCCTTGGCCTGGCCACACGGAATACAACAGGACAGACAAACAGAGGGTAACCAGATACACAATGTCAGCACTCTAGGGAACGGTACAATACAAAGACTAAACACCAGCAACAATCAAACGTACGGCAAAAGCTCATGACAGACTAACAAAATGAGAGCAACCAAAACGGGAAACCCAGGTTTTTAGAAAGTGAAGCTGTCCACTGATTGGAGGAGCCGGGGTGGTGTGGAGCCCTCTGATTGGTGGAGGCAGGACAAGGATGTTATGATGATTGACGGCAGATGAGACAAATGGGAATGGGGTCCTGCAGAGAATGACAGACAGAACAAAGACAGAGAGCAAGAGAGCGAGAGAGACACACACACACACACACACGTGGGACGTAACATCACAACATGCCTGGAGTGAGTTGCTTAAAGGCATGCAGGGTTTTTTTAGCCTTGCTGTGGTCCTGTGTTTACAATCAAAGAAGTCTTCTCCTCAATCTTCAGCCTTATCCCCACAAAAAACAAAAAACAAAAAAATCAGTGGGAAGAATCCTCAGAAGTCTGCTGGCTACAGAGGAGCCCATCCCAGTGTCAACAGTATATGTTGACATATTTGATATAACAGTCGCCCATTTTCCTGCGTTCCTGTGTCGGGTGACAGTGTCTCTGAAAAGAGCACTATATATAGACACAATTTAACTGAATTTAATCAACAGGACAATTTAATTAGTAATGTGTGAATGCTACTGTGTTAATGTGAGGATAAATCAGTCACATGGGACAGGTGCTGTCGTTTGATTGGACACGTTCTCACACCTTGCAGGTTCTCTCGTCGGGACGAGCGTTTACGGCATTCACAGGAATTCCACAGTGTGGGAGAACCCGGAAGTACGTCTGCAGCCGCACCAGCTACTGACTCACTGCACACCCACAGGCAGCTACATCAGCATGACTGAAAGCCCAAACCCATGTTAAACAGTTCTGCATTACTGGATAAGGGCCACCAGGAGCTGGTCGCCCACATCCACAGCTTTTACCGCTTAATAAAACCTGCATTTATTTACCGATCTGTCTCTGTCCCTCAAGGTGTTTGATCCTTTGCGGTTTCTGCCGGAAAACTGCGCGAAGAGGTCGCCCCACGCCTTCGTGCCCTTCTCTGCAGGACCCAGGTTTGTTCCGGATAAAGTCCTCCAGCTCCGTAACGGGTTTGGTGTCAGAGTACAGCTCTCGAGTTTAAGGTCACACGGGAGTTTGGGAGGCCTTTGCCACTGGCCCGACTGTCTCCTGTCAAACTGTCACCCGACTGTTTACTCTGGAGGATTTGCATCAGGGTTTCACTTCCTCACCCTGCAATAGTCCTCTGAAAAATTCCCAAAATTCTTCAGCTGTGTCCTTACCTTGAACACGTCCCCATGGTTAAAGAGGGTTTGTCCACCCAGGGAATGTGGATCTGGAGATCGGGGTTCTGAACTAAAGCAGGTCAAAGACCTGAATGGAAATCTGTCTCCACTTTGGAACTCCTAGGGGGGTGTAATTCAAAAAGGCACCAATAATTTGGGATGAGATTAAATTAACTTTGATAGCTCATTCTGGGACAACCAAAGGGCCATCACCTATCACTGTAAAACCAATCTGGGAAATATTTGGTTTCTTCGGAAAATGTGATTTCTAAAATATGGTTACATGCATTTTTTCTTTTCTCCCTATGCAAAACAGAAACTGTATCGGCCAAAACTTCGCCATGAATGAGATGAAAGTGGCAACAGCGCTAATACTCCGACGGTTCCAGCTGGCGAAAGATCCCGAAAGAACCCCGAAATTAATCCCACGCCTGGTCCTTCGGTCTCTCAACGGAATCCATCTGAAAATCAAACGCGTGGAACTCGAACCCTGACTTCAGTAGCCTGCAGGGGCGTGTCTACGGGTGGGCTGGGGTGGGCATTGCCCACCCAGAGATAAGCCTTGCCCACCCAGAGGAATCACCTGCCCATCCAATGAAAACTCACCGTTATAGCTTTTTTTAGCGTCCATAGTTTTCTGTAATTTTGTCATTGGTCATCAAAAAATGCACTGCTTTCCTATTGGCCATTTTGACGGTATGGTTGTGGTTAGTGCTGCTCCTTTAAATTATCGCGAAACCAAGCCATTTCTTCACACACGCGGTACAGATATGGTTAAGTGAACTGCGAAACCTGTTTGTAGCTAGCTGCTATCGGCAATCCAATTAAAACTGTTAAAACCCTTTTTCTTTCTTGTTTATTCTTTTCTCTGATTCTTATAAGTTATATTAGTAGTCTTGTATAGTTTCACAGTTGAGTTCGCACGTTTTGCAAGCTTGGTTTAACGATTAGCCAGCTAGCTAGCCAGCATTTTTGTATAGCCGTTTCCGTGGATAAAATCGCATTTATAATTATTTTCTGTTAAAAACATTTAATTCATATTCAGGGAGATAGCCAACTACTCGCAAGTTAGATGACACGTGTAGCCGTTTACTAATACCGTCGCACCGTTTCAGGATGGATAATAACCCGTTAAACCAGAGAAATTGCCGAGTTGTCTTAGAATCTTTATCGCAAGCAGGGATGGGAGCGTCGGCATAGGAACGGACGCCGCAACGAAACTTCAAGCATGTCACAACGGGTACAACAGCTGTTTTAGAATGTCATTCCATCGTTTTTGCAGCCCGGATCAAAATCGGGGTGACAGTACCAAATGAGACATTTGCCTTGGCGTAGGAACTGGGTGGGACGTGTCCCTTTCAATGTTTGTAAAGAATCGAAGTGCCCCCCCCCCCCCCCCCCCTTTTTTTAAAAATTATGCGGAAAGGTCTGTAACGCCTGTAAACATAACGTGAATTATTGACTCCCCTCTTCACACAGTAGCAATGATTTACTCCCATGGCCACGAAAAGTTTCAACTTACGAAAGCACAAATGGGATATGTAGTCAACAATTCAACCCGATCATACTATGGACTTCACTTCCCATAACCCGTATAGAAATAAAAATGGTAAGAAGACATTTCCCTATGCCTGTATTGAAAGTTCTGCGACGGAAACAGCGATAGATTTACCCACTACCACCTGTCCAAAATGTAAACAGCCAAGCAGTTTTCATGGTAGGGAAAACTTTTATGACAACGGCAGCTAAAATAAGTGACTCGCAGCGGTTGGAAAGAACGGTAACCGTAATCTTATATTTGTAACGTTACCTATCAATATGCCAGCTAACGCCAATGTTAGCTAGCGAGTAGTCAATGAATGAACTATGATAGCCTATCTGATAGTATGATAAGTAGCTTGCTAGTTAATAGCTGTCGGTACACTGTCTGAATGTGATGTTCACTTAACTTAGAAAACTACCTGGCGATAGCTGTACTCGGTTGCTAAGCAGGGAATTAACATGACTCCCCATGTTGCAGTGTTAGTATTTTAGCCAAAGTTTTGTGTAACGTTATGGACACGTTTGTTTTAGCTATCGATATCTCTTTTTAACGTTAGCTCCCCCTCAATATTTAGAACATGTGCATGTGTCCCCCTGAATTTTGTGTTTTCCTTTACATTTCCACCATAAATTGATATAGAAAAGGCACAAATTGGTGCATAAAAATTCACCAGAATGCAGGAAATTAAGTGTTTGACGCTCAAAATTTCCTGGGGGAGGACCCCCAGACCCTCGCTTAATGTGTCCACCCCCCAATGTTCAAACGAAACCTACACCACTGAACATTTGTTTAGTGTTACAGAGTTAATTTTTTTTTTCTTTTTCACGGGGATAATGGCTCCCGGACCCCCCTACAAAAAGTGGATGCTGTAATTGTACCCCCCCCCCCCCCTCTCAAAATTAAACTACATACCCTATAGGAAAAGCAACATTTTTGTTGTTGCCCACCCAAATAATCCAAATGCCCACCCAAAGATGACATCCTAGTAACACCTCTGGTAGCCTGACTGAAACTAGAGCCGCTTTTCCACTTTTTCCAATGGACAGGAAACGAGAGAGAAATAATAATTCAGACTGTTCAAATTCAAATCAGGATTGGGTCACTTTTACCAGGCAGTGTAAACATAGCCTATTGGCCTTCAAGAGACCATCTCAGCTGAAATCCATCCAGTTTCCTATTCAACCCATTACAAAAAATAAATAAATAATATTATTATGTTTGAGATGCTAAGCTCATTACAGATATTACGACCTGCCTGATGCAGCAGGCCTAGCTAATAAATCACAGATATCTCTGCTCATCCAACTCTCCCTTTTAAATTTAAGCAATTTGTGAGGCCATTTTGAAATGACTTCTAGGATGTAGTACATAGGTATAAATAAAGAGGGCCTAATTTTGTTGTCAAAATAACAGTTGACAAAAAAAGGAGCCTACTTTTGAAATTAAGGGCTGTTCATTTTAAATATGTTGTCCTGTGAGACAGTTTATATTAATATTGAATTTAAAACACTGTCATATTTAAAGAAGTTTAATTTAAACTAAACCATATTTTATAATGACATATAATTTTATGATGACAAATCATCAGCCACAATTCTGACTGACAGCAGTGAAAGTAACCTTGACAAAGTTAAGCAACAGTGATTTGATGTGATGTTCCTACTGTTCATAATAAACATGTTTTGTCCTACATGGTATTTTAGGCCTACTGTTTTCTTTGAGGGGATGACTACTGATTAAAAACAGCATAGATCTGTGAAAATTGTTTTGCTGGTGACCGGCATGGTGGTCTTGCATGACCAAGTTTATATGGACCTGTGGACGGTCGATCACATGATTAACTAAGCTAGTCTTGCAGCAGAGCTATTTTATCTTTTACATTACAGGCATTTAGCAGATGCTCTTATCCAGAGTGATGTACAACAAGTGCATCAGTTGAAGGTGCAGAGGTGCAGAAAAACACACTAGAGTGAAGTAAAGATCGTAGTAACCACATAGATCAGGACTCCAACCCTGTAGGGTAACATGTTCAGCAAATAAACAAAACAATCCTGCCGAGTACAAAACTAGCACTGAAATCATATTTGCCTAATCCGAATCAGACAAAACACTCCTGCCAAATACAAAACTAACGAGATCGCATTAGCCTAACTAGGTACATTGAGCTAAACTAGAGGCTAGGGAGGGGTGGGGAGAGGTGCAGCTTGAAGAAATGAGTCTTTAGTCTGCGCTTGAAGGTAGTCAGATTCTCTGCTGTTCTGACCGCCACGGGAAGGTCATTCCACCAGCAAGGGGCCAGGACAGACAGCAGACACAAGCGGGAAGTACAGACATGAAGAGGGGGAGGTGCCAAGCGTCCAGAGGTGGCAGAACGGAGAGGTCTGGCCGGTGTGTAGGGCCTGATGATCCTCATCCTATCTTCAACTTGGACTAGCATTAAGAAGCTTGGAACTTAATGATGGTCAATGCTGTTTTTTTAGAAGGCACATATACCTACAAGGAAAGAGTTTGGTATTTAAAAGTGGGCTTCAGTTCACCCTGCTAAAGTATAGAAATGTCTGGATTTTTTTTTATCTTATGAGTGCCGCTAATTATTTTTCAGATAAATAAACCGGCTTAAGTCGCAGCTACCCTGCGCTGAAATGCGAAACTGTTCGGCGTTTCCTCGCGCCGTAACCTAGCAACAGCTGAAGCACTGCGCGGTGGCCGAGGACGACCTACCCCTGCTGACTGCAAACCGAAACACAATGAACAGAATGTCGGTTGAGAGAAGGAAATAAACTCCTGGTCTTTCCCTTCCCTAGGTCCTAGTAGAGGTCGTTTGCCCTCGTTTATGCTTTGAGAACTCAAGTAATCGTTTTTTATTTACGACAACACTGAAGAAGACGGCAAGGAAGAATTAGGCTACACACACACACACACACACACAGCTCACCTCATATACTGCACCTCTCTCTCACACAGCTATAAGTACAGAGAGTTTCCACACAAGTACTAAAAACCAGTCACTGCAGAGCAAGGCAACAGGTCTTTTATTTGGAATTAAGCAGATTGTTTGTTAGCAAACCTCAGCTTTTGCTGTAGTTTCTCTAACAGTGAATTCAATAACAAGTGAATTGGGTGCCCTGTGCTAACCTGCTGGGGCACATTTGATGTGGATGTGAATTTTATGGCACAAATGTAATACCAGAGTTGGCCAATGGGTGGGACCAAAGATCAGGTCAATTATGTTCGATCAATTCAGTCAGGGGATGAAAGTGCTAATTCAATGTTGCTGTTTTATCAGACCACTGTCAGGAGGCAGGCCTACTGTGCAAGGCTGCATGGGCTGTGTGTTGTACATGGAGTGTGTTCTATATAAACCCTACCTTCGTGGGATCAACAGCTGTCTGTATCGTGTTTCTGACCCACCCAACAGTGGGATTTTCCACTCAGACGTGCGCCAGCTTTCGTGTGTTGTCACCGAAGGGGGCATTTAAGTTCACTGACAGTTTTACTGTCGTGAATAATGGGATGTGCACACAGTCGTGTTAAAATGACCCTTAACTGTCCTTCCCAGGGGTCAGGCACAACTTTTAATTTGTAAACAGCACCTTTCGGAAAAATAAAAGCCCAAACATCAACTGATTTTTTTCCACATAAAAAAAAAAAAAAAAACTTGGTCATGCTTCTTCTCCTGAGCGGTGACGATACACTCCGACGCCGGCTGTATGCCTGAGTTTGTCTTCAGGGGTTTTTCTGGTGTGTTATGAACACTCGAATCTGTGGTTCATGTTGGCAGCAGTGGGTTTTGTTTGAGCCGTTTTGGACATTACGCTCTCCGAGTCGCAGTGGCCGTTACACTTGGACCTGGACCAGCGGCTGCCTGTGCTTGTCCTCGATAGACCGCAGTCGTATAAATGCTATCTTCATAGCTCACATTGTTTCCGTGACACTGTCCAGAGCACGAGGAGCTGACAGGGAACAGAATGACATTAGCAAGTATTAGAGGCATTCAAGGACTCTCTGTGTCCGCCACACCGTCGCTAATGTGGTGGATGGCGAACAATTTTTTTTTTTGTTGCCTGGTTTTGTCTTCTCATCTGAAATATACTGAAGTTAACAGACCCAGTTGGCAGTTGGCAGTCCCGTGAATACCTCTGAGAATATTTAGGCCTGCAGTGCGTGACAAATGCACAAGCTCTGCGTGCAATCCTGCGGCCAACTTGTCATGCTCAACCCGTCCTCAAGGGGTCACCTGTGCTGCATACAGTGCTCTAAGGCTGCATTCAGACCAGATCGGGCAATGCGCCGCCTTCCCGCAGGGTTGTGTGGAGGTGTGGGCGTGTCACTACATGGCCCATTTGTGTGATGTCATGTTGTGAACTTTAACCCCCACCCCTCCCCCCTCCATTTCCTGTCCTCTAACTCAAACAAATGGACACAAACCGAAGGAAGCTTCTTGCTATCGTTATTTTGCAGCGTAGACTGCAAGCCAGACGCAGACGTCGAAGCCGGGCACACGACATAAACCAAGCTATATTTCAGTCTCTCTTCCATATCTTAGCAGTTGCTGGGTAAACAGCGGAATGCTACATGGTAATTTACACAAGGCTCTTCTTCCCGTGAACGTCTTCCGCTCCGATCGCCGGCTTACGTGATTGGCCACCGCAGCGTGACGTCGGGTTGCGTTTACGGCAAAAGCTGATTCTGATTCTGCTTCGTCCCGCACGGCCGCTGCGGTGTTTTTCTGCACCCCACGCGGTCCCCACTCCCGCAGCCTAAACGCACCACCCCCACTCAAATGAACGGGAGGGCTGCCGTTTTTGCCTCATTGCCTGATCCGGTGTGAACGCAGCCTTCCCCCCCCCAGCAGCGTTGGCCGTTTGGATCTCTGTTTCAGTTCGCAGTCAGTCACGGCTAAAGCAGCGCTGCACCACCTAGGCCACTCGTTTTTTCAACCATAAAAAAATGGAATCTGTGGTTTCGCATTACAAGACCAAGACGGCAATACAAGAGGTTCTGACATCAGTTCATGCGATCGACATCAACAAGTGTGGGTTAAAGCTGTTGTGAGGCTAGACCACAGGTGTCAAACTGTAGTCCTGGAGGGCTGCAGTGTCTGCTGGTTTTCAGGGCTAGACTAGGGGTGGGAGGTTCTGGTCCTGGGGGGGCTGGTGTGTGCAGGTTTTTGTTTCCACCCTGGCTAAATGAGCTAACTGGCTCTGTACACCAACACTGGTTCACTTGTAGATTAGATCACAGTAAAAAAAAAAAAAAAAAGCAGTTTCTTATTGGTGGGCCAACACAAGAAGAGGCTTCAGCTTTCTATCATGCACTTATTAAGGAATGTAGCCAAAATGTCAAGTGGTGTAAAGGTTGGGGATAATTAAGTGATTGAGGCCAGAAGGCAACATGAAAACCAGAAACAGAAACAGCCATCATCGCTGTCCTCTGGGCTGGACGAGAGACACAGCCATCATCGCTGTCCTCTGGGCTGGACGAGAGACACAGCCATCATCGCTCTCCTCTGGGCTGGACGAGAGACACAGCCATCATCGCTCTCCTCTGGGCTGGACGAGAGACACAGCCATCATCGCTCTCCTCTGGGCTGGACGAGAGACACAGCCATCATCGCTGTCCTCTGGGCTGGATGAGAGACACAGCCATCATCGCTGTCCTCTGGGCTGGACGAGAGACACTCAGACCTGGACTTTGAGGCCACTGTAGCTGTTGACTTTCAGTCACCCTGCTAATCAGGACTGATTTAAAACCTCGGACTCCGGTGAGTTAAATCTCTTGCCAATAGTTAATTGACTTTATTAGAGTTTCTCTGGACTAAACTAATGAACAAACTTTGGACTTCAATCAAGAGCTTAATTACTTGAATAAGGAGGTTCAGCAATGGGCAACGGACAAGCACCTGTATCCACACTGGCCTGTCTCAGATGAGATTCATTTCTTGTAATTTGGGGTATTGGAATAATCCAATCACAATGACCTTCCTCAACACCGAGTAATGGATTTAAATAACTTTTTAAAAAGCACTTTTAACCAGAAAGTATTCACTCCGTAGAGTACAGATCGTCCACCAAGGCACGACAATCTCCCACTGCATGAATGTGCACAGCCAAGGTATTGGCAATCCAGTCATTACTTTTTGAGATACGTTTGGTCTGTTAGTGGCGCTAGACCAAATGTCACGGCGTCAGCAAGATCAATCGGTTTCTTCTTCTTGGGAACATAAACGTGGGCAGTAAATTTCATGGCAACCCGGCCATTAATTTTCCAGATATGTTTGCCACGGACGGATGTCATCGCATCTCTTTGGTGGAGGTAATTATACACCCCTGTAGCCTACTTAAGAAACACAACACCGGTGTTTGGTGAAAATAGGCAAACGTGTTTTGAGCTGATGTGAAAGTCGCAGAAGACGCAGTATGAACGTTATGAACTAACCGACTGTTGCAGCAGCGTCCAACCGTTGGGAGTTGAAGGTGTGGAGACACAGTCTCAAGTGTGACAGTTATCAGATGTGAGACTGGCACGTGGCTGACGAAATATTCTCAGCTTTCTGGTACAACCGGTGCTGCAGTCGCCGAGTTCTTAACAGGGGTGCAAAGAAAGGGTTTAACAGGTGCAGTTTTTCGACTCCCCTGCAGATTTCGACTCCTCTTCACGTGAACACACTCCAAGCTGCGCGTTATACTCCGAACGATATCCGCATTTCTTTTGCTTAATTTCCCCCATTAAATTATAATGCTAATATGACTGTGGATTTGTGGTATGGGCATAGCTGTAAACCAAGAATTGTAGATTGTTCTCTTGATTGTGGCGGACCGTCAAATAACGGCCAAAAGTCACACACGTTGATGAACACTCTTCTTCGTTGTAAAGAGATATGCATATGCATGCAGAGAAGTTTTATTTTGGGACAGTAGCCTAAAGTGTAACGAGGCGAAGTGCACACTGGCCAACTCTGCAGCGTCAAAAACACGTCGAGCAAGTCGTAATTCTTCACAAACATTTGTCATGAACGTACTATAATGCTATACTATAATACTATAATGGCAATACCGATTAGAATCATTCAGAGAAATTTAAAAATCGCGGAAGTCGAATTCGGGTAGGTGTGATTTTTTGCGATTCATTTCTTAATATATTATCAGCATTTACATTTTTAATATTACAATTAAAATATTGACAGGGGAGGTTATGAGGGGGTAGTCAGATTTTTCTAGGTGCAATTGTGAAGCCGCCAAAATCTCCCCTCCGAATCTCCGATAATAAAAATACAAAGTCTGACAATCACTAATTTTCACCAAGCCTCTTTTCGTATGCTGCTCGTAACCTCAACGATTTGTGATCAGTAATGACATGGGGATGGTAAGGGAGAGGTGTCAAATTCTAATATGTGCAATTTGGAAGCTGCCAAAAGGACTCCCCTCCTATATAAATAAATCAAAGTTTACCAAACTTACCATGTCAAATCATCTATATATGTTGTATAATTTCATATAAATTTTATATCTCATAACCAAAATCAGGAGTTTATTTCCTTCTCTCAACCGACATTCTGTTCATTGTGTTTCCGTTTTCAGTCAGCAGGGGTACATAGACCTCGGCCACCGCGCAGTGCTTCAGCTGTTGCTAGGTTACGGCGCGAGGAAACGCCGAACAGTTTCACATTTCAACGCAGGGTAGCTGCGACTTAAGCCGTTTTATTTATCTGAAAAATAATTAGCGGCACTCATGAGATTAACTCACAAAGATCCCCGGCCAAGCCTAAAGCTGAGTGGAAAAATACATTAAAGTTTTTAACGGGGTGAATTGAAGCCAAGTTGGTGTATGCCTGCTGGAAAAAATAAACCCATCCAAGCTGGTTAATGCTGGTTTTGTGCTGGTCAAGTTGATGATAAAATAGCTCTGCTGCAAGACTAGCTTAGTTAAGCATGTGATGGGCATGTCCACAGGTCCGTATAAACTTGGTCATGCTAGAGGACCATCCCAGTCACCAGCAAAACCATCTTCACAGATCTATGCTGTTTTTATTTGTCTCCTCAAAAAAACAACAACAATAATAACAATAAACAATAACTGTAGGCCTAAAACACTGTGTCGGATAACACACGTTTATTTGGAACAGTAGGAGCATCACATCAAATCACGTTGCTTAATTTTCTCAAGGTTATTTTACTAATCCAAGCTGGTTAAAATTTTTTTTTTACAGCAGATACTGAAGTTAGTCAGGGTTCGAGTTCCACGCGTTTGATTTTCAGATGGATCCCGTTGAGAGAACGAAGGACCAGGCATGGGATTAATTTTGGGGTTCTTTCGGGGATCTTTCTCCAGCTGGAACTGTCGGAGTATTAGCGCTGTTGCCACTTTTATCTCATTCATGGCGAAGTTTTGGCCGATACAGTTTCTGAGAAAAGAAGACATGCATGGAACCTTTTTTTTTTTTTTTTTTTTGTAATTGCATTCCCAGAAAAATAACATTTAAGAAACTAAATATTTCCCAAATTGGTTTTAAAGTGATAGGGGATGGCCCTTTGAATGAGCTATCAAAGTTAATTTAATCTCATCCCAAATTATCGGTGCCTTTTTGAATTACACCCCCCTAGGAGTTCCAAAATGGAGACAGATTTCCATTCAGGTCTTTGACCTGATTTAGTTCAGAACCCCGATCTCCAGATCCACATTCCCTGGGTAGACAAACCCTCTTTAACCATGGGGACTTGTTCAAGGTAAGGACACAGCTGAAGAATTTGGGGAATTTTTAAGAGGACTATTGCAGGGTGAGGAAGTGAAACCCTGATGCAAATCCTCCAGAGTAAACAGTCGGGTGACAGTTTGACAGGAGACAGTCGGGCCAGTGGCAAAGGCCTCCCAAACTCCCATGTGATCTTAAAATGGAGAGCTGTACTCTGACACCAAACCCGTTACGGAGCTGGAGAACTTTATCCGGAACAAACCTGGGTCCTGCAGAGAAGGGCACGAAGGCGTGGGGCGACCTCTTTGCGCAGTTTTCCGGCAGAAACCGCAAAGGATCAAACACCTTGAGGGACAGAGACAGATCGGTAAATAAATGCAGGTTTTATTAAGCGGTAAAAGCTGTGGATGTGGGCAACCAGCTCCTGGTGGCCCTTATCCAGTAATGCAGAACTGTTTAACATGGGTTTGGGCTTTCAGTCATGCTGATGTAGCTGCCTGTGGGTGTGCAGTGAGTCAGTAGCTGGTGCGGCTGCAGACGTACTTCCGGGTTCTCCCACACTGTGGAATTCCTGTGAATGGCGTAAACGCTCGTCCCGACGAGAAAACCTGCAAGGTGTGAGAACGTGTCCAATCAAACGACAGCACCTGTCCCATCTGACTGATTTATCCTCACATTAACACAGTAGCATTCACACATTATTAGTTAAATTGTCCTGTTGATTAAATTCCGTTAAATTGTGTCTATATATAGTGCTCTTTTCAGAGACACTGTCACCCGACACAGGAACGCAGGAAAATGGGCGACTGTTATATCAAATATGTCAACATATACTGTTGACACTGGGATGGGCTCCTCTGTAGCCAGCAGGCTTCTGAGGATTCTTCCCACTGATTTTTACATTTTTTTGAGGGGGGAAAATGTCAGTGGATCCCAGCTATAGAGGGGTATAGCCTGGTGTCAGTACATAGTCCGGGTAAATGGAAAGTGTGGGGTGTTTGTCCATTTGGCGACCACAGAAAATGAGCGAATGATAAAATCCGGCTTCGTTCCGTACCTTCCGGAACGCTCCTTCCGTCGAAGAAGGTCATGGGCTTGGTCAGCTTTCGGGATATCCACGGAACAGGGGGGTAGAGCCGAAGTGACTCCTTTATGCACATGGTTGTGTACGGGATTTTACTCAGATCCTCCCTGAAACCACGCGGACAGTTAGTTCTGCGCACCGTTCATTTTACATGGACATGCGACTGAAAGACTGTAAGCGAAGTCTCTCTGTTCTCATATTTTTCCATTTAATGGGAAAATACATTCCATGCAGGTTATGACTATGAAACTACCACAGAGCAAACGACCAGTCTTTGTTTATGAATAGTGTCATTTACTAATGGACTGTCACACACTTCTGTCCAGTCAACATTTTCCAGAGGGGAAACAGAAATCAGAACCCACCCCCATCCAAAACTGGGCAAATTCTGGAAAAACCAGGAAAGCATTCCCCCACCCCTTGAGAGATAATTAGGCTGTAAAGCAGAGTCTGCAGGTTTTCATCATTTCTTGTCAAGCAGCTCTTTAGCCAATCAGCTAACTGGAGTCTGGATAACTGGAGATGTTCTTGATCTGCAGGAAGTCCAAGGAGAAGGCAAACTTGTGTCTGATTCCCAGATGGGGCTCTAAATAAATACAAGCAAATATCCAGCTATATGAATGGATTGTGTGAATAAGAACGTCTGCTCCACTAAAGGGAAAGGATGGAAGGGGAAGGAGGAGTGACCCAGCTTGGGTTGTGTTCTGGTACCAGTCCACGGTGTCCTTTCCCTCCAGGACCTGCAGCACCTCCTCTCGTGCCCTCTGCTGGTGCTCCGGGTTGCAGGCCAGGCTGTAGAGGATCCAGGAGATCCCGCTGGCCGTCGTGTCGTGCCCCTCGAACATGAAGGTGTCCACCTCGGCACGGATCGCCTCGTCCGACAGGCCCTGCTGCTGCTCGTCCTGGGACAGGGGGGGGGAAAGATGAGGTCACTCTGTGCCCCTCCCACTACACACACACACACATACACACACTCACACATGCGCGCGCACACACTCTCACACACACACACACAGACAAACGCGCACACACATGCGTGCATGTACACCTCACACATACACACGCATGCTCTCTCTCACATACACACACACACTCTAACACACGCTCTCACACTCTCACACACACACATCCATTCTGTTCCCTGCACTGAAATTACTGAAATGCAGTAAGATGAAGATGTAGCAGATTATTTCAGTGTTGTTAACATTGTGAAGTTTTAATGCACTTTTGTATTATCTTATATTTCTCTAAATAGAATGGTGATAACAAGATGGAACAGGTAAATCAGGGACAGGTATATTGGCACAGATGCAGAGGGGTAAATATTTTGGCGCAGGTAGACAGGCATAGGTAGCATACTCTTGCACACAGCAAAATATCGAGAAAGTCCAGGTTTCTCTTCTTTTGTATTCTCCCCAGTTCCTTCTCATCCTTCAAAGCTTCCTTCCTTTTTTGCACAATCTCCTCTGTAAGGAGACACATCAGAGAGAAGAGCTCAGTATTGCTCTGATACAGGACTGGGTTATTTGCTCTGATACAGGACTGGGTTATTTGCTCTGATACAGGACTGGGTCATTTGCTCTGATACAGGACTGGGTCATTTGCTCTGATACAGGACTGGGTCATTTGCTCTGATACAGGACTGGGTCATTTGCTCTGATACAGGACTGGGTTATTTGCTCTGATACAGGACTGGGTTATTTGCTCTGATACAGGACTGGGTCATTTGCACTGATACAGGACTGGGTTATTTGCTCTGATACAGGACTGGGTCATTTGCTCTGATACAGGGCTGGGTTATTTGCTCTGATACAGGACTGGGTTATTTGCTCTGATACAGGGCTGGGTCATTTGCTCTGATACAGGACTGGGTTATTTGCTCTGATACAGGACTGGGTCATTTGCTCTGATACAGAACTGGGTCATTTGCTCTGATACAGGACTGGGTCATTTGCTCTGATACAGGGCTGGGTTATTTGCTCTGATACAGGACTGGGTCATTTGCTCTGATACAGGACTGGGTTATTCCTGGTATGAATGGGCCTTTGACTGCGGAGATCATGGCTCCTGGTGTGAGAGGCGCAGTGTTCCAGACAGGTGTGCTGTGCGGAAGCTGGTTCAGCTCACCTGTGTGCCGATGAGCGGTCCTGCAGGCTTTCCGAAACCTGTATCCATGAGGGCTGAGGTTGAAAATGGTCTCGCTGTGGTAGGGAAACGTGCGGAACCTGAGGTTTATCAGGTAGCTCAGCTCGTAGACTGCCCGGATGTACGAGTTGGTCCCACTGAGAATATGGGGGGGTGATGAGGAGATTTTCAGTAACCATGCCAACGACTACATTACCCATGATTTTTTTATTTACCTATGTGCCACTGTCCCTGATGATGCAGAAAAATATGCGGATGAGGATAAAAAATTCGAACAACTTGAATATTATTTCTAATGCTGCTACTGATATTATCTCTCTGGCTGGTGTGTGTCACAGGAAGAACCCTACAGTGAATGAGGGATATTTATATTCCTGTTTAAGGTGTGTTTTTAAGCTCGGAGATGAGCTGAGAGAAGGTGAATGGAAAGGGGACGTGCGGTGTGACTGGTGGGATTACGATGAACACACCGGCATCACAAACCCACTCACCTCTCTATCTGGCAGTTGGTCTCGCTGCTGAATGCACACTTCATAATGCTGTCCAGCGTCATCAGGCTCACATGCTCAAAAAGCTCAAATGACTCGTCTTTGTTGGCGTAGGCTTCCCATTTGTCCTGAGCAAGAGGAAGGAGAGATGTTAGCTTCACAGAGAAAGTCCCCATCTCTCAACGCACCTTATTATCAGTTTGTTATCTGTCAGTGGTCTCAGCCAACAACAAAATGGCTGCCATTTTTTAAAGGGTTTGGCAGTAAAAATATCAGGGATGTTTTCTGCTTGTGTGAATGATTGATTTCTGAAATTAAACTGAGTCAAAGTTTAGTTCGGCTCGTGTGTTCACCAGCATGGTTTTAGTACTGTCAGCCATTATTTTCACGTAGGGCTTGAGGACATCATAGTGGAACCCTGGTGTCAGGAGTCTTCTGTGTCTGAACCATTTCTTCCCCTGAGACACGAGCAGGCCATCTCCTGTAGAAAAAGGAAAATACGAAAAGAACGCAAGAATACATAATGAGGAGAACAGGCCATTCAGCCCATCTAGAGCATAAGATATTCCAAAGATTTAAACTGCAATATTATATAGGGGCCCTAAAGGTAATAGACCATGTTGTATATTTTTTTAATATAAATATATTGATTGGACCATTTGTGATAGAAAATTGCCACATGCATTTAGTGAATTCCTTTTTACCCCAGTTAATCAGCCTAGACTCTCAAATGATGGTGCTGTTTTAATCAGATTTGTTCCTTAAACTGTTTTATAACTGAATTTACAATCCAGTCAATGTTAAGTTAACATTTCTCTTAAAGCAGACTGAGGGATGGGCGGGGCTTACACTGAAGATGGTGAGGTACAGTAACACAAATACTACATAGACAGGCCTTTAAGGTCTGAGTTTACTTCCTGCAGTATTACACAAATACGTATCATGCTTACACAGATGTTGTATTATTCAACTGCACTCCCTGCCCAGGGACTGCAGATGTAAATTTGCGTGATGCTGACTCTGGAGCAATTTTATTTGAACTGTGCGTGGTCCCTGCTAAATAAACAATAAACCAAACTAACTAAAGAACACAAGAATACATAAAGAGAACAGGCCAGTCAGTCCATCTAAGCTTGTTGTTTATTTTCATGCCAAAGAGTATTCACCCAGCTAGCACACAATGTCCTCACAACCCTACCGGAATGTGTTGTCAGCGTTATAACATGTTATAACATTGCAGCGACACTGTGAGAAGAATGTTTTGTGTTTGCTGGGATGGACTGTATGGAGCCTTTTCAGATTTCATACTAATAACGTGGAACCACCTTCTTGTTTTGGAGCTTATGCAGGAACACACAGTAACGTGAAAACGCATTTGCCTCCTTCCTGATTGCCTCTATTATTGCATATTTGTCACAATGAATGGTTTCTGATCTTTAGATAAAATGTAATATTAGACAAACTGAGTAAACACAGAACACATTTTTTTTAAATTAATCATTTATTAATGAAAAACATTATCAAACACCCATATCACCCATGTGAACAGGTAATTGCCCCCTTAGTTACTCAATTAACCATATTTAATTGATAATTAGATTCAGCCGATTTAACACAGCCAGGCTTAATTGCAGCCAGCCTTGTTGAATTTAAACCTCACTCATATTCTCTTTGGGACTCCATCGAACCACAGTGAGAGCCGTTGTCTACAAATGAAGAACACTTGAAACAGTGGTGAATCTTCCTGGAAATGTCAGGTTTCTGTTCCTGTTTTCGGTTTTGTCCTTTCTGGGCCGCCAGATGGCGGTAGTTCTGTTCCTTTTCCCTGTGTAATTTTATTATTGGTTCCTATTATTCTATTATTGTTTTTCAGTTGTGTCTAGTTGTCCCTTCCCTCTGTGGTCTGATTGTGCATTGTGCCCTCCTGTGTCTCGTTAGTGTCTGGTCTATTTAAGTTCTAGTTCTCCCTGACTCGGGTGCTGGATCCTTGTGTTTCTGATTGTGTTCCTCCCTGTGTGTTTCCACCCATGTTCTGTTTTCTACGCATTTTTGCATTGTTAGATTTTCTTTGTTTTGCGTTTTGAAGTTTTATTTTTGTGTTTTTTGAGACTTGCCCTGCGTGGCTTTGTTTTTGTTCTCCTTGTTTTTTGTTCTTATTAAAAGTAAAAGTTCTCGGTTTGGATTTACCCTTTCGGATTTTGAGTATTTTTTTCCTCTGCATTTGGGTCCATTCCCTCGCCAGCCCTGACAGGAACTGGCTGGCCTGCCAAAATTTCTCCAAGGTTTGCAGCGACAACTCATCCAGAAAGTCACACTATAGATCCCAGAAGAACATCCTACGAACGGCAGGCCTCTGTAACCTCGGCCAAGGTCAGTGTCACGACTCCACAATAAGAAAGAGACTGGGCAAAAATGGGCTTCATGGAAGAGTAGCAAGGCAGACACTGCTAATCGAAAAACACCAATGCTTGTGTCACATTTGCAAAACAAACAAACATCTGGATGATCCCCAAGTCTTTTGGGATGATGTTATATGGACAGATACACCAGAACAGGAACTTTTTTGACAAGTCCAATTATGTCTGGCCTGAAGCAAATGTATAATTTCACGGTAAGAACATCACATCAACAGTCAAACGTGGTGGTGGTAGTGTGATGGTGTAGGGATGCTTTTCTGCCTCGGGACCTGGTCGACTTGCCATTATTGGAGGAACCATGAATTCTGCTCTGTACCAGAAAATTCATGAGAATGTCCGGTCATCTGTCCGTGAGCTAAAGCTGAAGTTTAATTGGCTTATGCAGCAAGACCATGATCCGAAACACAAATGCAAGGACACAAAATTAAGGAAGGACAACAAGGAATCAATTAACGTTTTGGAGTCGCCTAGTCAGAGTCAAAGAGATGCTGTGGCTGGACCTGAAACAAACAGCTCAAGCTCCATAACCTACCGGTTTGTCAGAAAGCAGTTCTGCAAAGAAGAGTGGGTTAAAATTTCTCCACAGCGATGTGAAATACTGATATCAAATTCTAGGTAGTGTTTGGTTGCAATTATTCCCGCTAAAGGTGGTGCAACCAGTTATTATGTTTAAGGGGGCATTACATTACATTACAGGCATTTGGCAGACGCTCTTATCCAGAGCGACGTACAACAAAGTGTATAACCATAACCAGGAACAAGTAAGTAAAACCCTAGAGAGAAGTACCATTCCAAGTGCAGGGAACAACCGCACAGTTCAACTTGGACCCTGAAGGTTAAACTGATTAACACTAACACAAACGAGAACAGCAACAACGCAGTCTATGCAAAAATACAAGCAGTAGTTAAGACAATTGCATTAACTAAGTCACCTATGAAACAGCCACCTAGTTACAACCCTAAGCTTACAGTCAATTAAGAGATTACAGGGAGGTAGGGAGGGATGGGGAGAGGTGCAGCCTGAAGAGGTGAGTCTTCAGTCGTCGCTTGAAGTGGGTCAGTGTCTCAGCTGTTCTGACCTCCACGGGGAGGTCATTCCACCATCGTGGGGCCAGAACAGTCAGGAGACGTGTTCGGGAAAGGCAGGTGCGAAGAGGGGGAGGTGCCAGGCGTCCTGAGGTAGCGGAACGGAGGGGTCTGGCTGGCATGTAGGGCAGTTACTTCTTCACATGGGTATTTAATGTGTTTGTTCCCTTTATCTAATATTACATTTTGCCTATAAATCTGAAACCATTCAAATATGTAATTATAGAGTAATCACAAAAGGGAGTAAATACCTTTTCACAGCACCGTAATCAATGGCACAATCAATAAATTTATATTTAAAAAATATATATAGGCTACAGCATTGTCCTTTACCTTGGGTTCCTGAATTATATTGCAGTTTATATTTTTGGAATATCTTCTTTCTTCGCTTAAACATAAATGAACTTTGTGGCATAGCACACAGCAGTCTAAAACGTTATAATGCTTGTTTGAGAGAGAGAGAGAGAGAGAGAGAGAGAGAGAGAGAGAGAGAGAGAGAGACGTATTTTTTAAATGATAAACATAGCTTACCTATCCACGGAATAAGGAATTTATATCCAATGTCATCTTTGGGCTCTGTTATGAGATAAAAATGCATTATAAAAATTACATTTTCCACCAGGAATCCTAGGCGAAAGTAAGGGATATTTTGAAGAGTCGGGCACCTGTTGAGGCCTGGAGTGTCTTCACATATTCCGGGTGATGGATCGTCAAGAAGGAAACAAACGGCCCGAACCATATCGGGAAAGCCAAAGGGTACGACTCTCCCCAACGTACTATTACATCCAAATCCGTCCCATCTTGACGAAACTGAGAAGGACATTTGAACGAATGTGAGACGGGATTATATGTATTTGTGTATTTGCGTAGGCCATTACGTAATTATTGTATTTCCTAGCAAATCCTTCAGCCAACATTCGTATGGGCCCAGAACAAGAGACAAGTTAGTATCTACAGCAACAGACTTTCTGATCTCAGGTAACATATATTAACTTGTTGACCGTTGCACAGATCTTGTTCATGTGGTATGCTTGGATTTAAACGAGTTTTTAAAAAACAAAATACAACTGTGACCTGTCTTGTATCAATTTACAACACAGCTTGGAAAGTTCTGGCGTCGAGGTGGTCCAAAAAGTTGTGACCGCAACATAACAGCAAAGTTATAGAAAGGTTTATTAACGGTTTGTGCTTGCTAGAATTTATGTTTTCTCTCTGTAAGATAGTATCACAAATCACAATATGAATGACGTATTAGCGCTAGACTTAACTGAGTCTGACAAGTCTAACGATAGTAGGCTGTATACGTAATAGTCCTTGGGCACGGTGGCGAGAATTTTGCAGTCACCTGTTCAGAGACTCCGCGAATCAACGAGTTGGTGGCCTACCTATGGCCAATCAAACAGCAGAATAAAACAGTTTACCTCGTGGACGTGTCCGTAGAGCCAGTGCACAGGTGGTCCCGGAAAAGGCCGGAGAACCTGCATCCATTTGTGTCTTTCGACATATAGCTTTGCAATTTTCAGCACCACAAGGACTAAACAGAAAACGAACGTTAAATGGTAAACGCGTCCTAAATTCAAGGACAGCTGCCCATTCGTCAGCGATTCAACCAGCTCCATCGCGAAATGAAATTCTCTGATGCAAAACAAAAAACTGGACCGTACGAGGTGACCTAAGCAACCAGGAATCGGCGATAATGTAGGCTAGTATTGCTGCGGGACAGTTGGACCAAGTGCATTTAACTGCAGGATGCGGGAGCGGCGGTCGGCCCGTTGGATGTCGATGGGTGGAGTTTGACCTCCAATCCCGCCCATCGACGCATACAATTGGTTAGAAACAATTCCGCCTCTCGAATCATCACGTTAGTAATTTTTCCAGGACTTGGACCCCACAGCTCCCAGGACAGAGAAGGTTCACCTGGTAGTACTAGAGGAGGGAGGAGATTTGAAAAGCTGCAAAAACATTTATTACTGATTATATAAACATTTCCATTGTGAAACCCTCTTGCAGATGATATCTGCAGAAAACACGTTTTCAACTTGATTTTACAAGTTTAAATTAATGACTTAGCCTACAGGCAGTGCTTTGTATGTATGAGTAACCTGGTATTTTTGTACATTGAAAAGGTTTTTTTTTTTCAGATATAATTTATTTTTGTACTGTGAAAAAGATTTTCTTTTTGTAATGTTGGCTATAATAGGGACATGCATACACATAAACACAAGCAAATGCACAGACATTCTGGCCTGAAAAAAACACATAGGCATGGATTCAGTCATTTTTCCTTTACCATGAATGACAATTAAATTGAAAGTTTTCGCAATATGTTTTAAGTGTTTTTAATGGGGTATTGTGTACACGACAGACCTAGTAATTGTTTGAATGTTGGTAGAGGATCAATTAGGTTACAATAATTTCAAAACTTAGTATTTGCAGGGTAGCTACTGTAGCCTATTTAAAATGTAGCTGACAGTAGAAATGACACAGTGGTCAATTTGACCATTCTCTCTAAGAAAATCAATATAGCCTACCTGCTGTGACGAAGTTATTATCTTGTTTCTGTTTCCATATGACCAGTAACCTTACCTTCTGGACCGAATTGCAATGGTTTTAAAGATTAACTTCAGTGCCATCCATACTAATGTTATACACTCGATCTGTCAACTCGTTTGCAAACTAGCTAACATGAACTCGGTCAAAATGCCGAAGGTGTCTAAAATGTGGGTTAGGCCACTCTCAGTCACACTGGCTGTCCACTGGACTGCATGTGTTAAATGGCAATGGTAAATGGACTGCATTTATATAGCGCTTTTATCCAAAGCGCTTTACAATAGATGCCTCTCATTCGCCAGAGCAGTTAGGGGTTAGGTGTCTTGCTCAAGGACACTTCGACATGCCCAGGGCGGGGTTTGAACCGGCAACCCTCCGACTGCCAGACAATCAGTCTTACCTCCTGAGCTATGTCACCCCCCAGCTATGTCGTTGCTAACTGAACCTCTCGCGCGGGGTTTCCCTCTCTCTTGCAGGGGTTCAGTTGCTCTCGTTGGCAAACTGGACTTCTCTCATGGCAAAAAAAAGGTTTGTTTCCTCTTGGGTTTTTTTGACCGTCTTTTGTCCACGACGGCGCCTCGTACAGCGGGCACGGGGGAAGCTGGTGGGCTCGAGTGAACAGGACCGCAGACGCTCGGGGCCGGGTGGGAAACTGTGGCTTTGCACTGACGCTTCCTTATCTTCATTTTGATCCGTGACTCGTGATTGGGTACACCTACGGTTCAGAATTTTCCATTTGGTGCTGCTTTTGTTGACAGTGTTTGTAGCTGTGTGTCGACGTTGTTTTATTTAAGGGCTTCAAACACAGTTCAGGTTTTCCCCAACCTTCTTGACATGCAGTTTACTGCTCTCCACTTGCTTTTTTTTAAACATGGCAAATTAATTATGGCAATTAAAACCACACAGTCTCAGAGGTTGTTAGCTTCTTCCTTTAAATTTATTTAAAATCAAATCAATTTTATTTGTTTTCCAAACTACCACAAAGAGGCTATATGCACACTCTTCCTTTTTGCTGATGATGTCATTTTCTCAGAGTTCCATGCTGACATCACCGGAGACACTGTTACTCATCAGTAACTCATGCTGTCTCAATCATCAGTGCTCTTACAAAATATGCCCCTAAAATCATCCGTCTTTCAGAGTCAATGAGCCATTTTCTTGTAGCAATGCCTGTCCTACTGTAATTAACCAGGCAACTTGGCCTTTACAGTTTTTTTTGTACATGACCCTACAGCTCTGGAAAAAATTAAGGGCACACGTCACATTTTCAGTTTCACAGTTTATGGGATATTCTTTCATGCACCGTTGACCAAATCTGATTGCAATTTCAAACGAAACTATTGTCATTAAAAACACTACCATACAGTGAATCACATCAGCACAATCTTTTTTAGTGTGTGGGGTTTTTTTTTTTAAACTGATTTTTTATTGGCAGATTTTTTTTAAAATTTGAAAACCGCATCAGATCAATTGTGTGCAGTCCTGAAGACGAGTTTAATCCTGGATGATGCACCAACTGTTCGTACGGTTAGCTTTGCCAGGAACCGGTGTGCAGTGACCAACTGTAATTAACTGTTCCCCTGAAAATGCACATTTAATGGCTGTCTTATTTTGTTAAAAAAAATGCTCAGTCATATGTACGAACAGGAATAAGATGTCTCCTAAAAGAAAGTAGAGATTTTATGATTGTGATTGGCCACTCTCGTTAACAGCCTTGACTCGGCAACTGATTTCACTGACAATGAGGAGACACACTTCCTTTTGTGCTTCCTTTACCCCCACACCTCCCTCCCCCACATCAACTGACATTTCCTCAATATGTTCTGAAAGACATCTTAAGATAAAAATGTTTTTTTTCTTTTTTTAAAAAAGTTTTTTAAACCACAGTTGCCAATGTTTGACCATGTCCTCTTCCTGTAGGCCTACTTAGATTTTAAATGTCTTTTAGGATCAAACGGTCATCAGAAGACTAGATGGTTTCGGAAGGTTTTCAGAATAAACTCCTGAGTTTTAGAACAGCATCTGCAGTCTTCAACACATGAAATCTTGTGTTCAGAATTTAAAGACAAGGCTGATCTTGTGTTTTGGTCTCAAAGAAGCGATTTCTTAACCGTAGTTTCGATGGTGGACTGCACAGGCTTTTACTCAGGAAAAATTCATAGATTTTTTTTTTTTGTGTGTGTGTTTTTTTGTTTGGGTTCTTTCCTGTTCTTTCAGGCCTGATCTGAAGCCTGTGATGGCTGTCCGATCTGACTGAACGAAACGGAGGCAAGCCCAGCCTCGACAGGCAGGAAGCGCGGGCGTGGGTTGGCTTGTTCAGCTTTTCCACTGAAGTCAGCGCAACGTTGACTCCAACGTGCAGTGTGCCTCGCGGACAACTAGCTAGAGAGAGAGAGAGGGGGGGGGGGGGGGGGGGGGGGGGGGGATTCTTCACACCTGGGGGACCCTCACAAGGTAAGGCTCATTGTTTCCCTCCTGAGTGACCCATGGTGATTAATCTACATACTATTATTACATACCATGTTGGTTTTACTGTTGCTATATTTTGTGATCTTTTATTATACTTATTGTGTCTTAAATGTTTTTGTAATCTTGGCTACATTGTACCTCCGAGAATTAAATAAAGGTTATGATGATGATGATGATTAATCTATGAATCTGAGTCACAGCCTGGTCAGGCTATGAAGCTGAGGGTTGCCAGTGAAGAAAGATATTAGTGTTCTGCTAACGTCAGTGCTCCAGCCCTATGGAAAGGAAAATTGCCATTCAGAGTTGATATTTGTTGTTTAATTTACAGTTGAAATGTCAGCTCTAGTGTTTGTATACGGTTGAAGGGCACCATGAAATGGATGTGAGCAGTGAGCGTATCACCCGAATTCTAGCGCTCTGCGCTGGTTAGCAGTGAAAGAAAGGGGTCGATGACAAAACTTCCTTTGCAGGTTTTCAAATATTTACATGGCTACCGCTCCACTTATTCCACAGAGCTCTTTTTCGGTTTCTGAATCCGCCCCATTATCATGGAGGCCTGTTCAGATTTTTTTTTTTAAATAAAAAAAAAAAAAGGCTTGGCCCGTTAAAAAGGTTTGTAACCTTTCTAGGGTCAAATACCAATGGAGGCTAGTTAATTAGTTAGTTGAGTCTTTATTATCCCCAAGGGGCAATTTGTTCTGCAGCATAGTGTGCAGTAAATTAAATTAAATAACAATAAATAAATGTCCACGGCAACAGGTAAACCTTAAAAACAAAAACTTATTACTATCCCTCATTAATAAAGCCAATGACAGTTGGGATTAAAGAGTGTTTAGTCGTGTTTGTTTTTAATATAGGGATCCTATATCTATGCTCTAATGGAAGGCTACTCTGTAAAGTAAATTCAAATACTTTTGAGCATCGCACACACACACACACACACACACAGACACGCACGCACGCACACGCACGCGCACACACACACACAGGCACACACGGGCAGGGGGTGTCATTTGAAAACCTCTGTCCCCGACCGGCACGGCTGTTTGTGCACAACAAATTAGGATGGACGGCATGGCACTGAACATTTCACAATCGTGCAGTTTGCACTGCTTCAATGTCCAGGTAATGTGTGTGCGGAGAATTTACCTTCTGCACATTTCTCATACATATGCAAGCTTGGCATTTCTGGGAAACATTTAGGTCTGTTGTTGCTGCAATAAAGTAAAAAAATATGTCTGCATGTCTGACTGTCTTTCTCTCTGTCTGTCTGTCTGTGTTGTTGTGTTCAGCCTTGCCATGCACATTCTTATTTTATGTGGCAAACAGAAGCTTCACGGAAAATAATTAAAACAAAATACAGTAAATATATGGTTTAGCGGCTAGACTGAAAGCCTGCCCCCACAGACCACCTCGCCTCCAGCCCACCTGTGAGAATGCTCTTGGCGGTTTGCACCCCAGGTGGTCGTGGACGTCTGCTCGGAAAGGCACACCCAGACATTTTGAAAAACCACATGGTAAGATTTTTTTTTTGTTTGTTGTTTTGTCATGGGTGTGTGGTTCTTTACATCCGTTGCAATCGCTCTGTTGCTCGTGCTCTTTCACGCCCTCTCGCCCCTCCTTTTGCCACATACATACTGCATGTTTTTCACCCGTTCAGCTGCCGCGGACCTTGATCTCGGCGTTGCCGAAGTGACATTCCTGCGGCAGGCCTTCTTGCTTGCGCTACGGTGAGTGCGCGAGCTGTGACCTCCGCCGCGAAGGAAGCCAACTCCCCTGCGCGTGTTACTCTCTTCAGTTCCAGTTAAACCGTTGTTGAATAAATACCGTTTTCGCGCGCCCGGAGGCTATGCGCGTTTGGCATTAGGGTGTAGCCCTGCGATGGTTAATTAGCTTTCGCTGCCTGTGCCTGTAATTGCGTTGACAAACAAAACATAAACGGGTGATGCAGCGTCCTGTGGTCTCTGTCTCTTTGCCAGATGATGTGGAGTTTGTTAACATGCACCATGACGTTCGCCAGCTTCGCTGCCCTGATTCTGACCGCTCAGACCGGGGCTCTGTCGCACTTTAATGGTAAGAGCATAATGTTTTACCGACCTACTTCAGAACACTGTTGTGGTGTATTTTTCCGGTAAACCAGGTACTTAGGTGGGCCGATTAAATTATGGCTAAAGAAATCGAAGGGTTCCATACGGTACTGAACCCTGAGATGCCACGCTAACCGTTCTAAACACGTTTAACTGGAAAATGATGCTGTTTCTTGTTTAGCATTGAGGGCAGATAGCTTTAAACTGTTTTAATGTAATTTATATAAACTGTTACGTAAAAGTTTTGGGAGAGCTGTGTGAAAAAGTTTTCTTGCAGCTTAATAGACTGCATTGCCAATAATGAATAGCCAACATACATATTTTTTATGGGTAGCCTAAATGTTTTATAAATATTGACAGTAAAATAGTCAGTGTTAATGTGGGTTTATTTGAGTCCAACATGGATCAAACATACTTTTTCACAGTACTATGTACTCTATCAGAGTAGATTTAAGACGGATCATTTTACTGTAAAAATTGTGTCCTAACTTACACACTCAAAAATGTTTCTTACAAGCGGATTATATCATACAGTTTTTGGTTTTATTTTTTTAAAACATGGAGCTTAATTAAGGCTACCAAAATATCATTGCAAACCATAATTGTCAGGTTAAGTTACTGTATGTACATAAATATTCAGTCAGGTATTACAAGGTTAAAAGTACAGCAATGGTTGTATAATATAATAGTATACACAAACAATGCAAAATTCTCTTAAGATGTAGAACACATTGTACTAAATTTATCTAACTAAAATATGAATCTCATAACATAATATGTGTGTATCAATTTTGCCTAATTTATTTATGAATACATCTATTTAAAATTCATTTATTTTTTCCTTTCAATTTTATAAAGAAAAACGCCTGGAAGCCCGACTTGGGGATGAAGTCATAATTCCGTGCTCAGACCACCATGAAGTCAATCACCTAAAAGGTTACCAGTGGTTCTACAGGAGAAACAGCCAAGAAAGCAAGCGTGATGTGATAATTTCAGGAGGACAAAGCTGGACTGAAACATACAAGCAGTCATTTATGGGGAGGAAAGAAAACTCTTCCTAACCTTTCACTGGTGATCATGAATTTCAAAGAAGAGGACCAAGGAGTGTACTCCTGTGAGATCTGCCCAGGTACTAAAGAGTGCACCAGAGGATTAGACACTTCCCTGCTTCTGATAAAAGGTGAGCGCATGTTCTTTGTTTAGGCTTGAAATTGGTGAGATTAAAAAAATTTGATCAAATATCTGCTTCCCGAAACTGTGCCTCTTCTGAAGTGGATCACTGAAGGTTGCATCAAGTTCGTAGTTCAGCAGTTGTTTATTTTGTTTCCAAAAAGCCGTCCCAAAGAGGGTGTACGCGGCTGCGGGGGGTAATTTTACCCACCCTTGCCCCGGTGGGGCAGGGGGGGGCCCATTGGCTTTATGGACGTTTCGGCGGTTTGGAGAGCCATCCCCCGCCCCATGGTCCCATCAGAGAGGGGGGCTACAGCCCAATGGTTCCATCTTCATACCGGACGTCCAGGCATCAGATGCTGGGACCTACAGCTGCGTGAGAGGGAGGAACTCTGACCTGCCACAGACACTGCTGTCTCTCAGTCTGTGTGTGCTCACAGGTAATTAGTAAAAATTAAAATAAAAAAATTGTTACAAGTGACTGCCTTCGGTTCTTGAAGGCACATTTTTTAGGTGCTTAAAAGAAAAAACAGTGGCTTTTTAATCTTTACCAAGTGAATGTCTGCAACCTCTTAGGACTGGTTTCACAAACAGAGATTAAATTTAGTCCGGGACCAATTTGAGTTTTGTCGGTCCTTTGGGTCCTTTGTGAGAAGGCTGAATGCCAGTGTTATGCAAGAATATTTGGTGCCAGAGATGGCTAAAAAGCAGGCAAATTGTTTAAAAATCCCTTAATGTTTAGTTACAGGGCATTATCCATCTCCAATGCAATCATTGTTTTTTCCACTCAAACAATTACCAAGACATGTTGTATAATACATATAGTGTATATATGTATGTATCTGGCCTGAAGGAACCAAAATAGTTCAGATTAGTCACTATTGGTCCTGCACATATACTATAGTGAATAAAGTAAAAATAGGCAATGAACCAAAGGTTTATATCTGGGCCACATATTGTTATTTTAATGCAGAATTGCACCCAGTACAATATTGCAAAATACATACATTGCATTTTTGAACAGTGTGTAATTGTCAGTTCTGCTGAATCAGAATTTGAGTGTTATTTTTTATTAATATATTATGCATATTCAATGAGATCAGTGACTTGCTGTCAGTATAATGCACTATCTATGTATAATTTGAATTGTATAAAAATTAAAATACTGTGGCATATTTTATCAGGTAGAAGTTGCATTTATCATTGTACCAAATTCTGCCACTTAACCTTTTAGCATAGATCTTTTGTAATAAAATGCAAGTATGAATATATAGCTATTTATTTTAGTGAATATTTATTTTCCTACTTTGTTTTGCTGTTTATTTGATTGCATATTTGTGTTATGCATCACATTACATTTACTTAAGTTCAGTCGTGATATTTTCCGTTTTTCTCAAAATGGCGGCATTCCACCAATAAGATGATGAAACGTGCCTGTTATGCAATATTCTATTGGTACGTCCTGTGGAATTAATCTGATATTGTAGGGTATGGTAAATTTAAATGAATAAGGCAAAGTTGAAAGATGTGCTAGGGTTCTCTTAAAACGCCAGATTAAGCTCCAAAATTGTGCATCGAATATGATTCACTTATGTACAAATGTACAATGGCCATAAATCTAATGTACGGACATGTGTCAAATGCAAGTGAGAAGCATTTGAGTGGCAACGCTTGTTTCCCTTGCTAACGTCATTACAGCCGGGCCGGTCGGCTCAAGCGTCAGCCGTGGTTCCCCCCTGACCTGCTCTGTCCATTGTGACGTGAGCCCGGAGCCCGTTGGTCTGCCCGGGGCCGCGGGTAAATCCTCTGGAGCTGCCGCGGTTGTCGTGGAAACTGGCTCAGTGACCTTCCAAGTGCGTCCTGGAGAGCGCGAGGGGACGGTGGTGTGCTACGCGAATGAGACGGGAGAAAGCGGGGTAGAGGATTCCACATTGCATTTAGACACAGGTGGGAGTGAATGAGTAAATTATGCAAATTAATATTTATTGTATTATTGTGCCTTATACCACGGCGATTCTGATTGTTCAGTGAGCAGTTATTTCTTTATGATGATAATCGTTTCACGCGCAAATATGTGTCCTTCCAATGTAATTTTTTATAAATGGTGTGAACCTAAATATACCTTAACAGTAGCACAGGGCAGTTCGGTCCAGGGTTTTTAAGGTCATTCTGAGCGCAAAGGGTTCAGCACACTTGCAGTGAATCGGCCTTGTTCCAAAAGGCGTAACTCATGTAATGTGAACCCGCTTGTGTGAGGTGAAGCAGGTTGTGCAGCACAAAGAAATTTGGGACGAACAATGCACGAGTGCTCCAAACTGTTTCTGCCAACTTTTTGCATAAAGCAAGTTGGCCAAAGCCAAAGCAAGTTCTATATCATTTATAGTGAATATCTATGAAGGCGTTTAATTATCCGACATATTAGCCCGCTATTTTTCACTCACTATATTAAATGTTTTATTTCCTCTGTGGTCCATCGTCTGAACCACTTGGTTTTCTCTCTCTCTTTAGAAAATAATCAGGAAGACGCAACCCCCCTGGCGCTGTTTTTCTGTGTGTCACTGGCATCAGGTTTTTGCACGTTGGCTATTTTTCTCGGGTTTATGTTTCTGTGTAGACGAAGACTAATCGCAGGTAAGCGTGTTAAATTATTTGCGCTACAAAACGGCGCAAAATAGTGTGGCCTGCGTGCAATAGTGTGGCCTGCGTGCATGTTCCCTGTTACAGACAGTACTTCTAGTCTGGCACGCCATTTACACGTTTATTTAAGGACTGTATGCGTAGGCCTACAATTTCTACATTTTAACACCCTTTAACATGTGAAATTCTGAACAGCGTTTCCTACAGCCGATGAGCCGTCTGGTGATGTGCTTTACCCTAAGCGCACCAGAGACACGACACCAGAGGTATGACAACGGTCAACTAAGCTTTCTGATTGGCGTTATGTATGTTGAGCTTAAAGAAGATGATAAATATTTGGGTTTTACGATTTTGTTATTGTCCGTATACTTAATGTTCGTGGACATGCCAGAAATGCCATTCGAGTTTTTTTTTCCTGTATGTGCCAAAATTACTACCTTATTATTATTTGCACTTTTATGTTATATTATCTGTGAATGTTTATGCGAGAGTTGCATATAGTCTGAACATATTTCTATAATTATGATTTGTATAATTTTTTTTTTTTAGTATTGTTTTTTTTTTTTTCAGATGGGTGAAGCGGAAAACTCAAATTATTTATTCTGTCTTGGAAATAAAACAGCCCGAAAAAGACCGCGTGCTCGTACGAGAAGATGGATGCGTTTACAGTACGATCCGCAGCACCAGTGAATTTAAGAGTTCGGAATAATTTATATAAAAAACTTATTCTTTCGAAATTAATTTTTAAATAATGAATCGTATGTTTTTTTTTTTTTTGCTAATGTTAGATGCTATTGTGGATTTCGTGGGTTGAAGAAAAAAAACAATGGCCTAACCCTTTTATAATGTCTATATTTTTATAATGTATTTTTGTTTTGCTCTTTGTTGCTCAGTTGTTGAATATTTAGTTAAAGTGTTGTGTTTGGTCATACCCCCCTTCCCATACTGTTTTCGGTCAAAATTGGCCGGTGTGTTTTGCACAGTGATATCTTTGGAACCCCTTATCCAATTTTGATGGTTGACATCTCATTTGAACAGTCAAAGCAAGTAGAATCAAGGGGTCGTAGACAGAATGACACCAGGGGTGAATTTCATGTTATAATTTTGCAGTAAGTTCAAAGATAGTGTTTACTGTACATTACTGTATATTATAAAAATGCTTCTCATGTAGGCTGTGTTTACTGGAGATGGAAATGCTTTAGTTAGTGTTGTAGCTGAGATTCTCCCCGTTCCAATGATGTATGGGATGTATTGATTTGATACAGGCAAGCCAGTGTTTCACTGTGTACTTTCAACTACAGTATATGGGCCCATCAAGTTCAGCATTCACTGCATACACTGTGATGAATATACAAGAAGACACTGATACTGTTTTCCTCAATGAACATTTATTGAAAAATAAATATATAAAAAAAACATAACAGAACATCAACATGGTGTGTGTGTGTGTGTGTGTATGTGCTTGTGGGTGCGCGCATGCATGTTTGTTTATGTGCGTGCAGGCGTGTGTGTGTTTGTGCGTGCATGTGTGTGTGCGTGCGTGTGTGCGTGCGTGCATGCGTGTGTGTGTGTGTGTGTGTGCGCGTGTGTGTGTGCGTGCGTGCATGCGTTTGTGTGTGCGTGCGTGCATGCGTGTGTGTGTGCGCGTGCGTGTGTGCGTGCGTGCGTGCATGCGTGTGTGTGTGCTTGTGTGTGTGTGCGTGTGTGTGTGTGTGTGTGCGTGCGTGCATGTGTGTGTGTGCTTGTGTGTGTGTGTGCGCGTGTGTGTGTGCGTGCGTGCGTGCATGCGTGTGTGTGTGCTTGTGTGTGTGTGTGCGTGTGCGTGCGTGCATGCGTGTGTGTGTGTGCGTGCGTGCGTGCATGCGTGCGTGTGTGCTTGTGTGTGTGTGTGTGTGTGTGGAGATGCAGGATGAACATAATATACTCATACCCATTCATTTCCTATGGCGGTCAATTCTGACCGAAAACATCATAGGTGTGACACTGTTGAATAAATCACTCAAAATTCAATGCAAGTGGTGATCATCAATTGTATATGTTTAGAGGCCTAGTGTGGAGGATAACATGAGGTCTTGAGGCAATTGGATGAAAAACACAATATTTATGATTAAAAACAAAGTCACTCGGTCAGATTTGACCGCAAACATAACAGAAGAGTTAATACTTTAAATCACTATTCTACTGATTTTGAGCACTATTTCAGCGCCATGCGCGCACATGCGCAGACGCGCAGCGGCGAATTTAACCGAAGAACGACAGGGTAGCAGAACGCCGGACGCAGGGAAGCTAACGAATAATTTTTTTCCCATATCCCCATCATCCTCATGTTTTTAGTTTTAAGCGTTTACATGGGAAAGAGACAGAGTGTCTTGTACACCATCCAGCACATATCTGCGTAGGGAAAGAGCTGTTACTCAAGCGCGAGCATCCTCGATTTAACTTGACGGCGGGCGGAGTGCGGATCCTCGGTCTGTAGTTTTCGCAGCGGCCGGAAGAGAAGACGCTAAAAGCGGTCGCCTCAAGTTTGAGCTGTCGGGAACAACAAAAAAAGCGGAGGGGTCTCTTCAGTGTGAAAGGTTTGCTTTGTTTAATCTCCATTTGTCAAAATGTTGATATACACTTAGTTAGTTATGATGTTGAGTACTGAGTACTGAGAATTGAGTACTGAGCAGCATAACTTTACTATTTTCTGTGTGAGGGCTCCGGCGAAGTTGCAGTTACACTAGCTAAATCGTCAGGCATAACTATCTTGACCTTTGACTAAACCTGACCAAAACTTGTTAATTCGTCATTTAAAAAAGCTACTTTAAACGTATTGACTAAAACGTTTTGAATTTTTTGTTTTATTAATATTTTTTAAAAATGAGCCCACATTTACCACCATCGCCTCTTCCATCCAGTGTGATTATATATATATATATATATATATATATATATATATATATATATACAAGTTATTTTTTGTATATGTAGGTCTATATGTTTTTTATTTTTTATTTCTGCTGACGTGTCCAACGATACATATGAAATAAACTGAAATATAAACGTAAATAAGCCTGAGTTGTGATGTCACCCGCGCCCAATGTCATCTTCGCAGTTCTCGTGCGCCAGAATGGAGGCCCCGCCCGTCACAGTTATGCCCGTCACCGGCGGCACCATCAACATGATGGAGTACCTCCTGCAAGGTGAGTTCACCTGCGCGAGTCCGCAGACGGGCGCTTGTTTGGTGAGGCCCGCGTTTCCCTGTGGGAAGCGGAACACGGTCCTTAGTGCGCATGGGTCGGTTTTACGGTTTTCTGTGTGGTGTGAGAAGTGACAAAAGTGCTTTGGCAGTATTTTTAAATTTAGACCATGGAGCATTCTGTACCATCTAATTATTTATTTAGTTTGTAAAAAAAAAAAAAACATTCTTTTTTTTCTGGGGGTGATATGAGGTGAACCAGTGAAGTGGTGCAGTCAGTGCTGGTGTTGTCCGTTAAAGAAAAGCCTTGAGTAACTGAGGACTGAAATGACCCTGCTGCACCTCTCAGCACAGCGCTGTTGCATATCGCCATGGCGAGCAGCTGTCATTGGCTGTCTGAATATATAACCTCAGCTAACAACAACAACCGGGTCGCTAACAGAAGGCTAACACACACATGCTACACATTAATCACAGTCATTACAAAAACTACGGCTCAAATCCAACACGGCAGCACGGTATGCACACACATGTAACTAAAGAGACAGGGACAGGATAGGCTTAGTCTGTCGGGTGCTCCACCACTGTCCGCGTCAGGCCGTTCAGAAAAGGGGGCGTTCCATGTCAGATGAACTGTGCTAAGACCTCTATCGTTCGCTTCTGTGTTTACGTTTATGTGCTGCGTGCTGGTCTCTGACTCCTCCCCCCCCCCCTGCCTCCGGTTTGTCGTCTGATTGGCTGTTTCTGTCTCCTGGAATCGTGCACAGTATCCGCTCGGTAGAGGGGGTGTGTAAACACACAGATGGGGTCCCTTAGCCAGCAGCTGTCCTGCACCTCAGGCTGTTCCAGTCACAGGATTAGCGTACTCGGTTAGCTGTGCTTAAAGTAACCATGGTGAACGGTTAAACCGGAGGTGGGGGGGGTGGGGGGGGGTGGGGGGTGTGGGGGGGGGGGATGATGACATCGGTGTAAACTACAGTGTTGTGCAATCTGTTCACAGTCTGTCCTGCCTTACTGAACACCCTTTCAGAGGGACAGATATGCTTCTTGGCACAGCCCTGTCCATGCGTCTGTGGTGATTGCTACAGACATTCTGTCAGAAACTGATGCCTGGTGTTTGAATAAGTGACTGGCATGCAGAACGGTTATTCATGCATGAAAAAAACGATGTTGTCTTGCTTATCGGTTTCATGACATTATCAATGATAATTGACAAATTTATAAGTAGTCCCAGCCCTAATTGGGATGATGTGTTTGACCTGCCCCTCCCCCCCATCCCCCCTCTATTCCCCTCCCCGCCCCCCCCCCCCCCCCCCCCCCAGGCAGCGTCCTGGACCAGGCGCTGGACAGCCTGCTGCACCGGCTCCGGGGCCTGTGTGACAACATGGAGCCCGAGAGCTTCGCCGACCACGAGACGGTCTTCCTGCTGCGCGGGCAGCAGGGCAACCCCTTCCTGCTGCGGGCGCGCCGCTCCCTCACCCACCCCGCCGCGCCCTGGCACCTGCGCTACCTGGGCCAGCCCGAGGTGGGCGACAAGAGCCGCCACGCCCTGGTGCGCACCTGCGTGGACGTGTCCGCCTCCCACAGCCTGCCCGACTTCCTGGCGGAGATGGGCTTCCGCGTGGACCACGAGTTCGTGGCGCGCGGCCACGTGTTCCGCCGCGGCGCGCTCAAGGTGGTGGTGAGCAAGCTGTTCCGCGTGCTGCTGCCGGGCAACGTGGAGAACACGGAGCCGCTGTCGCTGTCCTACCTGGTGGAGCTGAGCGTGCTGGCGCCCGCCGGCCAGGACTCCGTCAGCGAGGACATGCGCGCCTTCGCCGAGCAGCTCAAGCCCCTCGTGCACCTGGAGAAGATCGACCCCAAGAGGCACATGTGAGGGGTCAGGGGTCAGGGGTCAGCTGGGCTCCCACGGACGTGCTGCCTGAACTGACACTCGCTTGGTGCTGTCGGGGAGGAAGAGGAGAGGGGTGTGAATGGAGGAGGAAGAGGAGGGGGGTGTGAATGGAGGAGGAAGAGGAGGGGGTGTGAATGGAGGAGGAAGAGGAGGGGGGTGTGAATGGAGGAGGAAGAGGAGAGGGGTGTGAATGGAGGAGGAAGAGGAGGGGGTGTGAATGGAAGAGGAGGAAGGTGTGAATGGGGGGAAGGAGAGGAATGTGAGGAGGAAGAGGAGGGGGGTGTGAATGGAGGAGGAAGAGGAGGGGGTGTGAATGGAGGAGGAAGAGGAGGGGGATGTGAATGGAGGAGGAAGAGGAGGGGGGTGTGAATGGAGGAGGAAGAGGAGGGGGATGTGAATGGAGGAGGAAGAGGAGGGGGATGTGAATGGAGGAGGAAGAGGAGGGGGGTGTGAATGGAGGAGGAAGAGGAGGGTCGTTTGAAAGAAGCGGTAACCCGAGTTAAGACTGCTGTCTGAAATGCAGAGCCTGTTTGTATTCTTTGGGGTTTTGAGTACTTCTGTTCCCTCTGTAAGGTCCTGTTACTGTTGTGCTGTTGCATTTAGTAACTGAGGAGGATCTGCTCACTCCAGGACCTCAGTTAACCTCCTAGATGACTGGATGGAATGGTTCTGTTATAAGCTCAGCTATTAAAAGGGTGTAAAAAAGAAAAAAAAAAGAAAGCAGAGGTCCGTCTGTCTCCTATCTTCACTGAGTCTAAGCCCTGCCCTCCAGGACTTCCTGTCAGGGTACAGAGTGAAGCGCTTCCTCTCGGACCTTCTTCCGTTAATCATTTCCTGAAGAAGAGGAGAGATCACCCTGCCACCGGCCTCAGGAGCTTAACGTCTGAAAAAGGAGGGAAACCAGCTTCTCCAGGGCAACGGGTGCCACGGAAACCAGTGCTTTTGGGGGAGGAGCCAAGAAATTCTTTCTTTGTGAAATTAGGTGGTCGGTGTGTCAGTTCTTCATAATGAGGGGAAATATGCAGGTGCATATTGAAGCTGTGGGTGTGCAGAGAGTGCTAATGCTTTTTTGCAGGAAAATGAACATCTAATAGAAAACAGGATGCATGCTAAAATATCGAGTTTTAGCATGACATTTTAGCGTGCGCACTGCCTCTAGCTGGACTGGGACTGAGAGACGCTGGGTTTTAAACATTCTGTTCTTGGCTTATAGTAAAATAAATACACATAAAAATAAAAGAAACAGTGAAAATGGAATCTGCTGGTCTCTGTGTGCCTGGCTGGTAATGGGGGAAGATGTTTTGAGACGTGCTTACCTGTACAGGTTACTTACACTTCAAACCATAGGACAAAAAATGATCTTTCTGGTTATGAATGGTAAAAAGTGCATTACCATGCATGTCCCTGTGCTAATATACTCTTAACCCACGTCCTGACACCACGGTTCAGAATCACACGACAGCCTGAGTAGGTGCTGTATTATCCTGACTGGTAAAGTGTGTTTCCACTTCCGGCCACCAGGGGTCCTCCTCGCTCCTCGCAGGCTCTGGCCTCTCAGCGGCCTGCCCATCAGCCCTGTGTGCGAGCGCCCTGGTTGCCATGGTAATAATTAGATGAGAGATCTGCATGGTTCCCCCCCCCCCCTCCCCCCCTCCCCCCCTCTAATTAGCCTTCTCAATTGCTTAATGATACACAAACCTGTGAAAGCTTCACTCTTTTTTTTTTTTCTCACAAAAGCTTTGATTTCTCCTCGCCCCCTCCTCCTCTGACCCCCCCCCCCCCCCCCCCCCCCCTTTCGCTGTTTGGTGTTAACCCTTTAGCGTCTCTCGCACACACACACACCGTAGAGCACAGCTGAGGTTTGCTGCTAATTCTGTGCAATGTAACGCAGGAAAAAATGCCTCTCAGCAGCCATGGCCTGACTGTTCCCCCCCCCCCCCCCCCCCCTCCCCAGAGGGCTCAGGCCTGACTGTCCCCCCCCACCCCCGCCACAGGGCTCAGGCTACCATCATTATCAGACGCCAGGCCTTTTTTCGGAGGGGGGGGGTGGGACTGGGGAGGGTGAAAGTATTGTGCAGTTGTGGCACGTGGGCCTGGCTGTGGTCGTGTGGCCTTGCATGCTGGTCAAGGAAGTGGTGTGGATGTGTGTGTGTGTGTGTGTGTGTGAATGTGTTTGTGTGTGTGGATGTGTGTGTGTGTGTGAGAGAGATGTGCATTTGCTATTTCTTTAATGTGGTTTGTGTGTGTGCGTGCATTTGAGATGTGCTTGCGTGTGCATCTCAGGTGTGAGGGTGTGTGTGTGTGGGGGGGGGGGGGGGGCTGTCACCACAGATCTTCTCTCCTGTGCGCTGGATGTTTGGGCGCTTATGACAGCCAATACATTTTAACATCTGAGAAATCAGACATTTTAAAGTCTGAGATATCAGTTAAAATCGCGCCCCTGCTCAGAGCAGCCACGCCCGCCCCAGTCAGCCTCCCTCTTTTTTGGGGTACAGATTCCGCTCTGTGCTTCCATCTTGCTTTTTGGAGCCCCCCCCCGTTGGTCACATTGGCTGAATAATTGATGAGTGCCAGCTGCTCTTGCCTTAGGCCAGTCTAGTCCATTGCTGGCGTTTTGACGTATTTTCACTTTTCATTTTTATTCTTTATTATTGTATAATTTTTAAGTGATTATCATTTTTCCTGAGCGAGCAGTTACTGTTAAAAAATAAAAAAAAAGACTCCCGTGCCCGTGCGTCTGTAGATCAGCTCTTGATGCTCGTGCTGCTGTATTTTCCTCGTTTAAAACGCTTATTTATTTATTTTTTTTTTTTCGCATTGGGGGGGGTGGTTTGTGTGGGGCGGGCTGGGGGGGGGTGGGGTGGGGTGGGGCTGGGGCGGGGCTGGTTGGGGGGTGAGGGTGGGTGCTTTGGCCGCTGGTGGGGGGGTGAGGGGTGGGGTGGGGCTGTGGCTGGGGGGGGGTGGGTGGGGGGGCTGGTGGGGGGGTGGGGGTGGGGGGTGAGGGTGGGGCGGGGCTGGTGGGGGGGTGAGGGTGGGGTGGGGCGGGGCTGGGGGGGGCTGAGGGTGGGGGGTGAGGGTGGGGCGGGGCTGGTGGGGGGGGTGAGGGTGGGGTGGGGCTGGTGGGGGGGTGAGGGTGGGGCGGGGCTGGTGGGGGGGGTGAGGGGGGTGGGGCGGGGCTGGTGGGGTGGGGTGAGGGTGGGGCGGGGCTGGTGGGGGGTGAGGGTGGGGCGGGGCTGGTGGGTGGGGGTGGGGCGGGGCTGGTGGGGGGGGGTGAGGGTGGGGGGGTGTGGGGGGGGCTGAGGGTGGGGCGGGGCTGGTGGGGGGGGTGGGTGGGGTGAGGGGGGGTGGGGCGGGGCTGGTGGGAGGGTGGGGTGGGGGGGGTGGTGGGGGGGTGAGGGGGGTGGTGGGGCTGGGGCTGAGGGGGGGCGGGGCTGGTGGGGGGTGAGGGTGGGGGGGGCTGGTGGGGGGGGGGTGAGGGTGGGGCGGGGCTGGTGGGGGGGGGTGGGAGAGGGTGGGGCGGGGCTGGGGGGTGGTGTGAGGGTGGGGGGCTGGTGGGGGGGTGAGGGTGGGGCGGGGCTGGTGGGGGGGGGGGTGGGGCGGGGCGGGCTGGGGGGGGGGTGAGGGTGGGGCGGGCTGGGTGGGGCGGGGCTGGTGGGGGGGGGGTGAGGGTGGGGGTGGTGGGCGGGGGGGGGGGTGAGGGTGGGGGGGGGGTGGGGGGGTGAGGGTGGTTGGCGGGTGGTGGGTGGTGGGGGGGTGGGCGGGGCTGGTGGGGGGGTGAGGGTGGACGGGCACTTTTTGACGGGCGTGCGTTCGAGCTGGTGGCACCTCTTTCGGGCCGCGAGACCATGGGCGATTGTTTTGCCGTTTCCTTGGAAACGGGGCCCTTGTTTCCCGGTTAGTGAAGCGCTTTTTCCCTCAGTCTTCTCTTTGGACTCTTCCGCACTCTCTTAACCGTACACATCTCAGTATGTCTGTATATATTGTAGTATATTTGTATATATTGCAGTACATCTGCACATATTGTAGTATATTTGTATATATTGCAGTACATCTGCACATATTGTAGTATATTTGTATATATTGCAGTATATCTGTGCATATTGCAGCATACTTGTATATATTGTAGTATATTTGTATATATTGCAGTATATCTGCACATATTGCAGCATACTTGTATATATTGTAGTATATTTGTATATATTGCAGTATATCTGCACATATTGCAGCATACTTGTATATATTGTAGTATATTTGTATATATTGCAGTATATCTGCATATTGCAGCATACTTGTATATATTGTAGTATATTTGTATATATTGCAGTATATCTGTATACTGTATATTGTAGTATATTTGAATATATTGTGGTAGATTAGTATATATTCTAGTATATTTGTATGTATTGCAATATGTCTGCGTACAATGTGGTATATTTGTATATATTGCAGTATATTTCAAAAGCAATGGCTCCGTCTCCCCACACTTAACTAGCAAATACATTTGCTGCCCCCCCCCCCCCCCCCCCCATGTTAAATTGTAGA